>CM040128.1:160594589-161194589 GCA_022559845.1 Amorphophallus konjac | reverse complement strand
TTGCAGAGATCTCAGCTCGGACAGATTCCTTGGTGGAGGGAGCTCCTGGATAGCCTTAATGATGTGACATAATATGAAGCGGAGGATAATGATACTAATTTGATGTGACGCGACTCCCTTGGACCTAGGATAGCAAGCAGCACTATGAGTCGGCAACGTCACACATGCGGTTTCGCTCGCGGAAGCACGCTCGGATCCGTAGGAGGACCGGCGATGGGGGTTAGGGTCCGAGTTTGGACCTCGCGGTTCCAAGGGTCGGCCAGATAGGGATAGATCCCAATGGGCCAGGGATGCCCGATTTCAAGGGCGGCCGACACGCCGAGGGCGTGGGATGCAATGGCTCTCTCTCAACTTGCTCCGCGGCGAACACAAGAATTGATTGAATTGCGGGTCAGGCGCTCCTCTCACCTCCGACGGACAACTAAAAGCAATACTAAGCAAGCAATGGTAATAACCAGCAAAGAAGAGTGGCCAAGTGCTCACCTGATCGGCGTGAAGACGCCGAACTCGGGCGGAGACGAGGGCGAGCGGGGAAGTGTGGTCCCCGCACACTGCGCCGGTGTAGCTTCAAAAACCTGCCAAGAGTACAATTACTGCACCTCGCGCAGGAGGGTGATCTCGGGAGTGGGAATTGATTAATTACAGCAAACACTACCACCACGCAGGGTGGGGCGGTAAGCCGGCCAGGCAAAGGGGCGAGGAAACTATGGAAAGAACTGAAATGATCTTCCCGAGTTCTGCTTGCTGCCCGATCTGCTGACCCGTCTGTGCTGTGGAAGTTCCCGAGCTCGCTGACGACCTCAGAATGGCGTGGGACTGGCGCCACATTGATGGTGATTGGCTCCTGGAGGTCTGTAAATTCTGGCCGGGCTTCTGGTGGTCGTCGCTGGCCGGTAGGAG
Source organism: Amorphophallus konjac (assembly GCA_022559845.1). NCBI lineage: Eukaryota > Viridiplantae > Streptophyta > Magnoliopsida > Alismatales > Araceae > Amorphophallus > Amorphophallus konjac. The sequence continues at coordinate 161,193,689 of CM040128.1, read as the reverse complement.
CTCTGCAACAGGACCGAAGTGTTCTGATCTACACAGGTTCCAGGAGCAGGGGCTTGAAGAACTGGCTGCCACGATCACTCCCGAAACTCAAATGTGGCGGGATCAGCTCTGGAACGTCCGTGGTCGAGGTGGCTCTCATCAGGAGTTGACGGAGCTGCAATCCGATGGCCGAGAGCGGTCTGTGTGCCCTAAAGAGTAGGCACTGGTTGCTGTAGGCTGCTGGAGGCAGATCCACGCGACAGAGGGAGAAAATTCGGAACTCTGGCCCCGGGATGCCGAATGAGGTTCTGTTTCTTTCTCCTGGTTGGAGACAGATGGAGGAAGAACTTTGATGAAGAGCCGTGGGTCTGAATCCTCCACGATTAGTCGTGGTGCAGAGACGAGCCGGGTTGCAGACTCTGGCCGCAGCGACTACCAGATACGAGCAGTGGATTGCAGAAGTTGTCACGGCCGCTCCTGGATGCCGAATCACAAACCGTCAGAGCCGTTGGAACCGTGGACGAAGCCTCTACACAGAAAAACTGACGGAAACACTTTATGAAGTCGGGGTGGGCAGGAGGATGCCGATGAGTGGGAACTGGTCGCTGTAGACTGCAGGAGGCAGACCCGCGTGACTGAGGGAGAAACTTCGGAACTCTGGCTCCCGGATGTCGAATGCAGTTCCGCTTCTTGCTTCTGGTCATGGACAGATAGAGGAAGAATTTTGAAGAAGAACTTCAGCCTGATTCCTTCGCCGTTGGTCGTGAAGCAGCTTCCAATCGGGCTCAGGCTTTCTGCAGGTGGTGTCTGGCGCAGTCGGGGTAGGACAGCTCTCACGGGCGGCCACGAACTCGGAATTGCATGATTCTTTCTCGCCTGCGTAGGGGACTGGACGACCTTTCCAGAAAGGTAAGATACGCCCTCAGATGTCACTGTACAAACTCGGGGTAGCTTCTGCAAGATGGGTCTTCTTCTGCTACCTGCAGACTTGACTAGGTAAAGGGGTGGTGGTGGAGCTTGGTTAAAGGGAATGGTGATGTAGCAATGGTGGGAGGGCTGGTGGTGATGGTAGGGGGAGTTTAGGGGTGTGGAGAGGAGTGGAGCAGGGGAGATGGAGGTCCAAGAGGGTGGAGGGGAGGGGAGGCCGCAGCTAGGAGAGAGGGGGATGGGGTGTTCGGCCAAGGCAATGGAGGTGGAGAGGGGTTGAGGGGTTCGACCCTAGGAGGGAGGGGAAGGGGGTGGACGACCTAGGGAGTTGATGGGCTGTATTGGGGAGAGGAAGAGTCTTCTAGGGAGGTGGATGGTTGCTTGGGGAAGGGGGATGGATGCTTTGGGAAGGTGGAAGGGTGCTTGGGGAAGGGGGATGGATGCTTTGGGAAGGTGGAAGGGTGCTTGGGGAGGTGGAATGAGTAATGGAGAGAAGTAATGGGGCCTTGGGAGTTGAAGGGACTTACCTAGGTGGCAAGTGAGGTGGAAAGGGGTGAGGAGAGAGGGGAATTTCAAAATTTAGAGAGAGAGGGAGGGAGGAGAGAGAGGGGGTTCGCCCCTAGGAGAGAGGGAGAGAGAGAATTAGAGAGAGAGAGCTAGAGAGAGAGAGAGAAGACTCAAGGGGATTCAAGTGGGTTCAATTTTCATTCATTCATCAATTACCCTCTTCAAGTGGGGGATTGGGGTCCTTATATAGGAAACCCACAATTTACTATAAGTCCTCACATTGTGGACAACTGACAGAAGACCAAAGGTTGGGGAAGGGGGCGCCCATGGGCCAGGCCCAATGAACAGGCCCAATAACCTACTAAGCTAGTTAATGAAACTTGGACTTAGGTAAATGACTAACTAACTTAGGTAATAGACTCAATAAAGGGAAAATTACATAGATAAGACTCAAGAAAAATGAAAGAACTACATGGCTATACTCAGAAAATGATGGCGAACAAAATGGCGAGTAGCAGGACCATGTGAAGGGGTAAGCGATGTCCCCATCATACTCCCGGGGTGCGGAGAACTCGACTCCGTCGAGTAAGGGCCCACCGGGGAAGCAGCTCAGGGCGACCTGCAATCTCCAAACCCAACCTGCACCTGCGTCCAGGGGACGACTCTTCATCCTCTCAAGGCGGCCCGGACACACCCTCATGCTGGCGGTGGAACCCTGCTTGCATAGTATTGCCCCTCTGTGTACACGTCGGGCTCTCAAGGCTATTTGGTGGAAGCTCTCCGGGGTGTCCCTCTTAAAGGAAGTTATAGGCTCAAAGTACTCACTGTGATTCACCGCGGTGCCCATATGGGGTGCCGGATCAGCCGCATGAGAATTGGGGTATATCCCATGGCCCATTAGTAAATCTAATCCATAAGCCAGGTTGGCCAAAGCCACTTGGAACATGAAAGGTCCAAGTCCTCGTGCCCTCGATTTGGAGGTGGCCCTAAGATAGAGTCATTCCAATGCCACCATCGTGAGGTTACCTCCTTGGATTTCAAAGTGCCACCCGTGAGTTATAGCCCGCTCATTATGATCGTCACTACCCATATTTGGATGCTTGCTTGAATGAGTATGCTTTGAGTGATGGTGCGGTGGGGGTGGGAAGTACGTGGTATGCAAAGGGGGACCGGGGCAACCGTACATAGACCTATCATTCATGGATGTGATGAGGCATCTTGTGGACTCAGGGGGGCCTGGGAAACCATAGGTGGATCTATTGTGTATAGCTGTGAGAATTACCGGAGGACCCGGACATCCATGTGTGCTCCATTCAAGTGTAAGGGCTATAAAGAATGTGGGTGGACCAGCACAACCAAATGTAGGCCAGTTATGCATTGAGCCTAAACTGTGCGTGACATGCATGGGAGGGCTGGACTCATGACCCTTGTCGAATGATGTGACATGCCAAGATGGGTGCTTTCTTCTCCTAGAGATGATGACCATGTGTGTGGGTATGGGGTGGCCTTTAAGCTCCCATTTGTAAGGGTCGAAGGGATCATAGTAGGTATGCATCATGGGGTGGGGCACTACCTTGTTCCCTAGGTGTATACTGCCCATGGTCATGGTTCCCTTGGTGTGGGCTGGGTCTAGGACGAGGTGTGTTGGTTCTAGCATGGTGGGTGAGGGTAGGAGGGAGTGGGTGGTGGGTAGGGCGGTCAGGTCCCATGGGTTCATTGTCTTCCATAGGGTGGGATCAAAGGGGTCATGGAATGTGTTACCAAGGGTGAGGTGTTCTTTCACCTCAAGGTCTCCAAATGATGGTGAGTCCTCCTCCTCAAATGTAGTAATTGAACCGAAGTTCGAGGAGGGTTGGTTGGTCATGATTGGAGGGCTTGGTATCCTACCCGAAATAAGTAACTCCAATTCGCGGATAGCACCGGGCTCTTCGGGAATGGGGAGGGATAAAAGAAGGTCGCTAGTGTAGCAACCCACAGTGTAAATGGAAGAGATGGACCCGACACATAGATGTAGGAGGTTAAGACTCCTAGGTTGGTCGGCTACCGTGGTCAACATTCCAGTTAGCTTCATTTGCCAAGTTAGACCCTCAAGAAAATCCCCTAATGTTTCCACCCGATAGGATGATTGGATTGTGGTGTGATAGGTGGATACGGGTACTATAGGAAGATTTTGCTCCATGGGTGGGTAAGCATGGACCACGAGATCTCCCAATGGGTTCTCCTTTAGCCAACGTGAAAGGGGTTCTCCTATGATAAGCTCGGTCCTTATTAAGGAGGGTGGTGTAAGGTGAAGACCACCATGTGAAGTTCCTTCTGTTGAGTTCGATGCAGTATTCAGAGGGGGGGTGAATGAATATAGCCCTTTAAAAACTTTCACCCAAATTAAAACTAGAATACTAACAAGACTTTCACTCAATATAAAAATTCGCCCAAACTAGAACAATGATGCTAACTAGACAGATTTACCAAACCTGAAAGCTAATCAACTATTCAGTTCTACCAGTTAGCAAACACATGGAGTACCCCTATGCATTCATCTAGCGGAAGCACAAATGAACAAATCAAACCACAATGCACAAGGGGTTTTTAGGTGGTTCGGTCCTTCAGACCTACATCCACCCCACACTCAAACCGAGTGTGGCTTCCACTAGGTCACGCTAGAAACAGCAGACTCAGTCTGCAACAAACGCTGCCAAACAGCTTGACCAGGGGAACAACCTCCCCTCTTCCTCCCAACCGGAGGGAACCACTAGTGAGACAAGTCACTAGCAAACCAGAGACACAAGGTCTCTCTTCCTCCAAACCTGGAGGGAACCCCTGGACTTGAATCCACAAGCCCAGAACCGGAGACAAGTCTCCCTTCCTCCAAACCGGAGGGAATCAACAAGTAGCACCCAGCTACTTGCAACCGGAGATAGCAATCTCCCTTCTCCTGAACAAACAGGAGGAACCCACAAGTGACACCAGCCACTTGGAAACCAGAGACACACGATCTCTCTTCCTCCACACACGGAGGGAACCACCGGACTTGCTACTCACAAGCCCAGAGCCGGAGGAACAAGCCTCCCTTCCTCCAACCCGGAGGGAAACCTAGAGACCCAAGTCTCTCTTCCTCTGAACCCCAGAGGGAAGCACAACCGGAGATAAATCTCCCTTCCTCCAACCCGGAGGGAAACAACCGATGACACCCTGTCAAAGGCAACCAGAGACGCAAGTCTCTCTTCCTCCACACGGGAGGGTACCAACCACAAGTAGCACCCAGCTACTTGCAAACCGAAGACACAAAGTCTCCCTTCTCCTGAACCCACAGGAGGAACCCCGACCTCTCTACAGAGGATCTGAAATACAGTAAATGGATAAAAACAAAAACGAAACCAGCAACAGATGGCTGAGAAGATAAAAACAAATGTGGCTCTCGCAGGAGCTGGCTGGCCTGGATTTGATCCACGGTCCAGTAGACGAATCTTCAGGTAAGATCTTCTTTCTTCTCCACGAGCTCTCTCGCTCACTCTCTATCTTTCTTTCTCTTTCTTCTGCTCTCCTCTCACTCTCTGCTTCTTCTTCTCTTCACACTCTTCTCGAGCTCTCTACCTCTCTTCTTCTCCTTCTGCTCTTCTTCTTTCTCTTTTCTTCTTCTATCTGGATCGTGGCTCTCTGTATACGCTTTTCTTCTCGCCAACTCGATCTCCTTCATCTATGGAAGAATGCTCATATATATAGCAGCAGCAGCAGCAGCATCAGCCACGACGTGTGACCTCCACATTTCCAGCCCTAAGAATTCGGACCACGTGGCAGTCTCTCAGTAGACTTTATTCCAGCCTCGGATCACGTGCCCTCCTTAAGCTTCACGATCAAAGCACCTGTAAAACAGGGTATCGGATAAGTCATCAGTTTAAAGAACAACTCTGTATAGACTTATCAGAAGAACAGCGTTTTAGAAGAAACCTGGACGAGGTTAGAACGAAACAACACGAGCTAACAAATAGCAACAACACGGAGACAACACGAAGACAGAATAAGGAAACGACACGAGGTACATACGAAGACAAGACAGAAACCAATCATGAAGTATGATTTCAACAAACGAAAGACACAAGGTCTAGGAAGAACAACACGGGGTGACAGCAGAAACCGACACGAAGTGTTTGCAAACAAAGTAAGACGCAAGGTCTACGTAAAGCAACACGAAGTGTGGTTAAGGCGAGAACGACACGAAGTGAAGTTATAAAACAACACGAGGTAAAAAGAAGAACGACACGAGATACATGGAGACAAAACAGAAACCAACACGAAGTGTGGTTTCAACACAAGAAAGACACAAGGTCTAGGAAGAACAAAAACGACACGAAAACACAGAAACAACAGTAACTGACACGAAGTAAGTACGACACCAAGACGAGGTTGACACGAAATGAGAACAACACGAGGTGAAGTTGACACGAAATGAAAACAACACGAAGTGAAAACAACAGTAACCGACACGAAGTACATGAGAGGAAAAACGACACGAAGTCATGAAAACAACAGTAACCGACACGAAGTACATGAGAGGAAAAACGACACGAAGTCATGAAAACAACAGTAACCGACACGAGGTGAGGTTACTAAAGCGACAACGACACGCGGTGTGGAAAACACGACACGAAGACCTGAGACGGAGAAACGACACGAAGTGTAACAGGAACGACACGAAGTAAAAACAGTGATCGACACGGGTTGAACACAACACGAAGACGAAATACAAAGAGACGACACGAAGTGAAGTTGACACGAAGTGAAAACAACACTAAGTGAAAAACAATAATCGACACGCGGTGAAAACAACACGAAGACGTAAACACTAAAACAACACGAAGATGAAGACAAGGGAAACGACACGAAGTCTAACCTCATACAAGCTTTCCTGTCACGCATGGAAATCAACACGAAGTGTTGTATGCTCATACAACACGAGATCTTTTCGTGTTAGTGAGGGGAAACAACACGAAAACTCAAGTACAGAAACAGCACGAAGATGATGTACAATCTGATGTACAGACATGAAGAAAAGTCCAAGGTATAGACTTGCACGAGCAAGCTACAGTGCCAAAGTATAGACTTCACGCTGTACAGACTACATGACCAGTGCATGATTGTACTTGACAATGTAAACACTTAGCCTATGCAGACCAATGTACAGATTTTGGCGAAGCAAAAGGCTGTATAGACTTGGAGACCCAAAGCCAACCACAGCAATGAATGCTTTATGCATCAGTTTAACATGTAACAAGACTGAACATCAAATATGTTAATCTAAACTGAGCAGCAAGATGACTGAACCTTTGATTAACTCACATCAACAACCAATCATCAAAGCCATCATTAAAACCATCATCAAAACCAAAACCACATGCATGGGCACAACAATCTCCCCCTTTTTGATGATGGCAACACTTTCAATACATTGAGTCATTCTGATGATGTGAGGCATTCTGAGGTAATCTGAAGACTCAAATTATTCTCCCCCTTTGACTTCATCAAAAAGAAAAATAATTTGAGAAATTATAGCATGTATAAAAGTTCAGTCAATTTCTCCCCCTAAATAAAAGCTCCCCCTTTGAGAAGGAATATGAACAGATAACACAGGTAGAAAAGGTAGGAGGATCACTTGATAACAGCTGAATCATAGGTTCAGAAAGGAAGCATGATTATAACCAACTGTTAAAGTATAAGAATCATCAACATACAATTTTTCAAAAAATTCAGGTTTAACAGTGATAAATCTAGAGTAAAACACCTGACCCCTGAAAAAAAGAGTTTTAGATTCCATTTATAGCAATGAATCTAGGGCACATGGTATTAATAGATAAGTCTGAAATAATACCCTTTTGTGTTTAAACAAGGAAATTCAAGAGAGGCAACTTGAATATGTATTGATAAAAATAATTTTCACTCATTGACTTTTGATTTTTCGAAGGGTTACAGCAGTTTGATTTTCATTTTTTTTTCAATTTCTGAAACTGAACTAAGTGAATAGACCTATGGCATTTATGCTGTTGACATTAGGTGTACACCTTGATAAGAGGCAGGTACCCCCAGTTACTAGGCATAAACTACAAGATCTACTTCAGATCAAGACCCACAAGGAATAGTCTTCACTTTTGACATTAAGGGTACACCTTGATTAGAGGCCAGTACCCTCAGTTACTTGGTGAGGACTCCCCCTATAGATTTGACCCTATGAACAGAGATAGTCTAAAGCACTTCATGACATGTGAGTTCTCCTGTCTCTTTGGAGGAGTTCACAGTTTCTCAGTGCAATCAGCCATTGCTCTGTCACTATGTTCAGTTCTTAACATTAATGATCTTATATACTGCTGCCCTTAATTCTTTTAGAGTGATTGATTGAAAAACATTACACACTCTTGTTCAGCTGTTCTAGACATTTCCAGATTAACACATTTAGGCATTAAAAAAAAACTTTTTCTATTTTAGCCATGAGACAAAGATTAAGAGCTATAAAAGTTTTCTTTTATCTCAATTTCTGAAATGCAGACACTTAACTCTCCAAATTATAAAGGTTAAACCTTTAGTTCTTTTCAATTTGTAAGAGTGATTCTTATAAGTGAACAATTACAATAATCATCATTCAATGTACTAAACTAGATGCAAAGCTGTTGTTTAGTGAAAATGATGGGGAAATGATAGCAATTGGCAATATGATCCATAGCATCTGATGACAGTGAATATGAATAAGTTGAAAGGGGACAAAGAGAAATACCAAGGATTCAATGAATTGAAAAGAACTCTCAGCTCCCCCTGACACCATGATGCAAAAAAAAAATATGCTATGCATTAGACTGTTCTACATGCAGACAAGACCCATGGTACTAGGCGGAGGACCTGGTCTCAAGGACCATCTCACACATGGTAGGAACCTCCGGGCAGATTTCCCTACCTTTTAGTAACATACCATTTGATATACCAGGGTTAACGAGGACAATGCAACATAAATCAGTCCTTCATGCATTGAACGGCATTATTAACACATGCAATGACAGTGTACACTAAATGAACCATTCACACTTAGTCCAAGTATGCATTCAAATACAAGCATGCAATGCGTTGACACAAAGCATATTAGTGCATCAACTGAATATGCTTAGCGAAGCATTCAATTTCAGTTCAACATATAGTAAGAGAAGAGCATCAGATATATGCAAAAATGAATTCAATAGCTGAGTCTGGAATACAGACTGATCAGCTAGATATGGAGAGATCATCAACAATCAATCAAGCAAATCAACATGAAGCACACATTTTTCATGCTCACAGTTTCAGATAATGGAATTTAAAACACCTTACAGAACTGACCTGAAAAGTTCAATCATGGGGTTTTCATTCTTGAGCGCCTTGGTTAACCCCCTTTTATTTCTCCCTCCAAGGCACACCTGCAAGATATTTGATCATCTTGATCCTGCAGGGACCCAAGTAGCTTTGGGTCCTGCGTTAGCCCTAACAGGTTTTCTAAACATTTTCATAGCAACATTATCATCAAATTTCATCAGTGAACAGTCATCCATAGAATGTCCAAATTTTCCACAGTATCTACATGAACTGGCTGGTTTTTGGTTCTTATGATACATGTTAACAGCAGGGTGATGTTTATAAGCATGTTCATAAGATTTTCTGTTATATGCATGAACAGTTTGATGCTTGTTCTTAACCATCCAACATTCAGCAGATTTATGGCCTGGCTTCCCACAGTTATAGCATGAAATTTTCACAAAAGGTTTTGCAGGGAATTTGACAAAATGGGGTTTAACATAGTTCTTTTGAACATACCAACAGTCCTTGACTGTATGCCCATTTTTCCCACAGTGGGAGCATGCAAAAGAATTTCTTCTATGAAAACCATTTTTACCCCAAGTAGATCTAAACCAGCACTCAGCAGCCTTGTGCCCAGGCTTATTACAGTTGAAGCACACAATGTGCTGACTAGAATTGTGTTTAGATCCATATGGATCATAAAAGTGCATGGAAGACCTGGCATGTAATTTATTGTCTTCTTTCATGATAAAACATTCATTCATGAGATGACCATGCTTCCCACAATAATAACATGACCCCTTTGTAATATGAGTGTATGTGAGATCATGTGAATTGTGTGTAGCCCTTTTTATAGCAACAGGAGTGCCTTTTTCCTTTTTCTGTGAGTTTTCACCCTTTTTCTGTTTTGGAGTTTGTTCCACAGTTTTGGGTTTCACAGTGGATTTTTGTGCAGTGAATTTGAAGACAGAAGGAGCAGAGGTTATGTTCTGATTGGTGGCTTTGACAAAAACCGTAGGTGTTTCATTCCCATTACTCCTTTTATTTGTCGAACTATAGCCCAGTCCCTTTCTCTCAAAGTTATCACTCTTTCCAAGAAGCTTATTCAGATTGTCCTTACCTTTGACAAATTTTGATAGAGAATTTTTCACGTCTTTAATTTCAAAATTCAAATCAGCAATTTTAGCTTCATATTTGGACAGATCTGTTTCACAGGAAATGACTTGTTGATGCAAGGCATCATTCAGACTCTTGAGTTTTTCAACTTCCTGTTTTAATTCTATTTCCTTGTCAGTTTTAGATAAGGACTTGTAAAGATCATCAACTTCTTGTTGAAGGGATGTGATAGTAAGCTCATATCCAGCTATTTTCTGTTCACTGCAACTGACATTTCCATTTAACATTAAGTTGATGGTTTTTAGACTCTCAATTTCTTGTTCAGCATTCATCAACCTATCAGAATTATCCACACTCACACACTTGCCTTTTTCCATTGTCATTAGCCTATTTGTCAGCTGTATGTTTAGGTGTTTCAACTCATTGATTTCCTCTTTCAGTTTACTGTTCTGCTCTAGGATTTCATCATCAAACACCCATTTATCTGTTGAAGACTGACATTCATAAAACATTTCTCTTAGTTCTTCAGATTGAAATTTGTCAAGATTTTTCTGAATCTCTGAATTCATTGTTCTTTCAGCCTCCAATTTCTCAGAGATTAAACCATTTTCTTTTTCAAGGTTTATTGATTTATGTTCAAATTCTTTGGATTGGTTTTTGAGCTTTTCATTTTCAGATTTCAATTCTTTCAATTCAGAATTGATACATTCTAAATCTCTCACCAATCTTTATTTTGAACAACATCAATGTTATGAGTCTGAACAACGAAGCTAAGCATTTCCTTTAGTTCAACAATTTCACAAACAAGCTTTTGACTCTCCTCTTTGTGTAGACCAATTTGTTTCATAAAAGTTTGTTTTTCAGATTTCAAATGATCTAGATCTGTAGTAATAGAGTCAAAGTCTTGTAGTTGTCTTCTTAAGATTTCATTTTCAGTTTTCAGAGTTTCAAGTTTTTCACCTCCTAGATTTTCCAGCTTCTTTTTCAGACTTTTATATTTCTTCCCTAGTTTCTTACGGGATCTTAACAGATTTGCATAGGCATCTTCCCAATCGTCTAATGAAAAATTCTCGAAAGGGTTTACCTCCTCATCATCACGTTCTTCGGATTCATCTTGATCACTACCATGGTTGCTCTCGTCAGCCATCAAACCGTTGTCGACATTTCCCTTCTGAGCAAGCTTCAGCTCATCCATAATGTCCTTGGCAGACCTGCAATCATGAGTACAAGACCATAAGGCTCTGTCAATAGCAGCTCTCATCAGGTTAAAGGCCTTCTGATTTTCTTCATATTTTGACTTGTGACTTTTAGTCCATTTGGACTCTTCCTTTGGCAATCTGTGGGGACCTTGTGAAATTAACTTCCACAGATCCGGATTAATCATTTTCACATAATTGTGAAGACTGCTAATCCATGAGTTAAAGTTAGAGCCATTGAAAATCAGTGGAGAACCCATTGAGTAAATCCGTAAACAGATTAATGAAGCAAAGGGTAGAAACAGATAAGCACAAGGGACACCAGGATCCTCTGCAGATCGTTGGATCTGAACAATCAGAGAACCGCTCTGATACCAATTGTTGAGTTCGATGCAGTATTCAGAGGGGGGGTGAATGAATATAGCCCTTTAAAAACTTTCACCCAAATTAAAACTAGAATACTAACAAGACTTTCGCTCAATATAAAATTTCGCCCAAACTAGAACAATGATGCTAACTAGACAGATTTACCAAACCTGAAAGCTAATCAACTATTCAGTTCTACCAGTTAGCAAACACATGGAGTACCCCTATGCATTCATCTAGCGGAAGCACAAATGAACAAATCAAACCACAATGCACAAGGGGTTTTTAGGTGGTTCGGTCCTTCAGACCTACATCCACCCCACACTCAAACCGAGTGTGGCTTCCACTAGCTCACGCTAGAAACAGCAGACTCAGTCTGCAACAAACGCTGCCAAACAGCTTGACCAGGGGAACAACCTCCCCTCTTCCTCCCAACCGGAGGGAACCACTAGTGAGACCAGTCACTAGCAAACCAGAGACACAAGGTCTCTCTTCCTCCAAACCTGGAGGGAACCCCTGGACTTGAATCCACAAGCCCAGAACCGGAGACAAGTCTCCCTTCCTCCAAACCGGAGGGAATCAACAAGTAGCACCCAGCTACTTGCAACCGGAGATAGCAATCTCCCTTCTCCTGAACAAACAGGAGGAACCCACAAGTGACACCAGCCACTTGGAAACCAGAGACACACGATCTCTCTTCCTCCACACACGGAGGGAACCACCGGACTTGCTACTCACAAGCCCAGAGCCGGAGGAACAAGCCTCCCTTCCTCCAACCCGGAGGGAAACCTAGAGACCCAAGTCTCTCTTCCTCTGAACCCCAGAGGGAAGCACAACCGGAGATAAATCTCCCTTCCTCCAACCCGGAGGGAAACAACCGATGACACCCTGTCAAAGGCAACCAGAGACGCAAGTCTCTCTTCCTCCACACGGGAGGGTACCAACCACAAGTAGCACCCAGCTACTTGCAAACCGAAGACACAAAGTCTCCCTTCTCCTGAACCCACAGGAGGAACCCCGACCTCTCTACAGAGGATCTGAAATACAGTAAATGGATAAAAACAAAAACGAAACCAGCAACAGAAGGCTGAGAAGATAAAAACAAATGTGGCTCTCGCAGGAGCTGGCTGGCCTGGATTTGATCCACGGTCCAGTAGACGAATCTTCAGGTAAGATCTTCTTTCTTCTCCACGAGCTCTCTCGCTCACTCTCTATCTTTCTTTCTCTTTCTTCTGCTCTCCTCTCACTCTCTGCTTCTTCTTCTCTTCACACTCTTCTCGAGCTCTCTACCTCTCTTCTTCTCCTTCTGCTCTTCTTCTTTCTCTTTTCTTCTTCTATCTGGATCGTGGCTCTCTGTATACGCTTTTCTTCTCGCCAACTCGATCTCCTTCATCTATGGAAGAATGCTCATATATATAGCAGCAGCAGCAGCAGCATCAGCCACGACGTGTGACCTCCACATTTCCAGCCCTAAGAATTCGGACCACGTGGCAGTCTCTCAGCAGACTTTATTCCAGCCTCGGATCACGTGCCCTCCTTAAGCTTCACGATCAAAGCACCTGTAAAACAGGGTATCGGATAAGTCATCAGTTTAAAGAACAACTCTGTATAGACTTATCAGAAGAACAGCGTTTTAGAAGAAACCTGGACGAGGTTAGAACGAAACAACACGAGCTAACAAATAGCAACAACACGGAGACAACACGAAGACAGAATAAGGAAACGACACGAGGTACATACGAAGACAAGACAGAAACCAATCATGAAGTATGATTTCAACAAACGAAAGACACAAGGTCTAGGAAGAACAACACGGGGTGACAGCAGAAACCGACACGAAGTGTTTGCAAACAAAGTAAGACACAAGGTCTACGTAAAGCAACACGAAGTGTGGTTAAGCGAGAACGACACGAAGTGAAGTTATAAAACAACACGAGGTAAAAAGAAGAACGACACGAGATACATAGAGACAAAACAGAAACCAACACGAAGTGTGGTTTCAACACAAGAAAGACACAAGGTCTAGGAAGAACAAAAACGACACGAAAACACAGAAACAACAGTAACTGACACGAAGTAAGTACGACACCAAGACGAGGATGACACGAAATGAGAACAACACGAGGTGAAGTTGACACGAAATGAAAACAACACGAAGTGAAAACAACAGTAACCGACACGAAGTACATGAGAGGAAAAATGACACGAAGTCATGAAAACAACAGTAACCGACACGAAGTACATGAGAGGAAAAACGACACGAAGTCATGAAAACAACAGTAACCGACACGAGGTGAGGTTACTAAAGCGACAACGACACGCGGTGTGGAAAACACGACACGAAGACCTGAGACGGAGAAACGACACGAAGTGTAACAGGAACGACACGAAGTAAAAACAGTGATCGACACGGGTTGAACACAACACGAAGACGAAATACAAAGAGACGACACGAAGTGAAGTTGACACGAAGTGAAAACAACACTAAGTGAAAAACAATAATCGACACGCGGTGAAAACAACACGAAGACGTAAACACTAAAACAACACGAAGATGAAGACAAGGGAAACGACACGAAGTCTAACCTCATACAAGCTTTCCTGTCACGCATGGAAATCAACACGAAGTGTTGTATGCTCATACAACACGAGATCTTTTCGTGTTAGTGAGGGGAAACAACACGAAAACTCAAGTACAGAAACAGCACGAAGATGATGTACAATCTGATGTACAGACATGAAGAAAAGTCCAAGGTATAGACTTGCACGAGCAAGCTACAGTGCCAAAGTATAGACTTCACGCTGTACAGACTACATGACCAGTGCATGATTGTACTTGACAATGTAAACACTTAGCCTATGCAGACCAATGTACAGATTTTGGCGAAGCAAAAGGCTGTATAGACTTGGAGACCCAAAGCCAACCACAGCAATGAATGCTTTATGCATCAGTTTAACATGTAACAAGACTGAACATCAAATATGTTAATCTAAACTGAGCAGCAAGATGACTGAACCTTTGATTAACTCACATCAACAACCAATCATCAAAGCCATCATTAAAACCATCATCAAAACCAAGACCACATGCATGGGCACAACAATCTCCCCCTTTTTGATGATGGCAACACTTTCAATACATTGAGTCATTCTGATGATGTGAGGCATTCTGAGGTAATCTGAAGACTCAAATTATTCTCCCCCTTTGACTTCATCAAAAAGAAAAATAATTTGAGAAATTATAGCATGTATAAAAGTTCAGTCAATTTCTCCCCCTAAATAAAAGCTCCCCCTTTGAGAAGGAATATGAACAGATAACACAGGTAGAAAATGTAGGAGGATCACTTGATAACAGCTGAATCATAGGTTCAGAAAGGAAGCATGATTATAACCAACTGTTAAAGTATAAGAATCATCAACATACAATTTTTCAAAAAATTCAGGTTTAACAGTGATAAATCTAGAGTAAAACACCTGACCCCTGAAAAAAAAGAGTTTTAGATTCCATTTATAGTAATGAATCTAGGGCACATGGTATTAATAGATAAGTCTGAAATAATACCATTTTGTGTTTAAACAAGGAAATTCAAGAGAGGCAACTTGAATATGTATTGATTAAAAATAATTTTCACTCATTGACTTTTGATTTTTCGAAGGGTTACAGCAGTTTGATTTTCATTTTTTTTTCAATTTCTGAAACTGAACTAAGTGAATAGACCTATGGCATTTATGCTGTTGACATTAGGTGTACACCTTGATAAGAGGCAGGTACCCCCAGTTACTAGGCATAAACTACAAGATCTACTTCAGATCAAGACCCACAAGGAATAGTCTTCACTTTTGACATTAAGGGTACACCTTGATTAGAGGCCAGTACCCTCAGTTACTTGGTGAGGACTCCCCCTATAGATTTGACCCTATGAACAGAGATAGTCTAAAGCACTTCATGACATGTGAGTTCTCCTGTCTCTTTGGAGGAGTTCACAGTTTCTCAGTGCAATCAGCCATTGCTCTGTCACTATGTTCAGTTCTTAACATTAATGATCTTATATACTGCTGCCCTTAATTCTTTTAGAGTGATTGATTGAAAAACATTACACACTCTTGTTCAGCTGTTCTAGACATTTCCAGATTAACACATTTAGGCATTAAAAAAAAACTTTTTCTATTTTAGCCATGAGACAAAGATTAAGAGCTATAAAAGTTTTCTTTATCTCAATTTCTGAAGTGCAGACACTTAACTCTCCAAATTATAAAGGTTAAACCTTTAGTTCTTTTCAATTTGTAAGAGTGATTCTTATAAGTGAACAATTACAATAATCATCATTCAATGTACTAAACTAGATGCAAAGCTGTTGTTTAGTGAAAATGATGGGGAAATGATAGCAATTGGCAATATGATCCATAGCATCTGATGACAGTGAATATGAATAAGTTGAAAGGGGACAAAGAGAAATACCAAGGATTCAATGAATTGAAAAGAACTCTCAGCTCCCCCTGACACCATGATGCAAAAAAAAATATGCTATGCATTAGACTGTTCTACATGCAGACAAGACCCATGGTACTAGGCGGAGGACCTGGTCTCAAGGACCATCTCACACATGGTAGGAACCTCCGGGCAGATTTCCCTACCTTTTAGTAACATACCATTTGATATACCAGGGTTAACGAGGACAATGCAACATAAATCAGTCCTTCATGCATTGAACGGCATTATTAACACATGCAATGACAGTGTACACTAAATGAACCATTCACACTTAGTCCAAGTATGCATTCAAATACAAGCATGCAATGCGTTGACACAAAGCATATTAGTGCATCAACTGAATATGCTTAGCGAAGCATTCAATTTCAGTTCAACATATAGTAAGAGAAGAGCATCAGATATATGCAAAAATGAATTCAATAGCTGAGTCTGGAATACAGACTGATCAGCTAGATATGGAGAGATCATCAACAATCAATCAAGCAAATCAACATGAAGCACACATTTTTCATGCTCACAGTTTCAGATAATGGAATTTAAAACACCTTACAGAACTGACCTGAAAAGTTCAATCATGGGGTTTTCATTCTTGAGCGCCTTGGTTAACCCCCTTTTATTTCTCCCTCCAAGGCACACCTGCAAGATATTTGATCATCTTGATCCTGCAGGGACCCAAGTAGCTTTGGGTCCTGCGTTAGCCCTAACAGGTTTTCTAAACATTTTCATAGCAACATTATCATCAAATTTCATCAGTGAACAGTCATCCATAGAATGTCCAAATTTTCCACAGTATCTACATGAACTGGCTGGTTTTTGGTTCTTATGATACATGTTAACAGCAGGGTGATGTTTATAAGCATGTTCATAAGATTTTCTGTTATATGCATGAACAGTTTGATGCTTGTTCTTAACCATCCAACATTCAGCAGATTTATGGCCTGGCTTCCCACAGTTATAGCATGAAATTTTCACAAAAGGTTTTGCAGGGAATTTGACAAAATGGGGTTTAACATAGTTCTTTTGAACATACCAACAGTCCTTGACTGTATGCCCATTTTTCCCACAGTGGGAGCATGCAAAAGAATTTCTTCTATGAAAACCATTTTTACCCCAAGTAGATCTAAACCAGCACTCAGCAGCCTTGTGCCCAGGCTTATTACAGTTGAAGCACACAATGTGCTGACTAGAATTGTGTTTAGATCCATATGGATCATAAAAGTGCATGGAAGACCTGGCATGTAATTTATTGTCTTCTTTCATGATAAAACATTCATTCATGAGATGACCATGCTTCCCACAATAATAACATGACCCCTTTGTAATATGAGTGTATGTGAGATCATGTGAATTGTGTGTAGCCCTTTTTATAGCAACAGGAGTGCCTTTTTCCTTTTTCTGTGAGTTTTCACCCTTTTTCTGTTTTGGAGTTTGTTCCACAGTTTTGGGTTTCACAGTGGATTTTTGTGCAGTGAATTTGAAGACAGAAGGAGCAGAGGTTATGTTCTGATTGGTGGCTTTGACAAAAACCGTAGGTGTTTCATTCCCATTACTCCTTTTATTTGTCGGACTATAGCCCAGTCCCTTTCTCTCAAAGTTATCACTCTTTCCAAGAAGCTTATTCAGATTGTCCTTACCTTTGACAAATTTTGATAGAGAATTTTTCACGTCTTTAATTTCAAAATTCAAATCAGCAATTTTAGCTTCATATTTGGACAGATCTGTTTCACAGGAAATGACTTGTTGATGCAAGGCATCATTCAGACTCTTGAGTTTTTCAACTTCCTGTTTTAATTCTATTTCCTTGTCAGTTTTAGATAAGGACTTGTAAAGATCATCAACTTCTTGTTGAAGGGATGTGATAGTAAGCTCATATCCAGCTATTTTCTGTTCACTGCAACTGACATTTCCATTTAACATTAAGTTGATGGTTTTTAGACTCTCAATTTCTTGTTCAGCATTCATCAACCTATCAGAATTATCCACACTCACACACTTGCCTTTTTCCATTGTCATTAGCCTATTTGTCAGCTGTATGTTTAGGTGTTTCAACTCATTGATTTCCTCTTTCAGTTTACTGTTCTGCTCTAGGATTTCATCATCAAACACCCATTTATCTGTTGAAGACTGACATTCATAAAACATTTCTCTTAGTTCTTCAGATTGAAATTTGTCAAGATTTTTCTGAATCTCTGAATTCATTGTTCTTTCAGCCTCCAATTTCTCAGAGATTAAACCATTTTCTTTTTCAAGGTTTATTGATTTATGTTCAAATTCTTTGGATTGGTTTTTGAGCTTTTCATTTTCAGATTTCAATTCTTTCAATTCAGAATTGATACATTCTAAATCTCTCACCAATCTTTTATTTTGAACAACATCAATGTTATGAGTCTGAACAACGAAGCTAAGCATTTCCTTTAGTTCAACAATTTCACAAACAAGCTTTTGACTCTCCTCTTTGTGTAGACCAATTTGTTTCATAAAAGTTTGTTTTTCAGATTTCAAATGATCTAGATCTGTAGTAATAGAGTCAAAGTCTTGTAGTTGTCTTCTTAAGATTTCATTTTCAGTTTTCAGAGTTTCAAGTTTTTCACCTCCTAGATTTTCCAGCTTCTTTTTCAGACTTTTATATTTCTTCCCTAGTTTCTTACGGGATCTTAACAGATTTGCATAGGCATCTTCCCAATCGTCTAATGAAAAATTCTCGAAAGGGTTTACCTCCTCATCATCACGTTCTTCGGATTCATCTTGATCACTACCATGGTTGCTCTCGTCAGCCATCAAACCGTTGTCGACATTTCCCTTCTGAGCAAGCTTCAGCTCATCCATAATGTCCTTGGCAGACCTGCAATCATGAGTACAAGACCATAAGGCTCTGTCAATAGCAGCTCTCATCAGGTTAAAGGCCTTCTGATTTTCTTCATATTTTGACTTGTGACTTTTAGTCCATTTGGACTCTTCCTTTGGCAATCTGTGGGGACCTTGTGAAATTAACTTCCACAGATCCGGATTAATCATTTTCACATAATTGTGAAGACTGCTAATCCATGAGTTAAAGTTAGAGCCATTGAAAATCAGTGGAGAACCCATTGAGTAAATCCGTAAACAGATTAATGAAGCAAAGGGTAGAAACAGATAAGCACAAGGGACACCAGGATCCTCTGCAGATCGTTGGATCTGAACAATCAGAGAACCGCTCTGATACCAATTGTTGAGTTCGATGCAGTATTCAGAGGGGGGGTGAATGAATATAGCCCTTTAAAAACTTTCACCCAAATTAAAACTAGAATACTAACAAGACTTTCGCTCAATATAAAAATTCGCCCAAACTAGAACAATGATGCTAACTAGACAGATTTACCAAACCTGAAAGCTAATCAACTATTCAGTTCTACCAGTTAGCAAACACATGGAGTACCCCTATGCATTCATCTAGCGGAAGCACAAATGAACAAATCAAACCACAATGCACAAGGGGTTTTTAGGTGGTTCGGTCCTTCAGACCTACATCCACCCCACACTCAAACCGAGTGTGGCTTCCACTAGGTCACGCTAGAAACAGCAGACTCAGTCTGCAACAAACGCTGCCAAACAGCTTGACCAGGGGAACAACCTCCCCTCTTCCTCCCAACCGGAGGGAACCACTAGTGAGACCAGTCACTAGCAAACCAGAGACACAAGGTCTCTCTTCCTCCAAACCTGGAGGGAACCCCTGGACTTGAATCCACAAGCCCAGAACCGGAGACAAGTCTCCCTTCCTCCAAACCGGAGGGAATCAACAAGTAGCACCCAGCTACTTGCAACCGGAGATAGCAATCTCCCTTCTCCTGAACAAACAGGAGGAACCCACAAGTGACACCAGCCACTTGGAAACCAGAGACACACGATCTCTCTTCCTCCACACACGGAGGGAACCACCGGACTTGCTACTCACAAGCCCAGAGCCGGAGGAACAAGCCTCCCTTCCTCCAACCCGGAGGGAAACCTAGAGACCCAAGTCTCTCTTCCTCTGAACCCCAGAGGGAAGCACAACCGGAGATAAATCTCCCTTCCTCCAACCCGGAGGGAAACAACCGATGACACCCTGTCAAAGGCAACCAGAGACGCAAGTCTCTCTTCCTCCACACGGGAGGGTACCAACCACAAGTAGCACCCAGCTACTTGCAAACCGAAGACACAAAGTCTCCCTTCTCCTGAACCCACAGGAGGAACCCCGACCTCTCTACAGAGGATCTGAAATACAGTAAATGGATAAAAACAAAAACGAAACCAGCAACAGAAGGCTGAGAAGATAAAAACAAATGTGGCTCTCGCAGGAGCTGGCTGGCCTGGATTTGATCCACGGTCCAGTAGACGAATCTTCAGGTAAGATCTTCTTTCTTCTCCACGAGCTCTCTCGCTCACTCTCTATCTTTCTTTCTCTTTCTTCTGCTCTCCTCTCACTCTCTGCTTCTTCTTCTCTTCACACTCTTCTCGAGCTCTCTACCTCTCTTCTTCTCCTTCTGCTCTTCTTCTTTCTCTTTTCTTCTTCTATCTGGATCGTGGCTCTCTGTATACGCTTTTCTTCTCGCCAACTCGATCTCCTTCATCTATGGAAGAATGCTCATATATATAGCAGCAGCAGCAGCAGCAGCAGCAGCATCAGCCACGACGTGTGACCTCCACATTTCCAGCCCTAAGAATTCGGACCACGTGGCAGTCTCTCAGCAGACTTTATTCCAGCCTCGGATCACGTGCCCTCCTTAAGCTTCACGATCAAAGCACCTGTAAAACAGGGTATCGGATAAGTCATCAGTTTAAAGAACAACTCTGTATAGACTTATCAGAAGAACAGCGTTTTAGAAGAAACCTGGACGAGGTTAGAACGAAACAACACGAGCTAACAAATAGCAACAACACGGAGACAACACGAAGACAGAATAAGGAAACGACACGAGGTACATACGAAGACAAGACAGAAACCAATCATGAAGTATGATTTCAACAAACGAAAGACACAAGGTCTAGGAAGAACAACACGGGGTGACAGCAGAAACCGACACGAAGTGTTTGCAAACAAAGTAAGACGCAAGGTCTACGTAAAGCAACACGAAGTGTGGTTAAGGCGAGAACGACACGAAGTGAAGTTATAAAACAACACGAGGTAAAAAGAAGAACGACACGAGATACATGGAGACAAAACAGAAACCAACACGAAGTGTGGTTTCAACACAAGAAAGACACAAGGTCTAGGAAGAACAAAAACGACACGAAAACACAGAAACAACAGTAACTGACACGAAGTAAGTACGACACCAAGACGAGGTTGACACGAAATGAGAACAACACGAGGTGAAGTTGACACGAAATGAAAACAACACGAAGTGAAAACAACAGTAACCGACACGAAGTACATGAGAGGAAAAACGACACGAAGTCATGAAAACAACAGTAACCGACACGAAGTACATGAGAGGAAAAACGACACGAAGTCATGAAAACAACAGTAACCGACACGAGGTGAGGTTACTAAAGCGACAACGACACGCGGTGTGGAAAACACGACACGAAGACCTGAGACGGAGAAACGACACGAAGTGTAACAGGAACGACACGAAGTAAAAACAGTGATCGACACGGGTTGAACACAACACGAAGACGAAATACAAAGAGACGACACGAAGTGAAGTTGACACGAAGTGAAAACAACACTAAGTGAAAAACAATAATCGACACGCGGTGAAAACAACACGAAGACGTAAACACTAAAACAACACGAAGATGAAGACAAGGGAAACGACACGAAGTCTAACCTCATACAAGCTTTCCTGTCACGCATGGAAATCAACACGAAGTGTTGTATGCTCATACAACACGAGATCTTTTCGTGTTAGTGAGGGGAAACAACACGAAAACTCAAGTACAGAAACAGCACGAAGATGATGTACAATCTGATGTACAGACATGAAGAAAAGTCCAAGGTATAGACTTGCACGAGCAAGCTACAGTGCCAAAGTATAGACTTCACGCTGTACAGACTACATGACCAGTGCATGATTGTACTTGACAATGTAAACACTTAGCCTATGCAGACCAATGTACAGATTTTGGCGAAGCAAAAGGCTGTATAGACTTGGAGACCCAAAGCCAACCACAGCAATGAATGCTTTATGCATCAGTTTAACATGTAACAAGACTGAACATCAAATATGTTAATCTAAACTGAGCAGCAAGATGACTGAACCTTTGATTAACTCACATCAACAACCAATCATCAAAGCCATCATTAAAACCATCATCAAAACCAAAACCACATGCATGGGCACAACACCTTCTTCTTCCTGGACATGGGCGATCTCTATGGCGGGGGTTGGTGTGTTCACCTCTATGGGGTCGGGTATGGGAATCATGGGTTCCTCTATCAAGGAGGTGAGATGGTTCCTTGATGGTGGGGTGGTGAGGATAGGTGTGTGGTACCCCCGGGGTGGGAGGTAAAGGGGAACTTGGTTTGGGATCGGTAAGGGGAGAAGTGGAGGCCTAGGTTGGGGTTGGATAGGGATTGGTAGTGGAAGATGGATGGGTTGAGGAGGATTGGGTTGATTGGTTTTAGGGGGTGTATTTCTTTTAGGGTAAGATGGAGGGGTGGTTTTGGGGACCAAGGAAGTTTGTGGAGTGTGAGTTTGTGGGAGAGTTTTGGGTGGGGTGGTGGTGGCCATCATGGGCCTAGGTGGAGTGGACATGGGGTCCATACGGGTTGGAATGGTGAGGGTGGAGTGAGCCATGATGCTTCCTCCACTTGGGATGGGAACTTCTTGGCCTAACCCATGATATTGTGATTCATACTCCTCTTCCCATTCGGGGGAGGCCTCATATTCCTCAACTTCAATCTCATTCCTTTGTGGTGTGGGGGTCTTGCTCTCCAGGGGAGTGGGAAGGCCTTTTGGCGATGGGGTGGTGCAAGTTGGAATTATTTGGGGTGGTGGAGTTTGGACCCTAAGGGAGGTGAATATATTCTTAATCTCAATCCTTAGTTCTTCTAATGAGTCTTGGGGTCTTTTGGGTGGTGGGGTTTGGGTCCTAGTGGAGGCCTTGGGTTGACTGGGAGGAAAAGGGGGAGTGGGAGTGCTCCTCAGGTTATGGTCCTCACGGTAGGAGTGGGACGGTCAGGGAGCGTAGATCTTCCTAAGCTCACTCTTCATCTCTTCCCATGAGTGAATGGGCTCTTGCCCCCAAACCCTTCTGAATCTCTCTGTGTTCCCACATTTTCTTAGCTAGACCCCGAAGTCGTGCCTTGGCCCTGCGGACTCTCTCGGATCCATATACCCAAGTTCTTTCAAAGTCCCTTTCCATGGTATTCTCCCACCTAAGATAGGCATGAGGATCTCCATCAAAATGAAGGTCCTCATCTACAATGTAGTCCATGTGGAGGGGGTCAATCGGACCATTTGGCGAACGAGGGGTATGCATGATGATCGGGTGATGAATGCAACTGCCCTAGGACAAGACTTAGTAGAGACAAGTCTAGAACTTGCTCTGATACCAATTTGATGTGACACAACATGCAGCGGAGGACAATGATACCAATTTGATGTGATATGACTCCCTTGGACCTAGGATAGCAAGCAACACATGAGTTGGCAACGTCGCACTAGCGGACTCACTCGCGTAGGCACACTCGGGTCCGAAGGAGGACCGGCGATGACGGTGAGGGTCCGGGGTTGGACCTCAAGGTTCCAAGGGTTTGGCTAGCTCGGAAGGGACCCCAATGGGTCAGGGATGCCCGATTTCAAGGGTAGCCGGCACGTCGAGGGTGTGGGATGTGATGGAACTCTCTCAACTCGCTCCACGGCGAACACTATAATTGGTTGAATTGAGGATCGGCATCCTCCTGCCCACCCCAACTTCAGAAAGTGTTGCCGTCAGTTTTTCTGTGTAGAGGCTTCGTCCACGGTTCCAGCGGCTCCGACAGTTTGTGATTCGGCATCCGGGAGCGGCCGTGACAACTTCTGCAATCCACTGCTCGTATCTGGTAGTCGCTGCGGCCAGAGTCTGCAACCCGGCTCGTCGCTGCACCATGACTAATCATGGAAGATTCAGACCCACGGCCCTTCATCATAGTTCTTCCTCCATCTGTCTCCAACCAGGAGAAAGAAACAGAACCTCATTCGGCATCCTGGGGCCAGAGTTCCGAATTTTCTCCCTCTGTCGCGCGGATCTGCCTCCAGCAGCCTACAGCGACCAGTGCCTACTCTTCAGGGCACACCGATCGTCCACGGCCTCAGATCACAGCCCCACCAACTTCTGCTGAAAGCTACCTCGACCACGGAGGCGACACCGCTGATTTCATGCCAATCGGAGTTCAGGAGCGCCCGTGACAGCATCTGCAACCTACTTCCACAGAACAGGTCCGGCCAGAGACCACACCAACTGTCCTGGTTCAGTCGCTAGTGCTGCCAGTCCCTGACTCCAAAGGCCGCCCCAAAATTTAGACAACACCGGCTTCAAGTCAGGAAGCATTGTGAGGTGGTTTCGCTCAATTCGGAGTCCAGACAAGCCCGGGACAGAGCCAACAACAACACCCTGTCCAGCCGTCCAAATTGTAGCTGAACCCACATTGATTTCCTTTCTACCATTTCGGTCCGTCCTCCCATCCCCGCCTGGCCGGCTTACCGCCCCACCCTGCGTGGTGGTAGTGTTTGCTGTAATTAATCAATTCCCACTCCCGAGATCACCCTCCTGCGCGAGGTGTAGTAATTGTACTCTTGACAGGTCTTAGAAGCTACACCGGCGCAGTGTGCGGGGACCACACTTCCCCGCTCGCCCTCATCTCCGCCCGGGATCGGCGTCTTCACGCCGATCAGGTGAGCTCTTGGCCACTCTTCTTTGCTGGTTATTACCATTGCTAGCTTAGTATTGCTTTTAGTTGTCCGTCGGAGGTGAGAGGAGCGCCCGATCCTCAATTCAACCAATTATAGTGTTCGCCGCGGAGCGAGTTGAGAGAGTTCCATCACATCCCACGCCCTCGGCGTGCCGGCTACCCTTGAAATCGGGCATCCCTGGCCCATTGGGGTCCCTTCCGAGCTAGCCAAACCCTTGGAACCTTAAGGTCCAACCCCAGACCCTCACCGTCATCGCCGGTCCTCCTTCGGACCCGAGTGTGCCTACGCGAGTGAGTCCGCTAGTGCGACGTTGCCAACTCATGTGTTGCTTGCTATCCTAGGTCCAAGGGAGTCATATCACATCAAATTGGTATCATTGTCCTCCGCTGCATGTTGTGTCACATCACTTAATCTTGGATGGGTCAATTTCAATGCCCCTATAATGGACAATAAACCCGAGGAATTTTCCACTGGATACGCCGAAGGCGCATTTCATGAGATTCATCTTGAGTTCATATTTGCGCAGCCTCTGGAATACTACCCTCAGGTCTTGCAAATGGTCTTCTCTTCTTTTAGTTTTTACTACCAAATCATCAATGTAGCACTCTACTTTCTTGAAGAGCAAATCATCAAAGATCTTGTCATAGCTCTTTGGTAGGTAGCGCCGGCATTCTTGAGGTCAAATGACATCCTTTTGTAGTGGAATATCCCCTTCGGGGTACGGAATGCAGTGTGCACTCTGTCTTCCTCAGCAATCCAGATTTGGTTGTATCCGGATGACCCATCCATAAATGATAGGGCCTCATGACCAGTAGTCGCATCGATCATCACTTCAGTGATTGGTACTAGGAAGTCATCTTTCGGGCAAGCCTTATTAAGGTCCCGGAAATCAACACATATTCTGATCTGCCCATTCTTCTTCTTTACGGGCACTATATTGTCTAGCCATGTAGTATATTGGTTCTCTTCGACAAAGCCTACATCAATCAGCTTGTCAACCTCTTTGTTAATATGATTTATCAATTCAGGGCGCATTCTCCTGGAAGGCTGCTTTACAGGGCTAGCCTCTGGGTTTATTGCCAATCGGTGTTGTGCCACATCAGAACTCAGTCCCGGCATTTCATCATATGTCCATGCAAAGCAGTCTCGGAATTCCTTCAAAAACTGTATATACTGTTCCCTGGTAGCTGGCTCCAGCAGTGCACTGAGGAATGTCAGCCTTGGCTCATTTGCGGTCCCCAGATTTATTTCCACAAGCTCATCGACGGTGGCCTGACCTCCATCTTCGACCTCGGGCGGGGCTTCTTGCAGGTCAATGAAGCCTCCCGGGATATAATCTTCTTCAGTTTCATGATTTTCTGTTTCATCATACTGGTCATCAGCAGGTGATGGCTCATCATATACGGCCAATATTGTTGTATTCTGTTCAGTATGCCCCGAGGACATAACTGGATCAGCAGGAAACTCAAAGACGGAGTCTTCCGCCCTTAGAGGCTCTTCTGATGCAGACTCCTTTGAGAGATCATCATTCTGTAGAGCCCGGACTTCTTCCAGGATGCGCTCAAACTCCAGGCATTCCCTCAGCTCTTTGGCTACTTGGTCTTCATCCGGGGTTCCCGTGTCAAACTTTGCTTCAGCATGGAACAGATCCTCTTTGCAAGGTAGGTCTTCCCAGCACCAATCTTTCTTTGCTTCATCAGACGTCCCCGTCTCCGGCTGACTGTCTGGGGCTTCATTGTTCATTATGGATTGATAAATGATTTCTTCATCTTCCGAGGGGTACTTGTCATATCCTACCTCGGGAGGGTCTTCATGTTGGTAGGAGACAGAGATGACGTCCACCTCAGCTTCATGGTACTTTTGAAGGGTATAACCCAATCCCGGGTGCTGAGTGATCTTCCTCAATTCTTTATTATCCCGAGGCGGATCCCATAGCTCCTTGAACGCCTTCTTCTGGGCAGCAGGCTACAATGACGGCATTCATATCTTAGAGAACATCTGTGAAACCCGTCGGGTAGTATAATCCAAGCCTGTAATTGGCACCATCTAGTTTACGGCCTCTTCAGAGACCATGCAGTCTTGATCATCGTCTTCGACTGACTCCCCGGTGTAGAATATGATAGGAGGCTCGCAGAAGCGAGGGACTTCCATAGTCTTCAGTGGTAGCACCGTCTGGTACTCTAGGCTGGCGATGGGTTTAACTAAACCCTGCGGGACCTCCACCTGTGTGTACTTTTCTTTCATCTCTTCATTGATATCATCCGGGTGAATGCTAGGAGGGGTGATCCGAGCAAAGTCACCAGCATAAGAGATGTGAGATACCTCATGCTTTTTAATATAGCCCTTTGGTGGCGGGGGAGACCAGTCTCTTGCCTTCGTCGTCGGCTTTTTATGGCTGACCACAGCCTCTTTCTCTTCACCCTTTCGCGACACCTCTGTGTAGTAGGATGCATCGAGCATATGGCACTCGAATACTTCGAAGGGATGCAGATCCGCAAACACCCTCTCTTCTTTTCTTTCATGGCAGTATTTAATGCACTGATGCAGCGTGGACGGCACTATCTGATATTCATGCAGCCACGGTCTCCCCAGCAGGGCCTTATATGTGGTGTTGGAGTCGATTACATAGAATCGTACCACGGTAGTGAGATCCCCCAATGTGAGGTTAAAATCAGCCACCCAAAGGGGCGTCTCACATTTCTGGTTGAATCCTGCAATTTTCATGTCTCTGACCTTGGTAAGCTGCAGATCAAAGTAATATTTTTGGTAGATGCGGTATGGGAGAATGTTCATGGCAGCCCCGGGATCCATCAGTATCCTGTTCAGTGGCTGACAGTTCAGGGAGCCCCTCATATGCAGCGGTCTGTTATGGCCGGCATTCGGAATCAACATGTCATCCTCTGAGAATGTAACTGACGGCCCAGAATTCACTTCTGTCAAGAGTGCTTCATATTGTGCCGGTGACTGCAAGGCATCAACAATTGCTTGGCGAGCCTCTTCACTCAGAGAGAGAATCTCCCAGATGGAGAATCTGGTAGGGAGCTTCTTTAGCATTTTCATGATCCGGCTACCCACCCTGACATTAGACAGTCTCATTTCTTTCGCCCATCGGGGTTTTGGAGGTTCATGTGGTGCCCGTGGCCTCTGCTGCCCAGTGCTGGTTTCATCCCCGGGACTGATTTCTTGGGGGGCTTCTTCTATAGCAATGGCCCCTGGTGCCATCAAAGGGTTATCCCCTTCTTTCTCATTCTGCTCGTAGGCTACAGACGCCGATTGCTGAGGTCCCTTGCCTTTATCTGACCCAGCCTGTATCGACTGCCCATTTTCCAGACTAGACAGGAATTCCAAAAATGTTGGAGTTTGACCTCCTTTCTTCTTTTCTTGGTACAAGCCGGTAGGGGGAGGAACCTGGACACCTCGTACCTCCAGTTCGGGAATCTGGTAGGGCTGTTCCCCTCTGAACATAATGTTATGATTAGCTGGTGGTGGGCGCCCCCACCTTCTTCCGGAGCGTGTTGCATGTGCCGAGGTTGAGGCCTCGGCATGGTTAGCTTCTAGCGGGGCATTTGATGTTTCATCCTCATCGTCCTCCCCGGGCGAGGAGAAGAGTGCTGACAGGGTGTTACATTGTACTGTCACGACCCTCTTTCCCTTCTTGGACTTGGGCCGCCTCTTCTTTTTCTGGGAATTAGGCTTTATTGGCCCCTGCCCCCAGAAGGGTTCAGTCTCAGCCTTCTCTTGTTCTGCCTCTGACTACTCTTTAATTTTCAATTCTTCGAGATGTTCCCAGAGTATACAGTCTTTCACCAGCAGGTGCCCGGGCTTTTTCTGCTCATATTCATCGAGCCCATCAATATACTGCTGTAAACGCCTGGCTGCAGGACTTACTTCCTTATGTGCAGGTAGGGGGACTTGTCTTCTCCGGTTATGAGTGGGGATTCGGATGACTGGTCCTGTCTCAGCTGTGCGCCATACTGGCTTTATTGGAGGTGGTTCGGGCCTTGGTGTGACACCGCGGATAATCGCTCCATTGGTTTTGGCTGCGGGAGTCTTCTTTCTGTTCTTTATGGGTTTCATCTGCCATCCTTCCTGATCCTTCAGTGGGGTGAGTAAGCAAGCTTCATAAGTATGCCTGGTACATTCTTCAACGGCCTCCTTAGGCAGCTGTTGGTAGATTGAAATCATATTGGCGGCCATTTTTAACGCCGGAGGCTCATGTGGACGAGGTGGCTCTACCTGGTAATCTCCCAGCTGTAGCTCGCCCTTTTTGACCATGTCTTCCATAATATCTTTGAAGACGTAGCAATCTTCAATTGCGTGCCCCAGCGCACGGTGATATGGACAGAGCAGTGGATCACCTTTCTTCGCCGCGTCATCGGGTCTCTTTGGCTCAGGCAATGTTACCTTGTTGAACTTGTATGCCCAGTTGAATAGTGCGGCTGTCTTATCTTTCGGGAAAGAGTACGGCTTTCTCATTTTGTTTCTCAGAGAGTCCTTATCTTTTCTTTCTGCTGTGTCTGCTGGTAGGGGAGCTTCATCTGCCCCCTTCTTCCCTTTATGTTGCTCGAAGGTTCTGAAATCGACGGTGTTGGCCTCAGAGTGCGATGGTCGTCGATCATTAGATTTCCCTTTCGGCACAGTGGGAGCATTGACCGTCGGACGCTTAGACAGGAACGTCTCGACCTCCGCCACTATATTGTTCAATCGGTCAAATGTTCTGACATCTGCACCAATCATCTTTTCCAGTACCTCTCTCCTGAGGCTCTACTTACATATTTGTACTGCATCTTCTTGATGAGGAGGTCTTCTGCATCTCATAGCTAAGTTCCTCCACCTTTTGATGTAGTCCAGTGCTGTTTCATCTTGCTTTTGCCTGGTCGCATATAGTTCTGCTATTGTAATTTCTCTTTCCGTGACGTGAAATCTGTCGCGGAACTTTCTTTGCATGTCAGGCCAATCGGTCACTGACCCAGTCGGCAGGCTGGAATACCATTCAAAGGCTATCCCGGTGAGGGATGAGCCGAAGAACTTAAGCAGATAAGCTTCATCAGCTGCCAAGTCACCCATGATTGTGGTGTAGTAAGCTATGTGCTCCCTGGGAGAGCCCTGGCCATTAAACTTTTCAAACTTCGGCGGCTTACTGATGCCTGGAGGTAGTCTCTTAGCAGCATACTGTGGAGGATATGGTACCTTGTACACATCGTAGGCACTAGCATCATCACCAGTCTTTTCAGACAGCTTCATCTCCATAATCTTTTCAATCATCAGCTTTTGGGCTATGGCTGGATCTATGTTTTCCGGGAAGAAGTGAGCTTGTTGCTGACCGTAAGGAGTTGTCATCACAGTTGCGTGCAAGGTAGGCGCGGCAGGCTGCGTCTACGATGCAGAGGGTTGAGCTACCGTCTGCTACAGAACGGGTTGGCTCGGTGCTTTGCCCTTATCAGCCGGAAGAGGATTAGTTGGGATAGCCATTTCTATTGAGCTGGCAGTCTGCCCCACAGGCTCGGCTTGCTTGGAGACCGGTGTAACTTCGTGCCTCTCATTTAGCTATCTTCTGAGAGCATTGATCTCTTGTTGATATCTTCTAAACATCATCTGGATCATGGGATCCAGGGTTGATGGGATCTGTAGATCTTCTGAAGTCCCTTCAGCATCATCAACGAAGGGTTTGTCTTCCTCTTCCACTGTCACCACATTAACTGTCATAGTGGTGATCTTGCAGGCTTCATCATTAGTCTTCATCTTATCTTTTGCTGCCTGGCCTCTTCTTGTGATGGGACCTAGTCTGGTTGCCAGTCTGAGCAGTTCATCTGGCTGTGTTGGTAACATATCCTGCCCTTTGACAAGCCCGGCCATATTATAGGCAAAGATCTGCACCTTTTCCCTCTGCCTGTAAACTTTCCTTCTCATCTGATCGGGGTATTTGAGCCGGTCAAAGACTGATATTCTTTCTCTAGCTTCTTCCCTGTGCAGGTCTTCTTTCCCATACCCGGCTTTGTGGCCTTCTTCATAATCATTGGAATTGGAGGAGGAGACTCCGAGCATCACTTCTTGAAGGGTTTCTTCTTCTTCTTCATCCATGGTGCCCAAAGCACGGGATAATCTTTGTTGCCCGAGGGCGGAGTTCCCCAGGTAGTGAAAGTAGTCTTGAGACACTTGTTTCATCTCCTCTTGATTGTGCCTTCGTGGCTTTGGTTGGAGCATCAATCTTTCCTGGCCTTTCTGCTGATAAGCCAGCCTCTCCACCTGAGCAGTCAAGTGCTCGGCTTTGCAGTATTTGAATATATAGGCCTGTCTGGCACAGGCTCTTGGTCTTCTTAGAGTGACAGCAGCGACTGGTTCGCTTATTCTCATTTCCTTTTCCTCCCTGAACCTTCTACTCCCATCTTGGCAGCAGTTGGCAGCATAATTCTTTCTTTCCCATCTTTTGCCCCCAGCCATGGGGCGGGTGACCGTGAGGTCTTCCTTTTGCTCATATCTTCTGCCCCTCATCCTGGGGCGAATAGTAGTCAGATTTCTTCCTTCATTCTCTTTCTCATCTCTCCTACCCCGAGCCCTGGGGTGAACAGCAACATCATTTCTTATGTCTTTTCCTTCTTCTCTTCTGCTTCCTACCCTGAAGCGGGCAACAGTGGTATCAACAATGTTTTCTTCCTCTCGAGCTAGGACCCAGCTCTGGATTTTCTTCGGCCGCCAGATTTGCCTGAACTTGGGCGGCTTTGGTGCCAACGGCCTTCGGTCCTCTTTCTCGACGTCGGCCCTCCTAGTAGCCAGAGTTTGGAATCTGTTGGTGGTGGGTACTCTCGGGACGACCACATCTGGGTTGACCTCCCTCGGGCGGCCGTTGAGGTTCGTCCGGATCCCTCCGATCAGCATTGTCTTTCCTGAGTTGGATATCCGACGACCCGCAGCAGTAGATCGGGCTCTCCTGTCGGATCTCCTCCTTCTTCCAGCAGCAGAGGGTGCGCCCCTTTTCGCCTCGTGATGGACGAAGCAGGCCACGACCTCAGGAGTATCCTGCATCCCCCGGCTCATTTTGGGGATGGTAGCTTGTGGCAATGTCTCGACAACAGTCTTTTGTTCTTGGTTGTCGATCTCGAGCAAGTCAGTGAAGATGAGGCCCAAGCAGTTGGGCATCCCGACAGCAGGCGGCATCGATCCGAACGCAAGAGGTACTGCCAGGTAGCCCTCTCGAACATGTACATCGACCACTTGTTGATCAAAGTGTACAGAGATGATTCCAGCCGTCATTGTAGTTTCCTGAAAATAGAGAAAGCACGGAATCAAAAATTTGAGGGGGGGCCCACTGGGCCTCCTATCTTGGCGTAGAGATGAAGGGAGACTAGGTCCCACCGGGCGTGCCAGACTTGTGGACGCGGGGATTTTTTTTATTAATTTATTTATTTATATTTATGGGAGAATTCCCTTATTTGTATTTATTGATTATTAGGCGTGCCAGTCACATGTGTGACGATTTCATTGTGCGCTCGTGCGCTCGACTTGACTTGGTCAGTCGATTGTGAAGTCCGAGTCGGGACCAAAAGTCCGCCATACCATAAAGGCTATGACGTTAATTACGCCCTTCCCAAGAAGGACAACCCTTGATTAAACGCCAAAATAGGAGGCCGCTCGGGGCGGTAATAAAAGAAAAATAACAGTGCGTGATATTGAAGATATTGTTATTCTAAGAATGTAATTAAGTAGGTAACAGGCTTATTAAATCGACATAACCCCCTCTTATAGGGGGGCATGCCAGATAAGAAATAGGACACCGTCCACACAGCGGCGGGGCAGAGCCTGAACAATCATCGGGGACAGGTCCCCTATCAGATTTCTCATCCGGCCAAGGGCCTCGCGGAACTAGTATTCCCCAAAAGATTGTGCCGAATGGGAGGTGTATGGCATGCACTTCCCGGGGCTCATCGGGGTTAGAACGTCGGATCGACATTTCGGCAGCATCTCCCCACAATCTGGATTATGCCCAGGGGAGAATAGACTATCACCCACGGAGTGCCGGGATGAAAGCCGAAAGAAAGAGAGGTCGAACCTCCCGGATCACGTAGCTGCCGTGGGACAACATTTTACTCTTCCCTACGGAAGCCGGCGAGACTCACGCAGTGGCAGAGCCCTCCGAGCTAAAGGGATTACTCATAACCTGACACGGGACGGTGGAACATAAGGGAGTTTGACTCCCTTTAATTTTATCCTCGGAGGGGGGGGGGTTCTGGTGACTCGTGGACATCCTTGAGTGAGTTTGACAGGGGAATCGGAGGCTCATTAGGCAGCAGAGCAAGTTTTCGGCGCACCTCAAACATATGTATAAGTTCTTGGCACAGAGACAAGGAAGCAAAGGAGGGGTTCCCGGCGCCAAGGGGAAGATGCCATGGGATAGGTTCCCGGCGCGCAGGGGAGAAGGCAAGGGGGTTCCCGGTGCGGGCTTCCCGGCGCGATGAAGAGCAAGCCAGGGAGGCTCCCGGCGCGGGCTTCCCGGCGCGAGGAAGAGAAGGCCAGGGAGGCTCCCGGCGCGGGCTTCCCGGCGCGAGGAAGAGAAGGCCAGGGAGGCTCCCGGCGTGGGCTTCCCGGCGCGAGGAGAAATAGTGAGGCGGGGGGGGGGGCTTTTCGGCGCGGCCAAAACAATAGGGTTCTTGGCGCGGGAAAGCTCACACCGAGGGCTATTCATTGGTTCTACTGTTCGTGGAGCCGAGATAGATGAGGGCGCCGAGATGTATTTCGGGATTTTACGACACCCTGTCTTGGGGTTTATGGATGATTGAGGCGGTTTTCCTGGTGATTAAGGCCAAGATTGACGGCCCTGAGGAGTCAAAAATGGATGTATTTATTGGGTATCGACCAGCTTTGGCAGGGGTTTCGAAGGAAGTCCAAGGACAGAGGGAAATGGGAAAGAAGAACCGAACATAAGGAGCCTCTGTCACCATTACTTGTGCAGAATTCCAGGAGGATGGCTTGATGTTATCATTCGTCGTCCTGGGAACCAAGAGATATTTGTCTCTGGTCCAGAAACGACTCGGATGATGTCGATAAGCAAACCGGGCATCAGAAACTCCGGAATCTCACAGATGTCAATCATCATGTGGCTTGGCTTTGTTTCGAAGGCCAAGGGATAGCCTGTCCCTGGCTCTGGAACAAGCGCACGAAAGCATCTTCGAGAAAGAAAACGCAGACGAATAATCAGACTGGGGAGTGGAATAGGGGAGAAACCTCCACAGAGACAATAGCAGGCGACAATCGAGGCCTGTACCATTTGTTTATTCATTCGGACATGACTATTACATCCATGCATCGGAGGGACGGAGTACATAGAAGAAAATTGCAAACAAAGACTAAGTCCTGTTCTAGCGGCATGAAAACTGATTACGATGTCGCAGAATACATCAGAAGAAGAAGAAGTAGCATCAATCGAAATTACAAGAAGATGAAATACAGAAGTGGGGGGGGGGGGGGAGGGCGGAGCATTGACTCCTCTCCCTCCCCGGTGCCCACCTTCAATCAGCTTCGAATCCTTCTCTCTGCTTTCTCCTTTGGTCTCTTCTCTTTTTTCTCAGCGGGGGGGGGGGGGGGGGGGAGCTCTCTCCCACTCTATTAGTCTCTTGGTGGTCTCCTCTCTTCTGCTATCGTCCTTTCTCTGTTTGCTTTTCGAAGGGGTGGGTTTTTATAGACCCGATCCTCTTACCCTCTCGGCAGGTGGAAGTCGGCGTGCCACTCCACTCCATCTTCACGGCGCGCCTGAGATGACAGTAGCTCCTAGCGCGGCGTGCGATTTGAGTGAGGGGGCCTGGATGCCACACCCCTAAGCCCATTTCATAGGCCCATTTAGGGCTTTTAAGCTCCACTTAGAACTATTAGCTCTATAAACATATCGGAACTGTATCAGGAATTTGTTGTTGGACTCAAGTGGACCAAAGGAACCTTCATCAGTCATTGGACTGGGGTTTCATCAGCATTGTCACCTGAACGATGACAAGACCGGACATCAGCTTCAGTATGAGAAGACTTCAGCCGGGTGTATAGTTTGTGGAGATGATTCTTCTTTTGTTCTGACTTTGTAAAAGCCTTTACAATCTTCATTTGCCGGTTTCGGCTTCTTGTTAGAATGTGCTAGGAGGTCTCATCAGTAGGATGATTGCTGCTTCAGCAGTGCCACCGTCTGACTGACAATGGCACCGGACATCAGCTTGGCCGACGAAAGGCTTCAGCCGGGTAGATGGTTGACAAACTTCGTCATTGATCTTTCACTGTTGGTCTAATCTTCTTTTCAATTCTACTTCTGCCCTTGCTCATTTTCAAGGTGTCAACAGGGCCCCTTATATGGACGAGGCCCAATAGTCAAGGGGCTATGGGCTGGGCTTAAAATTAAAACACCGGTAAAAATGAGTACAACAATCAAGCGTCATTCACACGAGAGCCCATTGGGGATCTGCGGGATGTCCAAAATTAGGCATCTACAAATGCCCCTCCGGAACGCCTGTTTTGCAAGGGAGCCTGGTGGACTGATAAATGGGTGTTTCGGTAAAGAAACAAGCCTAATGAGGGCAACATGCTCAAAGAGATTCTTGAGCGGAAAACAAGCTTCACGCAGGGTCGCGTGAGCACCAAGTCATCAAATAAGTCATTGGCAAAGGTAAAGAAGGATAGTCAATCTAAGAGGACTTGTATCTACAGCCACGTGGGGCCCCCTAGCATGGCGCTGCGGGACTTGAGGGGATGGTCGCATCCAATGCTCAAGGAGATACAAGACCTAAACAAAGTCAAGTTGAAAAATATCAGGATAAGGGAATACAATGACTCGTTGAATCGCGAGGTACTCAAAACAGTCTCGCATAAAACGCATTTTCTACTGGTCAAATCGAAGTGGAATCACATAGACTCATTCGCGTGAATTCGGCAAAAGCCGAGGGACTCAAAAAAACCAGGTGTGGGGACCAGAGGACCATGGGTTGGTCAGATCAACGTGGCCTCCCTGATTCTGCATCACAGCTTCTAGGTTAGATGTATGCATTTTTTTTTTCTGTATATATCTTTCGTTTGGATTTTTCTTTCAGATGGGGCTAAAAAAGACCTATATGATGCATGCTGGGTTTAAAAAGAAATCTAACTAATGCAAAGCCAGAGGATTTATTTGCCTGCCTCTGAACAAATCGGTCAAGAGTTCAAGAAGTCTGTCATCCTATGCTTGGTGACAGACGTGGTCCGGATCCGGATAGGGTCCATCGTCCCACATTGTAATTAAGCACAGTCGAGAATTTGGGAAGTCCGTCATCCCGTGTTAGGCAGCAGGCAGCCATCGAATAGCTTAATGAGTATAAACTTTTCACATTTTTTTAGAGAGGAACTCGGAGTTTATACGCCCGAAGCTATTAGCCTCCAGCGTTCTACCTAAGATGCAAGGTAACAAGGCCTTGTCACCTTTTGGTCCCATGGATGTGGAGACCTGCAGCTGCATTAGCACATGTCAGTAAAGTTCATCAATGAAAAATAGGAATAGAACAGTAAACACACTTCATTTAATGAACTATTAAACTATCACAACAAACCAGGTATAATTGATTGAGCATTGCTTCACGAAGAGGAGAACAAGGGGGGCTAGTCGGTTGGCTACCCAGGGGCTGGGCAGCCAGACTTGTGGTCACCCTCCCTGGGGTGGGCGGCCATCATTTTGGCCGCCCTCCCTGGTCTTATCCCAAATCGTGGGAGCTCGAGCCAGGGGGGACTCTTAACCTATAAGGGGCTACGGGGCATGGTTTACTCTGTAGTTGATTGAAGGATTGAAGCAGAAGAGTAGTTCCAAAGGAGGAATAGACAAATGGCGTCTTCTTCCACCCCTTCAGGAGATCGCGAGCTTGGCGTTCTCTCTGACATGCCCGGCCACCTGAGTCATCTCGTGAAGCAGGGCAAGGTATGGTTTGTGAACAAAATTATTTAATTTTTGTCTTGGGTTTTCTTGATAGGGTTTAGCTTGTTTATTACTTGATCTCTTCTTCTCTTTCTCCTAAATGATGCAACCTGTGCCTTCTTTTCCTGGGGCAAGACATGCCCATTCCTACGGCTGGCTTCAAGATTTGATGGATATGATTACTCCCGCCATGAGGGTATTTATGCACCAGTGGCACCTGATTTGTTTAGTCATCATGGCGAAGCGCTTCAACAGCATGCGGTGGAACTGGAAATCATTGGCGGCATTGATCGAGCTGTGGCATCCAGATACGCACACCTTTGTCTTCCCTGAGTTCGAAGCCTCGGTGCTGGTAGAAGAACTGGATTTCATCTTCCAGTGGGATGACTTGGAGGTAGGCGAGCTGATCGACCTTCCTCCCTGGGATGAGATCCTGGCAGAAATTGTAAGAGACAAGCGCGATGTTCATCAGATGACGGACCAACGAGGGATCTTAGTTGACCGCTTAGCAGGATGGCTTGTGAGCCACGTGAAGGATAAAGAGGTGAGTGCCGATCGACTGATGCGAGGGGTGATGTTATGCTTAGGCGGGGCGTTACTCTTTCCTACGTCTGGCGACGTGCTGAGGTGAGAGTATATGGGGCCCCTAACTCTCTTGTGGATGGAACATTCTCTTTCTCGAGCCGTGCTGGCTCACATGTACTGCGGGCTAACTCAGATGAGCCTAGGTGGCAGCGCCATGGGGAGTTTATACCTTCTACAGGTATGGATGGAAATCAACTTGAGTTTTGATTTTGACAGCGAGGCGACCACTACCTCTAGGATCTTTGAGAAGAGCGCCATCTACCCTGCGAGGGCCATCTTTAGTCCTGAGGATCAAGTGATATGCAAGACAGCACTACTGAAGACCAGAGATGACTGTCGTGACTACCTGAATTTCTTATCTGAGCATGATTTTGAGTTCGTGCCAATGATGTATCGACATGAGGAGTTTAAAGTTCGTGGATCATCCGAGTAGGAGTTATGGCTTGTGGGGACCGAGGACTTGGTGTTGTACCAAGGGCACCGCTGCCATCGCCAGGTGGGATTACCCAGACGGATCCCATGGGCGGCTTCAAGAGGAGGATTGATTGCTAAGCACCTTCTGGGGACCGACGCGAATGAACAGCGACTAGGCAAGATCAGGAAGGCGTGGAGGCGCCACGCCACCATGGTGAAGGCTAAAGTGGATGTGGAAGAGGACAAAGATGACTTGAGGCGCTATGTGAGCTACCTTCAAAGCTTCAGGCCAACGGTGAATGAATTCTTCATGAGGAGGCAAGCCTGATTAGATCTTGTTCAGCATTTTTCTTTCTTAGGATTATGTTAAAATAAAAAAACTGTTTTTTGTATTTTTGCTCTTTTCTTTAGGGAAAATGATTGAATGAATGGTTATGGAACTAGATGGATGAAAGAAAGTTGTGTGGATGGATTTGTGATTGGATTTGCATGAATTTTTGTTGGTTTTCCAATTTTTATATATATATTTTTTGGCTGAATAGGGAGGAGGGCGGCCAGGGTCTTGGTCGCCTTCACTAAAGGCTGGGCAGCCAGGACCTTGGCCGCCCTCTGCTTTGAGGGTTGGTTAAAAAGGGTTGGCCGCCCCCTTCATTTGGGCGACCCTCGTTGTGGACGTCTTGAGAGTTAGAGAACTTGGAGTGTAGGATCCTTGCTTCAGTGAGATTCTAGCCAGTTATATCTTCTAATTTGAGGGATGGGGAGGAGTAGAAGAGCTCGTTATGAAATTATGCCTGACCCCTCTTCTTCAAGTGAGGGGGAAGAGGAGATTGAA
Organism: Amorphophallus konjac; assembly: GCA_022559845.1. Taxonomy (NCBI): domain Eukaryota; kingdom Viridiplantae; phylum Streptophyta; class Magnoliopsida; order Alismatales; family Araceae; genus Amorphophallus; species Amorphophallus konjac. The sequence goes on along the minus strand of CM040128.1, from coordinate 161,155,201 downwards.
GCTACGGGGAGCCCATCTTCGTCGGCCACTATCTCTGCAGACTTGGAGGAGAACAGAGGTGATGAGGGTGATGGAGAAGAAGCTATCCCCAACGAGGGACCGGTCGAACACGATAATGAAGATGATGATGATGGCGAGGCCGATCAAGAGAAGGGAGGGCAACCCGGGAAGGTAAGCTTCGTGCCCTCACTTGGCATTCATTAGATCTTCTTGTGTTTATGTGTTTAATGGGGAGATGGATGTTGGGGGAAAGCTTGGAGGGGGGAAAACCAGTGGGCGGCCAGGGTCCTGGTCGCCCACAGGCCTGGGCGGCCAGGTCACTGGTCGCCCACTGCTGGGGTGAGGGCGGCCAGGGATTTGGCCGCCCAGAGGCATAGGCGACCAACACTCTAGTTGCCCTACTCCCAGGGCTTGTGGAAGTGAAGAAAATGTGGAAAAAAAGGGGGGGAAATGACTTGGAAGATCTAATGATTTGTTTGTGTTCTTCTTACTGATGTGTGCAGGGTCCAAGGAGGATACGAGCCCGAGTCACATGGGACTTGGTATGGGTTTGGTACTATGCCCTCCCTCTTGGGCAATGAGAGAGGGTGGATAGAATGGGCTTTGGCCCGTTCTTCGGGGTCCGGCCCTTCCAGCTAGATCCCACCTTCCTGACGACGATACGAGAGAGATGGATGGACAACTGTAGAGCATTTGTGATGCAGTGGGGTCACATGATCCCCACGCTTGAGGACGTGGCATTCTTGATGGGGTTGCCCGTGGCGGGGGCCCGGGTCCTCGGCTGCGAGCTGAGAGATTATCGCGATGAGACGGAGGATTTGCTCGAGCCACAGCTAGCTCGATCTAAGAGACCGGTGACTAGACTTCTGCCTGGGAAGATCAGTGCCGCGATGGGGCTCACCCGGATGATACGCGGGCCGCTAGAGGACTTGGATGCGTACTTAGGGTGAGTGAGGCAGAGACTCAGATCACAGGGGAGGAGCAAGCAGCAGGTGTTGTGGCTTTTCTTCTTGTACTTTATCGAGAGACTGTCGTTTGCTACCGCATCAAATAAGGTGAATCTGAATGGTGCGAGATCTAGAGCAGGGACCTCGGCTTGCGTGGAGGAGAGCGAGGCTAGCACACCTCTTCACCCACTTGGATCCAGTACGCCCAGGTTCGGGGAACCTGGGAGGTTTCACGCCCTTCCTACAGGTATAAGTCTACTAGGCATGTTGATTCAAAAGTTTGACTGATTGATTAATTGTTCTTTGTGGTTTCAGATTTGGGGGTACACTCAGTTCTCTCTAGGTCGCGGCAAGATCCCGCGATCCCTAATGCAGGTGGTTCCCTTGATGGCCAGATGGGAGATGGTCCGGGATCGACGCTTAGTGGCCACTAGACTCTCCGACCTCAGGACAGCACTAGATGAGTACCCTCCCCATCGGGTGAACATTTTGGAAAAGAGTTGTGTGATTTGCTTTAGCATTTGTTGTGTACTCAATTAGCAAGGTGTTCATTTTTCTTTGATGTGTGGCAGGTGATTTGGACCCCTTACACGACATAGGACATTACTACCCAGCCTTGGGTGAGGGACGGGCGAGCTTGGTTCCGCAGGGATACAGTGATGTTCTGTGTGAACCTGAGGGAGCCACTCTTCCTTCGCCTAGTGCAGAGGACCCTGGGATGGGACCAGCCGCCAGTGGCGATTCCAGCTGAGCAAGAATCGGACCGGGGACGTCAACAGACTTCGGCGAGTGATCAGGATTGCGCCTCCCGCTACCGCAGCGAGGCAGAGGCACTACAGGATGGCCCCTCACTGGAGCATGACCGGACCGTGAGGAGTAGCGAGGTTTATTCGGTAGATTATCAGGACCGGTATGCCAGATGACTTCATCTCGACACCTGAGAGGTGAGTAGCCTTTTTGATGCGGGATGGACACGCGACCTAGAACTCTAGCTCACGACTCCTCCCTGGCGAGGGAAACGTTGGACCGTGCGCGGTTGAGAAACCGACAAGAGCTAGGGTGGTCGGCTCTCTCTCGTGCCCGGATCGGGTCATGGGACGGGTCACTCACTCTCGCTCTCTCGCAGTGGTGATAACAATATATCGGGCTAAGAATCCTAACACTCGCAGCGGCATATACAAATAGATACGAGTAAAGCAAATGTGAAAGAGAGAGGGAGCGAATTTACCTCCACGCTCCGGGCGTGGGGAAGACGATCCCGGCCAAGTACGGTAACTCCCGGTACAATGGTAAAAATTTAACTACAGCAGTGAATTATGTTGACCACTCCACGCAGGGAGGTAAAGGGCTACAAGTGGGCCCGGGAGGACCGATCTTGGGTTGACGGGCCGCAAGCCGGAAGGGCTCTAGGGGTGAACTCGGCCTGTTGGTCCGACTCGGTACTGCGCCCACTCGGTCCTGACTCGCTGGGCAGCAAGCGAAGACTTCCAAAGGAACGTCGCCCTCCTGAGGTCTTATGGAGGCGTTGCTTGGCTGGGACGATGGCCGGATGTTCCTGACTGACTCCCTAAAGTGGCGGCTCCTGAAGTTGACTTTTTATATTTATTTGTGAATTTTTCCCGGACTGCAATTTCGGACCAGCACAGGGAACAGATTTGCATGCCTCGGCGGCAAGAATTAATTCTCACAGATCCGGCATCAGATTGAAGCGTGGTTGGTATCGTTGGAAAGAGGACTCACATCTCTACAACATATATTATTTCCCATCAATCCAGAGAAGGGATTAGAAATGAGAATATCTGCAAACTACGGGTTTTCCTATGGATCTGGTTACAGACTATCAGGATAGAAAGGGGTTTTCTTGAAGATGATTTTTGACCGGTGGGTAGGGAATTTTATGAGTGCTACAAAAATTACTGGTGGAAGGGGTGGATGTTAGGAACACCTGAGAAATTTTATGGATTTTTTGAAAATTGATAAGGGAGTGGAAAAAATACGAAAAAGGAACACTGTCCCGCAGATCTGCAAACTAGCAGATTACTGAGGGGAAGAACAAAATATGAGAAAAATACCAAACGTAAGCCAAATGGCATGACATTTAAACTGGAGACTAGGGGAGACAGTGAGAACAAGCCCTCTAAGTTTGGGCTCGATCAGACAACAATAGAAAAAGATAATATTACGGGATTGAGGTTCTACCCTGATTTGGACAGAACACCGGCGATGGCAGTGGCGGTGCGATGGCGGCACGAACGGCGGGGCGGCGGTGGCGGAGCTGAGCGTCGCACTCAGGGAGGTGGTGGTGGAGATGCGTCACACATCTGAAGGAGAGCCTTCACAGCTCTAGGGGAGGAGAGAGGGGCGCCCTTAGGCCATTGAGCACAAATGAATATTTTCTTCTATTAATGCTAAGTAAATCACAAAATACAAGGTATATATAGAAAGTGTAAAAAGATCTAAACTAACCTCAGATCTAAATTAGGGGAGGGGTAAAAGGGGAGTTCACATTTTATTCTTCATGTGTTTTGACTCAATTAAAATAAAAATACAAAACCTATTAAACAAATATAAATGGGGATGGCATCTTAGACTTTAAGGGTTGGAATATTGGACTTTTTAATCCAATTGTCCCCTTGAATGGTCAAGCCATCTAGAAGCCCACCTTGGATCTTTGACCAGCCCCACATGGGACATATGGCTTAGGTGGACCACTGGGGAAGGAGATGAGGGGCCCCCGCTGGACCTACGGGACCTTTACACAAAAACCCAAACATCCTTAGGGAATGACAAATTGGCTTATAAAGCCTTACAATTGCAAACCTACTTCCCAAGAATATAAATGTAAATTGAAAGGACACATATATAAAAATAAAAGTTAGTGTCCGGTGTTGATTCCCATCAATTCTCCCCGGGTGGGAAGAACTTGACCCCGTCGAGTAAGGGGTGCGGCTGCTCGAGTAGCTCTTGCGGATCTGTCACCGAACCTAGAAGCGCGGAGTACGCTCCACTCCAAGTAATCGACACCTGCTCATCCTGTATAGATTTGATATGCACACGCTGCTAGGGAATGAGGCTAGAGGTGGACACGCTGGGGTGGCATCACTCTCAAATGAAGGAAGCGGCTCAAAGACTCACTAGGAATCACCATTGTGTCCCTTTATGTGACTAGATCCGATATGTTGAGGTGGAACCGATCCCAAAGTCTGACAAGTCTCGCACTCGAAAGGGACTGACAACGCGAGCGTACAAAGGACCGACTATGCTGGACACATGCATGGACAGACACACAAGACCCTTGACACACCTACTGTTAGTCCGACCCTTACACATGCAAGGGTGGACCAGGACACCCGAATGTGTGCCATGCATACACTAGATGCAACCGATGGTTGGCAGAATGGGGAAGGCATCCTATAGTGATCCATTCATGCACGGATGACCTTTTAGATTTGGGAGGTTTGGGTGAGCCATGTTCTACATCATCCCGATATTTAGGTGTATCGTGAACGGGCTTGGAGGGTGCAAATGGATCGGCCAGTGGAGAAGGGGTATGATGGTGGACTCCCTCGAAAAGGTGGAGTAACGGTGGTGGGTCAAGGGGTCCACAAGAGAATGGGTCGAAGGGATCAAAGAAAGTGTGACCCCTTGGTTCCTCCATTACATAGTCCCATGTGTGAAATTCATGAAGGTGATGGTCACCTCCATCCATCGTGGTAGATGGGATAGTGTATAAAAGATATGGCTCCTCCCTCAGGATAAAAGAAATGAAGTCGGGCTCAGCCGATAACGGGAGGAGTAGAAGAACCTCTGTGGTGACATGACCCATAGTGTACACGGAGGTAATGGACCCTAAGACGGGATCGGTGAAGTTACGATCGGTGGGTCGGTCTAAGCCTGGGGCCAACAAGTGCGTCAATGTCAACTACCGGTCTAACCCTTTAAGAAGGTCATCCAATGTATCCACATAGTGACTAGACCGAAAAGTGGTGTGAATGAGTTGATTGGCATTAGAGGTAGTGTGGGGTCTATGGATGGGAAGGGAGGTGGGACCAAGCCATTCTTGAGCCAGCTAAGTTACGGCTCGGCGATGAAAAGCGTTCCCGTTAGAAACACGGGTGGCTCGGGCTGAGGTGGCTCCAAATGAAATGGCTCCGGGTGAGGATCGAAAATGGGTGGCAAAGGAGCACTAGGGGAAGGGCTCCCCGGCTGGGGTGGGGGAGGGCTGACCACTAGGAGGGGAAGAGATCCTTGGGACCCCGTAGGTGGGGCCGGGTTGGGACTATCGGCCATGACCTCCCTAGGCTCGAGTATGTCTACCTCCTGCCTCAGAGGTGGGCAAGGGGAGGCCAGCGACTCAAAATAAACACACCTCCTATCCACCCGATCTGAAATCATTTGCACAAGTTCGGCAACGGTGTGGGTTGGAGTAGGGGTATCGCGGTGGACTCGCCCGTAATAAACCGGCCTAGGCTTGGGTCGGTGCTCTACTATGGGTGGGGCTCTTTGCCTCCGACTTTGATCCACTTGGGTGGAGGTGATTGGGTGGGGTCGGTTGGAGGTGACCGGGCCGGGTAGGTAGACCTTCCTAAGTTCACCCTTCATCTCATGCCATGACTCGATGGGCCATTGCCTCCTAACCTCTCTCATGCCCTCAATGCTCTCCCACTTTTCGAAAGCCCCGTGGAGAAGCCTCTCCTTGGCAAAATAGAATTGCCCGGCTTCGGACATGGTATAATAATCAAAGTATGTGTCCATGGTGGCCTCCCACTTGAGATAGTCGCCCGGATCATTAGAGCCATAAAAATGCGAGGCTTCGGGCCTACGGAAGTGGAGAGGGTGGTTGCCAAGCCCATGGGTGTGCCAACGGTCATATCGCCTGGGCGACCGAGATTCCATTGGAAATGAGGAACTACAAGATGGACATGCTGACACTTGGACAAGACACTAGACACGACTATGCAAGGTTGGAATGCACTAACTAATGCACACTAAGGACCCTAGACTTAAACAAAGATCCGGTACCTGGCGGAGTCCGGGGATCCGAAGATCCTCTCATGCGAGTGAATCACCCCCCCGATAGGCATAACCTAACGGTCGGGCGACACCTTTTCATATACCGAATAATGGTATGCAAAAGTGACACCTAGAATTAGACACTTTTTTTCTTTTTGTGGACTTAGACACAAAGACTACCCTAGACTCAACTAGAGCTTTGATACCAAATTGATGGGGGACGGACACGCGACCTGGGACTCTAGCTCGCGACTCGTCCCTGGCGAGAGAAACGTTGGACCGTGCGCGGTTGAGAAACCGGCAAGATCTAGGGTGGTCGGCTCTCTCTCGTGCCCGGATTGGGTCACAGGACGGGTCACTCACTCTCGCTCTCTTGCAGTGGTGATAACAATATATCGGGCTAAGAATCCTAACACTCGCAGCGGCATATACAAATAGATATGAGTAAAGTAAATGCGAAAGAGAGAGGGAGCGAATTTACCTCCACGCTCCGAGCGTGGGGAAGATGATCCCGGCCAAGTACGGTAACTCCTAGTATAATGGTAAAAATTTAATTACAGTAGTGAATTATGTTGCCCACTCCACGCAGGGAGGTAAAGGGTTACAAGTGGGCCTGGGAGGACGGATCTTGGGTTGATGGACCGCAAGCCGGAAGGGCTTTCGGGGCGAACTCAGCCTGCTGGTCTGACTCGGTACTGCGCTGACTCGGTGCTGCGCTGACTCGGTCCTGACTCGCTGGGTAGCAAACAAAGACTTCCAAAGGAACGTCACCCTCCTGAGGTCTTCTGGAGGCGCCGCTTGGCTGGGACGATGGCCGGACGTCCCTGACTGACTCCCTGAAGTGGCGGCTCCTGAAGTTGACTTTTGATATTTATTTGTGAATTTTTCCCGGACTGCAATTTCGGACCTGCACAGGGAACAGATTTGCATGCCTTGGCGGAATGAATTAATTCTCACAGATCCGAAATCAGATCCAGGCATGATTGGTATCGTTGGAAAGAGGACTCACATCGCTACAACATATATTTTTGTCCCGTCAATCCAGAGAAGGGATTAGAAGTGAGAATCTCTGTAAACTACGGGTTTTCCTGTGGATCTAGTTACATACTATCAGCATAGAAAGGGATTTTCTTGAAATGATTTTTTACTGGTAGGTAGGGGAATTTTCTGAGTGCTACGAAAATTACTGGTGGAAGGGGTGCATGTAAGGAACACCTGAGAATTTTTATGGATTTTATAAAAATTGATAAGGGGGTGGGAAAAATACGAAAAGGGAACACTGTCCCATAGATCTGCAAACTAGCAGATTACTGAGGGGAAGAACAAAATATGGAAAAAATACCAAACGTAAGCCAAATGGCACGAAATTTAAACTGGAGACTAGGGGAGACAGTGAGAACAATCCCTCAAAGTTTGGGCTTGATCAGATAACAATAGAAAAAGATAATATTATGGGATTGAGGTTCTATCCTAATTTAGACATAACTCCGGCGATGGTGGTGGCGGTGCGATGGCGGCACGAACGGCGGCGGTGGCGGCGGAGCTGAGGGTCGCACTCAGGGAGGTGGTGGTGGAGATGCATCACACATTTGAAGGAGAGCCTTCACAGCTTTAGGGGAGGAGAGAGGGGCGCCCTTAGGCCATTGAGCACAAATGAATATTTTCTTCTATTAATGCTAAGTAAATCACAAAATACAAGGTATATATAGAAAGTGTAAAAAGACCTAAACTAATCTCAAATATAAATTAGGGGAGGGGTAAAAGGGGAGTTCACATTTTATTCCCCATGTGTTTTGACTCAATTAAAATAAAAATACAAAACTTATTAAACAAATATAAATAGGGATGGCATCTTGGACTTTAAGGGTTGGAATATTGGACTTTTTAATCTAATTGTCCCCATGAATGGTCAAGCCATCTAGAAGCCCACCTTGGACCTTTGACCAGCCCCACATTGGACCTATGGCTTAGGTGGACCAATGGGGAAGGAGATGAGGGGCCCCCGCTGGACCTACGGGACTTTTACACAAAAACCCAAACATCCTTGGGGAATGACAAATTGGCTTATAAAGCCTTACAATTGCAAACCTACTTCCTAAGGATATAAATACAAATTGAAAGGACACAAATACAAAAATAAAAGTTAGTGCCCGGTGTTGATTCCCATCCCTTTTAGCTTTCAATTGTGATGTTTCTTGTTTTAAGCAAAGTGCTAAGCGAGCTTAAGGCTATGGTGTGGAGATGTCAGAGACTGAGAGTGTGAAGATACTCAAGGATCGGAAAAGGGTCCTCAATCAAACAATAGTGAACTTGCGACATGAGATCCGAGAGATGGTAAGTCAAAATAAAGTGATTGATTTGGAATTTGGATTTGATTGAGCTTGACTGACCACTTGCCCCTTGCCGTGCCAGTGAGGAGAATTGGCCTACGTGCAGGTGAGAGTAGGAGGGGAGGTTGGCCCTTCATCTCGAGCCAGTGCCCTGGAGGAGCTGGAGGATCGCCTAGCTGGGGCTATTGAGCGAGCCGAGGAGCGAGAGGCCGAGCTGGCCGAGGCGGTAAGAACCTAGCACTCCAATTGAAAGTAGTTCTCTTCTTTATCATCTTTTCCTATTCTTTACATGACTGTTCATTTTCTGCAGCGGAAGGAGATGGCGGCCGGCCTGGCCATTCAGCAAGAGTAAGGTGTACGGATAGAGGAGTTTACCCGACGTCTAGGAGAGCTGAGTTCCATCGAGAGGATCGAGAGTCTCCTAGCCGAGGCGAAGGAAAGAGAGGCCGAGGCGCGTGCTCGAGAGATGGCGATGGCAGTTCGGGAGCAGCGAGCTCTCGATCAGCTAGAGGCCTTGCGACGATGGGTGATACGAAGGTACCAGGGTAGAGGTGCCCCAGGAGAGGGAGCTAGGCCTGCGACTCCATCCGAGTCACTACAGACCATAGGAGACATGCATTTTACCATGGACGAGCTTATGTGTATGAGGTGGTCTCCTGCAGGACAGGGAACAGTCTAGCCAGCTGCGTCAGGTTCGAGAGCTTCGCGGCCCTCACGGCTGCGAGACACAGGAGGTGGAGACGAAGATGAGGCTGATAGCCGGCGGAGTCGACCTCGCACTGGCACAGATTAGGAAGAGATAGAGAGAGAGACCTATGGACAGCTGAGTAGCAGGTGCCCCTTTTGTAAACTGGGGGTATGCCCCTAGGATGTTGTATCAATGGAATGTGATGGACATGTTTGACAGTGAAATGAGCTTTCTTCAGTGTACTTGTCTTGATTCAGCTTGACGTCATCTTCCCTTCTACCTGTTTCAACCACACTAAAGGGAAAAGGTTAGTGTAGTATGTTTTTAGCCCCCTGCCAAAAGCAGATAGTACCTTTCTCGATGTAGGGTCAGAGGGCTAAATCTTATTAACAAGATTTAGGAAAAAGGAAACGTGATATGCGCATGCAGGCATGCAAAATGTAAGCAAAAAGAGAAATATGATCATGCAATGCTCATGCAGATGCAAAACCTATTTTTGGATTTTGGAACTTTTGTGCATTTTTTGTGTGTTTTGTACTTATATGTATTTTTGGAGTTATGAATTTTTAGATTTTTTTTTTGGGATTTAAATGTATTGATTTTTTTGTTGTTTTGTGTTTTGTTTGAATGTTATACATTTTTTTTGGAACGCCTGGTAACCACCCATGTGGCACCTGACCTTCATGGAGACGGGGGTTTTCTAAATTACCTCCCAAGTATCCTAAGCACACATCTAGGTTGATTTGGGCCTCTAGGCTCCTCGAATGATGGTCCCGCCGGTTAAGTCTTATCCTGATGACAATACTGTCTTGCCAAACTTAGGCTCCCAGTTGCTTCAGACCACAGGGATACACCCAAAAAGCATTCGAGGTAAATGATTTGCCCGACCCGGGTCTATTTCCTCACAAGTCTAGATGATATATGATGGAACACCTTGGAACCCTAACGGTCAACCGCGCGACGCTGACCCGAAATCAGACGCCGTCGCACCTATAGGTGACGTGCTTGCATTGACCTAAGCCCGAGGTAAAAAAGGAAAGTGTTAAGGGTGGTAAATAGGGGTCTTGACCAGCCAGAAACACAGAGACCCCTTCGCAGCGATGGCTTTTGTTGTTTAGAAGTGAACAACCATAAGTGTCTTTTGTTAAATAAGGTTGCGACCCAGACGGGATTCATCCCTCAGGACCTCCATCGAGCTTTACGCCTTTTGAGGGGAGAAGGAAGAATGCAGGGGGCAAACCTCCTGAGAGGACCTGGCAAAGCTGTTAACTCGACGAGCTAAGTGAGGGCCTACTCGACTTTCTCATTTTGGCAACTTCGGATCATACCCCGAGCATTATGACGTTAGATGCCCCTGCTATGAAGATTTTGATTTGATTCTTTGAATAGGAGGGGTTTCATATGCTAGGGTCAGGCACGGTCACGACCAGGCTTTTCATGTGACTTTGTCACATATACATAATTTTTATTTTCTTTTTTTTTCTTTCATTTCTTTCGGGGAGAAGAATATTGTCATTTTGCTTTGAAATCCCCTTTTTTTGCCTGCGGGGACATTGCCCTCTTCTCGTGCTCTGACTCGGGCACGAGGGGATGAATCCTACTCTCACCTTAAGGATCTTGTACTTCGGCTTTCACATGCTCAGCGTTTTAAGGGCGCCGACTGTCTCATTTGGTCGAAGAGAAGAGGAACAAAAGAGTGTCGCTTAGCTGGAGACCTTCGGGTGAGGCCTCATCAAAGGTGATGCTACCCATTTTGACAAACATGTGAGTGTGTGTAAGTTGTTTTTTCTTCTTATAAACATAGGCCGACGTGGCTGGACAGGAATCTCCACGGTTTTGGCGGATCAAGACCTGATACTTACCACATCTTGACGCTCCCTATCTAGCATGAAGGGTTGATGCAAATGATTTTGGACTGCGTGGTGATCACCAGGCGTTTGTTTTGATTTTCTTATTTTTTGTTTGTTTGAGATTTTGAAATTTTTTTGTGTGTTTTTTTTGGGAATAGTTATGTACAAGGTCTCATGAATAAAACTTCTTGAGATATACCCCATTCCATAGATATGTTAGTTCCACGCCTTCGAAATCTACCAATTTGTAGGCATTACCCGAGTAGACTTCTTTGATAACAAAAGGACCTTCCCAGTTTTCTTGAAATTTGGCCTTTAAACTGGTGGTTTTAGTGATTTTCTTTTCAAAACCAATTCACCTACCCTGAATTTTTTCTCTAGAACTTTCTTGCATAGTAACGTGCAATTCTCTTGCGATATACTTGTTCATGATCGGCCGCGATCATCTATTTCTCATCTAATAGTTCCAACTGGGCTAATAGATTTTCTCGCCGTTGCTTGGGATCGAGCTCGGAGTCCAGCTGCACTCTTAGTGAAGGAACGAATATTTCGCATGGGAGTACCGCATCTGTCCCGAAAGTAAGTGCGTACGGGGTTTGACCCGTGGGAGTTCAGACGGAAGTGCGGTAAGCCCAGAGGGCCTCGATGAGGCGATCTGGCCAATCTGAATAGTGGTGAGACTTGCAAGTTTTCTTGATGATTCTAATGAGAGTTTTTTTTGTAGCTTCAGCTTGTTCGTTTCCTTGTGGGTAGTATGGAGATGAATGATGCAAATTGATGCCATATTTATCACACATATCGCGGAGCTCCTGGGATGTGAATTACGGTCTGTTGTTGGTGACGATGTCACGGGGAACGCCGAACCTTGCAAGGATCTTGCGTTTGATGAACTTGACTACCGTTGCTGCCTTGACTTCCGTGAACGCCTCAGCTTCTGCCCATTTCGTGAAATATTCCGTAGTGGTGAGGATGAAGGACTTTCTTCAGATTTCTCTGGTTCTATCCTCCGGGGGACCCACTATGTCAAATGCCCACATGGCGAAAGGCCAGGGAGCTATGAGGGGATGAAGTGAGGATGAAGGAGCATGGACCTTGTCCGCATGGCGTTCACATTTAGTGCAATGGCAGACAAAATGGGCACAATCCTCATTCATGGTAGGCCAATAGTATTGACGAAGAAGTTTCTGAGCAAGCATGCGACCATTCACATGGCCACCGCATTCGCTGGAATGTCCAGCTTCGACAATGGCTCGAGATTCGGTCTCATCGATGCAGCGGAGATAAACTCCATTGAGAGATTTGCGATACAAGAGACCACCTATAATGGCAAAATGCTCTGCGGCTCGGCGAATGGCACGCTGATCGGAAGCAGTGGCATAATCGGGGACGGAGGGATCCCTGAGATAGTTTTCAATATCGAAGAACCAAGGGTTGCCGTCTTCTAGATCGATCTCAGGCTCATGGGAGATGACATGGACCTGAGAAGAGGGCTCAGAGAATTGCTGGAACCAGGGATCAGAATGTGAAGGAGTGTGCATTCTTTGCACGATGACCGAGGATGATGGCTTTTCACCAGGGATTGGAAAAGAAGAAGCCAGAGACGCCAGAGCATCAGTTAGAATGTTTTGAGCTCTAGGGGTGTGCACCAGGGTGAGCTTCCTAAACCGTCGGACTACCCTGCGAACCAAGTCTTGGTAGGGTTTCAGTTTCCGGTCCCGAGTTTGGTACTTGCTGAGGGATTGCCGGAGTATGAGCTGAGAATCTCCAATGATCCGGAGCTCCTTAACTCCGAGTTCCAGTGCCACCTTTAAGCCCATGAGGAGTGCCTCATATTCAGCCACATTATTTGTGGCAGGGAAGGTTAGCTGACAAGCACGAGGAATAATGACACCTTCCGGGGAATGGAGTACGGCTCCGACTCCACAGCCCTTGGAATTGAATGCACCATCAAAGTAGAGGATCCACGAAGGCTCACCATCTATAATGGCTCCTAACTCTTTGTCCTAGCAACTCCCATCGACAGGGGAGAATGTAGGGAGTGGATGATGGGCAAGGTGCTCGGCGATGGCGTGCCCCTTGACTGCCTTCTAATTGACGTAGGTGATATCAAATTGATTGAGAAAACTCTGCCATCTCACCAAACGATCGGTTAGGGTGGGCTTTTCTAGCAAGTACTTGATAGGGTCCATTCGCGCCAAGAGCTTGATTTCATGTGCAAGAAAATAGTGCTTTAGCTTTTGGGTGACCCAGACGACATCCGCGCAAGTCCTCTCCATGGGAGTGTACCTATGTTCAGCTTCATTGAACAGTTTGGACAAATAGTAGATTGCGCGTTCTCTTTTAGCATTGTCATATTGGGCCAATACTGCTCCAACAGATTCATTAGTGGTAGAAACATAGAGCAATAAAGGCTGACCAGGGACCGGGGGTGCTAGGACGGGAAGATTTAACAGATAACTCTTCAGGTCATCGAAGGCCTTTTGACATTTGTCACTCCAATCAAATCTGACCTCTCCTTTCAGCATATCGTAGAAGGGCTTGCATCGCTGAGAGTGATGAGATATATATCTCTGATGAATTGTAAACGCCCGATCAAACTGCGGACTTCTTTAATGTTCTTGGGAGGAGGCATTTCGGCAATGGCCTTAGCTTTGTTAGGATCGATCTCAATTCCTCTCTTGCTGACAATGAACCCTAGAAGCTTGCCTGAAGAGACCCCGAATACACATTTATTGGGGTTCATTTTAAGTTGGTGCTCCCGTGACTGTTGGAGAACTAAACGGAGGATCTCTGCGTGGCCACTCCTGGTTCTGGACTTGACCAGAATGTCGTCCACATAAACTTCCATATAAGTATGCATCATGTCATGAAAGATAGCCATCATCACCCTTTGATAGGTCGCTCCTGCGTTCTTAAGACCAAAGGACATGACGACGTAGCAGTAGGTCCCCCACTGAGTGGTGAAAGATGTCTTCTCCTGGTCTTCCTCCGCTAGGCAGATCTGGTTATACCCCGAGAAGCCATCCATGAATGAGAGCATCTCATAGCCGGCGGTGTTGTCCACCGGGACATCTATGTGTGGAAGGGGAAAATCATCCTTTGGGCAAGCACGATTAAGGTCACGGAAATCTATACAGATGCGGACCCTACCATCCTTCTTCATAACATGGACGATGTTAGCTACCCATTGAGGATACAAAACTACCCTGATGAACTTGGCCTTATGGAGCTTGTCCATATCTTCTTTGACCTTGAGTGCGATCTTCGGATGAAGTCGCCTTAACTTCTGTTTGACAGCTCGAGCATCGGGTTTCAGGACCAGACGATGTTCAACTAAGGACGGGTCCAGACCCGGCATGTCCTCGTAGGACCAAGCGAAAACATCGGGGAATTCCCTGAGAACTGCCACAAGCACAGCTTCCTCTTCATCAGTTAAGTTGGCACTTATCAATATAATCTTTGGATCATCCTCGGTGCTGAGATTGATTTCCTTGGTGGATTCGTCAATGGAGACATTAGGCTCATCAAATCTCTTGGTTCCATCGACGAAGGAAGCTATTGGATCACTACCATCTTCTAATGGCTCTTCTTCTTCCGCTTCTGTGTCATCCTCTTCTTCCAAGACGTACACCCCTAGACCATCATCTGTCGGAGATCCATCTAGTTCGATTGCCCCTAGGGAAATGAGAGTGGAAGTGAATTCAGAGACCTGACAAAGCTGCGCACATTTACCGGCCAGCTGGCTGATATAATGCGCAGGAACCTGACGGACACTAGACTTTTTGGAAGGGAAAGACGCTATATACAAATCTGAACCTAACCTAGACTCTACCCTACTATGTACAAGAGCATCTTGTGAAAGGGAGTTCAAGGTGGAAAGAGTCGGCCTTTGGCCGAGGGAGCCATCTTCCAAGGAGGCCGTTTCCTCAATAGTGAACTCGCCGGCCCACGTTTGAGAAATGCCTTTTTTTTGGTGATCAAGAGTGAAAGTGCAAACCTGATGTGTGGGTTGCCCCACGTCCGGATAAGTAAGGAGCGGAGGAAATGGTGGATGGAATAGAAAGGGAATAAAGAGAACCGGCGCGGGCTTGTCCTTAGCAAGGAAGACGCCCGAGGAGGAAACCTTGTCGGGAGGTTTATCCAGATGGAAGAGGGAGAGAAGACCGAAGTCATCCTCGAGTGATGAATCAGGTGGAATTTCTTTTCCTTGGACAAGTTCAAATTTTTCTCTCGGCTCCTGCCGAGTTCCAGGCTGAATCGGCCCTATGACAAAGCGACCATACACCAAATCTTTGCCTAGAGATGCCCTACGTGGCTCTCCTGGAGAGTAGCCCAAACCTGCACGACCCTTAGCAACCCGGAGTTTTCTTCTATGCGCGGGCCCTTGTTCAAGCTGACCTAGACCTTTACCCATGGTGAAGCCCATCCTTGCCATGATCTCCGATCCTTTACCAGGAGGGATGTTGTGATGTGTGATTGGCCGAGGAAGGAAAGGGGAATTGGGTGGACATAAAGCAGACGGCCCCACCGCGCCCTCTATGGAGAGAACGGGTTTCTTGCCCTTATCTGGAATGGTCATGAAGGGAATCTGTTTGGAAGTGATGGCATTAAGAGTTTCCACTAACGAGAGACTCCTGATCTTGATTACCCTACCATTGTAAGGGAATTTAAAGCACTGGTGGGCTGTGGATGGAATCCCAAGGGTTTGCATAATCCAAGGCCGTCCTAGGATGGCCTTATAAGCAGGGTCGACATCGAGGACAAAGAAATCCGATGTCATAACCATCAGTCCTAACCCAAGTTGTAGGGTCACCTTCCGTTTCGCGCACCTTTTGGAATTATCATAAGCTGAGATGGTGGTGCATACCTCTTCTAGATTTTCTTCCTGGAGGCCAATCTTCTTGATGGTCTCATGGGACACACATTGATGGATGCTCCCGTGTCTATGAGGGCGGAGTCAACTTTAACTCGGTTGAGAGTGACAGTGAGGCACAACGGGAGTGACCTACTTTCGGCAAAGCGAGGTCTTTATCAGAGAATGAGATAGATGGTCCGCATGTACGGGCCATAATAGCCTTGGTCACGCCACTTGCTGGGAGATCTTCATTGACCATGATTTTCTGAAGGAATTGGAGTAGAGTGGCATGGTGTGACGGAGATTTCCTAAGGAGCTCCAGGATAGAAACCTTAGCAGGGGTCCTGTCTAGATGCTGGAGAATGTCATACTCCATGGGTGGGCTTTGAGAATTAACCCCTTCCTCCGATTGGGATTGCCTTTGGGATGGGGGAATGATGCGATTCCGGAGAGTGACATTGACCGAAGCTTCCTTCGGGTCATCCTATGCCAAAGGTTTTGGGGGAATGAGCTGTAAAGGAGCTGGAGAGCCAAAGATATATGAAAGGGAAGCCGAATCATCTCCAGATTCTGCAGGAGAAGGAGGAGGGACCGATTTTGGCTGAGGTGGTTTTAAGAGGACCAAAGGGCGCTCCTGAACAAACTGAGCTTGTGGAGAAACATAGGCCTCTTGATGTGGCATTTGAGGAGGGTTGATTAGGGTGAGTGGGTTTTGGATAGCACTTGGAGACTGGATAGGTGGTGAGATCAAGTTCCGGGATTGAGAGAACATGTTGATGTTCACCCAGGGTTCATGAGCTTCTACTTCTATCTTCTCGTACCAACCTGGGAGTCCTTCTATACCCCACATCTGAGTCCTTTTGAGAACTCGTGGTTCCATTCCGATCACCATCTTCACCCACTCGTGTTGCTTTGAAGTGGATGGATCTTTTGCTCGTTGATGGGCTGGCAAGGGGTTATGCACAATGCCGAGATCCCTATTAGGATTTTTGAGGTTGGCAATAGCTAGCTTCACGTCTGCCAAATTGATTCTTCCCTCATCATTCATGTCATATACCCAGTCCCGGAATTGGAAGCAGTTGAATATATCATGGCCGGGAGTTCGGTGATATGGGCAATATCGGGAGGTATCGGCGTTGGGATGAACCCAATCTCGCTGAGGAGGAAGCTGAATGGAATCTGAGGACATGAGGGCAAAGAACATGTCACCTAGAGTTTCAGGCAACGGAGGATAAGCAGCCCTTTTTGGCCTAGGGGGGCCGTAGCTTTGAGGCGGAGGGACATTGGAATAGGGCTTGAAATTACCTTGCCCCTGGCTAGCAGTAGCCTGAGTGGGATGGGAGGCCTGGCGATTGTTGGTCTTGAAGGACTGGCCAACATCATGACTTGTTCATTTACGGTGACACCCTCGGTGGTAGGGACAGCTGGGGCCTTTCTACCCTTGGTGCGAGGCTCAAATAAAGGAGGTAAGGTAGAGTCCCTTACCTGAGGTTGAACTATCCGAGCTCGGTTGTAGAGTTGGTGAAAAGTATGGAGTTCACTAAGCATTAGAATGGCCCTAAGATGTGGAGTGGCGTTGTTCACTAACATGGTGATGGCCAGGGATTCGGTAATAGGAACCTCCATCCTAGCAGCCATAATCCTCCATCAGTTTGCGAAACTAATGAAGTCTTCGTCGGGCTTCATCTTCTCCGTGACTAGGTCAAATAACGTGGGGGAAATGGATGACATGTGACCAAAATGAGCGAGGAATCACTCGAAGATTATATCAAAGTTGATGAGATCAATAGCTGGCAAGGATGCAAACCAACGTAGGGCCTCGCCCTCGAGGGATTTTTGAAACAGATGGACAAACAAGACCCTATCGTGTAGCCATTGGTGGGAGTCCATAAGGAAACCCGAAAGATGATGATGAGGGTCAGTGGTGCCATCATACCTCCTATACTTGGGAGCCTTAAATCCGGGTGGGAAATAAGCATTAGGAAGCTTGCAATATTGGGCTAGCGAGTGGGGACGTGAATTGGGCATACTTTCGGCCACCGCTTGCCGAATGTAGCTTTGGATCTCTTGCCGGAGTGAAGGGTTCATCCCTTTCGAAGGGGTACCCACGATTGGTTAAGTTGGGGGTGAAGGAACCCTTTGTGGAGGTGTTGGATAGCTGAATTGGATCGGAGTTTCGGGAATGGGTCGGCTCGTGGACCCTTGGAAAGGAACTTGAACACGGGAAGGTGCGACATGTGGAGATAGGTGTGAGAGGGCTGGAGCCTTCCCACGGGAGGCCATCGTGGCCAAATCCACGGGGGAATAACGGGATAGCATGCTAATCAGCTCTTGATCGTCGTGTGGAGATAATGTAGGAGCCCGCGGGCTACCATGACCATGGTCGCTCGGGGAGGAAGAAGCCGAATCGGCGTGGGCGGCCTCATTTGGTGTGGTCGAGAACATGCCTATGAAGGCATCCAAACCATTATCCTCTACCTGAAATAGAAGATTGCCCCTAATTCCAGAATCAAATTGAGGCGAAAATTCCTCCTCATAGCCTGGATTTGAATAAACTCTCTTCATCCTAAACCAATTATCAGTTGGTTTAAGATGAAGAAAATGAAAGATTTAGCGGAGGGGGGAAAGGGAATTGATGTTTTTTGGACACAACCAAGTATAGTCACAAACAACGCCCAAGATTTTTTTCTAGATTTTCTAATTTCCACTTTCTTTTTTTTTCTTTTCTTCTTTTAATTCACTCGGAGGAGAGAAGGAAAACTAAGGGTGTTGGGAAATGAACTCCGGGAACCTAGCAGAAACTTCACTCAACCCAAGGTGACTAGTAGGACTTTGATGGTACAACCTGCTTGGAGACCGTGTGGGAATCCACGGTTCGCGAGGACTCACGGAGGTTCCCGATTGGACTGAACCGATTGCACCCTAGTGGGAATCCCCGGGTGAAGGGTTCAATACCAACGAGAGGGTTTCCTAAAAAGGGGTGGTGACGGCTCTTCCTAAGCCCAAACCCATAGATTGACCTGCAAAAATTAATCACACCATATGCAGACAAGTAGAGTTAAGAGAGGAAGAACAGATCTGGAACACATACAACACTACTATGGGGAAGAAGTATGGAGAAGGCAGAAGGCGGCCAAAGTGATGGTCGCCTATAGAGCTGGGCGGCCAGAGTACTGGTCGTCCAGTGGAGAGCGCGGCCAGAGTGCTGGCCTTCTAGCAGGAATGAGGTTGGCCAGGGTGATGGTCGCCTGGAGCCCAGGGCGGCCAGAGTACTGGTCGTCCAGATGGGGGCCTGGGCGGCCACTGGGTTGGTCACCTAGGGACCTAGGCGGCCAGGAGTCTGGCCTCCTTCTGTTCGAGTTTCAGAAAACCAAAAAATAGAGCTACAGAAGTAAAGCTAATGTACCAACATAATTGCACTAATGTTTGACTTCAAGCATGAGGGAGTTACAGTAGGCACTGGAGGGTCCCACCGTGATTGCCACTTTGCTTGTATGCGCCCGGAGATGTCGGGGAAATCGTGTGAGGAATATATCGTGTGCTTCCCTCCCTCTTGCGAGTATGTGTGTTAAGATGAGAAGTCTTCGTGCGAGGGTACCTACAGAGGAACAAAATATTAGAACGTGATCGCCAGAGGTCATTTTACATGAACCTCGCAGGATGTTGATCGCGGGGAGATGTTCAAGAAGAAGAGACGTGGGTTTCCTCTTCCTCGTCCTCGGCCGGCCAAGGGCAAGGAGCCCTGCTCGTCCCTTGTGCTGAAGTCCTGTAATGTAGCTCAAAAAAACACAAGAAAGAGAACCATTAGTGAAACTTGTAGTGTAGTATATGATCTAACGAATGAACAAATGCGACAAAATGGTGGCTAAGTACCTGGGGGGTGGGAAGGAAGGATGGCCGAGACTTTCGACCATCCACCTCCCCTTTATTTTTTAGGAAGAAAACCTCTTACGTTGGATCTAGGGGAACACTACATGCAATGCTATACTTACTTGCAAGTCGAAATGCAAGTAGGAAGCAGAGAAGAGGAGGTAGAAAAGTTCAAACCAAATTGAAGGAAGAAGGAGCAGCCTCCGGGACGAAGTTCCGTGAGTTCTCCGTTCTCCTCCTTGCCAACTTTCGAACTCCCCTCAGGAATCTCCTCCTCTCTTTCTTTTCAAAAACTCTCTTTTCTTCTCCCCCACCCAAAAAAAAACTCTCCTCCCCCTCGTCCTCAAAGTGACCAGAGTTTTGATTCCACAAGTCGGGAGTTGCAAAACATGGGTGGAGATCGTGCAGAACGAGGGAGAGGATGTGGCCATGAGCTGGGCCACGTTCTCTGACCAAGTAAACAGGGGGAAGGCGGCCAAACCGTTGGCCACCTTAAGGAGGAGGGCGGCCAGCACTCTGGCCACCTTCCTAGGGAGGGCGACCATCACCCTGGTCGCCCAAGACTGGGGGCGGCCAGGACCTTGGCCGCCCAGACTTATGGGGTTGGGCCCCTTATATGGACGAGGCCCAATAGCCAAGGTGCTATGGGCTGGGCTTAAAATTCAAACACCGGTAAAAATGAGTATAAAAATCAAGCGTCATTCACACGAGAGCCCATTGGGGATCGGCGGGATGTCCGAAATTAGGCGTCTACAGTCCTAAAGATGATTTTTCGCTTCCTCATATCGACGTGTTGGTGGACAACACAGTCGGGTACGAAGCCCTCTCATTTATTGATGGATACTCAGGTATAACCAAATCCATCTAGCTCCGGAAGATCAAGAAAAGACCTCATTCACCACGCCCTAGGGCACCTACTGCTACGTGGTCATGCCATTTGGACTGAAGAATGCAGGCGTCACATATCAACGGGCGATGATGGCCATCTTCCATGATATGATGCATGCGTATATGGAAGCGTATGTGGATGACATCCTAGTGAAATCAAGGTCAAAAGAAGAGCACCCTGCTATCCTGACCAAGGTGTTTCAAAAGGCTAGGGAGTATAAATTGAAAATGAATCCAAAGAAATGTGTGTTTGGGGTATCATCAGGGAAGTTACTAGGTTTTATAGTTAGCAAGCGGGGGATTCAAATTGATCCGAACAAAGCAAAGGCCTTATGGATATGCCACCGCCTAAGAATATTACTGAGCTTTGAGGATTGATTGGGCGTTTGCAGTTCATTCGGAGGTTTATATCTCAACATTCCCAAAGGTGTCACCCATTCTACGAACTGTTGAAGGCGGGTGCCAAATTTGAATGGAATGAACAATGTCAAAAGGCCTATAAGGACTTGAAAGTTTATTTTTCCAATCCCCCAGTTTTGCAACCCCTTGTTTCTGGTAAACCCCTATTTTTTATACATTTCTGTTATTGATGACTCCCTAGGAGCTGTCCTGACACACGTGGATGACGAAGGGAAGGAAAGGGCAGCCTATTACCTCTCTAGGTTGTTCAACCCTACAGAAGCTAAGTATACCACCATGGAGAAGACCTGCGCAGCCTTAGTTTGGGTAGCCCAGAAATTGAAACACTATTTTCTTACCCATGAGCTTAAGCTGATCTCTAGAATGGACCCAATCCGCTATCTTTTAGAGAAATCCATCTTTTCTAGTAGGTTGGCTTGCTGGCAGAGCTTTCTCTCTCAATTCGATATTACTTTCATCGTTCAGAAAGCAATCAAGGGATATGCTATTGCTGAACATCTTGCTCACTTACCTATCCCTTGTACAGATTCTATCTAGGATGAGTTCCCCGATGAACACCTTACTGTGCTCACTCATCACCCTTTCTGGTCACTGCACTTTGATGGTGCACTCAATTCTCAAGGCCGAGGGATCGGTGCCGTCCTCCTCACTCCAGAGGGAGTGACTATTCCCATTGCATATCAACTCTCTTTTCCTGCTACCAATAACATAGCCAAGTATGAGGCTCTCCTTACTGGATTGAAGCACGCCTATGTTCTAGGCGCGCGATACTTGAACATTATATAAGATTCTCAACTGGTGCTGCACTAGGTTCTCTCTACCTATCACACCCGTGACCCTAAGCTCAAACCTTATCAAGATCTGGTCACACTCTTAGCTAAGCAATTCCGTAAGTTGATTTACATTCACACCCCTTGATCGTAGAATATTCTTGCTGATGCACTTGCATCACTTGCTTCTTCCCTCTCCTTCCCCCTCAGTCGCTCCACTGAGACCATTGTGGTCTAGCAGTTAGATGCTCCATCCCTTCAGGATCCTTGGTTCGATAACCTTAGGAAATCTGTAGAGAAGAAGGTTGAGAAGGAAGATTTGAAGGAGGTGTCTTTAACTGAGCTTGAGGAGATCTTAGAAGAGGAGGAATTGCCTTGGTACCACGAAATCGAGCAATATTGCGGGGATGGGTCTTTCCCAGAATCAGCCAACGCCGAGCAGGGCAAGGCCATAAGAAGAGTCGTCTCTAGATACACAATTATTGCGGGAGAATTGTATAGGCGTGCTCTCAATGGAGTTCTTATGAGGTGTCTAGATGATGATGAGGCTTGGAAAGTTGTTGAGGCAGCTCACTCAAGTGAATGTGGAGGGCATGTCAATGGTCAGGCTTTGGCGAAGAAGATTCTTAGGCAGGGCTATTACTGGCCAACTCTAGAAGAAGACTATTCCACCTATGTCCGCAGGTGTCTTCAATGCCAACTTCATGCCGATAAGATTCACGCTCCTGCTTCATCCCTTCATCCTCTTTCTGCTCCTTGGCCATTCTCCATGTGGGCTTTTGATATTGTAGGCCCACTAGGTGATCCAGACTCCCAAACCAAACAGAAATTTTTCATCCTCACTGCTACGGAGTATTTCACCAAGTGGGCTGAAGCTGAAGCATACGCGAAATCAAGGCTACCACAGTTTACCGCTTCATCCTCAAGAACATCATTTCACGGTTTGGAGTGCCAAGCGACATCGTCACCGATAATGGACCACAATTCATGTCACAAGAACTTCAGGACCTCTATAAGAAATTCAACATATCATTGCATCATTCATCATCATACTATCCCTAAGGCAACGGCCAAGCCGAGGCCACTAATAAGACTCTTCTTAAAATCATCACGAAAACATGCGAGTCGCATAAATTTGCTGATTGGGCCGATAAATTAATAGAAGCTCTATGGGCCTACGCACCTCCGTCCTTACTCCCACGGGGCAAACTCCTTTTGCTCTCACTTATGGGATGGAAGTGGTACTCCCACATGAGATTTTGATCCCTTCCCTAAGAGTGCAGCTAGACAAAGAACTTAATCTCGATGAACGTCGAGAGGCATTGCTAGTCCAGCTGGAACTCTTGGACGAGAAGAGGCTTAATGCGACCAAGCATGTCTCGCGTCATTTTCAAAAGAAGGTCATCGAAAGAAAATTTCAAGTGGGAAATATGGTTTTGAAATGCAAATTTATTCGATCAGGAGGTCCTAGGTCTAAGTTGCAACCTAACTGGGAGGGTCCATTTGTAATCAAAGAAGTTTATCCTGGGAACGCTTACCGTCTAATCAACGCGGAGGGCAAAGAATTGTCTCACCCGTGGAACAGGTTGTATCTTAAACGTTTTTTCCCTTAGAGTCAAGCTAATGAAGGCCTGGTGGGATGTCCCTTCCCTCGATCGCAAAAGAAGATCCCGAGTCCAGCATTCACACACTTCACAGCATCTCTGGTCAAGTGTCCTAAGCTTTGTGTAACACCGTTTCTCCTTGGCCATACCCGGGGGAAGTAAAGACCCTTGTCCATTTCTCCCTTCGGCTGAACCTGCAGACAAGTGGTGAGTAAGGGCGTGATGACTAATCTAGATGCCTTGATGGAAAAAGTCTCAAATAGGGGCAATCCATTATGACCTCACACCATAAAATAAAAGAAAGAAGAAAAAAAGAAAAGAAAGAGAGAAAGTGAGCCGTAATCAAAGCAAGAACTAGAAGGTTCATTTAGAAGCTCAAAGCTCGAAAATCCTAATGCTCCAGCAAAATGAAACTACGCATGGCAAGAGTGGCAGTACAGTTTCCCGCGGGACGTTATGAGCTCGGTCGTATGCATGCCTAGCATGGATGAAGGTTCGATGATGCACATAAAGCCCCGGAGCAACAGACTGAAAAAGCCATCATGAGAAGAATTCAAGCCCTGAAAACTTCTATACCTGGCCTTAGGCTTACCTCCGTAATTCTCTTTTATTTTTCAGGGACTAAGACTGTACCCTGGGTATGGCTTCGGTGGAAGCACCGTTACAAGAAATGGTCCTCGGCTGGGGATTGTCACCTTTAAAGCACGCTGGGCGCAGGAGATTCCTAGTGAGACGGGTAGAGTTCTCGTTGCCGGGACTGAAATGGCTTTCAAAAATTCACAAAAATCAAATATTTCAAAAAATTCATAAAAAATCAGATATTTCAAAAAATCCATAAAAATCAGATATTTCAAAATCTACAAAAAAATCAGATATTTTTAAATCTAAAAAAATTGAATATTTCAAAATAAAAAAAATAAAAAAATCAGATACTTCAAAATCCATAAAAAATTAGATATTTCAAAATCTAAAAAAAATCATATATTTCAAAATCTAAAAAATCATATATTCATCGCATATTGCATTACATGGCATGCATTTGTATTTCCCCTATTCTTTTCCATTTGCCTTTTTATTAAGGCTTAACCCCTTGACCAAAATTCAAGAATTGGTCTCACATCAGGCTTACCCTTGGCAAGTGGTTAAGCCTAGAATAGATCTAACATGTTTTCTTTGTTCAGTGTGCTTCAGTGTGCGCAGGGACAGGTTCGCGAGACACAAGCCACAAAGTCTACCCAAGTTCTGTCATGTGGCGGTCATCAGAGGACTATTTTCAATCTCTAACGGTCGTCATATGACCGTTTTAATCCTTTTAGTGGTCCTTGTCTAGGACGTCTTTTACCAGAGTTCAAACATAAGGGTCTCTCTTGATGTTGGTTCATGGCGGTCTGTAAAGGACCGTTTTCACTGACTTGCGGCCCCTCGATAGACCATTTATTTCAACTGGGAACTGTTAACCACTGGCCCATGGCTCACCTTGGCATCCATCTCTGAGCGGTCTACCGAAGACCGTTTATTCTAACTACACGGTTAGACCATGACCGTTTCTGATTATGGCGATCTGACGATAGACCATTTCTTCCGTTCAAGAGCTGTTGCTTCATAGGTCTATCATCCGTTCGCTTGCGGCCTACTAGCAGCTGTTCATCTTCGCGAAGCGGTCTTGTGTCAACTGTTTTCAGTTTAGGGCAGTCCTGTGTCAGACCGTTTCCTCTCCCGAGATTCCTGCTTTCCACACACTTTTTCATAAAGAAGGGGCAAATTCACTAATCATTCAGTCACAAGCTTTTTATTCATGAACTCATCATCTAATACATCACGCTCAAGCCATGAATCTCTCTGATACATCATGAATCACTCAATCCTCAGTCGGGCATCCCCGCGAGGTCGAATCTCACGTAACTCTACCACATAGGCCTGGTACTCCTCGCGTGTCTCTGTCACCTCCGCAGGTAGGACACATGTCCTGGCAACCTCCCACATGATCAGGGCACTCCTGACTGCCTGCTTATCCTCTTCTGTCCCGAGTCTCCTCACCTGTAGTGCAGAAAGGTGGGGTAGCACTAGAACTGTCGTCCGGGAAAGCCCAACCTGTAGAAAGCACCTGTGGGGGCTATACATCGCCAAGGTTGTGTCTCCCACAAGCCTCAAGTCAAGACCAAGCCTCCTAGGAAGCCTAAGGGTGGTGTCGTGGAGGAAGGATGGGCACATAACGAACAAGTCTAGGGGCAGAGTGTTGATGTAGAGGCACAAGTCATCCCTAGTCTTCTTATCCGCGGTCCGACACTCCACCTGCTGAGAGAACCCAAAGGCATCATCGATGAAGAAGAGTGGATGGCTCCCAAAGATGCGGCTAACAGAAGTGATATCCTCACTAGGTATGAACTTCAGCCTGACCCCCATCCAGCACTCGAGAAGGATCATAGAGCCAAGGAGTGGGGCCCTTAGGGCAGCTGAGCTAAGACCCTCGTATAAGTAAGAAAGGATGGCCTGAGAGATGGAAAGACCCCGCCATAGTCCACTAATGGTATGGAGATTTGGTATGTCTATGACTTGATCGGTAGAAGGGAAGAGTATAGCACCGCATAGGCAGATAGAAACGGCTTTGGCTATGGCTTCATCCCACCCATACTTATTCTTACAATGAGCTACGACCCACTGGCTCAGAGCTAGCAAATGGATGTGGTGTGGGCCAATCATGGTGCGGATTTCCTTAGTGCTGGGTAGGAATTCCCCTAGAATGAGGGTAGGATCTACAGGGGCAACAGTGTGGCAAACTAAGTCTTCCTCACCAACTTTATAAGTCTCTACCTCCTCTAATAAGATGGTGGCCTCAAAGGATGGGAAGATGAAGGTATGTGTCTGGGGATGTCATATTTCTTCTAAGGCCGTGATGTTGTGCCAATCCAATGAAAGCTTGGGGTAATTTTTGGCCAGGATTAAAAGAGGGTGCAAGTGCCATGCCCTTAAGATGGATATCACTGCTATATGGAGCTCACGAATCATGGGAGACATCCATTTCAGGTTGGAATAGTGCCTTGGGCCGGGGAGAAGCTGGGGCAATAAAACGAAAGAGGAAAAAGGGAAAAGCAAAGAAGAGAAGAGAGGAAGAGTATGAACATCTTTGAAGGAATTGAATGAAATAATAAAATTGCATTGACTTACCTCTCTCAAAGGGCTGGAGCTCAGGTGCCTTGGGAGGGTAGTCAACCTTTGCAGCACCCTATACTCTTTCCTAGCCGGCCTTGGCCCATCATAAGTGCCCCCACCCATAGAGCTTCCTTCAAGGGCCCTCTTCATGGTATTTTGGGGAGGTTTAGCAAGGTTTTCAAGGCTTAAGAGAGAGGTGTTGTGTGAAGAACGAGTTTGAAGTAACCTCCTACTTATAGAGCCTAAGTTGTGACCTAATACCACTAGGATTGAGGTAGGATAGCTCCAACTCGGGTTAGGATAGGCTTTGGCATGGGTTAGGACTATTTACCCTTGGGTTGGGACTCTCCAAGAGAGTCCCGATCGGAGCTACCAGAGTTTCCATGTACGCGGTCTATCGAGTGACCGCGGGTGCATGAAAATGGTCTACCATGGACCGTTTGTGTGCCTTCTCCACGCTTTGCCTCTCTGGCAGACTAAATGGTCATGGGGATGCCATTTTTTAAAATCTGACGGTCAATGCAAAACTGTGTTTCTATTTTCTGCGGTCCAACGGAGACCGTTTACCATCTTCTTTGGGGCCTTGGCCGAACAAGCGTCCGCGGTCCACCGTGGGGCCGTCTGAAACCTGGAGCGGTTGTCTAGATGACCGTCTATCTACATGTTGCTTTAATTTTTGTCTTTCTTGCACCAATAACACTCAAGGCTTTTCGTCTGTCTCTCTCGCTCCCTCGTGTCAGTCTAGGATTCGTTGTTAGCCAGTTAGCGTCAAGCATTCACACATTCATTTGAAAAATGAAAACCTATCATATCATAAGCATTCATAACATCCATATGTACATAAGTCGCATCTAAGTACATCAGGCCGGTCCCTCTCCTGGACCCCCACTCTCACCCAAGCCCTCGTGCCTCTTCAATAGCGGGGCCATTGCAGAGCTCGCCTCCTCTCGGTGGCGTCGGCACCGCTCCTCCTTGTCATTACTCTGACGACCAGAGGAGCTCGTGAAGTACCCTCTGTAGGAGCTGTGCGTGCCGTGCATACCATGTGTGCCTCTTGCAGCTCCGCTACGCTCCGACCTCCGGTACATCCTCCAGCTTCTCCACCTGGAGCCTGGATCGGTCCCACTTGGCCTGGATCCGCTTCGTCTCCGTGGCCCCAGCCCAGAGTCGCTCCAGCTCTGGCCGGAGGAGCACCATCTCTGTTGGGTCTGTTGGTCAGCTGCGCTCCAGCTCACCTCTCAGCCGGGTGATCTCACTCAGGGCCGCCGTCAACTCAGTCGTCTGCATGTACATGCATCATAGTCAGTTAGTTGCATTTCATAATCATAATCAACTAGAAAGTGTAAGTGTTTACTTACCCTCTCAGCGAGTGCCGCCTCGGCGTCCTTGGCCCGTGTCACCATCCTGGCAAACTCCGCGTCCTGCTCGGCATGGTCCACAGATGGCTGGGAGGAGGAAGATGGCACGTTGGCTCCCTAACGCTGGGATCCCTCAGCACGCTGCAGAATGGGGGCATGTCAGTTTCATAAGCATGTCATAAACATTTTAAGTCTGAGGTTGAGTAAAACTTACCAGGAGGTCCAGGGAAAGCCGGAGCTCGTCTCGCTACTAGACTGCAGAGTGGAGGAGACCCTGGAGCTCAACGATCCGTCCCTGGGGGTCGAGCTGCATGTAGGAAGTCAGGTGTCAATGCATTGTAACCATAAAGCATATTAGTAGGCATAATCTTAGAGGCGTACCGGTCGTCGAGTGCCACGGAAGACCTGGTCTCCGTAGCGTCGGGCGTAGGCCATGAGGTAGGCCTCGTCACTCTCAAGTAGGGCGCGCACCACTCACCCAAGCCCCGTCCAGTCTCGGATCTGCTCCGTCGCTCTGACGGTCCAGTCAGTCTCCACCGCCAGCCCTCACGGGTGGCATCTGACCCGCTCCTCCGGCTTCTCGGGAGCCGGGAACTCGACCTCCGCCTGGTGGACTCCGATGGTCCTCATCACCAGCCAGTAGTGTAGTGGCTCCACCACATTCATACAGTGGAGCCAAATGTCATGCCACGCGTACGCTAGGCGGCCACTACCCACGGCTGGCCCTCATGCCCCTCTCCCTGGTAGGGTGTCCACCGGACCTGTCCAATAGGCAATTGCATCAGCATAACAAGCATATAGGTGCATTTACATAAAGCTTAAGTTCAAGATCTTACCGAAGCGTAGGGTAGCATGTCAAGGTCGTCCTGGATCGCCCGGACCTGGCAACGCAGGGATCCCACCTCCCGAGGTGAAGTCCACCATCTCGCAATGGGCAGTCGGTCGGGGTACGTCTGCTCTCCTCTCCCTAGCCTGGGGAGGTGCACATAGGCCCACACCTGCATTGCATTGCATCAAATGTCAGCATATAGAAATCATATAGAGATAACAGTTGCATAATCATTTTAGGGATCTGAGTCGTACCTATAACAGTGGGGAGAAGCCGCCGAGCATGGTGCACCGGCTCGTGGAGCTGAGGGTGTCGAAGAGGAAGGCGAGGACTATCGCGCCCCACGCGTACTCCCCGACGCGGTCCACCTCCTCCAGTAAAGGCAGCAGTCGGCAGCTGACGCTATCCACCTGGGTCACGAACAGTAGCCTCCCGAAGAGCAGCATCAGGAACCTCCTCAAGATGATGTTCGCCTCTGGTCCCGGAGCGGCTGCTACCCGCTCCCGCGCTCGCTCCGTCAGCCTCCCGAGGTGCTTCTCCGGGAGCTCCCCTATCACAATCTCTGCTCCTCGCAAGCCGAGGCTCTCCTACAGCTTCGCCCGTTGCAGGGCTGTCGACTGTCACTCCGGCCGTAGTAGCTCCAGGCCCAACAGCCTCTGAGCCAGCTCTCGGTAGTCCACCAGCGTCCTCCCGCTGACCGACAACCTGTGCACGCGCAAGCTAGTGATACGCGCGACGTCCTCCAACGTCGGGACCATGTGGCCCCATGGAAAGAGGAACGTGTGACTCACCGGGTCCCACCGGTCGTGTAAGCGATAGAGGAGTGCGGTGTCGAGCCGCGTGACCTCCATGCCGAGGAACTCCCCAAATGCCATGGCTGCCAGCCGCTCTCGCTGGAAGTCTGGTAGTGATAGGTACACTGCACGGACCTGGAGTCATGAGATCTGGGTCCGACGCTTTCCCTGCACACATTTAAACAATTTGCATCAATCATTTAGGTCATAATAAGTCATGCATTGCAATAAATAAGAATAACAATATATATATATATATAATAAAAAAGAAAAATATGCAGTCTATCAAGTAGGCGGCCCCCTTAGGACCATTTTTGAATCTCTCCAATGGTCGTTGATTGACAGTTTGAATCCCCAGCGGTCCCTGCTGGGCCTTTTTCTATTCCCCATAAGCCCTCCCGTTCATCTTAATCTACACGGTCACCTGTCGACCATTTGTACTAATGGACGGCCTGGTAGAGACCATTTTAATCTCCGTGGATTAATCTAAGCGGTCCCAAGGGAGCTGTCTGAGCCATCAAATGGTCTGACCCATGGACCGTTCTAGCCTTTGGGGTGGTTTGGTTTGGGAGGTTCTCACCCTGAGATGCTCCTATACGGACCGTATATTTCCTGGACGGTCCCTGTTATGACCGTTTTCTACTTGCCGTGCCCACCGGCACCCGAGCTCTCCCCCACCATGGGTAGTGCCCCTAGAGGCCCTACAATCGTCCCCAAGGGGTCGTAAGCCCCATCTCCTTCACCAAGGCTAACGTGCACTTATTAAAACATCCAAATGAGGGGGTTTTGGGCTCCACGGTCTACCTCAGAGGAATGTGGAGCCTTGGCCGGGGTCTCAGTCGTTGTCGCCGACGCTTCGTCCGTCGGTGGTGGCACCTCCTCCTCCGGCATCTTGACGATCGGGAGCGGTGCTTCCTCGGCCGGTGGTGGCGCTGCGTCCCCTGTAGGATTCACCGGCGGCGGCGGTGAAGCTTCTTCTTAGGCCATCCGACGGATGAGGCGCTTCAAAGCTTGCTTCTTAAAATGCATAAAAGGGTTAGAAAGGCTGAAGAGCGAGTAGGGGGGGAGAGCTTGAGAGGGAATGAGAGGATGGAGGATGGAGTGGGTTTCGGTGTTCGGTGAGGGAATAGAGAGAGTTGAGGGAGGAAGACGAAGGGAGGCTTCGGTTTATGTTTTTAAAATCGATGATCAATACGCGGTCTATCGATAGACCGTTTATCTCTTAGACGGTCCCAGATCAGACCGTTTATTGGTGGCGACTCAGCTCCGCTTAAGCGATCTGTCTATGACCGTTCATCACACTTGGCGGTATGGCACTGGGCCGTGCTAATGCCACGATGAGACTCAAATTAGCATTGCCCTTATGGCCCTATCTGGACCGTTTATATCGTTTGGCGGTATGGAGTAGACCGTGTATGTGCTGAAATGATGAATAATGCTTTTAATCAATAAACTTTTGGCTCAATTGAATTATTTCATGATATATATGATTGCAAAACCTTGTTCATGATCATTTGTAGCATGGCTACATTACTCCGGTCGGACAGGTAAGTCAGGTAAGTACCTCGATCCCTATGTCTCTTAATGCATTATTATATGGTATCTATATTATGTTATCTTGAGAACCAATTCGTCATTCACGTGTTCTAGGATCTGATGTTCCCCTATAACAAAAATGATGATGATCTAGGTCCGCGTGTTTAATCATCGGATAGGCTGTTAGGTTGGGAGGATCGGGAGACGATGGTTCTATCTTGCACGCCGTGGTTGCGGATAGTGTCTTGACCCTAGTTATTCTGATCTAGCAATATTATTCTCGAGTACTTTCTATTTTATTACTTTCTTTGCATTCGTTTTGATGATTTCTTTTATTTTAGCCCAGCATACATCATGCGCATCTTTTGAGCATTCACGACCCATGGTCTGTCTGAAAGTGTCTCATTTGTCATGGGTGATTGTCCGTTAATGGCTTTGGGTAAGAGAAACTATTCCACTCAGAGTTGGATGGTTTTCTCTGGTCTATCCACCTGGTTTGATTGACTAAGTGTCCCCCTCTGGAGGTTTTAATCTACTTCTTTACCTTTACTGCTTGTTCCGATTATCTCATTGGTCGTGGATTGTGTCCCTTGATGAGGTTGCTCGTTTCTTCTTTTGTACGTTTAGTTAGTTTCTCCAGACTGGCATCATTTTGGTCTGTTCATTCCTCGTGTTTGGTTCGAAGTTTTTCGGAAGATTCCTATCGCTCGTTGGTGAGAAAACTGGTGTCTTTTACCTTAACGCCCGCTTTTCAGTCCACTCCCCTTCATTTTCACTTCATCTCCATGATTCCATTTCACTTTTGCTTCACCTCCGCTCGCTCCCCTACAAAGAGGACGTTAAGGAGGGGCATCTGTTGACACCCATTTTTTATCTTTGAGTTGAGTCATTTTTCTTACCCTTATTTTTGGTGCCTTGAGTTGTCTGTTACTCATTGGGCCATTTTCAGGCATGGCTTTGGCTTATTTTATAGGTATTTTCTCCCTGGCGGGGCTTGCTCTCAAATTTCTCAAGTTTCGGGCTTAATGGGCTTTGGTTTAACTTGGTCTTTGGGGTAAATAGGCTTATTTATCCCATTTTATTATTTTCCACCGTCCAGCTTAAACACGGTCTATCGATAGACCGTTTAGCAGGATCGACGGTCTATAGTAAGACCGTTTGTTTTGCCTTTGGATTAATTGGCTATTTTCTTAATTTCAATCGACAACCTAATAAACAATCTTGCATTAGGCCTTTTATTTAAGTTGGGCAGTCCTTCGAACGACTGTTTATGGGCCAGAGTCCTAAATGGGTCAGTTTCTAGATAAATATCCATTTTTATTGATTTACCACCGACATTGTATAAACGGTCTGGTAATGGGCCGTTTCACTAGTTGGCCGGTTTATCAATAGACCGTTTTCCAATCTAGAGTCCTACGCCGGATCAGTCGGTCTGTTCTTTGGATAAATGGATTTAATTATCTGTTTATTAATTTCCACTGACACCATGTAAGCGGTCCAGCATTGGACCATTTATAAAGGTGGGCGGCCCATTGTTCGACCGCATTTATGGCCGAAATCCTGAGTTTGGTTGGCTTTTCTCTCTCCACCCGTGGTTAAACCTCTTAGTTGTTCAACCTTTTTCTCTGAGGATTCTTAGTCAAATGCGATGCCCTTTGATCCTAGTGAAAGCTGGGAGTTTTATCCTAAAGAATCTCGGCCTAATTATCGCTGGAAAATCCCAAATTTCGAGTGGACTTTCAAGGGTCTATAAATAGCACCCTTAGTCCAAGCTCGCAAGGGGGGAGATCCAACGTTTGCGTCGAAGTGCTACAGAGTTCTTGAGCGGATCTCAGCCAGGGAGGAAGGCTTTCTACATCCTAATAAGCCTTCGGTTCAGGGAGTAGTCATTGTTTAGTGTTTGGTGTAGGCATTTGCATCATTTAGTCATTATTGCATGGTCACACTTCTCCACTTTCAACCACGTTTTTCACTGGCATTTCACATTCTTTCACCCTTCCTACTATTTTTTCACGCCCATAGGGGTTAAAAAACCCACCCCCAGGTATCCCTCATTCTATTTATGTGTATAGTTTCCGTTCGTTTGCATAGATATTGCACTTCATAAAACTAATTTGGGTCGTGTTTTCTGGTCATTTGCTGTGTTTTGCAGGTCAACAGGAGTTCTAGCATGAGGCCCATCCCCTCTGGCCGACCGGAAGGCGTGGAGGATTAAGTCTCACGGCTTGGGATATGGCGCTTCTACACGGTTCACCTCAGACCGTTTACAGAGGTGTGCGGTCTTCCTCAGACCGTCCAGCTTGTGTTAGCGGCCGATAGCGGACCGTTTAGTCGCCAACCAGGTCTTCTTCCTTCATTCCTCTTCAGCGTGGTACATGGTGTTGACATGTTTGTTTTACTCCTCATTGGCTTAA
This sequence comes from Amorphophallus konjac, assembly GCA_022559845.1. NCBI lineage: Eukaryota > Viridiplantae > Streptophyta > Magnoliopsida > Alismatales > Araceae > Amorphophallus > Amorphophallus konjac. The sequence goes on along the minus strand of CM040128.1, from coordinate 161,121,885 downwards.
AAGATGTCTTCTCTCCCCTTCTACTAAATCGATATATAAAATAAATGGGAACAGTAGAAGGAGAACAGAAGAGTGTAAATAACTGTGATCGCCACCAAGGTGCCTAATGTGATTGACACACCGTACCTTGGAAAGAGGGAGACACTCGCCTTATGAGCAGCGCTGGGAGGATGTACGGCTCAGGGGAACCGCCTATAAGGATGTGCGGCCACATGATAGGTCATCTAAGGGCGCTACAGAGGATGCGGGATAAGGAACTTCTGGCAGATGAACGGCTCTGATCCGACCGCAAAACGAAGAAGAACGGCCCAAGTAACACCCCACGTCTCCTTGAACAGATGGTATAGAACCGCACAAGGCCACCACCCCAGAAGTTGTAAAAGGGTCCAACCTCCACCCTTTCTGGCCGGCCAGAAAGGATGGGCCTCGTGTTAGTGAATTACAGACCTATGAAACAGAGTGTAAAACATAAAGAAAAACCCAATATCAGAACTATAGAGTGTAGTAAATGTTAACATGAAAGGAAATAGACATATCTAAGTGAAGTGGGGGATACCTGGGGAGTTTTAAACCCCTGGGGCGTCAAAAACATGGGAGTGTGTGTGTGAATGATAGTGCAAGCAACGAAAACATGGGAGAATGGATGTGTAGAAACAAATATGCAATGAGAAGAAGACGAGACTATCCAGAATGCAAGAGGACTTAAAATGGAAGTTACTCCCTGGACCGGAGGCCTATATGGACGTAGAAGGCCTCCCTCCCTGATCGTAGGTCGCTCATGGATTTGGCAGGGCTTCGCCGTCGACCAAAATCTCCCCCCCCTTTCAAAGGTAGCCTTTAGGGTATATTTATAGAGAACCTAAAGTTCTAGCTCGAAATTAGGGTTTAGCAGCATTTTCAGGTTGAGATTATCAAATAAAAATCGTAGATAATCGAATTATCTCTTATCCAGTCGAAACGGTACTCAAAATGGTTCAGCATCCGCAGAGAAAATGACGGGAGAAGTTAGGGATAAAACCACGGATAGAGAAGGAAAATTTGTTGAAATTCAAGAATCGAACGGATGAACGGTCTTACGATAGACCGTTCAACGGGATGTGCGGCCATGTCCTGGCCGTCCAACCCTGTCGGTGGAAATTCAAATAAATCATAAATATCATCCAATTATCCATCGAACTGACCGAAATCTTCGCCGTTGGACTCTCATAGATGAACGGCTCAGATGAGACCGTTCAAAGGTAGAGCGGCCAAAGACCCACTGTTCTAGCCTTGTCGGTGATAAATAGATTAATTGGATAATTATTTGAGAAAACCACCAAACGCAAGACTCTGAGAGATGAGCAGCTACTATCCATCCGTCCATCGTATTGATCGGCTAGGGGAAGACCGCATAAATGCTTGTCGGTGGAAATTCAAAAAATTAACCAAAATATTCCAAAATATATGGACGGTCCACAGGCGACCGCACATTGATTGGGCGGCCTGGGATGAACCGTACATGTATATGGGCGCTTGAAACTCATAGAAAAGCTCAATCAACAAAAACCAAGGCCCATTAAGCCCAGAATTGAAACAAACCTAGCCAGGGAGGTAGACTACCCATAAAACTAGCCCAAAACGTGCCTGAAAATAGCCCCAACGAGGGATGGACAACTCGAGACATCAACAAATGGGAGTAAGAGGAACGACTCAACTCATCGACAAAAAATGGGTGTCAACACACAGTCCATCGTTCGGCCATCTACGTCCTTTAGTGGTCTCCAGTGGACCATCTTCATCTTGTACCAGCGCTGCATCATTGGGCGAATGTCCTCATCTGTCTCCCCTTTCCAAGGTATGTGGTGCTCTCTCTTTGCACTTGATACCTTGGTGGCGATCACAACTGGTCCGTGCTTGTGAGTGATTCATTGCTTGCATCGTTTGTCTTTCTCCACGTTATTCACTCACACACACACATCCACTCTTTTTCCCCTTTAGCACATTTCACATTTTTTTGAGTTAGAGAGGGGAAAGAAAAACATGTCTGCACTAGGTTCCTCCAGGACCTCGCTCAGCGGTGTCGTGCCCTTCTTAGATGCCCAGAGTTTGTCGAGGAAGCCCTAGTGTTAGAATAAGAAGCATGGGATGGGGTGCCTGGTGACGACAGATTGGGTGTATATGAGATCATAGATGAGAAGGACCCAGCCGGTGAAGAGGACAATGAGGTAGATGACACCACTGACTTATATGCCCAAGGATTGAAGAGATTTGACGAACCCTCCACAGCGGTGGATGAACCTACCAAGGAAATCAATCTCGGAATGGACGAAGAGCCCAAGCCTATCATGATTTCTTCTAACCTCCCTCCCGAAGTCGAAGAGGAGTTAATCCAAGTCATGAGGGAATATAGCGATTCTTTTGCTTGGTCTTATGAGGACATGCCTGGTCTTGACCCCTCATTAGTGGAACATAGACTCGTGCTTAAGCTATGGGCAAGACCCGTAAAACATAAGCTTAGAAGATATTACCCTCACATGGCCTTGAAGATGAAGGAGGAGGTTGATAAATTGCATAAGGGCAGATTTATTAGGGTTGTTCTTTATCCTTAGTAGGTGGCAAATATCGTCCCTGTTATGAAAAAGGATGGAAAAGTTCAGATTTGCATTGATTTTGGGGATTTGAATAAGGCATGTTCGAAATATGATTTCCCGCTGCCGCATATTGACGCATTGGTTGATAACACAGCTGGGTATGAAACCTTATCATTTGTGGATGGTTATTCAAGATATAACCAAATCTGATTGGCACCAGAGGATCAAGAGAAAACGTCCCTCACCATGCCTTGGGGCACCTATTGCTCTGTAGTTATGCCATTTGGGTTAAAGAACGTAGGTGCTACCTACCAAAGGGCAATGATGGCTATATTCCACGACATGATGCATATTTATATGGAAGCTTATGTGGATGATATTTTGGTGAAATCGAAGACTATAGGAGAACACCCTGGGATCTTGGCTAAGGTTTTGCAAAGAGACATGGAGTATAAATTGAAGATGAATCCAAAGAAATGTGTGTTTAGAGTCTCCTCGGGGAAGTTACTTGGGTTTATAGTAAGCAAGCGGGGGATTGAGATCGATCCGAATAAGGGTAAGGCAATAGCTGAAATACCCCCTCAAAGAAATATCACGGAACTTCGAGGACTGATTGGTCGATTGCAGTTCATTAGAAGATTTATATCCCAGCATTCTCAGAGGTGTTGTCCATTATACGAACTGGTAAAGGCAGGGTCTAAGTTTGAGTGGAATGAAGCATGTCAAAAGGCCTATGTTGATCTAAAAGTGTATTTGTCTAATCCCTCAATTTTGCAACCTTCTGTCTCACAAAAACCCTTAATCCTATACATTTCTATTATCGAAGACTCCCTAGGAGTTGTCCTGGCCCAACATGATGATAAGGGTAGGGAAAGGGTAGCTTATTACCTTTCTAGGCACTTCAACCTCGTAGAAGCTAAGTACACCACCATGGAGAAGACTTGCGCAGCATTGGTATGGGTCACCCAGAAATTGAAGCATTATTTCCTGGCCTATGAGGTTAAACTGATCTCTAGGGTGGACCCGATTCACTATCTGTTAGAAAAACGTGTTCTATCCAATAGGTTAGTGTTGGCACCTAAAATATTACTATATGGCGAGTACGTCCTGGCAATGAAGAAGCACAATCGACTGGTGCATAATGGCCAAAAGAACATGCAGAGAAGTCCACTCGGACTACTGAAGCCCCAGGATACCCGATGGAATACTAGGGATCCCATAATCTATCTCTCCAACAACTCGGCAATGTCGTATGGTAAGCCAAAGTTTACAAACTAGTATTAACTCGATCATACCGAACAAACCCCATATCTCATATGGCAAGAATGAAAATACCCCTGGTGGTCCACCACTTGAATAGAACGTCTCCTGAGGTGAAGAAATATCTCTGGTCCTATAGTACAGGATTCTGAGGGCAATATCAGCAGGAGAACCCTAGTGACCTGATTAAAACACGGCTCGTGCTAGAAATCACATGGTCTGAAGCCCGAAGACCTCGAGGGCACCTCTCCAGATGGCCCACTGAGTCAGGGGTGGTCTCGAGCCTAAGACACTCTCTTGAGCTCACTCGGAGCCCACTAGGCTGATGAAAGCCCAATCGATTGCATGAAATGGCTTTGAATCGGCAGCCTCACTCGAAGATGAATCGGTGGAGCTCAAGTGCACAAAGAGGATGAACTGGCGACGCTCAAAGGATGAACCGGCGGGCTTCATGTGATGCATGAACCGGCGTGAGAAGATGGAGGTGCGCCGGTGATCCGGCGCCAGCCCACTCCCACTGGATCACCGGTTGCCCTCCACATTGGGTATTAGGTCGGGACTGGAACCCTCTGTGCCATAAAGGTCACGGCGTTAATTACATTCTTCGGAGGGGGAAAACCTTTGATTAATCACCAAGATAAGGGGCCCTATGGCCAGAAATCATCATAGATGAAATAAATAAATAACTATCTTAATTGCATAAGAACAACCCATATTAAGGGGTCAAATCCTTCAAATCGTGTTGGTCACTCGTTGACCGTTTCATGTTCAGACAAAGTCTGAGTCGAAAGCATTACGGAAAAGTAAACAATCTTCGGGCATATGTCTATCGAGACAAGGCAAGTTTGATATATAAACGATGAAGAATCAGGGTTAGACCCCAATGTCTGCTGAAGCATGGCAAGTTTGATATGTAAACGATGAAGAATCGGGATTAGACCCCAATGTCTGCCGAAACACGACAAGTTTGATGTATTAAAAGAATCGAGGTTAGACCCCAGTGAGACTGGGTTACCTTTAGTGGGTTATCGACGTGGGGTAAAGTCAGGCCGTGGCCATTAGAGGGGTTGTCCCCGAGATCCAACCACGACTTGCCGGGGCATCATTAATATTTCCTTCGCACCGGGTGTAGAGAGGCGAGGGCTCCGGAATAGAAATCGGTCATGTTTATCATTGTATTCTATATATATATATATTATACATGTATTTTCGTTTCGTTCATTATTATTTCATGTCATTATCTTTTGCTTTAATCCATTTATTATATATATTTATTATTATTTTCTCTTCTTTTTTTTTGAGCGCATGTGTTATGTGAGTATATGTGTTTGAATATGGGTGTGTGAGTGCGAGGGAGAATGGGGAAAAGGGGGGGAGCACGCCGGATCAAGTGGCCAAAGGGTCCATTATCCGGTGGCACCTCCCTGCCGTATTAACATCTTGCATTTTTTTTATATGAGGGTGAATCGGCGGAGGAGGGGTGATCCAGCGCGAGAAGGGAGCTCGTGCGTGCCGGATCACTCCTCCCTTCTTATCTTATTCTATATTTTTTTAACAGAGCCAACATAAGGGGATGATTGGGTTACGCCGACGCACTGATCATGGTGCATCGACACAACCTTGATCCCCTTTCTGTTCACTTTCTTTTTTTGTTTGAGGGAGCTTGAAGAGGGCGCGTTGACGCAGTGGATTTCTTGTGTCGAATCGATAGTTCGGGTCGATGCCCTGACCAAGTGTGGGTTGACGCACTGTACCTAGTGCATCGACTCACTCTTGGTGCCAGCAAGCTCCGGCATTTTTTTTTGTTTATAAAGGCACACCACATAGTGTGGAGAGTTAGTGTATGGTCTGTGCATCGATAAACCCATGGTTTTGAAGAATGCAAGGATATGAATTTGTAAATCCCTATGCTCATCATGCAAAGGTTTAGCCATGCAATTATGCAAAGTAGCCCTCGGAACAAGGCAGAGTATTTCACTCATGCATAGTAAGGGTTTTCACTCGGGCGTAATCCAGCTTTCCACAGCTCACCATTTGATATACCCAGGGAATTATGGCAAGCAAGCATGCAAGAATTGGAGCGTGTGCGGGGTCTTATCTGCGTTTACAGGGCATGCAATGACTCATTCAGAAACTATTATTTTTTGTATCATGTGTGTAATACCCCGGTTTTTAAAATATGTAATTTAGTTGAAGTAAATGAAATTTTAGTTTAGATAATAAAATTCATAAATTAATATTTAATTCTTTAGTGAATAGTGGTTAGTGAATAGTGCCTTCGTGAATAGTACCTTCCGTAAATAGTGTTATTAGTGTAATTTCGATATTTTCATAAAAATCTAGAAAAATACGAAATTGGTAGATCATGATTTATAGAACAACTTTATCTTCTTGAGTTTTATTAGTAAAAATCTGTATTTAGATCTATTTACCGTTTAAGTGAGTATAATTAATTAATATTTTATTCATGTGAATAGTACCATCGAAAATATTTCTACTTGATAAAAATCCACAAAAATGGTAATTTGGTTTCTGGAAGTGTATGTAACAAACTTGTCTTCTATTATTAACCCTGTAAAAATCCGTGGTAAGATCTATTTAGAGATTTAAGTAGAAAATTTAAACTTTTCAACCTTTACCTAACCCCATTTTAAAACTCAAAATTTGAGCTCATTTCTCAACCATTTAATCTGAAATTGGTGTCAAATTAAAGGTCTTGATTTAATCTTCAAAAGCCCTCTCATAATCGGTCGAAACCCTAACCCTAATTGAGGTGGCTAGACAAATTAGACTTGGTCTCTCTTTTCGGCGCCGTTTCCAAGACGCCACTTCAAGCGCCGAGATCTCCCTCTCTCGACCACCTCAGAAGGCCCATGAGCTATTAAAAGAAAGCTCTCTGGGTCTATTTTCTTTTGATACCCACCATTGGTGCTGAAGTTTTCGGAGCTGGGCGATATCCTGCGAGGAGTGCAGGGGTGTCCAAGTTCCTTGTTCATCATCTATCTTTTGTTCTTCATCAAATTGAGGTAGGTTCTCTCGGGCTCAAACCCTAAATAATATATCAAACTCTTCAGCATGAATCCCTCTTTCTTTTGATACCAAAAGCCCTATCATTTATTTAGTATTTCATGAGATTTTAATTGTTTAAGTTAGACATGTTAAGTTAAGGCTAAACTAGGGTTTTAGTTGTTCTTTCTTAAACTACGTGATCAATTCATGTTGTAAATCAACGTTTAAGCTATGCATCTTATGTAGAATTTCATGCTCGTCATTTTGGTAGCAAAAGCCCTTGTTTCATTAAGTATATCATGAGAATTAATTCATTTAGTTCTACTTATCCAATTAGGGCAGAAGACTGTTCATTCACTGTTTTAGTAGTAATTAAAGACTGTAAATCTAAAATTGATTCATGTAGATTGTAGAGCTCTCTGTGCTCTTTCCATGGACAGTAAGAACACTAAATTTCATTGAGTATAACTCCCGGAATTAATGTTTTAGTGAAACCCTTGATATCATGTTGAATAGAGTAAATGCTGGAGAAATGGTCCAAAAATCAGTTTTTGCCCTGAGTTGGGCGGTCTCGCGATAGACCGCCCAACCAGAGCCGGCCTGGGATGGGCGGTTGCCCAGTGACCGCCCAACCCCAGGGCCAGGTTTGGGCGGTCGCCCCCTGACCGCCCAACACCCTGGAGCCCTAAAATGGCCCTTATGCGACCGTTTAACCTCCAGAGCCGATTTTCGCGCCCGATTTCACCGTTCGACGCCCCAATCGACTTAGTAAATGCATGATTTGATAATATATTTATATTTCTGTCTCAGAAATCTATTTATCACATAAAATGATTTAAAAGTGATTTTTAATTATTATTTAGCATCTTACTTGTTAATTAGTTCTTAAAGTGATAATTAGTATATTTAAGTGCTAAATTAGTATCTTAATTACATACTTAGCCAGTAAATTTATATTTCTATCCCAGAAACATGTTTTCATAGAAAATGATCTTATTAATTACAAATTAGTATTTTTGATTATTAATTAGTATCTTAATCGCATTTTAATTGCTAATTGGTACTTAAATTACAAATTAGTATTTTCAAGTGCTAAAATTAATATCTTAATTACTGTCAAGACAATAGATTTATATTTATGTTCCAGGAATATATTTTTTCACAGGAAATAACTTCATGTATAGATAATTAGTGTTTTAATGCTAATTAGTGATTAAATTTCTATCTAGTACTTAAATTGATAATTAGCGTTCTTAAGTGCTAAATTAAGTATCTTAAAATATTGTTAAGACAATAGATTTATATTTCTGTCCCAGAAATATATTGTTCACAGAAAATACTTTAATGAATAGATAATTAGTGTTTTTTTAAGTGTTAATTAGTATCTTAGTTACTAATTAGTATCTTAAATTGATAATTAGTGTGTTTAATATATAAATTAGTATCTTGATGCTGTTAAGATAATAGATTTATATTTCTGTTCCAGAAATATAATTTTCATAGAAAATGATTTAATGTGTAGTTAATTACGTGTTTTTAATGTTACTTAGTGATTTAAATTGCTATTTAGTATCTTAAGTTGATAACTAGTGTTTTTGATGGTTAGATTAGCATCAAAATTTGCTGTTAGAAAGTAGATTTTATATTTCTGAAATCAGCAACATATGTGTTTATGGAAAATGATTTAATGTAATTCTAGATTGTTAATTAGTATCTTAATTGTTAGTTAGCATGTTAAATGGAGTTAATAAGCATCTTAAACTATTAATTGGTAAGAAACGCACATGATAAGTGGTAAATATACAAGTAAATTTCTTTAATTGCATGCTATCCTTTGAGCTTGATTCCTTGTCTATCTTGATCCATCTTCATCCTGTGAATGAAAAACCTTATACCTAATTAAGCATGTAAAATTAGGCGTGTAAAGGCTTTGTTGGTTTTTTCTTAATTCTGTCAGTCAGTTCGTACTTAGAGCTAGCGGCATACTGTCAGTCGCTATTGTTGGCCTCGTGACTCGTGGTTCGTGACTCTTGGGAGTACGACCGGTGTGGCCGTATAACCTCGGTATGTGAGTTTTATCGTGTTTTGAACTCTTGAATCCAAGGACAAGTTAGTCCTTTAATCTTGAGCTTATGACAGTAATTTCTCCTGATTATTTGGCCATTTACTTGACTATCTAGACATTTGGATCTTGGATCCATTTTTATGCCAACGCACCATAAGGGCCCGGTCTGGTCCTGGGGAGAGCGCCCGAAAGTTAGTGAGCCCATGGGATGTTAATGACAGGGTGAGGCATACACCCGAAGTGCAGGACATGCTTGTTATGTCTAGAATAAACTATTGTTACTTATTACCAGTTACTTGGGTACTTGAATTACAATGACGTCGCCCCCAAGGTTTTTGATAAGTAACGTACTTGAATCCCGCTGAGCGTATAAGAGACGCTTGCCCTACTTGCTTGCTTGGCCAACTCTTGCTATTTCCTGTTGGAAACCATTGTATTTGCAATCATACATGACATGTTTGACCAAAGAGGTTAATATACTAGTGATCGATCTTCATGCTTATACTTGAGTTCTATCTTGTGGTAATTTTTGACTTGAAAACTCCTGTAACAAATTCTTGTAGACTCTTGTTCAATCTTGTATTTGATATCTTATTCATTCTTACTTGATTTTCTTGACCTTGCAAGATCTGTTTATTACATTATACCGTCATTATTTCTTTTACTAGCATGCTACCGTCTTTTACATATTTAGCATGGCATGAAAAACGTAATTACTTGTTAATCACTTTAACCATTGCCTGATGATAGAGTATAATTCTTACTGAGCTTCTTGCTCACCCCTTCTTCCAACCCTTTTCAGGTGTGCGAGTATTGATACGTGCATGGGAATCGGATCGGTGTGATCGAGTGGTACCTGGACCCTAGAGTTGGAGTCTGTGTCCTTTCTATTTTCTTGAGTCTTGTTAGTTTAGTTCCTTCTTTTTGTTATCTATTTCGAAGCTTTTATTGTAAGTGGTGTTGAATATATCTTTTTAAATTAATAAAAGCTCGTATTTTCTCAATGTATGTCTAGCTTCCTTCTATTTTAATTGTGGTTATTATTTATTCCGCTCTTGTTATCGTGACTTGTCTCCTGCCACGTTCCGAGCATCGCTTCCCGCTGCTATCGGTTCGGGGCGTGACAGTTTTGGTATCAGAGCCTCCTTCTTATTTGAGTCCCTTAGATTTTTGTCCAAGTGTATAGGTTACCCTAAGTCTTAAGACCCGTGTCGTCCCTTGTACCCTGGTGAGATTGTGTAGTATAGTGGGTTAAGTAATAAAATATATACAAGATTGCGTTGCGGTAGGCGTAAGGATAATAAAAAGGTTAACCATCTATTATCTTCCAGGTTTAAGCCGTTCTTAAAAATGAAACCGAGTGGTTCCGGTAAGGCGAGTTTCGTTTCCGCTGAAGGCCGGCGAGTTCGTCGTAAGGAAACCCGACGTAATATGAAGAAGAAGAGTAACATCGCGCAAAGGGAATGTCTGTATTGTCACAAGCTTGGTCATCTCGCGAATGAATGCTGGCGGAGGAGCAAAGCATGTCTGCGTTGCGGCAATCAAGATCATAAGATGGCTAATTGCCCTAAGCAGAAGGGTAATATTGAGAGTAATATTGCGCAAAAGGAATGCAAGAAGGAATGCAAGTACTGTCGCAGGCTTGGTCATCTCGCGAAGGAGTGCTGGCAGAGGAGAGGATCGTGTCTACGTTGCGGTAATCCGGATCATAAAATGGATAATTGCCCTAAGTTACTTCCACAAGTAAAACTTCCAGAAGAATCGGAACCAACTTCTACCGAATGACAAACTATATACGGTATCATTCTCTTTTACCCCGAGCATTCGTCATTAATCGTATAGTTACCATATTATTTTGATAAATCTTAGTTAGTTAATTTCTTTCATCCTTAACATGTTATTTTCATAAATGTGATCATATGAGTTTAAACTTTTACCTAATTGAAAACAATCGGTGAATTTGGGGACCAAATTCCTTTAAGTGGGGGAGGGTGTAATACCCCGGTTTTTAAAATATGTAATTTAGTTGAAGTAAATGAAATTTTAGTTTAGATAATAAAATTCATAAATTAATATTTAATTCTTTAGTGAATAGTGGTTAGTGAATAGTGCCTTCGTGAATAGTACCTTCCGTAAATAGTGTTATTAGTGTAATTTCATATTTTCATAAAAATCTAGAAAAATACGAAATTGGTAGATCATGATTTATAGAACAACTTTATCTTCTTGAGTTTTATTAGTAAAAATCTGTATTTAGATCTATTTACCGTTTAAGTGAGTATAATTAATTAATATTTTATTCATGTGAATAGTACCATCGAAAATATTTCTACTTGATAAAAATCCACAAAAATGGTAATTTGGTTTCTGGAAGTGTATGTAACAAACTTGTCTTCTATTATTAGCCCTGTAAAAATCCGTGGTAAGATCTATTTAGAGATTTAAGTAGAAAATTTAAACTTTTCAACCTTTACCTAACCCCATTTTAAAACTCAAAATTTGAGCTCATTTCTCAACCATTTGATCTGAAATTGGTGTCAAATTAAAGGTCTTGATTTAATCTTCAAAAGCCCTCTCATAATCGGTCGAAACCCTAACCCTAATTGAGGTGGCTAGACAAATTAGACTTGGTCTCTCTTTTCGACGCCGTTTCCAAGACGCCACTTCAAGCGCCGAGATCTCCCTCTCTCGACCACCTCAGAAGGCCCATGAGCTATTAAAAGAAAGCTCTCTGGGTCTATTTTCTTTTGATACCCACCATTGGTGCTGAAGTTTTCGGAGCTGGGCGATATCCTGCGAGGAGTGCAGGGGTGTCCAAGTTCCTTGTTCTTTATCTATCTTTTGTTCTTCATCAAATTGAGGTAGGTTCTCTCGGGCTCAAACCCTAAATAATATATCAAACTCTTCAGCATGAATCCCTCTTTCTTTTGATACCAAAAGCCCTATCATTTATTTAGTATTTCATGAGATTTTAATTGTTTAAGTTAGACATGTTAAGTTAAGGCTAAACTAGGGTTTTAGTTGTTCTTTCTTAAACTACGTGATCAATTCATGTTGTAAATCAACGTTTAAGCTATGCATCTTATGTAGAATTTCATGCTCGTCATTTTGGTAGCAAAAGCCCTTGTTTCATTAAGTATATCATGAGAATTAATTCATTTAGTTCTACTTATCCAATTAGGGTAGAAGACTGTTCATTCACTGTTTTAGTAGTAATTAAAGACTGTAAATCTAAAATTGATTCATGTAGATTGTAGAGCTCTCTGTGCTCTTTCCATGGACAGTAAGAACACTAAATTTCATTGAGTATAACTCCCGGAATTAATGTTTTACTGAAACCCTTGATATCATGTTGAATAGAGTAAATGCTGGAGAAATGGTCCAAAAATCAGTTTTTGCCCTGAGTTGGGCGGTCTCGCGATAGACCGCCCAACCAGAGCCGGCCTGGGATGGGCGGTTGCCCAGTGACCGCCCAACCCCAGGGCCAGGTTTGGGCGGTCGCCCCCTGACCGCCCAACACCCTGGAGCCCTAAAACGGCCCTTATGCGACCGTTTAACCTCCAGAGCCGATTTTCGCGCCCGATTTCACCGTTCGATGCCCCAATCGACTTAGTAAATGCATGATTTGATAATATATTTATATTTCTGTCTCAGAAATCTATTTATCACATAAAATGATTTAAAAGTGATTTTTAATTATTATTTAGCGTCTTACTTGTTAATTAGTTCTTAAAGTGATAATTAGTATATTTAAGTGCTAAATTAGTATCTTAATTACATACTTAGCCAGTAAATTTATATTTCTGTCCCAGAAACATGTTTTCACAGAAAATGATCTTATTAATTACAAATTAGTATTTTTGATTATTAATTAGTATCTTAATCGCATTTTAATTGCTAATTGGTACTTAAATTACAAATTAGTATTTTCAAGTGCTAAAATTAATATCTTAATTACTGTCAAGACAATAGATTTATATTTATGTTCCAGGAATATATTTTTTCACAGGAAATAACTTCATGTATAGATAATTAGTGTTTTAATGCTAATTAGTGATTAAATTTCTATCTAGTACTTAAATTGATAATTAGCGTTCTTAAGTGCTAAATTAAGTATCTTAAAATATTGTTAAGACAATAGATTTATATTTCTGTCCCAGAAATATATTGTTCACAGAAAATACTTTAATGAATAGATAATTAGTGTTTTTTTAAGTGTTAATTAGTATCTTAGTTACTAATTAGTATCTTAAATTGATAATTAGTGTGTTTAATAGATAAATTAGTATCTTGATGCTGTTAAGATAATAGATTTATATTTCTGTTCTAGAAATATAATTTTCATAGAAAATGATTTAATGTGTAGTTAATTACGTGTTTTTAATGTTACTTAGTGATTTAAATTGCTATTTAGTATCTTAAGTTGATAACTAGTGTTTTTGATGGTTAGATTAGCATCAAAATTTGCTGTTAGAAAGTAGATTTTATATTTCTGAAATCAGCAACATATGTGTTTATGGAAAATGATTTAATTTAATTCTAGATTGTTAATTAGTATCTTAATTGTTAGTTAGCATGTTAAATGGAGTTAATAAGCATCTTAAACTGTTAATTGGTAAGAAACGCACATGATAAGTGGTAAATATACAAGTAAATTTCTTTAATTGCATGCTATCCTTTGAGCTTGATTCCTTGTCTATCTTGATCCATCTTCATCCTGTGAATGAAAAACCTTATACCTAATTAAGCATGTAAAATTAGGCGTGTAAAGGCTTTGTTGGTTTTTTCTTAATTCTGTCAGTCAGTTCGTACTTAGAGCTAGCGGCATACTGTCAGTCGCTATTGTTGGCCTCGTGACTCGTGGTTCGTGACTCTTGGGAGTACGACCGGTGTGGCCGTATAACCTCGGTATGTGAGTTTTATCGTGTTTTGAACTCTTGAATCCAAGGACAAGTTAGTCCTTTAATCTTGAGCTTATGATAGTAATTTCTCCCGATTATTTGGCCATTTACTTGACTATCTAGACATTTGGATCTTGGATCCATTTTTATGCCAACCCACCATAAGGGCCCGGTCTGGTCCTGGGGAGAGCACCCGAAAGTTAGTGAGCCCATGGGATGTTAATGACAGGGTGAGGCATACACCCGAAGTGCAGGACATGCTTGTTATGTCTAGAATAAACTCTTGTTACTTATTACCAGTTACTTGGGTACTTGAATTACAATGACGTCGCCCCCAAGGTTTTTGATAAGTAACGTACTTGAATCCCGCTGAGCGTATAAGAGACGCTTGCCCTACTTGCTTGCTTGGCCAACTCTTGCTATTTCCTGTTGGAAACCATTGTATTTGCAATCATACATGACATGTTTGACCAAAGAGGTTAATATACTAGTGATCGATCTTCATGCTTATACTTGAGTTCTATCTTGTGGTAATTTTTGACTTGAAAACTCATGTAACAAATTCTTGTAGACTCTTGTTCAATCTTGTATTTGATATCTTATTCATTCTTACTTGATTTTCTTGACCTTGCAAGATCTGTTTATTACATTATACCGTCATTATTTCTTTTACTAGCATGCTACCGTCTTTTACATATTTAGCATGGCATGAAAAACGTAATTACTTGTTAATCACTTTAACCATTGCCTGATGATAGAGTATAATTCCTACTGAGCTTCTTGCTCACCCCTACTTCCAACCCTTTTCAGGTGTGCGAGTATTGGTACGTGCATGGGAATCGGATCGGTGTGATCGAGTGGTACCTGGACCCTAGAGTTGGAGTCTGTGTCCTTTCTATTTTCTTGAGTCTTGTTAGTTTAGTTTCTTCTTTTTGTTATCTATTTCGAAGCTTTTATTGTAAGTGGTGTTGAATATATCTTTTTAAATTAATAAAAGCTCGTATTTTCTCAATGTATGTCTAGCTTCCTTCTATTTTAATTGTGGTTATTATTTATTCCGCTCTTGTTATCGTGACTTGTCTCCTGCCACGTTCCGAGCATCGCTTCCCGCTGCTATCGGTTCGGGGCGTGACAATGTGAGGGTTCTCTTCTTTTGTTTTGTCGTTCTCATGTTTATCTTCTTCTTTAATAATGATTTGAATCATAGTCACCACCGCGCCATTTTTTGTGTCATCAGTTTCATATCTCATTGCACATATGCCATCGTCTTCGTTTAGTTCATCATCTTCTTTTATTTGTTGATCTTGCAATTAGTTCAAGTGTTTTGGCAAAAATCTGGCAGCACCTCCCCTAGACCCGGTGCGTTCGGGGGGCGTAAATTAGGTACTCGTCCACAGAAGATCTGAGACGGCCCCAAAGTATAAGGATGCGCGTGAAAGCGGCAACATCCGACGATCCGAGTTGAGCACGGAAACCCCGAGGGCTGGTCTATGAGGGGCTTCGATGACACACGAGGCACTGCGATCTTAATTTCAAAATGTGGACTTAGATTATCGGCGAACTATGTGGCCATTAATATACACCCCTTTAAGGGAAATCACCCGGGGAACATGCTATGAGGAAGCAAGCCCCCCGGCATACAGAGTGATCGAAAACTTCGGCACATGACCGGAGAGTCGGAAGGTGAAACGGCGATCAACATGAGGGCACATGGATGATCTGATAGCCAAATGAGGGGATAGGAAACCTCCTTGAATCAGCGGCTTAGAAGAGTAGGGAGCTTCCATGAATCGGCCAGGAAAGGAGGAGAGGTTCCTTGAATCGGCCAGGAAAGGAGGGGAGTCTCCATGAATCAGCCAGGAAGAGAGGGGAGCCTCCATCGTCCATCAGGGTTTCCCATGGACATCAGAGGCCCCATACAGACGAGGAGATGGAGTAAAAAAAAAGCAAAAAAAAAATTCAAGCTATCTCACCATCCGAAATCACGCTCATCGATTCGAGCAAACCCAGGAATGTTGCCCGCCATGGGATCGACGAAGAGAAGCATCAGTAGGAAGGGGGATAGAGAGCAGGAACAACAGAGAGAAAAGGGAGGTCGAGAGAGCTATGAGCGCATTCACAAATCGGGTCCAAAGGCCCTTAAACATCATTCATAAAAGGAGGATTTATATCAATATGGCCCTGTTGGGCATGAGGGAGAAAACGAAGCAAGAAAAAGAAAAAACAAAGACCCACCATAGGTGAATCCCTTCCTTTCCTTCCCTACTTTTTCTCCCCTGTTCTTCAGCGTTCCCCCTTCTAAACTATTCTCTCTTTTTCTGCTTCGCACAGCCTCCCACGGTATAAGGGTTCGAGAGAGAGGGCAAGTGAGCGCCCTCCTCTTTATTTTATACACGTAGGAGATGGCCCAAATGTTGACATTTCTTTTTCCTCTTCCTTCTGCCCCCGCCTTTTGAATGTGGGCCGTTGGCGTGCTCTGCTCGCCTGCGTTGCTTGAGCAGCATCCCGTGGCGCGCCCTCTCGCTTGCCACCGCACGCACAGCACGTCGCCGACGTGCTCCCCATCTCCTGTAGGTCCTTTAATGGAAGAGCAGGAGAGCATGGGAAAAAGTTGTTGTGTCGGATGGTTTCTCACGCCAGATCATCCCTTGGAGGGGGCTCGTGCCGATTCATGTCCATGGAGCTTCTCACACTAGATTAGTGCGAAGGTGTTAGATTTCTGGTTTTAATGATGACACACTATGAATCATGTCTGTGTTGAAATACTTGGTTGATTCATGGTTTGTGTTAAAGTGCTTGGCTGATTCATATGATAAGTCATTTTAATAGGTTCATCAAAAATATAAACTAAGCCAGGTCAATGCATACACAGAGTCACTTAGTCATTTCATCAAATAGGTTGCATACATGAGCTTTTCTATTCTTAAGGTCAGTGTCAAGTCCTCATCAGGTCGGTGCATGCATCAGACAAGGCTACATAAGGTCCGTGCATTGTCATAAGGTCGGTGCTAGCCTGTTCTGCATTGTGCATAAAGGTCGGTGCAAGTTTAGGTGTCAAAAGGTCGGTGCATACTCGAAGTCGATGCACGTCTTCACTAGCAGCATATCAGGTTAGTGCATGCTTTGTATCGCACATAACCAAGGTCGGTGCATACTTTTCTTATGCATGTTTCAGAAGTTCTTCACTGAGGTCGGTGCTAGCATTAGTTAGTCTGCACACGGTCGATGCTAGTTGCATCTTTCATCAAGTCAGGTCGATGCTAGTTGCGTCTTTCACTAAGTAAGGTCGGTGCTAGTAGCCTCTCATGCATACTCAAGGTCGGTGCTAGTAGCATCTCATGCATACTTAAAGTCGGTCCTAGTAGCATCTTACGCATACTTAAGGTCGATGCTAGTTGCATCGCTCATGTAGTGAGGTCGGTGCTAGTTACATTGTCTACATAATCAGGCCGATGCAAGTTACTTTGTCAGCATATAGAGTTGTGAAAGGGTCGGTGCAATTCATTGTCTCATGCATATTTTTCATTATGCATGACTAAGGTCAGTGCATGTCGTTACTAGTAGCATATAAGGTCTGTGCACATTTTGCATCAAGCATATATATAAGGTCGGTGCATGTTTTGCTGAACGCATGCAATGGTCGGTGCTATCCTGTTTTCCTCATGAACTAAGGTCGACGTTAGTATGTACTAAGGTCGATGTTAGTATGTACTAAGGTCGACGTTACTATGATCATGAATCAAGGCATAACCATTTGTACGTGCGAGAGACATAATCAATGAACATCTTGACAGAACATGGAACCATTTTGACATCAATTAGACCATTTAATTCATCAAGAAACTTGCAAGTTTGTAACGGTCTCATGTACGTGCGTCACATCAAGTAACGGACCACCCCTAGTCCGTCATAAACCAGGCGGTTCACATTCTTCAATAAAATAGGGCCAACACATGTAACGGTCAAATCCAGATGCGTCAGAATGATGTAACGGTCCGTCGATAGACCGCCACATTTCCTGAGCATTCAAAAAAAATGAAACCGAACGGTCACGCCCCATTCGTTCCACATTCAACACCCCAAAAAACTCCAACCGAGAAACCCTCCGGCGATCACCAACTCCCACCACCACCATGGCCGGTGACGAGCCATCCCAGCCGCCTCCACAGAAGAGGGAGAGAGGAAAGAGGAAGGCAATACGACGGTTCCACCGCCGGCGCGAATGGGAAGCAATCCCACCGGTGGAAGAAGAACAAACGGCGAGAAGAGATCCAAGGGAGGAAGAGGAAGCTCCCACGGCTGCGGAGGACCAAGAAGAAGCCCCCTTGGGTGAAGAGGAACCCAAGGAGCCAACAAAAAAGAGGAGAAGGGGCATGGACCGTGAGGTAGGCCCCCTCGCCCTAACTTCAATTTTTGATTTTTTTGATTTTTATTATGTATGCATGCGGGGTTGAAGGGTAGAAATGGGTTCAAGAACCCATTAGGAATGATTGTAGGCCATTTGGCCAAAGTGGGAGACCACGGGGATGCAAAGGGAAAAAAAAACAAATAGCAGACAATGTGACGGTCCTGCCAGCGACCGTCACACGCCTGACGCGCCACCCTGAGTGCGTCAGAGCCAAGTAACGCCCCACCCCAGGGCCGTTACATCTAGCAGAGATCTAAACTATTTTTAGGGTTTTCTAATTTCTGAATTTTTTGTTTTCTTTTCATTTTAAAATGCTTATGCAATGTTTTTATGATGCAATCAACTAGCTTATGATCTAAATGACATGCAGGGAAAGCGAAGAACACGGATCTCCTGGCTGCAGATCCGAGCAGTGTACCAGGCATTGCCCGATTACCAGAGAGAAAGACTGGCCGGGATGGGATTCGCCGAGGTGCTCAGCATCGAGGTGATTCGGATGGACACACCATTGCTGTACGCATTACACGAGAGGTGGGACCCGATTAGCATGGCGTTCATCTTCCCGTGGGGCCATATGATCCCCACACTAGAAGATATAGTGAGGATTACGGGATTGAGAGTCCACAGAGACGCAGTGACAGGATGGACGTACGGTGATTACCGGGAGATGGCGCAGTAGCTGCTCGGGTTGGATTTGATCAGGCTAGGACAGTCCTCATCTCAGCTCTCGAGATTAGTACTGCAGGAGAGCTTGGGGCTGAGAGGAGCGGCGATCGCCGTGGGAGAGCTACCCGAGGAGCATCTGGGCAGAGTGATAGACCAGGTGCGCCCTTACGTGGCGGCGGAGGCGGGATCAGAGGGAGACAGAGTGCTCAGACGCTTCCTGATGCTGCTATTCGGGAAGCTCCTCTTCGCTACTCGAGCGGACGTCATCAGTTGCAGACATGCTTCCGATGATAGAAAATTTGCACAGAGTTGGGAGATACGCCTGGGGAGCGGCGGTGCTAGCGTTCCTGTTCAAGTCCCTCAGCACGACGGACCGGCAGACGATGCTGGGCGACTTCTTGCTTTTTCTACTGGTAAATGCAATTTAAATGCTTTCTATATTATGCAAAAGAATGCTATGCAAATGATTATGCAATTTGACTGACTTGATTTCTAAAATGTAGATTTGGAGCTATATGTATCTCCCGGGCATTGGGAGAGGTACACTACTCCACCCCGGCCACATCCCGATTGCGAGGCGATGGACAGTAGCGAGGGACACAGGGTCGATCATTAGATTGACCCGGACGATCCAGGACGACCTGGACTCCTACCCACACACGTCGGTAAGTCCAGGTTTCTGCATGCTTCTAAATGCTTCTACATGCTTCTAAATGCTTCTAAATGCTCTTGAATGCTTCTAAATGCTTCTGAATGCTTTTTAAATGCTCTTGAATGCTTCTAAATGCTTCTGAATGCTTTTAAATGCTCTTGAATGCTTCTAAATGCTTCTGAATGCTTATAAATGCTTCTGAATGCTTATAAATGCTTATGAATGCTTTTAAATGCTCTTGAATGCTTCTGAATGCTGACGAATGGACTTAATGTTTCTAGGTGAGATGGACCTCGTACCGCGGTGAGGGTTACACGGGATAGCCGTGGGTGGAGGCGGCCTTATCATATCGGGGACGAGATATCTGGCTGCACTGCATCCACATCATCGAGCCTCTGCACTACAGGCTGATCTTGTGGACTCGAGGACTACACCAGCCCGAGGTGACCTTTCCACGCCACAGTGATGACCACCCAGGCAAGTCGGCAAGGGGCATTAGTGGCAACGTGGATTGGTGTGCTCGGAAGGCGAAGTATGTCCATGACAGGAACAGGCGGGGCCGAGCGGTGAAGGAGCGAGACGAGAGCGACGAGGCATATCTGAAGGCCTTCGCTCGACTCTACGGCGACCGGGTGCACCGAGGTACCCGACGACCGGTATGCAAATTCTAAACTCAAAAACTCTTTCTATATGCAAAATGCAACGAGCTAGATGTACTGACTTACATGCTTTCTAAATGCAGCTAGACCCTGAGGGACGGATAGCCGAGCTGGAGGGACTACTCCACTCCACCATCCAGCAGCGGGACGAGTACCGGTCCGCACTGGAGCTTCTGGTAAGATTATAAAACTTAGACTTAAATGATTATGGTTATGCAATGCAAAATGATGCTAATGCTGACTAACCACGACACCTAACCGTGATTTCTAAATGCAGCGGGCCGAGGGAGCCCAACGAGTGGGACCGGATGCCCCATCGTCTTCCTCGCAGCCTGCAGGAGGCAGGGCTGAGCAGGAGACCGAGTTTGCTCAGGCGGTTGCCCGGGCCGAGGAGGCGGAGGCCACCCTCGTGGAGCGGGTAAGATGCTAAAAAATGCTTATGCTTTATGATTATGCCAATTAAATGCTTTCTGATTATCTATGTGAAATGCAACCTACAGGCGAGAGAACTAGCCGCAGCAACGACCGAGACACAGCGACTCCGGGAGGAGCTGACTCGGTCACAGGCCGAGATCGAGCGACTCCGAGTTGGGACGGTAGATTTAGACCGCTACCGGACCGAGGCACGCGAGGCTCGGCGCCAGGCTTACGATATGAAGATCAAGCTACGGACGCTCGGGAGGACTGTCCGGATGATAGGCCGAGGACCTGAGCGGAGTGTTTCGCAGGGCGGAGCACAGAGGAGCGTCGCTCGGAGCGGGACGGTGGCGATTTCCTTGTGAGTTCCTCCGGCCAGTGGAGGAACGAGAAGGTGGAGAGAGGACAGCAGGAGGAGAGTGCCTCCATAGCACCGCCAGCAAGGAAGCCGTAGGGTGGAGATGAGGAGGGCGGCCCGACGAACGAGTCGGCCGAATGATGCATTTCTTTTTTATTTTTGTACATGACTATATATATAGAAAAATGAAATTCTTTTTTGGCATTTTTGTTTTGTTTCATGAGTGTGAATGAATAAATATGCAGGAATGAATGAGTGAACGAATGGTTTGGCAGGTTTGAATGTGAATGCAGAAATGAATGATCGATTCAGATGATTCGAGTGCGAGAGATGTGTGTGAATGTACGAATGCATGTATGCGAAAAAAAGGAGTATGTATGAGAATGCGTGGATGCTGAATGAGTTGTAGAATGTGTGAAAGACCGCCAGGTCTAACACAAGGGCAGGAAGAAATTGCCTGAATTCAGCAGCAGCGAAAGTAACGGTCTAGGGTTAGACCGTCATAGTCAAATAACACACTGGCTGAAGGGCGTTATACACAACAGAGGCCAAATTTGTAATCTGAGCTGCAGGAAAAGCGACGGCCTACCTCTGGTGCGTCAGAGGGAAATAACGGCCAATGCTAGACCGTTGATCATGGTAGAACGATGGGTTGTCGGGGCAACTAGCAGGAAATGCGACGGCCCACGGGAGATGCGTCGGGGTAAAATAACGGCCATATCCCAGACCGTCGGGAAAATGTTGAACCCAAAAGCCAACATCTGAACGACCGAGAGTGTAACAGATCCTGGTCCACGCGTTACAAGATAACGACGGCCAAAGACTAGACCGTTAAGCTTCACAGAACAGGGTTGGGCCAAATCAAACCCACAGGAAATGCGACGGCCTAAGGATGGCGCGTTAGAGACAAATGACGGCCCCACGATAGACCGTTAGAGACTGAGTTGTGTTCCGAGACGGATTGAGCTGTGAGAGCCTAAACTCGAGATTTATCCACTTAATCTCCTACTAGAACCAATCTAGATTGAAGATAAAGACTTCCAACTCAAGTCTTATCCTTCCTAAGCCAAAATCAAGCTTTTAAAACTTGGAAACTCAACCAAAAATCGTAGCTTTGCTAAAAACCTCTGCTCTAGGGCTGAAGAACCTCTCCTAAGGGCAGCAATCAAGATGAAGAGAAGCTTCGAGGTGATGGCTATGGAGGAGAAGGTCTACACCGGACCTAAAGCTGCCAGAAAAGAACATGGAGAGCTCCAACGGTTGACGTCAATTCCAAAGCACTTAAGCTCTAATGTTCAAAGGGTGGTAAGTTCCCAACAACACATCCAAGTTCAGAAAATTCTGCACTTTAATTCTCTTTATGACTTCTTCTTCTCCTTCTTTCTTCAAGCCTCTTCCTAGTCCAAGATGCTACTCTAATCTGAAGTGGGTGGCTCCCATGATAAAAGCACTCCCTATAGAAGTCACATCCATCCTTAAAGCTTGGCACCTTCAACCTCTCTTGGTTTTAGGCAAAAATTTCAAGAAATTATCCTTAGATTGGCCAAGTATTTCAGCTCTTGTAGAACTATGGCATCCACAAACTCATACTTTCATCTTCCCTTCCTTCGAAGCAACAGTCCTATTAGAAGAGGTAGAGACCTACCTAGCCTTTCCTAAGACTAAGGCGGGGGATGAAGACCGGGTTTGCTATACAATTAAGCCCATTGACCCGTCCTTGATCTTGAGTGACTTCATCCATAATCCAAAGGACGTGAGAACCATGATCAGCCCACACCACATTCATTTGATACCCTTGGCACAGTGGATAGTGTCTCATTGTAAAAACAAGTGGGAGAGACACGAAGCAATAGCCAAGGCGGTGGCGGTTTGCCTATGCGGAGTCTTCCTTTTCACTACGACCGACCACCTTCTAGACACCCAAATCTCAGCATTATTAGTGGGTTGTGGCGGGGAATGTCGATCTCTCAAGCGATCCTTTCATACCTTTATGTAGGACTCAGCTCGGCTTGCCTAGGAGGACTTCTGTTCGGCTCCATGATACTCCTTGAGTGCTGGATGGGAGTAAGAGTCAAATTCCAATACAAGGAGGACCTAACTTCAACTAGCCGAATCTTTGGGAGCCACCCTCTCTTCTTCATTGGAGGGGCATTTGGATACTCTTCACAGGTTGAATGTAAGACGGCGGATAAGAAAACGCGGGATGAATGGCGCCTCTTCTTCAACACTTTGCCACTAGATAAGTTCATCATGCGACCAAGAATCCTTCGAAGCACTCTTCTTAAAATACCGCGGCGTCAAGGCCTGGACCTCCAGCTAGTGGGGAACACCACCATGGCGATCTACAACCCGCACCGGTGCCATCTTCAGATCAGACTTCCAAGAACCCAAGCTTCTGCACTATCACACTACCCTCCCCTTCTACCTAGGAAGACGGGGACCGAGGAGGATGAAAGGGCGATCCGGAACGCGCTGACCATGTGGGAGATCAGCAAGGTGCGTCCGTGGCAAGCAGAAGTAGAAGAGAATGACGAAGCACGTCGTGATTACGTGAAAGAGCTGAGAAGAATCTGCCCTCTTGCGGATAAAAAACTGAATGTACCTTGATTTCCTTTTGTTCATGAGAGATATTGTTTGTAATTGACAATCCGAGTTTGGAATTTTTATGAATTCATGTTTCATTAAGCTTGCTTGAATGAGATGAGATTGCCTTAGTTGAATGAGCATGAGCTTTGTGGTTTGATTGGCTAGAATGATGTGAAGAGGTAGAGCCTCTGGAGTATGTAACGGATGTGCACTGGGCCGCTACAAAGAAACGACGGCCTGACAATAGGCCGTCAGAGTGGAAGCCTTATCAATCCTGCTCTCTGAAGCATGTAACTGATGGGCGATGGGCCGTTATATAGAAGTGACGGATATGGACCAGGCCGTCAGAGTGATGACGGTTGACAGAACAAAAAGCCCATGCCTGAAGAGAATTAATGGTCAAGGAGGGGACCGTTAGATACTTGTGACGGTCGAACACTGATGCGTTACAGACTGCATAGTTGTAATCCTGAACTTGACCCTGCTGTCTGAACATGCTAAAACATGAAACAAGTTAGATCCGTTCTTAGACTCAACCCCTTGCCTTGAAGTAAGGTAGATAATGACCGTTTCTTGATATTTGGTCAAGGGGTGGAGCCTTATTAAATAGGCGAAAAAAACATAATGAAAATGCAATGCATGCTATGCACATGATGGTGTTTTTCGGGGGTTTTGGAGAATATCTGATTTTTGTGAGACTTTGAAAATATTTGATTTGTTTGGATTTTGAAGATATTTGATGTTTTTAGATTTTGGAAATATTTCGATTTTTTTTGGGTTTTGGAAAATATTAAATTTGTTTGGATTTTGAAAATATTCAATTTGTTTGGATTTTAAAATATTTGATGTTTTTTGGGATTTTGAAAATATTTAATTTTTTGGATTTTGGAAAACCAGTGCTTCCCCAACAATGTGAGCCCTTCCTTATTGATATCGAGAATCCCGAGGTTGGCGTGCAATGAGGTGACAACCTGATGGGGACATCACCTCCCATGCCCACGTTCACAGCTCGTCTCCTCGCCCCGGTTGCATCCGGCATGGTCTAGTTATTTAATTTTGAGTCCTATGTAATTTTTATTTGAGTCATTTGATGTATTTTCCCTTTTATTTGAATCATGTTCTTAGGTCTTGTGTTTATTTCCCTAAGTTTGAGTGTCATTAGGTTGTCTAGTTAGCTATTGGGCCCAATTCATTGGGCTTGGCCCAAGGGCTACCCCCTACCCCCTCGGTTATTTGTCATTGAGTCAATTGTCAGGGTCTTATTGTAAAATGTGGGTTGCTTATATATAGGGCCCCATTCCCCCCATTTCAAGGTAATGAATCAATGAATGAAAAACTTACCATTTTGAGAGTTTACACTTCTTATCTAGTGGAGAGATTCCATTTTTTGGGTGAGAGACCCTAGGGGAGAGATTCCCCACCCTTCCCTCTCTTAATCTCTTTTTTTCACTCCACTTTCTCTCTCCTCCACACCCAATTTCGAAAATTTTCTCTCTCCTCCCTTCCCAACCACCACTCTCCCACCTACCCACATTAAAGGCCACTCCCCTTCCCCACACACCCCATTACTCCACCCCCTAGTCCCAAGAGAGCTTCCACCAATCCTAGCTCCACCTCCCAACCCCCAACTACCCCACCCACTTCCCCAAGCACCCTTCCCACTACCCAAAGCAGCCCTCCACCTTTCCAAGGCACCTCTTCCCATTCCCAAGACCACCATTGATCACCCCACATTAAAAGAAATTCAAACTCACATGCCCTCCACCCACTTGTGCCCCCCCACCTTCCTCCTTCTCCCTCCAAGCCCAAATTCGTAGCTCCTCCTCCCACCACCTGTTAGACCTCCTTCCAGACCCTATTCTTCCCCTCCCACACCTTGGAACACCCCCTCCTAGACCCCCTCACAGTCAGGGTTCTCCCCACACTCATCCACCTCCATTTGCCCTCCCATATACCCCATTTCCCCCCCACCATCTTCAACCTCCAGTTTTCAGTTTGCTGGCAGCAGAAGAGTAACAGTTTGCAGAGGCGACCCCGACCACATCCCAAAGAATCTGAAAGCCCAAGAGGAATCCACGGAAGCGTCTACCGGTCTACTTCGCAACGGTGGTGATTTCGTCCCCATCGGAGCACCGAGCTGCACAGGAGAATCATGAAGCGGAACTCCGTTCGGCATCCTACAGCAGAAGTTACCAATTTTATTCCTCAGGCGTTCGACTCTGCTTCCCACTGTCTGCTTCGACCACTTCTCACTTTTCTGAGTCCCCTGATCTTCACCGGCATCTTTTTGCATCCCCGTTTGTTCTGCTGTAAAGAGGACTCACCCACGGTTCCAACGGTTCCAACGGCGACTGATTCGGAGTTTGGGAACGGTCGGGGCAGCCTCATCTTCCTACTGTTGGTAGTCTGTTGCAGACAGTCCGAGATTCAGTAACCCTGTTTGTACTCCCGCCCAGGCAGGCAGCGACCCCTAAAGAAATTGGTAAAATTCAGAGGCACTCTGTTCCAGAGACGAAGAGATCCCCACTGGTCTCACCCTCAGAAAAATTCCTGAGAGAGTTCTGCGGCCTCCACACCCTCTGTCTGTCAGCTATTACAGAGAGAAGGCCGATTCGGTGTCATCACTTCTTCATCACTCTTAGCACTAGTTTCCCCTCCCCGCTTGGCCGGCTGAAGGCCCCTCCCTGTGCGGAGGTAGTTTTGGTTGTAATCCCTATTAACCCCCACCCCAAGACCCCCCCTCCTACGAGAGGTGTAGTGTTGTAACTTATTTGGGCAGGTCAAGCTACACCGCCGCGGCGTGTGGGGATCCACTCGCCTCCCCGCTCGCCCTCGTCTCCGAGCGGGACTGGTTTCTTCAAACCGGTCGAGTAAGTGCTCCAAACTTTACTCTAATTTGTGCTTGTTCTTTCAATATTAGTTCATAAACTCCGCTGGCCGTGAATGAGAGCCCTATCCTTAAGCTCCTTTGCTATAAGTGATCACCGTGAGAAAAGAGTGGAACCCGTGCCCTCGGCACGATGTCGGCTCCCTTGAATTAGGCTGCCATTACCCTTGGGAATCAACTTAGGCCTTGCTGGCCCTCTACCAGCAAGGGCCAAGCCCACACAACCTCCACTTGGCATTGCCAAGTTACCCCGGGTCTTGGTGAGCATCGGGTGAGCGATCGCCGACATCGGTCCGTTTGATTTCGATTGTGCTTGTTTGTTTAAGTCCTAGGCTGTGTCACATCAATTGGTATCAGAGCAAGTCATTGACTTGTCTCTACAAGTCAAGTCCTAGGGTATGCTTGCATTATTGTCCGAACCGTGCATTGTCAAACCCATCATTGCTAACGTTGAGTCTTGGGTCACATGGCCCCTCACCCAATCACGTCCCATGCATGCTTACCTAATGGAGAGCCCGTAGAAATTGATTTCATTGACCTAGAATCTGAAAAATGGGTGTCCCCCGATATCATTACCTCTCTTTGTAGCACCGGACAAATTGTGCACAATGGAGACCAAGTCTTTATTGAATTCCATAAATGGTTCGGGAAGACTAAGTATTTGGATGGGGCTTGGTGTCAAAAGGGAACATTGGCGGGTCCATGTATAATCCTAGGTAAGAAATGGTTAGATGAAAGGAATGCCGACATCGACCCAACACGTCGGACTTGCCTAGTGCATCCGCCACACCTTTCGGGAACCTTTAAATTCAACAACCTTGTATTCTCCCACCCGCGGGAATCCCGCCCTTGTTCACCACCCCGGGTGCACCATACTCCGGCCATCATCACCCCACCATCAAAGAACCTTCTCACTCCATTAGCTTTGGAAGAAGTAGTCCGCCCACTTTACCACATGAAGACAATACCTCTCGGGAACCTATCCCCTCCATGGAGAGCACCCATGTCCCAATTGAAGAGGAAGCCTCACACGAGGATCTTCACCCTCCACCACCCCCTCTAGATAAGGCTGAATTCATCTTGGAAGAGTCCCTTATTAGTTGGCTAAAGAAGAGCCCAATAAGAGAGATCACGGCCCACGATTGCCTTCCCATAAAGGAAAACCTTCCCATAGTGCACATTTCCTCCTATCACACCATAATCCAAACATCCTACCAAGTGGAAACCTTAAAGGACCTTCTCAAGGTCTTAGCTTGGCAATATGAGTTGATCGGCTTGTTGACCCCCATGGCTCACCAATCTAGGAGCCTTGACCTCCTACACCTTTGTGTCGGGTCTATCACCTCGGTTTGCACCATTGGTTGCTACACTAGCGACCTCCTTCTATTCCTCCCCACACCCGATGAGCCCGACCTTTTCCTCAATTTGGAGCTTCTTATATCGGGTGGAAAGTCAAGCCCTCCCCTCATGGCCGACCCACTCACAAAGAAATTCGGCTCAATTATCTCATTAGAGGAGGATGACCCACCACCACTTGAGGATCTTGAGAACATAGGGCCCCTCCCCCTCGATAACCCTTTTTATGATCCCTTTGATCCCTTCCAATGGGGGTCAAAGAAACCATCGGACCTAACCACCTTATCCACCACCCACCTTTCCCTATCCCAACCCACCCTATTTGACCCAATCCACCCCATCCTAGACCTGGGTTACACCTTGGGAGCCATGACCTTGGACTACATATCCCTAGGTAATAAGGTTGTGCCCAACCCCATGATGACTACCTTCTTAGATCCATTCGATCCTTTCCAATGGGAGTTCAAAGGTTATCCCACACCTATACACATGGAAGTCACTTTTGGGAAAAGTATGCATGTGTCTAGGCTTTCCACAACCCTTGGCATGAACACTATGTTGGGTCCATTCATTCATATCACCCACATGTCAAGTAGAAAGCATGAGTGGTCCAAATTCGGATGTAGTGGTCCACCTTCACTCATCATGAGTCGTAGGCATGATAGAAGTATTCATGGATGTCCGGGTCCCCCAACATTTGTCACCCCCATGCATGACCGGATCACCTATGGATGCCCCGGTCCTCCCTATTCCATCAAAGTCTTCTTGGCATCAAAGCATGATTGGTCTACATTTGGTTGCCCAGGTCCACCCATCACCCCTAGAATGTCAGCATTCACAAAATTGCATGAAAGCCTTTGCAAGCACATAAGCAAGGAAAATGAGATCTATAAGAGGCAGGCTGACTCCCTTCGGCGTCACCAAGAATTCCACATGGGTGACTTTGTGATGGTGAGGAATGAGAGGCTCTCCCCGGGAGTCATCTCCAAATTGAGGCTACGTGGGGCTGGTCCCTTCCAGGTCCTGAGGCGCATTGGCGCTAATGCCTGTGAGTTAGATCTCCCCGAGGAGTATGGAGTGAGTCCCACATTCAATGTAGCCAACCTAGTGCCATATAAGGGACCCACGGTGGTACCTAGTGAGGATATTGAGCCTATTCCCTCCGTTGAGAGAGCACCCACCCGTGAGGAGAGTCCACCAGCCAAGAGAGCCCAGCGTGAGCGCATTGAACGAATATTGGATGAACAGGTCACTACCACCAGGAGCAAGGTATACGAGCGCTATCTCAGCAGGTGGATGGATCGGTCTCGTTCGGAAGACTTGAGGGCAGTACCACTTCTACACCCTCTAAGGAGGGAAGGACACTTATTCGACGGAGTCGAGTTCTCCGCACCCCGGGAGTATGATGGGGACATCACCTCCCATGCCCACGTTCACAGCTCGTCTCCTCGCCCCGGTTGCATCCGGCATGGTCTAGTTATTTAATTTTGAGTCCTATGTAATTTTTATTTGAGTCATTTGATGTATTTTCCCTTTTATTTGAGTCATGTTCCTAGGTCTTGTGTTTATTTTCCTAAGTTTGAGTGTCATTAGGTTGTCTAGTTAGCTATTGGGCCTAATTCATTGGGCTTGGCCCAAGGGCTCCCCCCTACCCCCTCGGTTATTTGTCATTGAGTCAATTGTCAGGGTCTTATTGTAAAATATGGATTGCCTATATATAGGGCCCCATTCCCCCCATTTCAAGGTAATGAATCAATGAATGAAAAACTTGCCATTTTGAGAGTTTACACTTCTTATCTAGTGGAGAGATTCTATTTTTTGGGTGAGAGACCCTAGGGGAGAGATTCCCCACCCTTCCCTCTCTTAATCTCTCTTTTTCACTCCACTTTCTCTCTCTTCCACACCCAATTTCAAAAATTTTCTCTCTCCTCCCTTCCCAACCACCACTCTCCCACCTACCCCCATTAAAGGCCACTCCCCCTCCCCACACACCCCATTACTCCACCCCCTAGTCCCAAGAGAGCTTCCACCAATCCTAGTTCCACCTCCCAACCCCCAACTACCCCACCCACTTCCCCAAGCACCCTTCCCACTACCCAAATCAGCCCTCCACCTTCCCAAGGCACCTCTTCCCATTCCCAAGACCACCATTGATCACCCCACATTAAAGGAAATTCAAACTCACATGCCCTCCACCCACTTGTGCCCCCCCACCTTCCTCCTTCTCCCTCCAAGCCCAAATTCGTAGCTCCTCCTCCCACCACCTGTTAGACCTCCTTCCAGACCCTATTCTTCCCCTCCCACACCTTGGAACACCCCTCCTAGACCCCCTCACAGTCAGGGTTCTCCCCACACTCATCCACCTCCATTTCCCCTCCCATATACCCCATTTCCCCCCACCATCTTCAACCTCCAGTTTTCAGTTTGCTGGCAGCAGAAGAGTAGCAGTTTGCAGAGGCGACCCCGACCACATCCCAAAGAATCTGAAAGCCCAAGAGGAATCCACGGAAGCGTCTACCGGTCTACTTCGCAACGGCGGTGATTTCGTCCCCATCGGAGCACCGAGCTGCACAGGAGAATCAAGAAGCGGAACACCGTTCGGCATCCTGCAGCAGAAGTTACCAATTTTATTCCTCAGGCGTTCGACTCCGCTTCCCACTGTCTGCATCAACCACTTCTCACTATTCTGAGTCCTCTGATCTTCACCGGCATCTTTTGGCATCCCCGTTTGTTCTACTGTAAAGAGGACTCACCCACGGTTCCAACGGTTCCAACGGCAACTAATTCGGAGTTTGGGAACGGTCGGGACAGCCTCGTCTTCCTATTGTTGGTAGTCTGTTGCAGACAGTCTGAGATTCAGCAACCATGTTCGTACTCCCGCCCAGGCCGGCAGCGACCCCTGAAGAAATTGGCAAAATTCAGAGGCACTCCTGTTCCAAAGACGAAGAGATCCCCACTGGCCTCACCCTCAGCAAAATTCCTGAGAGAGTTCTGCGGCCTCCACACCCTCTGTCTGTCAGCTATTACAGAGAGAAGGCCGATTCGGTGTCATCACTTCTTCATCACTCTTAGCACTAGTTTCCCCTCCCCGCTTGGCCGGCTGAAGGCCCCTCCCTGTGCGGAGGTAGTTTTGGTTGTAATCCCTATTAACCCCCACCCCAAGACCCCCCCTCCTACGAGAGGTGTAGTGTTGTAACTTATTTGGGCAGGTCAAGCTACACCGCCGCGGCTTGTGGGGATCCACTCGCCTCCCCGCTCGCCCTCGTCTCCGAGCGGGACCGGTTTCTTCAAACCGGTCGAGTAAGCGCTTGAAACTTTGCTCTAATTTGTGCTTGTTCTTTCAATATTAGTTCATAAACTCCACTGGCCGTGAATGAGAGCCCGATCCTTAAGCTCCTTTGCTATAAGTGATCACCGTGGGAAAAGAGTGGAACCCGTGCCCTCGGCACGACGTCGGCTCCCTTGAATTAGGCTGCCATTACCCTTGGGAATCAACTTAGGCCTTGCTGGCCCTCTACCAGTAAGGGCCCAGCCCACACAACCTCCACTTGGCATTTCCAAGTTACCCCGGGTCTTGGTGAGCATCGGGTGAGCGGTCGCCGACATCGGTCCGTTTGATTGCGATTGTGCTTGTTTGTTTAAGTCCTAGGCTGTGTCACATCACAACCCCTGGACAAGGTCCAATTGTCATGACGGTGTTTCTGCCAGGGCCATACCCAGGGTATTAATCTTGGTCCTAAAAGAAAAATAGAATACGGGGGGTAAGCTTTAGGCCAGATATAGAAGTTTTTAAGACTTGATTTCCTTTCCGTACAACCCATCAGAGACTTGGTCTGTTATGCCGGGGCTTTGTGTCCGTCATCGAACCTTAATCCACCCTAGGCATGCATGCGACCGGGCTCATAACGTCCCGCGGGGAACTGTACTGCCACTCTTGTCATGCCTAAATTTTCTTGCTTTGCCTTTCTGGAGCTTTGGAATTCATAATTCATACTATATCGACTTTGAGGTGATGCTTTTGATTTTGTCATAAAGATTGCCCCTTCGCTGTCTCTTTTACTTTTTTGTGGCGTCAGGTCATAACGGACTGCCCCTATTTGAGACCTCCTCTCGTAAGGGTGTTTGGATCGATTATCGCCTCTTTATTCACCTCTTGCCCCTGGTTTTAGCTGAAGGAAGAAACGGACAGGGACCTTGACTTTCCCCCAAAGCATGGCCGAGGAGAAACGTTGTCCTTTCTGAACGTGGAAAACCTGACCAGGGATGTCGTGTAGTGTGTGATTGCCTTACTCGGGACCCTTCTTAGTGAAACAGGAAGGAGCATCTTGCTGTCGGGGAAGCGCATGGTTTAGACTCTAAGGAAAGAAACGCTTAAGATACAACCCATTCCACGGGTGAGAGAGCTCCTCACCTTCTGCGTTTACTAAACGGTAAGCATTTCCTGGATAAGCGTCTTTTACGACAAACGGCCCTTCCCAGTTAGGTTAATTTGGAACATCAGGGGAGTTGGTAGTGCGGGCTCTAGAAGATCTCTTCGTCGATTGGTTTTCAAGTTACGACCGTTGATTGTGGCTATCAGTGAACCCAAGATTGATTTCTCTAGGGCGTCTTCGCTGGCCAGGCTGCTTCAACTGGACCAATATGCTGGTAATGATGGGGAAAGCTCTAAAATATGGGTGTTCTGGCATCCCTCTTTGGCTATTTCGGTGGTTGGTAAATCAGCGCAACATATAACTTTGGGTTATGAGGAAAGTAATTATTTTAATAAATATATTACTTGTGTTTATGCTAGCTGTTCTAGAGATCTCAGACGGACACTTTTTGATGAGCTTAGCTCCTTTGCTTCCTCTGTCACTGTTCCATGGTTATTAGAAAGCGATTTTAACTGTATCTCCCAATCATCTGAGAAGACTGGTGGCTTGCCCTATAATATTGATTCTATGTCAGATTTCACTTCCTTTCTGGGGGACGCAGGGCTCTTTGATGCTGGTTATGTGGGATCTGTTTTCACCTGGATGAATAATCGAACAGGTGGGGCCAATGTTAGGGCCCGCCTTGACAGAGTTCTCTATAACCATCCCTGGCAGGTCAATTTCCCTCATACCCAGGTGACTCATTTGTAGAGAGGATCCTCGGATCATGCACCTTTATATGTCTCTGCCATGGTACCTACAGCAGGTCCGAGTAGGTTTATCTTCCAGGAAATGTGGAGCTCACATCCTGAATTCTTGCAAACTGTTCGGAGCATTTGGGATGGGGTCTCTGTAGCACACCCCAATGCTTTTGTCAGGTTACAGATGAAACTTAAAGAAACCAAACGTATGTTACAAATTTGGAAAAAGAATGTGTTTGGCAATGTTACTCAAAATGTCCGTAATGCGGAGGATCAGGTTGATAGATGCCAATCTAGTTTTGATAATTCCCCCACTGATGATACTAGAATGGAGCTCAGTGAGGCCAATGCCAGATTGCTTATGGCTCTGAACCAGGAGGAGTCTTTTTGGGGGCAAAAGTCCAGAGTTGACTGGCTGGATAATGGTGATCGGAATACTGCTGTCTACCACGCTGTTGTCTAGGTCAACCGCAGGAGGAATTACATATCCAGGCTGAAAATAGATGATGTTTGGTGCTTGGAGCAAGAAGTGTTGAAGGCCAAAGCTAGTGAGTTTTACTCAGATCTACTCTCCTCGGCTCCTCATTGTGTGGATCATGACATGTTGAACTGCCTTCCTAAGGTTATCAATGAAACCTGTAACCAGAACCTTTGTGCTGTCCCTTCTGGGGAGGAAATTAAAAAGGCCGTGTTTGCCCTTAAGGGATCCAGTGCGCCAGGTCCAGATGGTTTCACTGGTATGTTTTATAAAACCTGCTGGGATATTGTATCTGATGACGTGGTGCGGGCCATGCAGGGTTTCTTTCAGGGTTTCCCACTTCCACAAGGAATTACCTCCTCTATTATCACCATGGTTCCCAAAGTTAAAGAGCCCACTCACTTGGGGGAATTCCGCCCCATAAGTTTATGTAATTTTGCCTATAAGATTGTCTCACGTATCATTTGTGATAGACTGACCCCGCTGCTGCCCCAGCTCATCTCAGAAGAACAAAGCGCCTTTGTGAAGGGAAGATCCATTCTGGATAATGTGTCTCTATCCCGCCAACTGTTGGCTGACTTAAACAGAAAGGTCCGAGGTCACAATATAATTTTTAAATTAGATATGGCTAAAGCTTATGATAGGTTGGAATGGGACTTCTTATTTGAGGTGATGAGGAGGTTTGGCTTCAGCAATAGATTTATCTCCGATATAGGTATGCTTCTCACTAATTGCTGGTTCTCTATCTCATTCAATGGTAGCTTAACTGGGTACTTCAAGTCGACCAGGGGCATAAGACAAGGAGATCCGCTAGCACCGATGCTCTTCATCATTGCTTCAGAGGTTCTTAGTAGAGGTCTGAAGGAGTTGTATTCGAATGGCACTCTTCAGTATTTCCATTCGCCTCGCGGCTGCCAGGCGGTCTCACACCTGCTTTTCGCTGATGACACTATGATCTTTACTAATGCGGCTGACAGGAATATAAGAAGGCTTCTATGCTTCCTGACCCGGTACCAAGGTAGTTCGGGGCAAGTAGTGAATGCAGGAAAAAGTTGCTTTATATTATCTTCAAAGGCCCCTCGAAGAACTGCTGAAAGACTGCGTCGACGCACTGGATACAGGCAACATACGGGTACCATCACCTACCTGGGTGTCCCTCTGAAAGAAGGCAAGTTGCTGTCAGCTGACTTTCGGCCTTTGATTGATAAGATTAGTGCAAGGTTAGCGGGCTGGCGCACGGGACTATTGTCCCAAGCTGGCAGAGCCGTCCTTATAAAATCTGTGCTGAGAAGTATGCCCATTTTCCTTGCATCCTCTGTGCATATTCCTGCTTCTGTGTGTAAACAAATTGATAGGATCTGTGCCAACTTCTTCTGGAGTGGCGTCACTGGGGATAGAAGGAGGCACTGGATTTCTTGGTCGAATGTACAGATGCCAAAGGCTGAGGGTGGTTTGGGTTTCCGAAGGATGGAGGATATTCAGCTGTCGCTATCTATTAAACAACTTTGGAATATTCTGTATGGTAGCTCCCTTTGGTCCAGATATGCTAGACACCGTTTCCTCAGTTTACATCTAATGGATACTGTTAAGCCTTTCCCACGGGGTATATCTAGTCGTAATTTCTTCAAAGCTAAAGATATTATCTTATCTAATTCGAGATGGATGGTTGGCAGTGGGGAGGGAATTGATTTCTCATGCATTTCTTGAACAATGATAATTGTGTCACAAGCCAACAACGAGTTACTGTCAGGGAGATGATGCTGAATCCCCAACATAATCTCTGGAATTGTCTCACCCTTAACGCTGATGACATTCAGGTTCAACTGACATCTGAATGGGATTTATGTTGTTGGACGGGTAGTAGTTCTGGTCTGTTCACTTCATCCTCTGCTCATAACCTTGTAGCCTCACAGGGTATCCGGGGGAGGGCTTGGCAGAAGATTTGGCACGATAAATTCAATCCTAGAGCAGCTATGTTTGTCTGGAAAGTCATTCACCGGGCAATACCTGTGGATGCCAGGATTGGTGACTGTGGTATCTCCTTAGCCTCCAAATGTGAATGTTATCTTTTGCCGAACAATGAAGATTTAAATCATCTCTTTATCACTAGCGATCTTGCCAAATCACTTTGGGCCTGGTTGGCGCCCCTACTTGGACCAAGGGTCAATTTGAGCAATCAGATAACCATTAGGTGCTGGAGCTTCATTGAAAGCACTAATATGAAGTCAGCTTTTCAATTTGCTGCCCTCTATACCTTCATGCTAATTATTTGGGAGATATGGAAATCAAGGTGCACAGCTCGGTTTGAAGGTGTTGCTACTGACAGTGAAAGTATTAAAATCCGGGTCATGCACAGCCTGGCTACTGCTTGCAATAGTATCTCTTTTCGCCAGCCAATCCAGCAATGTGAAGCTATCATTCTTAGTAGATTTAGCGTTCAGCCTAAGGTGCAGGTTCGTCAGCCTATTATTATTTATTGGAACCCTCCCACGTCTGGGTACTGCCTGAATACAGATGGTGCCTCCAGAGGCAATCCGGGTCATAGTGGAGGTGGAGGTTGTATTTGGAATATGAGGGGTGAATTTGTGGCTGGGTTTTCTTTCTACTATGGTTTTGGGTCTAGTGGCCTTGCTGAGGCAAGGGCTCTGCATGATGGCCTCAGTTTGGCCTTGGAATTGGGTTATACTATTTCCACTGTAATGATAGACTGCCAACCCTTAGTCCAGGCGATCCACAATGGTGCTGTAATGCACTGGTCCATATTCCCTTGGTGGAGGGGGATAACTAGGATGTTACAGCACCTCCGTTGCAAAATTGTGCATGTATACCGTGAAGGTAATTCGGTGGCAGATAGCTTGGCAAAGGTAGCTTGTGATTCCAATGTCAGGAGAGTTTTCAACAATGTAAGGGAGCTTCCCAGCAATGCTAGAGGGGCAGCTCTGGTGGATAAACTGGGGCTCCCTAGCTTTAGACATGCAGCTTAGTGTGTTGCTTTTTGTGGAGCTGCTGGCTGCACGGGCTCCCTCTCTTGGAGGTTATGCACAGGGCCTACATTTTCTGCACGAGCTATGGTTATGCATGGACTTCCTATCTTGGAGATTATGCACGGGCTATCCATCATCTGCACAGACTGGATGGGCTGCGGCTGGAGGTTGCTCCTCATGCACGAAGTCGGTGGGAGGTGCAAGGGCCCAGCTTGTTGGCGAATGTTGCACGGGGTTATTGTAAATGCACGAGCGACCTTGTTGTCCTAGCATGCTTTGCACGAGCCTGTATCTTGCACGATCTTGTCTTCAGCACGAGCTATCCTCATATCCCAATGGAGCTTCTGATGGCGTATGCTGCACGAGGTCTTATTATGTTTCTGCACTGGGTTCTCTGCCACATGCATGAGCTTTTTCTATTGCTCGGGCCTTCTCCTGCACTAGCCCTACGTCGTAGTCTAAAGCTTACGCATGGTCACCATGGGAATTTTAAGCACGGTTCTGGAGACTTATTGTGGACGCGCTTTAATTTTGGCCGTGGAGGCCTATTCCTCTTTAGCGTAGTTGATAGTATAGGGTCTACATTGTTATCTCTGGTTTCTTCAAAGGCTTTTATCTATGTGCGGATGTAACTATTCTTTATTAATGAAAAATAGCATCTAGTGGTTTGAAGGTGGAGTGAGAACATTCCCTTCCCCTGGAAGGGGGTGCGCTCTCCCTTTTACCTATTAGATTACTGAGTTTATTAAAAAAAAAAGTTAGGTTGTAATTTAGACCTAGGACCTGCAGACCGAATGAATTTTCGTTTTAAAACCATATCACCTTTTTGAAACTTACGTTCGATTACCTTCTTTTGAAAATAACGCGAAACCCTCTTTTGATAAACGGATACATGATCGGCCGCATTCATCCTCTTCTCATCTAGGAGTTCCAACTGAACCAGCAACGCCTCTCGACATTCATCGAGATTAAGCTCCTTATCAAGCTGCACTCTAAGGAAAGGGATCATGATCTCATATGGGAGCACCGTCTCCATCCCGTAGGTAAGAGAATAGGGAGTTTGTCTCGTAGGGGTACGGACGGAGGTGCGGTAAGCCCACAGAGCTTCCACTAATCTTTCTGGCCAATTAGAGAACTTATGAGCTCCACATGTTTTCTTGATGATTTTAAGAAGGGTTTTATTAGTGGCCTCGGCTTGACCATTGCCTTGAGGATAATATGGAGATGAATGATGCAATGCAATATTGAATTTCTCACAGAGGTCCTTAAGCTCTTGGGAGACGAACTGGGGTCCGTTGTCGGTGATGATGCTGCTTGGCACTCTGAACCGTGAGATGATATTCTTCACAATAAAGCGGCACACCGTTGTAGCTTTGATCTCTGCGTACGCCTCGGCTTCAGCCCACTTGGTGAAGTACTCAGTGGCGGTAAGGATAAAAGATTTCTGCTTGATCTGGGAGTTAGGATCACCGAGTGGGCCGACAACGTCAAAGGCCCACATAGAGAATGGCCAAGGAGCGGTCATAAAATGGAGAGACGAAGCTGGAGAATGAATTTTATCAGCGTGGAGTTGGCACTTAAGACACCTCCGGACATAGAGGGAGCAATCTTCCTCTAGAGTGGGCCAATAGTAGCCCTGCCTCAGGATCTTCTTCGCTAGAGCCTGGCCATTGACATGACCCCCACACTCACTAGAATGGGCTGCTTCGGCCACCTTCCAAGCTTCAACATCATCTAAGCATCTCATGAGCATCCCATTAGTAGCGCGCCTGTACAGTTCTCCTGCGACAATAGTATACCTTGCGGCGGCTCTTCTGATTGACTTGCGTTGCTCAGCAGTTGCCCCTTCTGGGAACAATCCCTCTTTGCAAAACAACTCGATTTCATGATACCAAGGCAACTCTTCTTCGTCCAGGATCTCTTCTAGCTCTGTTAAAGATACTTCCTTAAGATCTCCCTTCTCAGCTCTTGCCTCTACAGATTTCCTAAGATTGACGAACCAAGGGTCCTGAAGAGAGGGTGCGTCCAATCTCTGAACGACGATAGTCTCAGTGCTCCGACTGAGAGGGAAAGATAGGGAAGAACCAAGGGATGCCAGAGCATCAGCTAGGATGTTCTGAGAACGGGGAGTATGGATATAGATCATCTTACGAATTGCCTGGCAAGGAGCGTGACCAGATCTTGATAAGGCTTGAGCTTGGGGTCACGAGTACGGTAAGTGGTCAGCACTTGCCGTAGGACGAGTTGAGAATCCCTTATAATGTTTAAATAGCGCGCGCTTAGGAGGTAGGCGTGCTTCAACCCGGCCAGGAGAGCCTCATACTCAGCGATGTTGTTTGTAGCAGGAAACCGAAGTTGATAAGCGAAGGGAATGGTCACTCCCTCCGGAGTAAGCAAAACAGCACCGATCCCTCGGCCTTGAGAGTTGAGTGCACCATCGAAGTGCAGAGACCAGAAGGGGTGATGAGAGATAACAGAAAGATGCTCATCAGGGAAATCATCCTGAATGGAATCGGTGTGGAGATGGGCAAGATGCTCAGCAATGGCATATCCTTTGACTGCCTTCTGAACAACAAAGGTGATATCGAACTGTGAGAGGAAGCTCTGCCAGCGAGCCAACCTACTAGAAAGGACAGGCTTTTCTAAGAGATAGCGGATCGGGTCCATTCTAGAGATCAACCTAACTGGGTGGGCAAGAAAGTAGTGTTTCAGCTTCTGAGCTACCCACACTAAGGCGGCACAAGTCTTCTCCATAGCGGTGTACTTGGATTCAGCTGGGTTAAACAACCGAGAGAGATAGTATGCAGCCCGCT
Organism: Amorphophallus konjac; assembly: GCA_022559845.1. Taxonomy (NCBI): domain Eukaryota; kingdom Viridiplantae; phylum Streptophyta; class Magnoliopsida; order Alismatales; family Araceae; genus Amorphophallus; species Amorphophallus konjac. The sequence continues at coordinate 161,082,703 of CM040128.1, read as the reverse complement.
CTTTCCCTTCATCGTCCACTTGTGCTAAGACCGCCCCTAGGGAGTCCTCAATAGCCGAGATGTATAGGATTAGGGGTTTCCCAGGGACAGGAGGTTGCAGAACCGGGGGATTGGATAGATATTCCTTAAGGTCCTCATAGGCCTTTTGACACTCTTGATTCCATTCGAACTTGACCCCCGCCTTAAGCAATTCATAAAACGGACGACACCTTTGAGAATGCTGGGATATGAATCTTCTAATGAATTGCAATCAACCAATCAATCCTCGAAGTTTCGTAATATTCTTTGGCGGAGGCATATCCATGACGGCCTGTGCTTTGTTAGGATCAATCTGGATCCCCCGTTTGCTTACTATAAAGCCTAGCAATTTCCCTGAGGAGACACCGAACACACACTTCTTCAGATTCATCTTGAGCTTGTACTCCCTGGCTCTCTGTAGCACCTTAGCCAGGATAGAGGGGTGTTCTTCCTTGGTTCTTGACTTCACCAGAATATCACCCACGTAAGCTTCCATATAGATGTGCATCATGTTGTGGAAGATGGCCATCATTGCCCTTTGATAGGTGGCACCTGCGTTCTTCAGACCAAATGGCATAACCACATAACAGTACGTGCCCCAGGGCATGGTGAAGGAAGTTTTCTCTTGATCTTCCTGAGCGAGACGGATTTGATTGTAGCCTGAGTACCCGTCCATAAATGACAGAGCTTCATACCCGGCAGTGTTGTCTACCAGGACGTCTATATGAGGCAGCGGGAAATCATCCTTGGGACATGCTTTATTAAGATCCCTAAAATCGATGCAAATACGCACTTTTCCATCTTTCTTGATAACAGGGACTATGTTTGCCATCCACTGAGGATATAAAACAACTCTGATGAATCTGGCCTTGCATAACTTGTCAACTTCTTCCTTGATCTATAAGGCCAGGTGGGGGTGAAATCTTCTTGACCGTTGTTTTACAGGTGTTGCCCCTGGTCTAAGCACGAGTCAATGTTCCACTAAAGAGGGGTCAAGACCTGGCATGTCCTCGTAAGACCAGGCAAAGGAATCGCTATACTCCCATAGAACTTTGATTAAATCTTCTTCTACTTACGGAGGGAGATTAGCGGCAATAATGATGGGCCTTGGGTCTTCTTCAGTTCCCAAGTTGATTTCTTTCGTAGGTTCGTCCACTGCCGTTGACGGCTCGTCGAATATCTTAAGTCCTTGTGCATACAAATCGACAGTGTCATCTACGTTGCTGTCTTCATTAACCGGATCTTTCTCACCCAGGATTTCATAGACGTCAAGTCCGTCATCGCCCCACGCCCCTTCTATTTCTTCTTCATCCTCAATCGTAATTGCCGTAGCAACAAATTTCAGACATCTTAAAAGGGCATGACAGCGCTGAGCTAGGTCTTGCAAGAACCTATCAGGAACAGATTTGGGAGGACGCGCAAGCGGGCGCGGCTCAGAGGAGGAAGGGTTGGATGACCCAAAACAAGACCCTACTTCTTTAGACCTAACTAAATCTACTTCCCTAGACTCGATAGACCCTAATCCTAACCTAGGAGAAAGGAGACCTAGTGGAAGGGAAGGAGCAGGGGACTCGTGCCCCTGAGATGAGGATGGAGACAGGGTAGCATAATCTTCCACTGAAATCTCCATTTTGAATTTGACATTTTTTTTTGGAGATCAGCAGAGACTATACAGCAAGATGGAGGAGGCGGAAGCTGCATAGGGAATAGCTCAGGGAAGATGCAGTCAAAGAAGGGATCGGAAGATGAGAACCACATCTCGTGGAGTTGGGCGTTGGGAGGAGGAGGAGTGAATAGAGTGGATAAATCAATGGGCGGGCAGTGCCCGCAAGCGCAAGGAACAAATAGAATCTCGGGCGGATCAACGAAGGATGGATTTACCATGATAGGAGGAAGACGGGGTAAGAACTCCCATTGCTGGAGGAGAGATTGAAAGCGGGAGGGAGACCAAGAAAAGACAATCGGCGAGCTCCCCTCCTCCCGTGGATCATCGTCTGGCCGCTTCTTCGGTCTCCATTGCATGAGCCGAACCTCTTGCTTCTTTTGGCAGTCTTCTTCATGAAACAACCCCTGAAGGGTTTGACCATAATCAAGCATATCATGTTCTGGCCTTTTTTGTGCCGGCGGAGGACTGGCAATCGGACATACTGTATTTCTCCCCAACGGAGCTGGCTGCAGAGCCAATGTGCCGGGCTGGAGAGGCCCTCGGACAAAGTGCTGGCGGTAGTCCCAGGTGAGTGGCCCAGAATCACCCATCACAGATAATGCGGTCTCTTTATAGCCAAGACCTCTCCTGCCCATCTTTCTTCCCTTGGGTATGGGCTTGGTCATTCCTTGTAATTGTGCACCGAGGCCTCTCCCCGGTTGGTAGCCCAGTTTCAGTATAATATTCCAGCCTTTTAAGTCTCGGATCTGGGGCTTCATCTTGATGTTGACTGGAGTAGTGATGGGTCTAGGAGGCGTATAAACCCAAGGGAAGTTTAAATCCAGCACTGATATGACGGGTCGGCTGCTTGGCCAAAGTGTAGGAAGAATCTGTTCTAAAATGACCTTAACCGATTGCACTATAGATAGGCTTTTGACCTTGACGACCCTCCCTTGGAAAGGGAATTTGACGCACTGATGTGCGGTGGAGGGCACGGCACCGAGCGTATCCAGCCATGGGTGACCCAAGATAGCCTTGAACATAGGGTCGATGTCTAGTACATAGAATTCTACAGCCATTGTAAGGGGTCCGAGCTCTGCTTGGATAGTGACCACCCCGTGACATGCTCGCCTTGAATTGTCATATGCTGCTATAGTGGTCGGGGTAGGTTGTAATAACTCTTCGGATATGTTGCAAGCTCGTAGAGTGCTGAGTGGGCACACATTGATTGAAGCCCCTGTGTCAACCAGTGCTGCTTCAATGCTGACTTTGTTCAGAGTGATTGTAATGCAGAGCGGCATTTGCCGAGCTTCCGGGAGCGCCAGCTCGGATTCTGAAAATGTGATTGCCGGCCCTTTGGAAATAGTTGCTAGGGACGTTGGTAAGCTGTCGACTGCCATATCTTCGCTGACCATTACCTTCTGTAAGAAATCTCTCAGTGCATCCTGATGAAGGGTAGACCTTTTGATCAGCTCCAGCACAGATATTTTTGCGGGCACTCGATCCAGATGATGCAGCAAGTCATATTGAGTACCCGGCAGAGGTTCAGTTTCTGCCTACTCGACCGTCGGCTGAGAATACTGGGGATTAGAAGTAGTAGGGTAGTTCCGATGGAACATCTTCTCGCTTCTTAAAGCACAACTTGTAGCGGTCGCGGCATCGATGGATAGTATGATGGGCCCTGCGGGGTGGATGAGTGGTGTAGGCTGTGTAGAGGAGATGAGTAGGTGGGATGTGAGGTTAGTGGGGGTAATGGGTGGTGGTGAGCGGATGATGGGGGAAGGATTGATGGAAGGCGGGATGGTGATGGTGGGTGGTACGGATGGAGGGAGTATTGGTGGAGGAGTCAAGACAGGTGATAGGTTAGGCGATGGCGTGATGATAGTGGCAGAGGTAAATGGCGAAGGGTATGACGGAGTGGTGGGTGGTAGTAAATTTGTTGGAGCGGGCGTAAATGGGAGGACCGGTGGAGAGGATATTGGGTGTGAAGGAAGGACGAAGGAGGGGGTAAGAGGATTGCGGTGGTTGTGGTGGAGGGCCATGACTTGCGGTGTGGCACCATCGTCATCAAAAGACCACTCGGCACTAGGGGCCGGGGGTTGAACTACGTTCACTTGAGCCGGTGCAGGCGGCTGAGGTTGCTGTAGAGCCGGCGGATGATTTGGCATCGGATTTTGATGGATCCCCAAATCCTGAGCCTGTTGTAGTTGCTGTTGTGGTAGTGGCTGCTGCGGCTGCGGTGCTTGTTGCTGCTGTGCTTGCTGCCTCGGCTGCTGCCCTCTTTTCTCCTTGATTTCAACAATGGCCTGATGCATCGCGGCCCAATCGATTCTCTGTCCTTCATGGAGATCGTATACCAGATCCCGGAACTGATAACATCCTTCGATAGTGTGGCCTGGCTGCCTATGAAACATGCAATATTTCGTCTGATCAACGGCTGGGTTCCAGTTAGGCCGTTCCGGAGGAAGTTGAATTGCATTCACCGACATAAGAGCCGAGAAGATATCTGTGAGGGTCTTTGGAAGTGGAGGATATTGTGCCCTCTTGGGAGCCGGGCGCTTGTTGTTTGGATTGTTGTTATAGCCGTTGGGTGGAGGGACATTATGGAATTGTGGAGGTGGTAGTTGTTGCTGCGGAGCGACAAAGGCGTTTTGTGGAATGGTGAAGGCGGGCGGAGGGTTTTGTGGAGCGGCTTGAAAGTTCTGTGAAGCAGGATTTTATGGAGTGCGGGGGTTTTGGGGGAAGCGGAATGGTGCGACTTGGAATGAAAAGGTAACGGCTTGTACCTGTTCGTTTGTCTGGACCCCCTCGGTAACCGGCCCTTGTGGTTTCTTGTGATATTTGGGCTTTTGGTTTTCAAATAGGGCGTGTATGGGAGAGTCCTTGAACTGGGTTTGTATGAAGCGCGCCCGGCTGTAGAGTTGATGCATGTTAGCTATATCATTCATTGCCAGAATGTTCCTGAAGGTCGGGGTAGCATTTGAAATGAGCAGCTTGACCTTCTCTTCCTCCGGAATGTGGCCAGGCACTCTAGCAGCCATCTGTCTCCACCTGTCTGCATAAGTGGTGAACTCCTCATCTGGCTTCATCTTCTCGGCTACTAGATCTGTAAATGAGTATTTCGGGCCGACCCTGTCTTGGAACCGCTGGATAAATTTGTCCTTTACTACCTTGAAACTTTCAGCTTCTTCTAGCGGCAAAGAGTAGAACCATTCCAGAGCAACACCATCCAAAGATCGGCGGAATAAGTATGCCATAAGGCGATCATCATATTGGAACTGCGCCGACTCATATAGAAAATCTCTCACATGAATGAAGGGATTGCCGTTCCCGTCGTACTTGCGGTAGTTAGGGAGTTCCGATTGTGGGGGGAACCGAATATTCTGGAAGCTCGGGACAGGAACATCTGCCAAAGATTGCGGGCCAACCCGCTTCTGGAAGAAATCGAGTTGTTGCTGCATGGCGGCCCATTTGTCAAGCAAGTCCTGCTCTCGGGAGGGAGCAGGGGTGGTAAAAGACGCTGATTAAATTTGAGAGCAGATGGGACGATTGTGGCAGAAGGTGGGAGCCCATAGGCAGGAGCAGAAGGATAGACAGTGGAAATGGGGGGCCCATAAGAAGGATATTGGGCCTGAGACTGGCCCAGATTAGAATGGGCTTGAGCCACCCCTTGCAGAGGGCGCAAGAAGCCGGAAGGGCCCATGAGAACTTGCGAAGCTACCGGAGTAGATACGTGATGATCCATTTGAACAAAAGAGGGGATGGGCGACCTTCCCTTATCGAAGGATTGTTGGGCCGAATTGGAAGACTGGCCCGTTTCCATGCCCGCGAAAGTGATGGTCCGTGGTTGGACCGGGGTGAGCTCAATTGGAGTGGGCTGAATGGGAAGCCCAACAATGGAAGGATTGGATTGATTTTGGATGATGGTAGAAGGAGATGCGTTGGACCCTTGCATGGCCTGATAAAGAGCTTGGAGTTGGGCCGGATCCAATTGGGCCATCATCTGAAGGACGGAGCCCGCGGAAGGAGTGGGGAAAGAAGGGGTGGCTTGACCACCTTCCATGGAAGTGGAGGGTAGAAGAGGGGCAATCCCCTCTCCAGAAGAAAAGGAGGTAACCCTGGGAGGGTTTTCAAGAAGCCCTTGAGGAAGGGAGTCCTCTTGGGAACGGGGAGGATTAAAGGATGCCATGGTGGACTCGAAAAGAGGATTGGAATAGGACTTGAAGAAGGAATTGACTTGAGGAGATGAGTCGGACGGACGAAAACAACTCCACATGCAACGGACAACCTTGACAAAATGCAAACAAATGACACAAATAATCACACAATGAGTAACCAAACTCGAATGTTTTTAGAAAAAGATGTAAGTGATAAAAGGTGAAGACACTCAAAGTCAACCAAGTTGCTTAAGATGATGCAGCAAGATTCTTGTGATTTCTCCTTCGGAACTTTAGTGAATTGATTAAAATGTGCTCTCAACAATGGGTTCCTAACAGGAGATGGGTATGGGACTTGGCTTGACTCTAAGTGTAATCACTCCTTCACTTATGCAACCCTAGACACGGGGTGGGAAAGGTACAACCAGCCCGGCGTCCGTGTGGGAATCCACGGCTCGCGGGGTACTTATGGAGGTCCCTGGTGTGATTTCCTAGTCGGCCCCAAGGAATATGGAGACGAGAGGTCCTCACAACAAGGTAGGAAAATGCAATCTAAGATATGAATGTATGAATGCCCCTATGTGCACCGGAGTGCATGCAAAGTCTAGCCTATGATCTAACAAACAATGATGCACGCAATGATATGGAGATATGAAACAAAGCAAGGAGGAAGTCAAGTATCACCCAAGCAAAGAGTCACAGCAGAAACTGCGGAAATAAATGCACCTAGGATGCGTACCTGTCTGGAGTATAACGGTCGAGGAACCCTGCGTCAGAATAAAATAACGGTCGAAGACCAGACCGCCAAAAGTAATGTAACGCGGGGAGGTAGGACCGTCAAATGAGCCAGAGAGCCAAAATCAACCAGAAGTAACAGGAAAAGACCGTGAAACTCTCGCGGCAGAACAGATGTGGCGGTCTAATGACCCCGCGTGAGAGGACTCCAACGCGTGGACATAGGGCCGTCAGAGCGCTCAGAAAACCAGGATCAATAGGAAATAAGAGGAAAGCGGGAGGGGAACAACACAAGAGATGATGGCAGGTTTAATAGGAATCAAAAGCACGATTGGCACAAGTTGTCCCACCATGATCGCCAAAAAATTATCTGTTGATTTTATTTTGCTTATCTATCTTCTTTTCCTTGGGGGGTTTTAGTGATGATATGTAGCAAGATGACAAGCAAATAATCAAAGATCTGCTCTTAACCTATGAACATGTGATCATGAACCTAGGCAACCAAAGCAAGCTGTAGCATGGGCATGCTATCTCAATCAGACTAAGCTAAGGAAAAGGAAAACACACGCCGGGGCGTGGAGCAAGGAGTAAATAGAAACACACCGCGAGGGGTGGAACAAGCGAGGAAATAAAAGATATGCAATGAAGGAGAAAGCTAATGCCCAATACCAAGGAAAGTCGTGATCGCCACCAAAGTAAAAACAAGCCAAAGACTTGAATATACCTTGGAAATAGGTGGATGAAGCACCCGCCCACGGGAGAGGAAACCAAAGAGAACCTGCAGGTCAGCTAGAAGTAACGGCCAGAACCCCGTGCGTCACTTGAAAGTGACGGTCGCTCGATAGACCGCTGGAAGACTCTGACGCGCCTGCACAAGGCCGTCGTAATACCTGCAGTAGCAAAGTGTGGATCCTTTTAACTCCAACTCTTCCAGCCGGCTAGAAGACTTGGGCCTCGCCCTAGTGAACCTGTAAACCTGCCAAAGAAGTGGAAGACAAGAACAAAACAACCCAAATTAGCCCTTTAGACAATATAGCATCAATTCTTCAATAAACAAAATATCATCAAAAGGAGAGGGGAATACCGGGGAGTTTTGGTTTTTTAACCCCTCTGGGCATTTTAAACGATTAGGAGGATGTTTGGATGATGAAAACCAGTGAAAAACGTGGAGAAAGGAGAGAAATAATGCTTATGATGAAAGGGAGATTGAAGGGAAACTCAATATGCAATTATAAGCTTTAGAACCAAAGGAACAAATACTCCCTTCACCAGGCAGCAAACGAACGTGAGAAGCACTTCTCCTTGATCAAACGTGGCTCTAGAATGCGGCAGCACTTCGACGCAAACTCCAGATCTTCCTCCTTGGCCATGAAGTTAAGGGTTCTATTTATAGACCCTCAAACTCTCAGGTCGAGCAGAGGATAATCCGACAAGTTAAAGGGATAACTCTTAGCAAATCCTCGAAGATAATATCACCAAGAGTCCATAGAATCAAACAGAAGGTCCTGAGGATCAGATTTGAAAGAGATATCGCCAATCCAAGTTCTTATCTCGACCACGGAGTAGCAGAGAAAAGGCCTGAACTGCCAGGACTCTCTGAAGAAAGTAACGGCTGCACGACAGACCGCCACTTGGAAATAACGCACCAAGGATCGTCCGTTACTTTCAACCTTATCCCAAAGAGATAAGATTAACAGGAAGAAGGCCAAAGCAATAGGACTCTGTGAAGAAAGCAACGACCAAGGCATGGGGCGTCACAATAAAACAACGGCTGCACGACAGACCGTTATTATCAACGTGTAAACCAAAAGATAAAGATTGAAAATGAGACCTTAAGCCTTAGGACTCTTCAAAGAGTAACGGCCCAAGACCCACCCGTTATAAAGAAACAACGCTCCTGGAGCAGACCGTTATTATCAATGGAGTTCAAAAGAAGAAATGAAGGTTTTGCTAAGCCTTAGTCAAATGAAATGCCACAAAAAGCCATATCCAATCAAGGAAAAGACCCAAGAAATAATCTTCAACTAAACAAAGAGACTCGATGAAGAGTGAACAACTTGGAGCAACATATATAATGAATAAAGAGATGACCCGACTTATTGGTCATAAAACGGGTGTCAACAATGACCATCGATCATTTTTCTCTCTCTACAACATGTCTGCATAATTAAGTAAAATATATTGTGATTGCTTCAATATGCCTGCAAGGTCTTTGACAAAAGGTCTTTTACTAAAAGTGCAGGAACTTAAGGATGCGTGTGATCCAATAAGTGGCTCATGATCCCAGGACGTCTTGTTAACCAAGATCCTGCCACGTGGCCAACCCAACTCAGATCTCAACGAACCGTTTGGGTGGGAAACATGGTTTCCACATGCCTTTCTGCTAGTGGCTTATAAAAGGGGGCAGATCGCCCAAATTCGAAGTATCAAATACTAAACATACTGAGAAAAGGTAGAACTGAAGAAACAGAAGAAGTGCAGACAGAGAGATAGTGTTGCAGAGAGAGAAGAGAGCTAAGCTCGGAGAGATTAGAGGAGATCGTAGAAGAGAGTGAGAGAGATTTGAGAGGAGAAAGAAAAAGGAGTGTTGCAGAAGCAGAGCATCGTGTCCAGAGCTCGAAGAAGGAAATTGAAGGTGTCTCTGACAACTACTAGATCAGATCTAGTGTTGTCTGCTATCTGCTCTATACAGAGCTACATTTGTGCTTAGATTCAGATCTGTCTTTTTATTCCCTAATCTATTGTTCTTTCTTTCGTTTGTTTAAGCTATGTATCAGCGGTGGCATAAGTTGTAAGGCCCAACGGTTTGAAGCTGTGTATCAGCGGTGGCATAAGCTGTAAGGCCCAGCGAGTTGAAGTTGTGTATCAGCGGTGGCATAAGTTGTAAGGCCCAATGATTTGAAGCTGTGAATCAGCAGTGGCATAAGCTATAACGCCCAGCGGTTTAAAGCTGTGAATCGGCGGCCTGGACGCCCAGCCCTCCCAACTACTCAGGCGGCCCTTGCTACCGTCGTCTCCCTGAAGAATGAGGCGCGTTTGGCCAGATTGGCCGTTTGGCGCGCTTTGTGAGATGATGTCAACGCCCTCCCATTTTTCTCTGGGGCCAAAGCTCCTGGCCTGTGTCGGTCAGGTGAGGTTGCTGCCCCCCTTGTGCCCTCATTACCAGTTTTGAAGCCCCACGATGTTATCCTAGCTTTACGCGATGATCCCTATGACGAGGTTCCTCCAACCCCTGCTGCTTCCTCTCTGGCTGTTGGTGGCTCCGCATGTGGCGTCTCCAGCTAGCCGTCTCCCCTGGTTACCTAGCTTGATGCTTCCCGAAGCTCCCCCGCACAAGTGACCCTTCCTTCAGATTGTGCTCTCGGCGAGTTTCATGGTTCGGTGGATGAGCAGGGCTCAGAGTTTGTTACTTCCTTCCAGCCTGCCCGCAGGAGCAAAAGAAAGAATCGTCGCAGGCCTAAACCTCTTGAGCTCTATGATGTCAGGGTTTAGTTGGCGGGGTCTTTGTATTGGCTTCATGGCCTTTGTTGTTTGGGCTTTATTCCTCTCGTTTGTACCCTCTTTCGCCCCTATCTATTTGGGTGCCACCTTCTTCTGTACTACTCTTTTACTTTATGTACTCCTTAATGAAAATGCTTGCCTGATGATCGAGGTGGAATGTCCATTCCCTTTCGCAATGAAGGGATGCACAGAAATCCTCGCCTCACCTTGCAAGTATTACCTTTGAATTAAAAAAAATCAGTAGTGGCTTAAGCTGTAATGACCAGCGGTTGAACCTGTGAATCAGCAGATTGTAGGCAAGCTATGAGGCCCAACCGTTTAAGCTATCTATCAACGGAAGCCACACTCTGGTTGGAGTGTGGGGTAGATGTAGGTCAATAGACCGAACCACCTAAAATCTCTTGTGTCGTGTGGTTGACTGCCTTTCTGTGTGAGCTTGTCGCTCATCATCTAGATCGCTTCCGCCTGTGTATTTCCTAACAGCTGGTTAGGCAGTGCAACTCAGCAGTCTGAGCAATTATTCTTTGAGTGAGCTATTCTAGTCCCATATAGTTTGAACTTGGCTAAAAAGTTTTTAAAGGATCCATTCACCCCCCTCTAGATCCACGTTTGGTTCAATCCCTGCATCCAACAATTGGTATCAGAGTGGCCAATCTGCAAAGAGGGTCCAACGACCTGCAGATCTAGTCCTGACTCTTCTAGACGCATTCTGCTTTATCTTATTGATTTGTGCTTATCATCTGATTTGTATTTGATTGAGATGGCTGAAATTCCTCAGTACACTGGTTCTGAATTTTATTGTTGGTTTGGTAAATTCAGAGATTACGTTCTGTCTGTTAACTCTGATCTTTGGATACCTATTGCACACAGTCCGCATGACAATCCAAGGGATAAATCCGAATGGAATGCTTCAGACCGACTGAAGTATTTGGAAAATCAAAAGGCCCTGGAATTAACAAGAAGGGCAATAGATGTTAAGCGATTTCCATTTATTGTTAAGTGCAGGAGTGCTACTGAAATAATCAACAGGATAACAGCCAACTGTGAAGAAGATGAAGTCAAATGCTTGATGGCCGAAGGCAACAATAGTGATCAGACGGAAGACTCGTCTTCACAGGTAAATTCTGAAACAGACGAAATTAATTTTGAAGATTTGGTTATTCTGCATGAACATTTGATTGAGAAATATGAAAAAGTTAAATCGGAAAAGAAGAAGTTAAGAAAAGAGAAAATTCCTGAAGTTACATGCCTTAGAGCTGAGAATGAGAAGTTGAAATCTGAAATAAAGAAGAAATCAGAAAATGCTTGTGATAAGTGCTTTTCAATGAAATTAAATGACAATATTCAATCGGATCTTATATGGTAAGAAGAATTGATCGACTCCTTAAGAAAAGAAAATGAAGATCTGCTAAACAGCAAAAAGGAGCATGAAAAGAGTAAAGAAGAATCTGAAAAATTAAAACTGGAAAATGAGAATATGAAATAACAGAATAAAAAGCTAATGGTTCTTAACATAGTTCTGTCTGAAAGACTACTCGCATTTGAAAAGGAAAATCAATTTTGAAAGAAAAAGAAGCACATGATGAAATGAAGTTAAGACAGGAGAATGAATCTTTGAAAAGTTTAAATGATGGTCTGCATCAACAGGTTATCTCCTGTGAAAATGATATTGCTTCTTTGCAAGTAGAAATTGAAGATCTAAATAATTCCCTTTCGAAGTTCGTTAAGGGAAAAGATAACTTGAATAAACTTCTTGGCTCAAATGTTAGTTTTCAGAAAGAGGGTTTGGGGTTTAATCCTATTAATAAGAAATTTAATGTGAAGAAGAATTCCACTGTCTTTGTAAGAAGCTCGAAACAGGAAAAGCCTTCCAGTTCATCTATTTTTCAGTTTACTGCCAAGAAAATAGAAAATTCAATTAAAAATCTAAAAAAGAATCAAAAATAGAAAAAGAATGTTAGTTTAAATAAATCCAAACATGTTTCTACTTTTCCTGCGCATGTTGTTCATGACTCTCACACACATTCACATGCACGTCATAAATAAACCGGTCACAACAATGCATGTTCACAATAAAGGAATTACATGTTATTATTGTGGCAAAAAGGGGCATGCTATAGATGACTGCACAGTCTTATTGAATGATGAAGTAGGTGCATGTAAATCTGCCAACACAGTTAGAAATAAATCTGTGAAAAGGTCTGGTAGAGATATTTCTAATGCATGCTTTTACTGTGACAAAAAAGGTCATTATATGCATAATTGTCATTTAAAGAAACAAGAAGATCAAAATTTAGAAACAGTTATGTAAAGAAGCATGTTAGGAAATCTCAAAATCAGAGAGTTAACTATTTTAACTGTGGAAAGTTTGGGCATACTTCATCAAATTGTTGGTTTAATAAAAACAATGCATTTCATCCTGTTCATGTGAATAATTCTGCATTTAGGAGAACTCAGAATACTGCAATCATGTATAAACCTCCTATATGCAATAACTGTTGAAAATTAGGACATCTTCTATATGCATGCTTTTGGTTGAATGGTTGGAATAACTGGAGAGCACCAGTGTGGGGTGCTACTCATTCTGTTGGACCCAAGAATCCTTGGGGTCCAAGATTGTTCAAATAACTCTTTGAGTGCAGGTGTGTTCCTGTGGAGAAAATAAAAATGAAGATTGAATAAAATGGGACACACAAGGTCAGTAGTTTAATATTGTTGCTTTCATGTTTTCAGTTGATTAAATAAAAGCTTCTGTGAAAGAATTTCTGTCAAGGTCTCTTAGTTTAATGTGTCTGTGTTATTGAATGTTTTGATTTAATTCAGTGTTGCATTTAGTCTGCATTTCATGTTAATCAGTTGCATAACTGAGTAGTTACACGATTGTGTACAATGGATGAATATGTCGGCTGTCGATTATTATTGCTGTCTCTGAGTAGAACTGAACTTGCTTTGGACTATTCTACAATAACAAACTGTCTGTTCTGATCTGATATGATGCATTCAGTGAGGGGGAGTCAATGCAATATAATTCCATGATGTCTGTTGAATCTGTCTGCTGTTGTAAAATTTATAAGTTGTTGAACTGTCTGTTGTAGCCATTTCTATCTGTTGCATTTGGATCATGATCTAGAGTAGAATTTGGTTGAGATTATAGCAAAACACTCTGGATGTTCAGCTCATTTCTATATCTCTGAATTATGTAACTTCTTTGGAATGAATTGAGCTCTGCAAGTCTGTTAGCTGTGCTTTCTCAGATTTCTTTTCGGCCATTCCAGTGTCAACTATTTCATTCTTGTTGAGTCTTCTCAAATTCCTTCATATATTTTTCAATTGTTTGTCTTAGTATGATTCTAAGTGTTCTGTTCAGGGGGAGTAATCTTAAAAGTTCTTAACTTTGCTGATCATTTGATGAAATGATATTCTCCTGAAAACCAGAAACAATTCCTTAATATTACTGTTAATGAAAACTGTTGATAGAAAAGAAATTAAATCTATCCTTGAAGCTAAGAATTTGACCATCAATGCAATTACAATGTCCTTAAACCACTTTGAATTTGAAAATCAAATTCACTTCTTGAGATCTGAAAATCATAAGTAATAGGACATTGACTGAGTAGAAAATTGCTTTCTTATATTGACTATAAACAGTTTTCTGAATAAAATCTGATATGAAAAACAGAGAATACGCCATGAAATGAAAATTTTGTGAAAAATGGCAGAGCAATGGCTATTTTCTGAGAAACTGATCATCTAGACCAATGAAGCCTAGAGATCATGTCATGAAGAAAATAAGTTAACTCTGTTTAAATTTTGAAGCATGACGATAGATTACACAGAGTAACCAGGGAGTCCGATGTCTGATAAACATGTCTTCTTGAGTAAAAAGGTGTGATCCTACTAGAATGCTCAATAAAAATGAAATTAAAAATGATGAGAAAAATGGTTGACTCTGTAAAAATTTCAAAAAATTATAAAGCTGTTTGTTTTGAATATAAGGAGTGTTTTTGAACAACAAATGTTCATTGAAAATGATGTGTAAGATCAACGGTAAGTTGATTAAATGAGTATTTTAGTAAATCTGGCTTAATTTCATTGTTTTTGCATAAAAGGTAAAATTTAAAAGCTTTCGAGAAACAAGATTTAATGGCTTAAAGTCATAGTTTTCATACATTTTCATATAAAGGGGTTGGTTGAAGGTAAAAGGACAGAATTGTCATTTCTATAAATGATTGGTAATGTTATTTCTTTTACCCATCTTCGTGATTTTTTTAAAACCCCATTTTTGTGTCATTCTTCATATCTACCGCTTTCGGTTCTCCCGCGTCGAAGTCCTCCCTTCCTTGTGTCTCTCTACTCTTCTCCACCAGAATCCCTATCTCAAGGTCTCATTCTCAGGGATCCATACCGTGCCTGGTGTCACTCTCACCACGTCGTTCAGTACCCTTCAGTTTCTTTTCCGTTCATCCCTCCTTGGCTTCTCCGGCCATAGAAGGTCTCGAAAAGCACACATTGGCAGAAGAGCAAGAGCAAAGTGATGAGGAAGTCAAAGAAGTATGAAAAGTAAATATCTATAATATGGACTTCATTAAGAAATTTATGAAGTTAAAGATTCAGAGAGCCCCTTTGGTGCTTGAAAAAGAACAAATGGATGAGCAATTTTCTAGGCCTAGCATGGCAGCGACTGAGAAAGAATTTGAACAACCTTCTATGGTGATTTAGGAAGAGGCAAAGAAACAACCAGAGAAAGAGTTTGAACAGCCAGTTGAAGCTATTTCTGAAGTAAGGGTTGCCTCTAAAGAAAGAGAGGAAACAAGTGTTAGACAAGAAACTGAGCAACATTCTATAGTGCCTGAAGAGGTTCAATTTGAAGCAGCTCAAATAGAAGAAGATGTACCCCCACCAGATGTTGATATTCAGGGGGAGCAATTAGAAGTAACATCAGTTGATCATGCTGAAATAGTGTCAACAGCTGAGAAAGTTTCTGATGATACCATGGACAAACAACAAGCACTTGAACAAGCTGAAACAATTCCTACATAGGAACATATAAATGATTCAGAGATAGAGGAAGAAACTATTCTAGATGAACAATCTATTGTAGAAATGTTTGATGAAATCATGAAACAAGTAGCCGATAAATTTATAGAAGAAATTGTTAACATAGTCATTGAAGAACAGGAAGAGACTTTACAGACTGAAATAACTCCTGTTGTACAAGAAGAAATTCAAGAAGCACGGATAGAATTAAAAGAAGAACATTCTCTTGTACAACAGATGGAAGAAAAAAGAATGGAAGAGGAAACCGGAGAAGAAAGAATTACAGAGGACATAGAAATGCATGAAGAACAAATGCTGAGTGAGTTGGAAGAACAACACAGAGCAAAACAACAAGTAATGATGGATTTAGATCAGCAAATAGCCCAACTCACAGATCGGGTAGAGCCTGAGCAACAATAGCAACATTCTGAACATATAATTCAAGATGAACAGAATGGCACCCAAGAAGTTCCTAGACAAGAGATTCCTCCTTATGATGAACCAGCTACAACAACACAAGCCTCCAGTTCATCTGACCCACACTTGGCCAATTTAATGATGCAACAATTTAGTATTGTAAATTCCTCATTGATACAGTTAAGACTAGCTGTTGAAAGACATGATACCAAACTGATTCACCTCGAACAAACAGTCAACAGCCAGTGGGAGAAATCATCAATAGTACAATTGGGCAACATATATACCAAATTGGACATGGTACGAGAAAGAGTGCATTACCTGTCTGTAAATTTCCGAACTATCGTTTCTGAACAAAGTACCAGCACTTCTACCTTTATAGCTGAGGTCCATAGTCAACAGACCACTCAATTGGATAATGTTGCTACTATAATACAGTCTTGGTTTTCAGACCTCACAGCTTCTCTAAAAGAAGTAGAAGCTCAAGTCAAAGCCACAGATCAGAAAATTATAGCTAAACTTGCAGCTATTGGGACAAAAATTGATAGGCTGCCACAAAATTTCCCTCGAGCAGTGCCTCTTCCAAAAAGAGGTGGTCCGGGTCAAAGAAGCGGTAGTCCAACTAGAGCAAGCGGTAGTCCCAATACAGGCAGAGGTGGTTCTACTAGCAGAGGCAGAGGCCGAGGCAGCTCTACCAGAGGACAGGGCAGAGCCCGTGCACTAGCCTTAGCAGACACTTGATTTTATGTTCCTCCTCATTTGATTTCATGCACTCCCCTATTTCCTTTTGATAATGACAAAATGGGAGAGATTTTGTATGAGTCATGTATAGTCATGCTTCTGCTTGAAAGGGGGAGAGAATTTAAAAGGGGGGAGTTTTGGAGAATTCATTAGATATATCTGTGACCGTATGCTGTAACTGGTGAAATGTTGATGAATATTGCTGTGATCTGAATTGATGTACTCTGTAAATGCATTGACAGACAAAAGACATTTCTCTATTGTACATAATATAGGTGCATTCTGTTTAGGTGCATTGACATATAGTTGTGTCTTAGTGTCGGATGTCTCTTGTGATTGCGGTGAATACTTTGTGGTATTTTTACTTCATGTACTGTGTTGACAGTTTAAATGAAATGAAGTGAAAGATTTTTTGTCTGATTTTGAATGATTGACTATATGAATAAATGAACATGACTCATAGGTTGTCATCATCAAAAAGGGGGAGAATGTTGGATCTCTGGTTTTGATGATGACTGTTGTACCCGAACAATTTCCCCCACAAAATACCCAAAAATAAGAGTTCGGCAATTTTCTCGAACACCTTCAAGGCCTGGGCTACCCGGCCCCTCCAACAACCCAGTGGGCCCGACCAACGGCCCCAACCCGCTATCCGAGGTATACGGTGGCATTAGCAATCAATCGGGACCACTCCCGACCCCCAAGATGCGGACCTTGCCCGCATTCTACACGACCACCCGGGCCAACCCAGGGGCGCCCCGACTACAAGCCACGCCACGTGGCACCCAATGAAAAGGCCAGGGGCCTACCCCGGGACGTCTCCTTTCAACCCTCCAAGGTCAAAGGGAGACCCAAGTAAGTCAACCACAGCCTTTGGAGGCCCGCAGCACGTGTATACGGCTCACACACGTGTGTTCGGAATTTTTCCGAACACCTTGTGGGCGCATATGTTCCAACCCTTCTACACCAACCCACGGGCCACCCCGTGATTCTAGCACACTAATTGGGTCCTACAAAGACCCCCCAGCAAGCCAGGGCCACCCCCGACCCTCAGACACGTGGCAATGAGCCACTTAACTTTAGCTCTCGAGCCACTTCGAGGCTACCCTGCCAACCTGCCGTACAACATGGCACGCAGCCCGAGGCACTACCCATGAGCCTAAAGTGCCCCCCTTAGCTCCCACAAGCTCCCATTCTTAGCCCAAGGTCCAAATCCAAGGCCCACCAGTCACCTACTTGGCCTGTTCGACAACCCGGGGTGTGTCGGGCATTCGCCCGAACACCTTGCGAGCGGCTATTACGACTCCAAGAACAACGACCCACATGGGCCATCCCAATATTCCGCAACCCCCTTGGTCTGGTCCGCCTAAACCCCATCTCCCCCACTCCGTTACACAGACAAAAAAATATAAAAATAAAATAAAAATAATATTGTTTGAGGGGTTTACCCGGACCAAGTTGAACCCCCAACTTGGTCTGTCTAAACCCCACCCCCACCCCATCGAATTCCTATAAATTCCCCCCTTAGAAGATCAAGGGACAACAAGGACCAAGGCAACAACAACACAAGGAGCACCAACAACAACAAGCTAACGGAGGGACAAACACCCCCCGGCCTAATTGTCGCACCCTCGGACTCCCGAGGCTTTCGGCAAGGGTCGGGAACGCGAGAAGCTAAGTGCGCGCGCGGTTAGCTTGCTAGTCGGCTCACACACGTCGGGGGTATGTCACGTGTACTTCCCTCACACGGCATTTAGCCATCTCACGCAAGTCCATCCCCGTCGCATGTAAGATGACTATGCCCACGGCAAATACACTCGCATCCCGGGTCCGCCCATGTATGCCAACTTACGATGGTGACGAAGTGCACTCCATGATGCCGTGACTGACCCCGACATGGAATCACGTGCCCACTGCTCACCCCCCAGCCGGCCGTTGGCCCCTCGGATTAACAACTCGAGTCTAGTTGGACCTCTGGCCCGGGAAGCATAGTCTCGGGGCCGAGCTCGACTACCCAGCATGACGACACTCGCCGTCCGAGACCCATACCCGACCACTCACCTCGAGCCGTGTCTGACCTCCACTAGGCGCCAGCCTATGTCCGCTCTGGCCATCAAGGCAGTCGGGCTCATACCAATCCCTTTGTAAAGAGTTCCTGTAAGACACACGGA
The DNA here is from genome assembly GCA_022559845.1 of Amorphophallus konjac. Lineage (NCBI taxonomy): Eukaryota > Viridiplantae > Streptophyta > Magnoliopsida > Alismatales > Araceae > Amorphophallus > Amorphophallus konjac. Next base: position 161,064,281 of record CM040128.1, on the reverse strand, counting down.
TATCCGCTTTATTACGTAATGACCCGGGGACCGACCCACGTGTCGGAGTTGTCCCGCGGCTTGCGCCAATTGTACTTCGGCCACCTCGGCCCATTTGTAAAGCCCACGTGGCCCATCATAAAACCAGTTGAATACCAACACCCGCATTCGAGCCCACAGCTTTCTACCTACACCACTCGGCATACGTGCCTAACATCCTAACCCCCGGTAAACACCCCTCAGTCGAAAGCGCACCCACAGTTGCGGAATGCTCCTGGCCCTCTACCCACGGCTTTAGGCATATATACAGGCTTCTCTTTAGCATGGAATGAAGGTGTTCGGATTCAATCCGATGTAAATAAATACCAGTTGCTTGCGGCCGATGGGGAAAGATGTCCAGTACACGATTCTCATAATCGCCTACACACTCGCACCCATAGAACCCCTTCTCTCCACGTGTCGCCCGATCGCCCGGGCCCACGTGCCACTCCCTGGTGGCGCTTCCCCGGTCAACCCTTGGTTCCATGGGTGATTGTCGAGAAATCGACTGGCATGCCCGCACCCTGTCCCATTAACCCGTACTCTTACATTCTCGTGCCATTCGACCCTTTTCGACTTTCCATAAAAGGAGAGTGCCCGATACCGCCGTGAGAGGCATGCAACCGTAAGGAGGATACCCGAGATACATCAAACTCTCGTGTCTTCCTTCCCCGTTGTATCCCTTCCTTCACCCCGGTCATTCGGCATAAAAACCCGCACAACAATGACACACTATGAATCATGTCTGTGTTGAAATACTTGGTTGGATCATGGTCTGTGTTAAAGTGCTTGACTGATTCATATGATAAGTCATTTTAATAGGTTCATCAAGAATATAAACTAAGTCAGGTCAATGCATACACAGAGTCATTTAGTCATTTCATCAAATAGGTTGCATACATGAACTTTTATGTTCTTAAGGTTGGTGTCAAGTCCTCATCAGGTCGGTGCATGCATCAGATATGGCTAACTAAGCTCAGTGCATTGTCATAAGGTCGGTGCTCGCCTGTTTTGCATTGTGCATAAAGGTCGGTGCAAGTTTAGGTGTCAAAGGCTCAAGGTCAGTACATACTCGAAGTCGATGCACGTCTTCACTAGCAGCATATCAGGTTAGTGCATGCTTTGTATCGCACATAACCAAGGTCGGTGCATACTTGTCTTATGCATGTTTCAGAAGTTCTTCACTGAGGTCGGTGCTAGCATTAGTTAGTCTGCACAAGGTCGATGCTAGTTGCATCTTTCATCAAGTCAGGTCGATGCTAGTTGCGTCATTCGCTAAGTAAGGTCGGTGCTAGTAGCCTCTCATGCATACTCAAGGTCGGTGCTAGTAGCATCTCATGCATACTTAAGGTCGGTGCTAGTAGCATCTCACGCATACTTAAGGTCGATGCTAGTTGCATCACTCATGTAGTGAGGTCGGTGCTAGTTACATTGTCTACATAATCAGGCCAATGCAAGATACTTTGTCAGCATATAGAGTTGTGCAAGGGTCGGTGCAATTCATTGTCTCCTGCATATTTTGCATCGCGCATGACTAAGGTCTGTGCATGTCGTTACTAGTAGCATATCAGGTCTGTGCATGATTTGCATCAAGCATATATATAAGGTCGGTGCATGTTTTGCTGAACGCATGCAATGGTTGGTGCTATCCTATTTTCCTCATGAACTAAGGTCGACGTTAGTATGTACTAAGGTCGATGTTAGTATGCAGAGTCTTGCATCTGAAGTCTATGCTATGTCGAATAGCTCATGAACAAAGGTCAATGCAAGGTTTCTTTTCTTCTGTACAAGGTCAAGGTCTAGGTCGATGCCAGTGGTGCTGTCATGCTAAAATTCACAGAATTCTTTGTGTGTTCTGTCTGCTTGACCTATTCATGACCATCCATCATTTTTCTCTCTCTACAACATGTCTGCATAATTAAGTCAAATATATTGTGATTTCTTCAATATGCCTACAAGGTCTTTGACAAAAGGTCTTTTACTAAAAGTGTAGGAACTTAAGGATGTGCATGATCCAATAAGTGGCGCGTGATCCTAGGACGTCTTGTTAACCACGATCCTGCCACGTGGCCAACCCAACTCAGATCTCAACGAACCTTTGGGAGGGAAACATGGTTTCCACACGCCTTTCTGCTAGTGGCTTATAAAAGGGGGCAGATCGCCCAACTTCAAAGTATCAATACTGAACATACTGAGAAAAGGTAGAACTGAAGAAATAGAAGAAGTGCAGACAGAGATATAGTGTTGCAGAGAGAGAAGAGAGCTAAGCTCAGAGAGGGTAAAGGAGATCATAGAAGAGAGTGAGAAAGATTTGAGAGGAGAAAGAAAAAGGAGTGTTGCAGAAGCAGAGCATCGTGTCCAAAGCTCGAAGAAGGAAATTGAAGGTGTCTCTGACAACTACTAGATCAGATCTAGTGTTGTCTGCTATCTGCTCTATACAGAGCTACATTTGTGCTTAGATTCAGATTTGTCTTTTTATTCTCTGATCTATTATTCTTTCTTTCGTTTGTTTAAGCTGTGTATCAGTGGTGGCATAAGCTATAAGGCCCAGCTGTTTGAAGCTGTGTATCAGCGGAGGCATAAGCTGTAAGGCACAGCGGGTTGAAGCTGTGTATCAGCGTTGGCATAAGCTGTAACGCCCAGTGGTTTGAAGCTGTGAATCAGCGGTGGCATAAGCTATAAGGCCCAGCGATTTGAAGCTGTGAATCAGCAGTGGCTTAAGCTGTAATGCCCAGCAGTTGAAGCTGTGAATCAGCGGATTGTAGGCAAGATGTGTGGCCCAGCCGTTTAAGCTATGTATCAGCGGAAGTCACACTCTGGTTGGAGTGTGGGGTGGATGTAGGTCAGTTGACCGAACCACCTAAAATCTCCTATGCCGTGTGGTTGACTGCCTTTCTGTGTGAGCTTGCCGTTCATCATCTAGATCGCTTCTGCCTGTGTATTCCCTAACAGTTAGTTTGGTGGTGCAACTCAGTAGTCTGAGCAATTATTCTTTGAGCGAGTTATTCTAGTCTCATATAGTTTGAATTTTGCTAAAAAGTTTGTAAAGGATCCATTCAACCCCCTCTGGATCCACGTTTGGTTCAATCCCTGCGTTCAACAGAAGGAGCTGGCCTCAGGTGCATGAGGGAGCTCGCGCCTGTTCATGCCCACCAAGGGTCTTGGTCGATTCAAGGGCTTGGGGAGCTCGCGCCGGTTCATACCCACCAAGGGGCTTGGCTGATTCAAGGGCTTGGGGAGCTCGCGCCAGTTCATACCCACCAAGGGGCTTGGCCGATTCAAGCTTGGGGAGCTCGCTCCGGTTCATGCCCACCAAGGGGCTTAGCCGATTCAATCTCCTTTGGGGAGCATTGTGCACCAATTCAAGGGCAAGAAGGAGGGCTGGTTGATTCAAGCCCTTGCCCTTCTTCTTCTCTTTCCTCCTTTCTCTTCTCATATCATCTTTTTTATTGGCTATCTCCTTTTTTAATTTCTTTCATTCGGCTTAGCGAGGCTCTTTACCCTTGATGCTGATTTAGGTGTCAACAGATGCTTAGAAGGATGAGCAAAGGAGAGGGCTCGTAGGGGAGAGCTCGATCAACATTGTCCGTGTGAAGGAAAGACAGCTTTGAGGGTGGTTGCCTTGTTTAAAACCACCTTTCCCTTTTATACCCCTATAAAGGGAGGCAGCCAAGGTGCTGGTCACCCTCCTGAGTGGGAGGCGGTCACCACCCTGCACCCCTTTTCCCTGTGGATTCGTCACCACTGTTCAAACAAACAAACAACAAAATGAAAAAAAACACAAAAGAACCAAAAAACACATATATGCACAACAACAAAAAATCCCAAAAAGTGAAAGACTTTTCTTTTTATTTCCCAAAATCATTCAATTCAAAAAATCCAAAAAACAAAGAAAAATGTTCCCTTTCCTTTCCAATAAAGAATTTTGAATAGGTACAAGCTATTCATGCTATCAAGTCCGGCGCCTCATGAAAAATTCATTAACAATTGGCTGGACACCGCGTAGGTAACCCACATAAGCTCTTAGCTCGTCTTTATCTTCCACTACATCGATCTATGCCTTTAATGTGGCATCATGGTGCAATGTCCCGAATTTTTTGGATATTTTTCGGATCATTTTCGTGGGTCCCGGAGTGTGTTTTGTGCTTTACACGTGTTTTTCCCTGATATGCCTTCGGAACCTTGTGCAGGGTAAACCATTGTGTTCTCCAACTCTGGGACATGACTAGCGCATTGTGCTCTTCCCGAGCATCGCCGAGGTAATTTTTTGTATATTTCTAAATTTCTGGAATTTTTTGATTTTTCTATATATATTAACCACCTTTCCTCTCTCCCCATCTCTCATTTCTCTCTTCCCTCCCTCTCTCTTCTCACGCTCTCTCGTCTCTCCCTCTCTTCTCTGGCAGTGCAGCGAGGATCGTGGGGCATGGAGCAAGGATAGCGATGGTGGAGGCAGTTCGTGGGATCGCGAGCTGATGGAGCTTTAACGGTGTTTTCTTCGCGGGTCGGCGTCCACGGTGCGTCAAATCTTCGGTGTAGGTAGGGGGACGGATCCTTAACCCTTGTACTTCCATTCCCGTGATTTTGGTAGGCCGTGGTGAGCTGAGCGGGCTTATTCGAGCATTTTTGGGAAAAGAGCATGTTTTGGGGTGTGAGCCCGATCTAGAGTTTTGATCGCATTTTTGGGGACTAAATGGGTCCTCTCGGTGCTAGAGAGGTTGGGAACTAGTTTCCCCTTGTTTTCCCCTTCACATGGGTGTGAACGGGACGTGGAATGGGCTTTCACATCGTTTTCACCGTTTTCGATCTCGGGACGACCTAGTGGTCATTCCAGCGACCGCTAGGGTGTTAAGCAGTCATGTAGAGACCGCTAGGGGTCCCATATGTCGGTTCGGGCTTTGCGGTCGCGCGATGGACCGCCAGGGTGCCTTAGCGGTCTGGTGAAGACCGCTAGGCTTTGTTTTGCGGTCAGGGCATGACCGTTTGACCGTGTTTTGGTCGTTTGAGGTCAGTGGGGTAGCGGCCTTGCGACTGACCGCCAGGTGGAGCTTAGCGGTCAGGCGGGGGACTGCCACCCTACTTGGTGGCCCGGGAGTTACCGCTTGGGGTTTTAGTTCATCGTCGGCCCTTGCGGTCCTGGCTGGATCGCTAGGCTGGGCCTTGAGGTCTAGAGGTGATCGCTAGGCTCCTTGACGGTCCATAGAGGACTGCCAGGAGATTCTTCGTGCTCACCGTGTCTGTTTCACGTTGTGTTGGTCTCCTGTCGACTCGGTTGTGACCCAGTAGTCGACCTTCGGCCTCGTGAATGTACCGGACATCGTAGGACCTATGTTCGTGCTTTTGGGGGTGTCCGGAGATATCATTTTATCTCGATTAGCATGCCCGTAGGTTGGGTGGGTTCGGGTGACCCCATGTGTTCCGGGCTTTCGTGTTCTTTCTAGATCGAGTCGCCGTGAGCCGGCGTGAGTGCGGAAGGCTATTTCCGTACCTCAGTGGCTTTCCGAGAAGTGTTTTACGTGTGGGCCATGTGGATGGCCTTGGAATGTGAGTCCAATTGCCCATCCTTGGGCTGGAGGTTTCTCGCTCTTCCCTTGGATAGGGAATTACCTCGGCGGCTTGTGAGATACCTTGGGAATCATGTCACCGTGGTTTTAGACCTTGGGATAGGCCAGATTGACAGCGTGGAGCTATACCTGTACAACGGTCTTGACCCGAGTCGTGTGGCTCAAGGACCGTTAGGTTTATTAGCTCTAGTGGACCATCCAGAGTATGGTAGCCCCGAGCCACCTATTTGTCATGCCCCGAACCGATAGTAGTGGGAAGCGTTACTCGGAACGTGGCAGGGAAGCAGTCATGTTAATCAGAGTAAAGAAACAACATATGAAAATAATAGCAAAGATACATGGAGGCCATTAATTTGACAAAAATATAATTTTATTGATGTTTGAAAATTTAAACTTACAATTCGACTCAAATTACAATAAAAGACTCCAATAAAAAGGAAACAAGAATAAGGCGAAAGGACATAACTCACGATACTAACTAGACTCAAGAAATAGGATAAAGGAAGACTCTGGTCTCTATGGCTCCTGGTTCACTCAATCACGATGGCCGGTCCCATTTTCGAGCGTTCCATCTACCGAGTTACCTAAAAAGGGTTTGAAGAAAAGATGGGTGAGCGAGAAGCTCAGTAGGAATTACACTCTATCACCAGGCAATATTTAAATAATTTACCATTTCATGAAGATGCATGAATGATGCGTAAAAATACGAGTAAAGTAGACTAAATAAACAGCACCAATAGATGATTACTAGCATAAGGATGGGATAGAGATATTTCAAGTCAAGATATCAAGAGCAACTAACTAGAACTTCATGTGAATGGCCATTTATCAAGCCAAGTCATGTCACGTAAGCAAGTACTTCACGCATTCAAGCATGTATAGCGAGTATCACGAGAGTGTGGAATGTCGTAGACTTAACACGCTAGATAGTACTCGGTTCAATGTCACACCTAGTCATTACACCTCCCTGGGGCACAAGTACACTTCGGGTGCTCCTCCCAGGACCAGATTGTGCCCTTTGTAAAGATTGCCTTGGCATTGATTGGTTGGATCAGAGATCCCATGAAATCTAGACATCCACAATATTTAATGGCCGAGAGTTCCAAGGTCAATCCATGTAGCAAAAGACGATACATGTAGGAAAAAGGAAATTCTTGAAGGACTTCCAAGAAATAAGCTATTTTAACTAGAAGAATATACATATAAGCCATTATAGGAAATGACTTTTAAAGAGGGATCATGATGTAAGACCCATCAAAGGTCACATTCTCGAGGAGGCTATAAGGGTTAAACACATTAGAAAGCCATGAAAATAGTGATTTCTGGAAAACTAGCGAGAGGAAAATGGTCCATGGGAGACCGTATTGAATGAAAAAGGGTCCAGGTGAGACTGCCACACGGTCACAGGCCTGGATGAGATTCAATCAACTTCTAGGATCTCCTAGTTGACATACGTCAAACTTTGACTGAAACATAGTTCAGTCTACCAGACCAAGTCAATTGGGGTCACTTAGGATCGACCTAGACAGAGCCGAGTCATCCAAGAATGGCTAGGCGACTGGACAGAAACCGGTTCACAAACTAGACTGGAAGGGGAATGCGGTCATGGGCTTGGCCGCTACATAGAGTAGCGGTCCAGCTAAGGCCGCATCTTGGAGAGAGCCGGGTAGAACTCCGGTTGCCCAAAATAACATTTTCCAATCAAGACAGAAAGGTTCAGGTGTTAGGGTACAACATGCCCTGCGTCCTTGTGGGAATCCCAGGCTCGCGGAGTTTTATGGAGGCCTCAAAATATGAACACCTAGTCTGGCGGAAGAAATATCCGACGGAGAGGTATTCGATGCCCAAGAATTAATGTGCCATAAACATCAGAAAATGGGTATAATCGGTCCAGTCGACACCACCAGAGTGGCACGACCTTGAAACAAGTTCTAACTATATAATGGAAATAAAATTTTGCAAACTAATCAATTATGTAGACATGTTACTCTACTCTCTCTTTTTAATCATTTTATAATACATGAATTATGAACATGAATGGACAATTTATGAAAGAGAATTAGACCTTAATCAAATGTTTCATGAGTCCTAATCATAAGTGTGCTTATACAACGTAATTAACCTTAATAGCATGATGTTAATCAGGGAATGACATAACCTAACACGCCCAAAAAATGATCAACACTTTCACTGAAACAGGGATAAAATGGTCTATAATAGGATTGCCATAAGCATAAGACGGTCTATAATAGAACTGCTAACCTTGATTAACGACTGCTGGAGTGACAAGTGCGAAAACAGGGGCCTTGCGGTCTATCGGGTGGCCGCTAGACCTATAAGCGGTCTATCGGGCGGCTGCTAAGTCCAGCATAACCCTCAAACCAACAAACGGTCTGTCGGGCGACCGCTAGGGCAAGCGGCGGTCACTGATAGGGCCGCTACCCAGTCCCCGCCCTGGCCTCCGGCGAGTCCCGACACACCTTACTTGTATCTCAAAATTCGTGCAGTATGGTGAACCAAAATTGGGCAAATCGATGTCAGTAGAAAGACAACAAAATTTCAAACATGATGGCAGTGGTTAATTAGAATTTTAGCTTGCTAAATTCAAACAACAGATCGATACAAATGGAACTAGCATGGTCGGTGCCCGAATTGGCATGCACAATAAAAATTGAAATACAAACTCCATACTAAACCAAAATTAGGGCTTTTGATATCAAATGAAAGAGGACTCGAAGGCGCATAAAAGAATGTATGTTAATTAATCTTTAGCCTGAGAGAAACCTACCTATTTGGATCACAAACTCGGACGCCGCGAAGAACCCTAATTGCGAACCCTTGCCGTTCCTCGCTGTCCGATGCCCTCAATCGACCACGTCCGCGGCTGCAGCGGCCAAATGGGGTTTATGGGAGGTTCAGGCATCGCTTTAAAGGGGTTAGAGTTCAAAGAAGAGGCGTGTAGGGGATTGGAGATCGATTGGAAGATAGGACCGCGCGAAACTCGTGGTTGACCAAATCAATGGGTTATCCACCTAAATTCGGCAGCTAGGATTAGGGTTTCCACTAGATTCGAGAGGGGAAATGGGCTTCAAGGATGGGCCTATCAATTGGATATGGTTTGCGCTCGAATGGTTGAGGATTGGGCTCGAATTAGATAGATTTAGGTTAACCCGTTAAGAACAATGAATTTGGCTATTAACTCCTTAATTCATACTAATTAAATTTTTATTAGGGGTCGGCCCAGTTGACAATCTTATTAAGCATATCGTTCTCCATAAGAATATAATTTTTCTATATTTTTATAAATTGGTCAAAACTTTGACTTACGGGCGGAATTAATTTAATATATATATATTAAATTATTCAATCGCATCTTGAAATATGAAATATTTTTTGTCATTGTACAAAAATAATTATTCTATTTTATCCATATAATTTTGCCACTTACCAAAATAAATAATGTCCTTTAACTATAAAAATTATTAAAGTCATTAAATGACAAGTTAATTTAGAAAATGAATATTTTAATCTTTTTCAATATATTGACCTCACTCTTCGTCGTGTTGAAATTCAATTATTCGTTCATTTTTTTTGAAAAACTTATTTTCCTTTTCTTTTTGCACATTTTTAATTATTCTTCTAAGATTAAATTTATAACTTAATATATTTATTTTTCCCATATTTTTGTTTCCATACATATTTTATATTTTTAATTTTATCCTTTATTAATTAACTGGGGTGTCAGACCCTCCCCCACTTTAAAGAATTTAGTCCCCAAATTCACCGATCATTTTTTTTTTGAATAATCTAACTAAGATTGACCCTATCTATTAATTAATTAAAATAATGATCTAATCAAAATCTAGTGAGAAAAGAGCTAACTAGAGTTAAAGATGAAGAGTACGATACCTTTTTATAATTTCTTCTTTGATAATAAAAACTGGTTCCGATTCTCCTTTAATCATTGCTTGCGGGAGTAGCTTAGAGCAACTAGCCATTCTATGGTCTTTATTTTCGCATCGAAGACACGCTCCGCTCTTTCGCCAGCACTCCTTGGCCTGATGACCCAATTTATGACAGTGAAAACACTTCTTTTGTGATAGGTTATCCATTCTCTTTTTGTTACTTCGAAATTCTTTACGACGAACTCGCCAACCTTTAACAAAATCGGGTGTTATCTTACTCGCGAACCTTCTCTTTTTCATTTCAAAAGAAGCTTAGAGACCTGCAAAAATAATTATAAGTTAGTAAACTTATTACCCTTATGCGTCGCACTATCGTCGTCTTGCACATATTTTATTACTTAACTCGAGACTCTACCCATTCTCACTAGGTGAAACGAAGGGATGACATGGGTTATACGACCTTTTACTCAGGGTAACCTAAACTCACGGATAAGAACCTAGGACTTAAACAACCTAGCTCTGATACCACTTCTGTCATGCCCCGAACCGATAATAGTGGGAAGCGTTGCTCAGAACGTGGCAGCGAAACAGTCATGTTAATTAGAGTAAAAACACAACATATGAAAATAATAGCAAAGATATATGGATGCCATTAGTTTGACAAAAATATAATTTTATTGATGTTTGAAAATTTAAATTTACAATTTGACTTAAATTACAATAAAAGACTCCAATAAAAAGGAAACAAGAATAAGGCGAAAGGACATAACTCACGATACTAACTAGACTCAAGAAATAGGAAAAAGGAAGATTCTGGTCTCTAAGGCTCCAGGTTCACTTAATCACGCTGGTCGTTCCCATTTTCGAGCGTTCTATCGATCTACCGAGTTACCTAAAAAGGGTTTGGAAAAAAGAGGGGTGAGCGAGAAGCTCAGTAGGAATTACACTCTATCACCAGGCAGTATTTAAATAATTTACCATTTCATGAAGATGCATGAACGATGCGTAAAAATATGAGTAAAGTAGACTAAATAAACAACACCAATAGATGATTACTAGCATAAGGATGGGATAGAGATATTGCAAGTCAAGATATCAAGAGCAAGTAACTAAAACTTCATGTGAATGGCCATTTATCAAGTCAAGTCATGTCACGTAAGCAAGTACTTCACGCATTCAAGCATGTATAGCGAGTATCACGAGAGTGTGGAATGTCGTAGACTTAACACGCTAGATAGTACTCGGTTCAATGCCACACCTAGTCATTACACCTCCCCGGGGCACAAGTACACTTCGGGTGCTCCTCCCAGGACCAGATTGGGCCCTTTGTAGAGATTGCCTTGGCATTGATTGGTTGGATCAGAGATCCCACGAAATCTAGACATCCACAATATTTAATGGCCGAGAGTTCCAAGGTCAAGCCATGTAGCAAAAGACGATACATATAGGAAAAAGGAAATTCTTGAAGGACTTCCAAGAAATAAGCTCTTTTAACTAGAAGAATATACATATAAGGCATTATAGGAAATGACTTATAAAGAGGGATCATGATGTAAGACCCATCAAAAGTCACATTCTCGAGGTATAATAGTCTGGAGAGGCTATAAGGGTTAAACACACCAGAAAGCCATGAAAATAGCGATTCTGGAAAACTGGCGAGCATGCGATCAGACTGAGACCACAACAGGAGCAAAACGGTCCATGGGACACCGCATTGAATGAAAAACGGTCCAGGTGAGACCGCCACACGGTCACAGGCTTGGGTGAGATTCAGTCGACTTCTAGGATCTCCTAGTTAACCTAGGTCAAACTTTGACTGAAACATAGTTCAGTCTACCAGACCAAGTCAATTGGGGTCATTGAGGATCGACCTAGGCATGACCGAGTCGTCCTAGAATGGCTAGGCGACTGGACAAAAACCGGTTCACAAACTAGACAGGAAGGGGAATGCGGTCATGGGCTTGGCCGCTACATAGAGTAGCGGTCTAGCTAAGGCCGCATCTTGGACAGAGTCAGTAGAATTCTGATTGCCCAAAATCACAATTTCTGATCGAGTAAGTAAGGTTCAGGCGTTAGGGTACAACATGCCATGCGTCCTTGTGGGAATCCCAGGCTCGCGGAGTTTTATGGAGGCCTCAAAATATGAACACCTAGTCTGGCGGAAGAAATATCCGACGGAGAGGTATTCGATGCCCAAGAATTAATGTGCCATAAACATCAGAAAATGGGTATAATCGGTCCAGTCGACACCCCCAGAGTGGCACGACCTTGAAACAAGTTCTAACTATATAATGGAAATAAAATTTTGCAAACTAATCAATTATGTAGACATGTTACTCTACTCTCTTTTTAATCATTTTATAATACATGAATTATGAACATGAATGGACAATTTATGGAAGAGAATTAGACCTTAATCAAATGTTTCATGAGTCCTAATCATTAGTGTGTTTATACAACGTAATTAACCTTAATAGCATGATGTTAATCAGGGAATGACATAACCTAACACGCCCAAAAAATGATCAACACTTTCACTGAAACAGGGATAAAATGGTCTATAATAGGATCGCCATAAGCATAAGACGGTCTATAATAGAACTGCTAACCTTGATTAACGACCGTTGGAGTGACAAGTGCGAAAACAGGGGCCTTGCGGTCTATCGGGTGGCCGCTAGACCTAGAAGCGGTCTATCGGGCGGCTGCTAAGTCCAGCATAACCCTCAAACCAACAAACGGTCTGTCGGGCGACCGCTAGGGCAAGCGGCGGTCACTGATAGGGCCGCTACCCAGTCCCCGCCCTGGCCTCCGGCGAGTCCCGACACACCTTACTTGTATCTCAAAATTCGTGCAGTATGGTGAACCAAAATTGGGCAAATCGATGTCAGTAGAAAGACAACAAAATTTCAAACATGATGGCAATGTTTAATTAGAATTTTATCTTGCTAAATTCAAACAACAGATCGATACAAATGGAACTAACATGGTCAGTGCCTTAATTGACATGCTTCTAATAAAAATTGAAATACGAACTCCATACTAAACCAAAATTAGGGCTTTTGAAATCAAATGAAAGAGGACTTGAAGGGGCACAAAATGATGTATGTTAATTAATCTTTAGCCTGAGAGAAACCTACCGATTAGGATCGAAACTCGGACGATGCGGAGAAAACCCTAATCGCGAACCCTTGCCGTTCCTTGTCAAAATTCGCCCTCGATCGCCCCGGTCGCTAGTTAGAAGTTCAAATAGAGGTCTTAGGTCGACAAAGCCCTCAATTTATAGGGTGAATAGATGCTTCTAGAGGTCGAATTGGCTTAGAGAGTCCAATGGGGAAAAATCGGCGAAAAGCTCAAAATTTGACCAAATCCATCGTCGCCACCGTCGAAAGGAGCCTCTAGGGTTAGGGTTATTCGAGAGGGGAAATGGGCTTCAAGGATTGGCCTATCAATTGGATCTGGTTTGGGCTCGAATGGTTAAGGATTGGGCTCGAATTGGATCGATTAAGGTCAACCTGTTAAAAATAATGACTTTGGCTATTAACTCCTTAATTAATCCTAATTAAATTTTTATTAGGGGTCAGCCCAGTTGACAATCTTATTAAGCATATCCTTATCCATAAGAATATAATTTTTCTATATTTTTATAAATTGTTCAAAACTTTGGCTTACGGGCAGAATTAATTTAATCAATATATATTAAATTATTCAATCGCATCTTGAAATATGAAATTCTTTTTTTTGGTCATTGTAGAAAAATAATTATTTCTTTTTATTTATATAGTTTTGCCACTTATCAAAATAAATATTTTAATCTTTTTCAATATATCGGCCTCACTCTTCGTCGGGTTGAAATTCAATTATTCGTACACTTTTTTTTCAATATGTCCTTTAACTAGATGTAGCTTTCCTGCGCACGCGTGTGCGAACCCACTTGGGAGTAGTGGAGAGCGTGACCCGAGAGAGATGATTTTTAGGCTGGTTACCGTTGGGCCCCCACGCGCAGCCCGAGTCCAGGCTTCGGGGGAAGAACCAGCTAGAGGATCTGACCTACGGCGCATGGTCTATGTGTGCACACTTAGTTGGGGGCTGTCGGACCCGCGCTAACGAGCGCGACCCCAGCTAGTCCTTGTTCGTGGTACTGGTTACTGTGGTGTCTCTGTCTCCGCCTGGGGCGTCGAAGCGAGACACTTGAGGCGTGGACTAAGTCGTTAGTGGACGTATCCGACTTTGCGTCTAGTGGACAGTGCTCCCGTCACGTACCGTGAGTTTCTTGTCACTTGAGTTTTCGCTTCCCGTCTTCTAGACGTGGTTTTGTGTGAAGTTCCGGGTGTGTTCCCGAGGTAGAGGTCTAGGGTTCTGGTGAGCGTCATGGTGTTAGGTCCACAATAGTATTTTCGTGATGTTTCATCTTGTAGCGTAGCCAGAGGTTTCCCCGGTAGTTCGGTGGTCCCCCGATTGTGAGATCGGGGCGTGTTTTCTGGTACAGTAGGAGTAGCTATAGTGCCGAGTTTTTACCAGCCACCGGTTTGCTATTCCTGTTATCGTTGCTACTTTCTGTTACCGTTGTTGTTTACGGTTGGGGTTCCACGGGATCCCTACTGAGCCAGTGACAGGAGGCTCACCCCAACTTTTCACGTGCGGTGATTCTTCCTCGTGGCTCGAGGGTGCTATGCGGAAGTTCTTAGTCGCCAGTTCGTCGGGACGAGTGTTCTCTCGGCGTGGGATACGTTTCTCTACCTTAGACTGTACTTCTGTCGGACTGGACTTTGTTGTAGTTGTTTATTTATTTCTGTTAATTACTGAATTACCCTGCTTTATTTCCTTTTTTTTTTGTACCTCCACACTCCTTTTTATCCCTTCCGAGCCCCGGCTCGTGGGCGGCGGGCCAAGATTCGAATGGTATCGGGTTCCTTTCCCAGTATCCGGATCTTAGGTCGTTACAGTTGGTATCAGAGCTGTGGTTGTGGTCGTGGTCGTACATGGGAATTTGAGATATTGTAGTGATCAGAGTCTGTAAGGTCCAGTACAGTCGGCAGCTAGCATAGGGTTTTGTGTTTGATTTTCGCTTGGTTTCTCGCATAAGAGCCTATGTGCTTGGTGTTGGCGCTGTGAAGGTGGTTGCTATTTCGTGGAGTGTTGGTATGAGGCCCGAGGGATGTGATAAGAGATATTTCTTTCCGATGGGTGGTGGCCCCGGTGGTGCAGCATTCGGCAGAGGTTGCCAGCAGGTGCGGATCTCTGGTGCTGCATTCGAGGTATTTGCAGTGAGGTCAGGTGACTGGTGAGGACTGTTCGTGGTTAAGTGGTCGTGACTGTGCTCTGAGGGAGCTGTTATCGGGTTGGCCACTCAGCTTAAGATTTATCCAGCCCCTGAGGCGTTGAGATCGTGGTTTGAGGTGGCAGAGCGGGCGCTCTGGTCGAGATGTGCTCGGATGAGCGAAGGATCTTTTTGGTGAGGTGTTGATTGTTGAGCCTGGCGTTTTGGCGTGTTATTGGTTTCCAGGTCAGAGGCAGGTGTAAGTGAGGAGCGTGTGGCAGCAGCTAGCGCGACCACTGTGGCAAGCGTGTGGCTGTGTATGAGAAGCATTGCCCATCCCCTGATGTTTAAGGGTGTCGGTGTAGCTCCGGAAGGATGAGTGCCGGTTGGGCGGTGTTCATGAGAATTCGTGACTGGCGTTGTGCTTTCCGAGGTGCTGTGGATCGGAGCTTGCGGAGTTGCTGAGGTTGAGTAGAGCATTGGAGGATTAGTTCCTCTGTATGTGATTGTCTCCAACTGTGTGAGATGTGTTGTTGCCGTGCCATTGCCTGAGATATTGTGGTTCATGGCACTGGTAAGATGGAGAGTTGGGGAAATAAGTTGGCGAGTGCGCCGCATGAGTACCCTGTTCGTGTGTTGGAAGTTGTGTTCTTGGATGAGATCGTGTTCTGGAGAAGTGATCTCTGAGAGATTATGGGTCCCAGTTGGTAGCTGCGAGCGGCTGGTAAAGCTAGCCACGTGGTCGACCATGGTAAGATGTGTATTGTCTGGGGACCCATGTGCTGTGGTGGCATGCGGCACTTTACTATTTTGGAATTGTGTACCGTGAATTGTTCAAGCTATGTCCCGTGGCTCTGTGGTAAGAGCGGAACCGGGATTGGCAGGCGTCCACTTGGAGTAATTGAGATGAGATAGGATTTGATGAGACAGGATGTTGGATAATGCCGGTGTATAGAGGTCTCTGAAGATACGTTGGCGTTGGAATGGTGGTCCTTGGCCTGTGACCAGCTTGGGAGGATTCCCCTGTAAGTTTGAGTCGAGTGAGGTGAAGATCGAAGACTCCAGGTTCTTGTAATTTGGTTTCACCGTGCTCCCCTAAGAGGGTAGAGTTGGCGTAAGATGTGGTGTTGGTATGTGCGCGAGTCAACGGATGGCCTGTCAAGATTTGGAATGTACCCTTCGGACCTGGTGAAGGACCAGGAAAGAAGGAAGAAGCTGAGTGAGTTAAGGGTTTCCCGTTAACGAGTGTCTGGTGACCAACGATTGGTCTTTCACAGACAAAAGATGCTGGTTGTGGCGAGTCGAGAATGGCGAGAGCCATGTGCAAGCGAGGCCTTGGGTGGTCGATCGTGAGGTGTGCCTTTTCCCGGATTCGATCTGGGATTTGTGAGAAGTTTGTCATCTGGCAGAGTTTGCCGTGTTGCTAAGGGCGTATGGCTTGCCGGGTGCGAGCTGGTGGAAGCTCAGTGATGGTTGTTCCCGGTGCAGGGCATGAGATCGGTCAGCGGGTTGTGAAGTTGGTGTTTGGTTGGTCCGTCGAGCATGGGCGTTGACCGGTGGTTCGGTTTTCGTGGCGAGGAGTGTGTTTTCTCGGTGAGCGTGGTGGTGTCTACGGTGTCGTGGTTGGTTTTGTGTCGGATGAGGTGATGCCAGACTTGTGCCCTTTTTGCATATACCTGCTCTGATGACCAATGTGTGTGCGGTCTGCGAGCGTGGCGTTGTCCGTGATTAAGGTCTGGCGGTATCCCTCATGATTGGTGCTTTTGTGAGAATCGAGATTTTCTATGCTGGGGCTCTGACAGCGTTGTCAGTTGGTTAAGGCGTTCTCCCCCTGTCGCTTGACGTTTGTCCTGAATTTCGAGGATGAAATTTCTTTAAGGGGGGAGGGCTATAATGTCCCGAATTTTTTGGATATTTTTTGGATCATTTTCGTGGGTCCCGGAGTGTGTTTTGTGCTATACACGGGTTTTTCTATGATATGCCTTTGGAACCTTGTGCAGGGTGAACCATTACGTTCTCTGACTCCGGGACGTGACCAGCGCATTGTGTTCTTCCCTAGGATCACGGAGGTAATTTTTTGTATTTTTTTGAATTTCTAGAAATTTTGGGTTCTTCTATATATATTAACCTCCTTTTCTCTCTCCCCATCTCTCATTTCTCTCATTCCTCCCTCTCTCTTCTCATGCTCTCTCCTCTCCCCCTCTCTTCTCCGGTGGCCGACGGAGGTGGACAGGGGCGAGGCGGCGAGGATCATGGGGCGTGGAGCGGCGAGGATGGAGCGAGGATTGTGATGGTGGAGGTGGTTCATGGGATCATGAGTCGGCGGAGATTTAACGGTGTTTTCTTCACAGATCGGCGTCCACGGCGGGTCAAATACTCGGTGAAGGTAGGGGGACGAATCCTTAACCCTTGTACTTCCATTCCTGTCATTTTGGTAGGCCGTGGTGTGCCGAGCGGGCTTATTCGAGCGTTTTGGGAAAAGAGCATGTTTTGGGGTGTGAGCCCGATCTAGAGTTTTGATTGCATTTTTGGGGTCTACATGGGTCCTCTCAGTGCTAGACAGGTTGGGAACTTGTTTCCCCTTGTTTTCCCCTTCACATGGGTGTGAACGGGGCGTGGAATGGGCTTTCCCGCCATTTTCGCTGTTTTCGGGCTCGGGACGACCTAGCGGTTGTTCCAGTGACCGCTATGTTGTGTTGGGTTTGTTGTGCTCCCTCTTGGTTTTGATTTTGATGATAACAAAATATTGTGTGTATGTGGAAGAACTTCATACATGCTTGCATATGTTTTTGATGATAGTGTGCATTAATGATTATACGTGTTGCAATTCTTATATGGACAATGTTTAAATATGGTTGAGATGTAAATGGTCCTTGAGGCTCATGCATGTTTGGTAAAATGCATGGATTATGAAGTTAATTTTCATATGAGAATTTTGGGATTGTTATGTGCTTAATTCATTGATACAAAACTTGGTGATCTTTCATGTATAACTCTATTGAAGCATTGAGCCATTGTGTTTTTAATGGTCTCATAAGGTTGAGGATAACTGAGTTCTGACTTGGGCCTTCATGCATATTCATCATAATGTTTTTATGCTAGATGCATAAGTTGCATTCTTCATGAAACTGGGGGCTTAATTGAATTGATTGCAACTCTCACATTGAATGATATTTGTTTTCACATGTTGAACTTTAGCATGAGCTTTCATGATGTGACACACCCTTGGACTTTAACAAGCAAGCACAATTCGCAATAGTAACGGACCGAAATTTGGCAGCCACTCACCCGACAATCACCCAAAATCTGGGGTAAGTTTGCGATGCCAAGTGGAGGATGTGAGGGCTGGGCCCTTGCTGGTAGAGGGCCAGCAAGGCCAAGGTTATTCCCAAGGGTACAGAAGCCCAATTCAATGGAGCTGACTGTGAGTGACGTCACGCGGTTCGGGGAGCGAAGAAGACGCGGAGCGCGCGGGCTCCTTTTTGTTTGCTGCAACACAGAAATAAGAGAAAAGAGAAGGGGCCACCACGGGAGATTGCTCCGGCGGGGCGAGCGGGATAAATATAATATAGCAAGATATGGGGGTTAAACGGCCATAGCGAGAAGTGACTCGCCGCGGCCTCGGGGGGACGGGAATGGTGCAAAAATCAAATAGCAAGAATTAAAACGGCCATTGGGGAAGTGACTCGCCGCAGCCTCAAGAATATGAGCAGATAAGAATATAACAGAATATAAGGAGAATATAAAGAACGGGAATTTAAACGGCCATTGGGGAAGTGACTCGCCGCGGCCTCGAGAATATGAATAGATAAGAATATAACAAAATATAAAGAGAATATAAGAACAGGAATTTAAACGGCCATTGGGGAAGTGACTCGCCGCGGCCTCGAGAATATGAGCAGATAAGAATATAACAGAATATAAAAAGAATATAAGAACAGGAATTTAAACGGTCATTGGGGAAGTGACTCGCCGCGGCCTCGAGAATATGAGCAGATAAGAATATAACAGAATATAAGGAGAATATAAAGAACAGGAATTTAAACGGCCATTGGGGAAGTGACTCACCGCGGCCTCGAGAACAAGATGTGATCGCCAGGGGCCAAAAGACCCCAAAATAAAGAAAGTGATCGCGCCTACCTCAAGAGCGGGAGATGGCGTGTTGCTTCTTCCTCCCCTTTCGGCTGGCCGACAGAGAGGGCTTTCCTTGGGTACCCTTGCAAAACAACGACAAACAAGTAACGAGTGGGTTAGAAAGATGAAGGTGTAGTATTCAAATCCTTGCGATAAAAATGACGAAATGATGGCAAGACACACACCTGGTTGGTGTTATCTTTTAAACCCCTCTCGGACTCGAGTAAGAGGAAAATGAGATGATGGATGCAAGAAGTATATAAGAAGAGGCGCCCTTATGAAGGGGGATAGAGGATGCGAGATGTTGAATGCAAAAGAACTACGAAGAAAAGGAAGGGATTGGCTTATTGGATGTGCCGGTGGTGAAATCCGGCGGAGCTCCGACAGCGTAGGGACGACGTGGAAGCGCGGTGGATGAAGACGACCTTCCTCTTGCGAGCGTGGGCACCCGAGAAGCCGGCAGAAACTCCACCTACAAAAGACCCCACGGGTTAGAAATGACTCCGTAGCCTCTGGGCTCCGGCAGCCTATCGGATCTCTTAGAAGCTCCCCCAGAACTGAGGGGTTGGCCTCTATTTATAGGGCTCCGGAGGGTGGAGGCGTCCAGGACCCTGGACACCTCCATCAGGGCAAAAAAGATATTTTATTCTATTTTTATTCATTTTTTTCAAATTTTTTTATGGAGGCGTTCAGGGTCCCGGACGTCTCCATAAGTCCCACCGAACTCCACCGAAAGTCACACGCGGTTTAACACAACACGTGGTTTTGGAGCGGCGACCCGTGATTTGGAAATGGGCGCGTCCAGCCGGCTGGACGTCTCCACAATTGGATTCTTTCACACACGATAAACCGTCGTTCGGTGGGTGGGGCCCCGTGAGTGAGTTGATGGAGGCATCCAGGGGCCTGGACGCCTCCAAGAAAATATATTTTTATTTTTTTTGTTTTGTTTTTTATGCCAATTGGCATATATATTTTTTATATTTTATTTTTATGAAGGCGTCTAGGGGCCTGGACGCCTCCATTAATTATTATTATTTTTATTTGTTTTTTGGTTTGAAAAATAAATAAAAAAGATGGGGGCGTCCAGGAGCCTGGACGCCCCCATGAAGACCCGCTAGGGTCCTCAGACAAGGCGTTGGCAGCCGCCCGGCAGACACCCTTCCTGGTTTCGGAACCTTCCGATGCGTCTGACTGGTGTTGATGCCGTCCGAATGCCGAGACAATTCCGGATGCTGAAAAGGGCGGAAGAAGACTCAAGAAAAGGAAGCACTCGAGCGATTCAAAATGCGTAAGCCGTCGCGGGGCGTCGTATAGTAATATGAGACTTTCTTAGGAGACGTCAGGAATGGCGTGTCTACAGCTGCCCCACCTTGGCGTCTGCTTTGCAAGGGAGCGACACGTAGTGGAATGATATCGAAGTGGAGTGAAATGAAGTGGGAGTGGACTGATAAGTTGATGCCAAGGTGTGATGAGACACGCTTTTGACGTTTCTGTTTGGAATCTTTCCTGAAGTTTCAATGAGGCGGCCTTGAAGAAGGTCGTTCAAATATTGACGATTACTTGGACGGAGATCAAATAAGGAAGGGTGAGATGTGTTATCAGGCACGAAAAATAAAGGAGACCAACTTCTCGGTGTGGAAGTACCTAGGTCATAAACCCGCAGGTTTCACCTTTGGTGAGCGGTTACCAGCCAATGTGAAAGTGCTGCGGCCAAGGTGGGTCAAACAAGGTAAAAAGTAAAGAAATATCTGAGAGTCTGTCCAAACAAGGGTCTCCTTTGGAAGAGCAGCGTAGGGCCGTTTCAAGGAAACTCAGTATTTCATTCGGAGTGGAATATCTCATATTTGTAAGAATTGAAGCACAGCGGCTTTCGCAATCGAATCACTTGAATGATCTTCCGCAATAAATCAAAGTCCTATATGAATGCATGCTGGGTTAAAATAAAAATTTAAAATAAACTAAAATAGAAAATAGCCAAGGATAATATTGTCAACTTGTTAAGAACGGGTCAGGATACCGATCCGGTGAGCCGACACTGGGCTGGGGCCCGTTTATCCGCACACCAACTCACTGAATGGAACCGTCGTCCCCATGCTATCACAAGTTAATGGCTTATCCGTACAACCCAAATTCTTCTGGGATCATCACCGTTTTTGTTGAAGGGGAACTCAAATCCCAGATTCGTTCGGGCCGCAAGGTCCTTGACATGTTCTAGTAGCGTAGGTATCATATACTACGACGCATGACAAGGTGGGACCAACCAATGAAAGGTGGGACAGGAGGCAGGACAAAGACGTCCGTTAGTAAAACCTGCACAGGCCAGCATGGATTAATAACATCAGAAAGTAACAGAATCTTAACAGAATCGCACCACAATGGAAAGGAGATCTAGCCAAAATCCTGACATTGACTGCTGATGTGACATGTTCTGTCCTATAGCGATCTTCCCTTCCTATAAGAACTCCCCTTAGGCTAGTTCATTCAAATGCATCAAGGTGGGTTTTTGAAGCTCAGGACAGGAAGGAGAGGAGAATCTAGAGATTTCAGGATGGAAGGAGAGTCTTCCCGCGTTATGAAGAGGAGTAGGCCTAGCAGCGAGATCAGGCGACTCTCCGACCTCAAGGGTCATCTGAGTGGGACGATCATGTCGTATATGGTAAGCTGATTCATTTCAAATTTTCTCCTCTTGAACCTTCTTCTCACTTGCTCTCTTCCTCCTTATTTCTTTTCCTTTTCCAGCCATATCCACTCTTCCCGGGCCCGAGGAAGTTTTCCAAATTGCCATGGCTTTCAAAGTTAACTTCCAATATATCCATCGGCATGAGGGCCATACTCTCGAAGTGGCATCTGCAGGGGCTCCTTATTCACGCCAAACACTACGAGAAGATTCGTATGGACTGGGCGGCTAGGGGCGCACTAGTGGAGATCTGGCATCCCCAGACCCACACTTTTATCTTCCCGACCTTCGAGGCGACCATCCTCCTCGAGGAGGTGGAACTTCTGCTCGGATTGAAGAAATTCAAGAGTGACGAGAAGGTGAAGGCTATGCGGATGCTGACACGGGGGACTTCCGAAAGCGTCCTTGGAAGCTTCATGCCGCCCGACGCAGCCCGAAAGGTTCGTACTCAAAAGGGAATTGATTTCCAAAAGCTCGCGGAATGGGTCATGAAGGCCCTGAGAGGGTTACCAGACGATGACTATTTGGAGGGAATCATGAAGGGGTTCACCATTTGTCTGGCGGGTGCTCTCTTGTTTCCTTATACCGACAACATGGTGGAGGAAGACCAACTGAGTGCTATCTGCGGGATCTGGCGTGGAAAGAGGGTGGGACCCGCCGTCCTTGCCTATCTTTACAGCGGCCTTACTGCCTCGAGCATGGGTAAGCCTCCATTTGGTTGCGCACTTGTCTTAGATTATTGGCTTGATTTACATTTCAAATTCGACCACCGCGAGGGAATGCCAACGGCTTCGAAGCTTTTCCAACAAAGCCCGCTTCATCACATAGCCGACGTGTTAGGCTTTGGTGGCACTGTAGCGAACCGTGTTCCGTGGCTGAAGAAACGTGAAGACTGGCGGTCCCACTTTCGAACCATGACACAAAGCTTCTTTACTTGTGCACCGGCATGTCTACTTTCGCTCGAGCTCCTCATGAGGCCTTCCTCTGAAGTTGATCTCCAACTGATTGGTGCGACCGAGTTTGTCCTTTATAACGCGCATCGGTGCTGCCTCCAGATCGGCATTCCACGTCATTCGTTCCCACCACCGACTGACATCGTTCCTTTGAAGAAGAGAGAGTTGGGCACTGAAGCGGATGCGAAGGAAGCGAAGGCCGTCAAAGCACCCTGGAAGACAAGTGTTGCGGGAAAGGCCTTAGCGCATGTGGGGGAAGAATGCGAGCTGTGGAGAGCTTATGTAACCGAACTGGGGAAGTTAAGGCCTAAGGCGCCTAAGCCCCTGATGTAACTCGTTCTGCTTTCTGGTGGAATAAAATCTGGAATTTGGATGTTTTGGACCACGTTCCCTTTGTTATGATTTTTATTTTTCCATTTTTCTATTTTTATGTTTTCTTTCTTTTTATGTACCTATTTATTCATAATATGATCATATGTAAATATATATATTAAAATATATATTTTTAATGGGGGCGTCCAAGGGTCTGGACGCACCTAATTTTTTTTTATTTTTTTTGAATTTTTTTGGTTGGGGGCGTCCAGGAGTCTGGACGCCCCTAATTTCTTTTTTATTATTTTTTTGGATTTTTTGTTTGGGGGCGTCCAGGCACCTGGACGCCCCTAATTTTTGAATTTTTGAAAAGAAAAGAAAAATGTGGGGGCGTCCAAGCGCCTGGACACCCCAACAAAAGGAATTTTCTTTTATAAGGGGGGCCTCACCCCCCTTTCACTTCTACTGTTCATTCTGAAGACTCGTTCACTCTAAAACGACCCATTCCCAATTCTAATGGAGCAAGGAGGCCCGAACCAGGGTGGGGAGAATCGGAAACGATGGGCTCGTCGTCCGAGGAGGCTGAGAGATGACACCGAGGAGGCTTCCGTGGCGGAGGAGATTACGACGGAGGAGGAGGCTCCTATTTTGGCCGTGGAGGACCCTGCGGGCGCTGGTGACGCGGGAGAGGACGAGCACGATCCGGTAAGGCCCTTAGACTTCCATTCTATTGGTTCACTGGGCTAAACGGGCGGACGAGAGGCTGTGTGGAGAAGGCCGGGGAGTGAGTGAAGGAGGCGTCCAGGGGCCTGGACGCCTCCACAGTTTCTTTTTTTTCTTTTTATCTATTTATTAATAAAATAAGATTAAAAATAAGGAGGCGTCCAAGGCCTAGGACGCCTCCATGATAATATATATTATTTTATTTATTTTTTTTATTTTTTTGGGTTTTTCTAAAAGTAAAATAAGGAAAATATAGAGGAGGCGTCCAAGGTGTTGGATGCCTCTAAGAAAAACATAAATATTTTTAAAAATAAAATAAAAAATAAATAAGTAGCATATACAGTGTTATTGTTTATTACTATCCATGCTGCTGATGTGTTGCCCTGTTGGTTTTGTGGTGTGCAGGGCGTGATGAAGGGCTGGATCAGCTGGTCTCTAGTGGTGGCAGCGTACCGTGGGCTGCCAGACTTCCAGAGGGCGCGTGTGGACGCCATGGGCTTTGGAGCCTTCCTCAGGATCGAGCCCTTCCGGCTCGACCTTCCTCTTATCCAGGCATTAAGGGAGCGGTGGCATGCGCCGAGTCGGGTGTTTCTGATGCCCTGGGGGCACATGGTGCCGACGCTTGAAGACGTAGCTCAGATCACCGGGCTACGAGTTGATGGAGAGGCGGTCAGCGGGGTCACCTACCCCGACTACCGAGAGAGTGCCGTGGACCTGCTGTGGTTAGAGACGAGCATGACTGACAGAGACAGCAGGGTAGTCGGCCGAGTGGAGATTATGGAGGCGCTCGGATTCGTCGACCCGCCCGTGCAGCTTTTACCCAGGACCCGAGCGAGACTGGAGCGGAGTTTCTGGCACGACTGGAGGGAGATGCCCGTGCAGCTTTTACCCAGGACCCGAGCGAGCAAGGAGCTGGTGGATCTAGACCTCCGGAGGTTTCTTTTCTTCTTCCTGGGCCGCCTTCTGCTGGGGACGAAGGGTGACGGTATCCACTGCCGCTTCCTCGGGATCCTGGCGGACCTAGACAGAGTGGGGCACTATGCGTGGGGAGCGGCTCTGCTTGCCCATTTGATTGCTGATCTCTCCCAGACTTCAGAGAGGGAGACGACAGTCAGCGGCTTCGCACCTTTTCTCCAGGTACACAATTTATTTATGCATTTTACCGTAGTTAAATATGCAATTACTCGTGCTAATGATGTATGATGGATGCAGGTGTGGAGTTATTACTACTTCCCGATGGGGAGGGCCAGGCAGGGGAACAGGAGAGCCGTTCCTCTAGCGCGACAGTGGAGGCCGGTCGTGGTAGCGGCACCACACAGCTACCAGCTGGCGTCACTTCGTCGGGAGCTGAGCGAGTATCCCGAGGCCATGGTATGATGCGTATGATTTTTTTGTGTTTTTATGCATGTGACTGAATGGTAACTAACATGATGTATGTATGGTGATGTAGGTGGTGTGGAGACCCTACCTGGGCATGGGCGACGCTGGCCAGCCTTGGGTTGTAACGGGTCTTCCTCGTTTCGGGTGGGACGTGTGGGTCCATTGCCTGAACGAGATCGAGCCGCTTCGGCTGAGGCTGGTTATGAGGACGTTGGGGCTGGCCCAAGAGTGGGTCGATGTAGATGAGCCGGTCCGCATCGGGCGGAAGACCAAGGGGAAGGCGAAGATCGTGGACTGGCGTACGCGCTTCCTGGCACAGTACCAGGACTGGCAGCAGGGCGGGGTCCCAATGGTGTCCCATGTACAGGACAGTACTGATTACCTGAGACGGTACTGGGCTACATACGGGGACCGCCTCTTCCTTGGTGGTATGGCAGGGGTAAGTGAAATGAAAATGCTTCACCCTTCTATATGTATATGCTTGTGGCACTAACTTATGTGCAATGCAGGATGCTCGTGACAACATGATCGCCGACCTGCGGGCCCAGTTGGCGGACGCCAGGCGGTAGTTGGTGGCCATCCGACAGGAGTTGGAGATCCTGGTGAGTTTATGCGATGCATTTTTTTTGTGACCTGGATTTCGATGCTTAGCCTCTGACTGTCGTTTGCCCCGTGTTTCAGCGGGCCCACCAGGCAGCAGCAGCCGGGACGGCTGGTGGAGCGGGTTCCAGTTCGTGGGGCCCTCCCCGGAGATCTCTGCCCTTCAGGAGCAGCTGGCGTATGCGGTGGCTCGGGCTGAGGAGGCCGAGCGTGACCGCGAGGCTCGAGTGAGTGCTTGCTTTGCCCTGACCCTCTTCTAGCTGCTTTCCTTCCATCACTGCTCTCTCACGGTGCATGCGTGTTTGGACAGGTGGCCGAGATTCGGGAGGCCCTGGCCCGTGCTGTTCGTGCCGAGCAGGAGCGCGATGCTCGGGTGGCGGAGCGTGACGCCCGGATTGTGGAGCTGGAGGAGGAGCGGCGACGGGAGGCTGAGGAGCTCCCTCGTGACGTGTTGGATCTGCGGATTACCCTCGAGCTATCGAGGAGAGAGGCGATGAGAGAGAGAGAGAGGAGAGGGAGAGGGAGATCCTAGAGAGAGAGGGGAGAGGGATAGGGAGATCCTAGAGAGAGAGAGGGAGAGGGATAGGGAGATCATGGAGAAAGAGAGGGAGTACAGGAGGGCAGAGCGACATGGAGATTGGGACGAGAGGAGGGCTATGGAGGCCCAGGTGAGGGAGCTCCGACTGAGTCTTGGCACGGCGGAGGGGAGACTTCAGGAGAGTGAGGAGCGGTATCAGAGGGCGAAGGAGCGCGGGGCGCGACTTCGTCAGTCTGGTTCTTTTTCCGTGGGCAGCTTTCTAGTTTCTTCGGCCGAGGAGCGTCGCCGCACCTTGGAGGCTGGTATGGTGCCCCCTGGGGAGGCGAGCACGGCTTCTCAGGGTTCACAGAGGTCGCAGAGGCCCCGTAGGGATCCCCGTCAGAGGAGGGAGGAGAGAGATGACCAGGAGGGTGATGGTGAGAGTTAGAGAGTTGCTTGTATGCTCCACCCTCCTTACTGCATGATGTACTTTCGACTATTATATGAAAATGGCTTTCTTGTGTTGTGTGTACCTTTCCTCTCTCACTTTTCTGTTGCACCGAGTTGTTTCGAGGCATGCCTTACGAGACTTTGCCCTGAACAGCGGGGAACTGCGCTTTGCACGGGGGGATTCTGTTCCCTTTCTCCCCCTTTTTTGGGCCGTCCAGGCGCGAGGACACGTCTTAATCCTCAAATTCAAATTTAAAGCGACGGGTGGCCTTTCTTCTCCCGTGCCTTACCCGCAAACGAGCCTACCTTCCGCCGAAACTCGCTCGCATGTCTTTGTCTTCTTCCCCTCGATCGATGGAGTTCGGCGGTCTGGACCACGGCGAAGGTGGAGAGGGACGCGGGACCCCTCACCCAAGGAGGGACGTGCCAGAGCACGGAACGGCATCCATGGAGGAGGAAGGGCCGTTTCGGGCCCCCGAGTGACCCGAGGGGCCCGATGTCGCGGAGGGAGGTGAACACGGTCTGGTAGGTCCTTCGATCTCTTCCTCTTTTGATCCATTTTGAGTTTTGAAGCGAGCCGCGCGAGGGGGGAAAGGGTTCGGCGAGTGTTGCACTCAAATGATGGATGCGTCCTAGACAGGGGACGCGTTCTTTGTTATGATGCGAGGTCCTTCTTTCTTGGTGCAGGACATGGCGAGGACCCTGGGCCTGGCCGATGAGTGGGCGAGTGCAGACGAGCCGAGCCGCGTCAGGAAGGAGAGTCGCGGCACGGTGAAGCTCGAAGACTGGCGCATACATCTCCCTGGACAGCAAGGGAGTGTATTGGTGCAGGACAGTGCCGACTTCCTGCGGCAGCAGAGAGAGAGTTATGCGGGGCTTCCCCAAGCCGGGGATACGCGCGACGTCAACGGGTCGCGTGCCCAATTAGTCGAGGTCAGGCGGCAGCTGGCCGCCACTCAACAGGAACTGTCGCTCCTGGTAAGCTAAGTGCTGCATTTTTTATTTTTAAATGTGGAGCTTAGCTGACTACTGTTGTTTGTTCATTCCAGCGTGCCCAGCAGACAACGATGGTGGGAGTGGCTGGCGGCGCATCTTCCAGTTCATCGGCCCCTTTTCTTGAGATTGCCTCCCTCCGGGAGCAACTTGCCAGTGCGGTGGCTCGGTCTGCCCGGGCGGAAGAGGAGCGTGATGCCTGGGTGGTGACTGTAGCAGAGCTGCGACATCGCGGTGAGGAGAGACCTTCTCCAGACATCCTGGAGTTAAGGGTTCTTCTGCAGATGATGAGGAGAGAGGCAGAGAGAGAGAAAGCCGAGAGAAGGTCCGAGCGACAGCGGGATCAGACCGAGAGGAGGGCCTTGGAGGCCCAAGTGAGGGAGCTCCAGCTGGGCCTTTAGGCCGTCGTGCAGAGGCTAGGAGGGATGGAGATGCGCTACGAGAGAGCGCGAGAGTTCGGGGAGCGACTGCGCCAGTCTGGTCGCTTTGCCGCTAGTGGCTTCTTTGCCACGCCAGGGGAGGAGCAGCGAGTCATTGCTGTGGAGCCGGCGCCACGAGGCGAGGCGGGTGCTACTGCACGGGGATCCCGGAGGCTTCTGAGGGACCCTCACCTCAGGGGAGAGGAGAGGGACGCCTAGAGGGACGAGCATGAAGATAATGGCACGAGTTGGTGAGCCAGTGGACCCGCCTCATTTCTATGATTGTAGTGTTTATGACAGCTTATTTAGAATTAAGAATGGAGTGATTTGATTTTCTGCTGCTTGTTTGTTCTCTTGTGCGTTCCTTCTTCCCTACACTTCTTCTCCTTTGCACTGTTCCCATGTGATGGGTCTGCCGAGACTCCACCCCGAGTGGAGAATCGCGTCTTGTTGTGACCATTTTCCACGGGAATCTACCGTCGAAGTCAATAATGACGGCCCTAGTTCCTACTCCCGGATGTTGTGTCAAGTTTTGCGGACGTCCTCCAAAACATGATAGGGTATCCCTAGACAACATAGGGGGATAGTCGTCATATTCTTCGTCCAATCAATCACCCTGTGCGAGCGGCGAAGTGACACACGGGACCGCATGGTAGGTGCCTCATTGCGAGGGCTATCATTAAAGGTGATGGAGGCAATCTTGGCCTGTACTCCTTCCATTTCTATAAATTCTTGTCCCTTTTATCCTCCCAGGTATATCGAGAGCTAACTGAGGAGCACAAGTTCTCACGGGAGAGGAGGAGTTCAAAATTCCGAGAGTTGGATGGAGGGCGAATCTTCCCACTCCTCGAAGAGAAGCAGGTCTAGTGGTAGTAGTTCCCGGAGGCTTTCGGACCTCGAAGGGCACTTCAGCGAAAGGGCCCAATCACAACTCGTAAGCTGAGCTTTCTGCCCTTTTCTCATTCTTTCTTCCTTCCTCTTGACAACACCCTTCTAGATTTCTTATGCACGCACAGAGTGTGATGAAATCACACATTTCATGGGAGTTAGCAGTGGCCGCATACAGGGGTCTCCCGGATTTTCAGAAGGCCAGGCTAGACGTGATGGGATTTGGTGCCTTTCTTCGGATCGAGCCGATCCAGCTCGACCTGGTCCTGATCCAAGCCTTGTGTGAGAGATGGGACCCAGTGAGTCGAGCATTCCTGATGCCCTGGGGGCACATGGTGCCCAGCTTGGAGGATGTGGTCCGGATCACAAGCCTGAAGGTGGAGGGCGAGGCAGTGACCGGGGTCACTTATGCGGATTACCGAGAAGGTGCTCGGAAGCTACTGGGTTTGGACCTAGATGGTCGGAAAAACAGGTCGGTAGCTAGGGCGTCCCTCATGGATGCATTAGGGCTCACCGACACTCGTCGACGGGATGATGAATCCTCAGAAGAGTTCATGGAAAGGATGGAAATAGGATGCCGTGCCGTGTACTGCACAGATTTCGGCAACTGGGAAAGATGCAACATAGATTTGAAGAGATTTCTCCTCTTCCTTTTGGGGAGATTGGTACTGAGCTCGAAAGGGGACGGTATCCAATGTCGCTTCCTGGAGCTGCTATCAGACCTTGAAAGAGTAGGATACTATGCCTGGGGAGCTGCCATGCTGGCACACTTGTTTGCAGGCCTGTTCCAAGAAGTGGATCGTGAGATGGCTGTGAGTGGTTTCACACCATTCATCCAGGTATTTTTAGTTTTGCTTGTTTTGTTTTTTTTTTTTATATTTTTGCAAGGTATTGATGACCTGCGCCGAGCAGCTGTGGAGCTATTATTACCTCCCCATGGGGAGAGCTCGGCATTGGCGACCCGCGATGGTGCCGCTAGCCAGGCGGTGGGAACCCATCATGAGTGCGGCACCCCTAACCTACCAGCTGATGGTGCTAAGGCGGGAGCTACAGGAGTTCCCTGCAGCGATGGTAAACTGGAGACCCTACTCAGACATGGTCGATGCCGACCAGCCGTGGGTTCTAGCAAGTCGTGCCCAGTTCGGACGGGAATTATGGATGCACTGCCTGAATGAAATTGAGCCACTTCGGCTACGATTGGTTATGAGGTCCTTGGGACTGGCTCAAGAATGGGTGGATTCAGTTGCGCCACCTCGCGTTGGGAGAGAGACGCGAGGACCGGTGACCTGCATTGACTGGCGCGTGCGGTTCCCTGAACAGTATGAAGACTGACAACGGGGTGGCACGATTGTAGAATCACATGCGCGGGATAGCGAGGACTACTTGCGTCTATACAAGACAAGGTACGCAGAGCGGTTCCAACCCCGAGGATTTGTGGAGGTAGGTTTCCCCTTTTCCTCTTTTCTTCTTTCTCCTTTTTTTGGTTTTCTGGTGAAAATGCTGACTCGTATGGCTGCAGGATATCCGTGATACGATGATAGCGACTTTACGAACTCGCTTGGCAGAGATGGAGCAACGGTTGTGCGATGCCCGGGAACTACGAGCGCCTTGGTAGGTGTACAGTGCGTTCCTGATTAAAACCCCAGATTCCAGATGTTGGCTGCTAATTCACGCGGTCGTAGCATGCCCAGATTGGCGCGGCTTCCCCAGGGATGGGAGTAGGTGGTGCCTCTTCCAGCTTGTGGATTCCCACCTCAGAACTCGACTTGCTTCATGAGCAACTTGCTCACGCCACGCAGCGTGCTGCGGAGGCAGAAGGGATGCTCTGTATACAGGTAAAAGTTTCAGTGTTGAGTTCTCTTTGTTTACGCCTTATCGCGTATCTGAGATGGTACACTCGGCAGGAAAAGGAGACGGAAGAAGCGCTTGCCCAAGCTGCGCAGAGGGAGGCTAGGATAGCAGAACTGGAGAGGGAACTGCGGCGTCATCCTGATGACGAATCTTCTAGGGATGCTGTGGAACTGAGGATCACTCTCCAGTTGGAGAGGGAAGACCGTGAGAGAGAACGGGCAGAGAGAGAAAGAGCCAACAGATTGACTGAAAGGGAGGAACGAAGGGCCATGGAGGCCCAGTTGTTCGAACTCCGAACCAGCCTTGGTCTTGCTGAACAGTGGCTGAGAGATGGTGAGGAGCGCTACCGAAGAGCACGAGAGCGTGGCTTTCGTGTTGGTAGCTTCTCTGCTGTTTCCGTGGATCAACGCCGGGGTGTGGGAATAGGAAGGGGAGTACAGAGCGGTAGGAGTACCGCTTTTCGTAGTTGGGTAGCACCTTTGAGAGCGTTTTGCCCGGAGAGTAGTGGGACGAGTAATGCAGAGAGAGAGGGCGGAACTTGATGTAATTTTTTTATTTTTTTGGAATAAAATACAAGGTTCGGTTTGTTTGGTTTTCACCTTTGATTCTGTTGCCTGAATCCCTGCACACATCACTGAAACAAACAAATCAGAATTTCTGTTCTGACTTGGCCCCTTGCTCAATAAGCAAATGGTCACTGTGACTGTCCTTGATAACTGGTCAAGGGGGCAAGCCTTTATTAACGAAGGCAAGGGAAAGATGCAGTGATGATAAATGCGACAGGCTAGCACACGAATGCAAGCGGTATTAAAAGTGAGATGCTACACGCAAATGCAATTATGCAAACTTGATTTGTTTTCTTTTATATATATATATATTTGGTATTTTTTTGTTTTATCATAAAAAATATTTTTTTGTTTGCAAATATGTACATTTTCTCTTTTCCATTTTTTGTTGTTTTTATTATTTCAATTTTTTGTTGCTAACGCCTGGCAAGCACCCAAATGGCACCTAACCTACGTGAGAACAGGGGTTTCTTACTAACCTCCCAGGTATCCTAAGTGCACATCTAGGTTGATTTGGGCCTCTAGACCCCTCGAATGACGATCCCACCGGCTAAGACTTACCCTGATGACAATACCGTCATGCCATGCTTAGGCTCCCGGTCGCTTCCGACCACAGGGATTCACCCAAAAGGTGTTTGAGGTAAGAGATTTGCCCGACCCGGGTCTGTTTCCTCACAACTCTAGATGGTATATGATGGAACACCCTGGAACCCTAACGACCAACCGCGCGACGCTGACCCGGAATCAGACGCCGTCGCACCCATAGGTGACGCGCTTGCATTGGCCTAAGCCCGAGGTTAAACGAGAAGACATCAAGGCGGTAAACATGGGTCTTGACCAGCCAGAAACACAGAGACTCCTTCGCAGCGATAGCTTTTGCTTTTCAAAGTAGGCAACCATACGTGTATATTAAAATAAGGTCGCAGACCCTGGGCAGTTTTCACCCTTCAGAAACTCCATCGAACCTTCATCTTTAGAGGAAGAAGGAAGAGCGTGGGGGATAAACCTCCTGAGAGGATCGACAAAACCATTAACCCGGCGAGCGAATAAGGGCCCATTAACTCTTTCTTTTCGGATAACTTCGGACCAAATCTCGAGCATTTACATTCCACGGCCCCTTTTGTGGATTCAGACTTTTGCTTTGAGGGGTTCCGTTTATCGCAACAGACACGGTCACGACCAGGCTTTTCTCTTGATTTTGATTTTGTATTTCTTTTTGTGAGGGAGATATAGTCGTTTGATGTTTGTGGGCTCCCTTTCGTATGCCTGCGGGGACACTGCCCTCTTCTCGTGCTCTGATCGATGCTCGAGAAAATGGATCCTACTCTTGGGCCTTGGGGTTTGAGTTTCGGTTTCTCATGCTCAGCGTCGTAAGGGCGCCGACTGTCTCATTTGGTCGAAGAGAAAAGAATAAAGATTACAGCTTCCGGAGATCTTCTGGGTGGGGCCCCACCGTAGGTGATGCTACCGACTTTTTTGAATAAAATACATAAGTGAGCACATGTTAGCTTCCTTCGAGCGAGCATAGGCCGACGTGGCCGGACAGGGATCTCCACGGTTCTGGCAAACCAAGACCCGGTGCCTACCAAACCTTAATGGGACCTATCCTAACATGAAGGTTAGATGCAGTGACTTGACTACATGGTGACCACCAGGCATTGGCATTTTGAATTTTTCATAATTTTAGTGGTTTTCGATATTTCTTTATTTTTGATGTTTTCTATCTTTTCATCATTTTTTTATTTTGTGCTAAGGGTAGTATTTCTTAAGATAAAGCCCATTCCAAGGGTGGGATAACTCGGTCCCTTCGGCGTTGACTAGCTTGTAGGCGTTGCCAGGGTACACGGCTTGAATTACACATGGTCCTTCCCAATTGGGTTGGAGCTTAGAACGCGGACCTCCAGGTTTGACAAAAATTCTTTTTACGACCATCTCACCGACTTTGAATTTTCTCTCAACGACTTTCTTTTGGTAAAAGCGAGCGAGTCTATTTTGATACACACGCGCGTGTTCGGCAGCGGCCAGCCGCTTCTCATCCAAGAGTTCCAACTGGGCGAGGAGTGAATTACGACGATCGCCGAGGGGAAGTTCCTCGTCCAATTGTACCCTGAGAGAAGGGATCAGAGTCTCGTATGGGACTACCGCTTCCATACCATAAGTAAGGGCAAATGGAGTCTGCCCGGTGGGGGTACGGATTGAAGTGCGATAGGCCCATAGGGCTTCGATAAGTTTTTCTGGCCAGTCTGAAAACTTACTAGACTCGCAGGTTTTTTTGATGATTTTGAGCAATGTTTTATTGGTGGCCTCCGCTTGGCCGTTACCTTGTGGGTAATAAGGCGATGAATGATGCAATGCAATTGCGTACCTTTTGCAGAGGTCACATAGGTCTTGAGAAATGAACTGTGGCCCATTGTCGGTGACGATTGTGCTTGGGACGCCGAATCTGGCGAGGATGTTCTTCATGATGAACTTGCAGACTGTTGACGCCTTGATTTCCGCGTAAGCTTCGGCTTCGGCCCATTTGGTGAAGTATTCCGTCGCAGTAAGGATGAAAGATTTCTGCTTGGTGAGGGAATTGGGATCACCTAGGGGACCAATGATGTCGAATGCCCACATGGAGAAAGGCCACGGGGAGGATATTGGATGAAGTGAGGAAGATGGTGAATGGATTTTATCGGCGTGAAGTTGACACTTGACACACCTACGGACATAGACAGCACAATCCTCTTCCATAGTGGGCCAATAAAAGCCTTGGCGAATGATCTTCTTGGCGAGCATCTGACTATTCACGTGGCCACCGCACACACCCGAGTGCATCTCCTCTACACATTTCCAAACCTCATCGTCACCAAGACATCTTAACAGAATACCAGTAAGGCTCCTCCTATAGAGTAGACCTCCAACCAATGTGTATTTCTGAGCCACCCTTCTTATGGCTTTCTTGTCCTCTGTGGTGGCCCCTTCAGGATAAGACTGATCTTGGCAGTATTTGACGATTTCATAGAACCATGGTTTCTCTTCATCAGCCAGTTCTTCTTCAACCTCTGCCAACATGATCTCCCTCTTCTCAAGGATATCTTCCTGCAGGATCTTTCTTGCTATCCTGTCTTTGATGTTTACGTAGGAAGCATCATCGATTGCAGGGACGTGAAGTTTGTAGATGGAAATGGACTCAAACCATCTTCCTAGAGGGAACTTTATGGATGATGCCAATGAGGCGAGGGCATCGGCGAGAATATTCTGATGACGAGGGACATGAACAAAGATCAGTTTGGTGAACAGTTTGGCAAAGGCAGCAGTGAGTTCTTGGTATGGCTTGAGTTTGGGATCGCGAGTGTGATATTTAGTGAGCACCTGGCGAAGGATGAGTTGACTATCACCTACGACTCGCAACTCAGTGATACGAAAAGAATGAGCGAGTTCTAGGCCAGCTAGAAGAGCTTCATATTCGGCTATATTGTTGGTAACTGAAAATTTGAGCTGGTATGCCAATGGGAATGTGAGGCCTTCAGGCGACAGGAGGGCGACGCCGATTCCTCTCCCTTGAGAATTCAGAGCTCCATCAAAATATAGCGTCCACATTGGCTCATCTGATTGGTTGACGGACATTAGTTCCTCATCTGGAAACTCTGATTGGATGGGATCGAACTTGGGAAGAGGATGGTGCGCGAGATGCTCAGCTATGGCATAGCCTTTAATCGCCTTTTGCTGGATGTAGGTGATGTCGAACTGAGAGAGAAAACTTTGCCAGCGTGCTAGCCTATCCGTAAGGACGGCTTTTTCCAGAAGGAATTTGATAGGATTCATTCGAGCAATCAAGTGGACCTCATGAGCCAAGAAGTAGTGCTTCAATTTCTGCACTACCCAAACGAGGGCAGCACAGGTTTTCTCCATGACGGTGTACTTCTGCTCGTAGGGATTGAGAAGTTTGGACAAGTAATAGGTTGCCCGTTCCTTGCCTTCTTCATCAGCTTGTGCGAGGACGACTCCCACGGAGTCATCCAAGACTGAGACGTAAAGGATCAGAGGTTTTTCTGGTTTAGGTGGAATGAGAACGGGTGGACTAGCCAGACATTCCTTCAACCCTTCATAAGCTTTCTGACATTTAGAATTCCAGTGGAATTCTACTCCTGGCTTGGTCAACTCGTAGAGAGGTCTACACCTTTGTGAATGTTGGGACACAAATCGACGAATAAACTGCAACCTCCCGATTAAACCTCGGACTTCCCTCAAATTCTTGGGAGGCAGCATATCCCTGATAGCCTTGGCTTTGTCGGGATCTATCTCGATCCCTCTTTTACTCACAATGAAACCCAGCAATTTACCCGACGACACACCAAACACACACTTCTTCGGGTTCATTTTCAATTGGAACTCCCTTGACCTCTGCAAGACCTTAGCCAAAACTTCTGGATGTTCCATCCTGGTCCTTGATTTCACCAATAAGTCATCCACATACACTTCCAGATATATGTGCATCATGTCATGAAATATGGCCATCATCGCTCTTTGGTAAGTAGCTCCAGCATTCTTTAATCCGAACGGCATGACCACGTAACAATATGTTCCCCAAGGGGTAGTGAATGACGTCTTTTCCTGATCCTCTTCTGCCAAACGAATTTGATTATATCTTGAAAATCCATCCATGAATGAGAGGGTCTCATAACCTGCCGTGTTATCGATCAACACATCAATGTGAGGCAAGGGAAAATCATCCTTTGGACACGCGCGGTTAAGGTCCCGAAATCGATGCAAATCCTGACTTTCCCATCTTCTTCATGACCGGGACAATGTTCGCCACCCATTGAGGATAAAGGACGACTCTAATGAACCTGGCTTTGTGGAGCTTATCGACCTCTTCTTTCATTTTCAAAGCCATCTGAGGGTGGAAACGCCTTAACCTTTGTTTTATCGAGACGGACCCTGGTTTTAGGGTTAAACGGTGTTCGACCAAGGTTGAATCTAGACCCGGCATATCCTCGTAGCTCCATGCAAACGTGTCCTTATATTCCTTGAGAACTTCAATTAATGCCTTTTCTTCAGAGGGTGGTAGATTGTCACTTATGAGGATGATCCTAGGGTCTTCCTCAGTTCCCAAGTTGACTTCTTTGGTGGATTCTTCTACGGCGGTTGACGGCTCGTCGAATCTCCTCATTCCACTAGCATATGCGCCTGCCGCATCCTCATATTCTTCACCCTCATCGTCAGTGGGGCATTCTTCATCCGTGATCTCGTAGACTCCATACCCTTCATCAAATGCACAGTCGCCCTCACATTCTATTTCCGGTAGCCGGATGGGATTTTCTAACAACTGGGGGATGGCAGGAAGGGCTTGACACCTGGCGGCTAAATCCAGAAGGAATCGACGAGGGATCTGCCTACCCTTGGATTTGTTCCTAGTACTACCCTTGACCTATCATTCCTAGATTGACTGACAATATTTACGGAAGAAGAGGAAGACAAAGAGGATGGTGTAGAATGTACAGGAGAAGACCCCTCAGAGGAGGGGTAGAAAAGGTCGCTCATCGGACCTTGGACGGGTGGTCCGCAGGGTGGGACGCACCCGTGGGAGATGTAAGAGGTTTCCTCAACGAAGATGTGTTGTTGAGGAGTTTGAAAATTGACGTTTTTTTTTTCGTTTTCAGTTTTAATGACAAAGCAGTGAAAAGAGATTGGAGGAGAGAGAAAAGTGGTTATGGCTAGAGGATTGTGAGGCTCATAGAGCAGATCATGGTTGAAGACCTGGCGCGGGTTGAGAAGCCCGCGTAGGTATGTAAGCAGAGAAGGGGATCTGGGAAGATCATCAGACAATTGTCTGGCCCAGGAAGAAGATATCAGCAAAGGCTGAGACGAGTGGATGGAGAAGATGGCGGCTAATGAGCCGTCGACGGCAATGTTGAGGACGGATGAAGATCCGTCGATGACAGGGTCCTTCTGGCGAGGACGAGGATAGTTTGGAACCTTGGCAAGAGTGGTAATATTCTCTGGTATTCCGGAGATCAATGGTGGTCCTTCAAGCTGTGGAGACGAGAACATCCTTTCCAGTGCAACGGAAATGTCCCGTATGTCGAACCATTTGTTCCACTCGCATTCCGGATCTTTGATCTTGCCTCTTTTGGTGATTGTCAGACATTTTTCAGCCAAATATACAGCATGTGATCCCCCATATGCTTCTCGTGGGTAATCTCCCATCTGAACAACGGGCCCTCTGTTGAAGTGGTTTGATAGAGTCCATGTGAGGGGCTTCCAATCCGCCTTGAACGGTCCTTTGAAGCCTAGGCCAAACCTGCGGTTCGGCCTAATTTCCTTTGGCGGTTTGAGCCTACCCTGTAACTGTGCGCCCATACCTTTACCCTGTTGGTAGCCGATGTTCCTCATAATCTCCCATTCCTTGGAGTGAAAAGGGAGATATGATGTTGCGGTTGCCCTGACCGGCTCCTTTGGTGCTAGTGGAACGTGAGATAGATCACGCACGTCCAGCAATGACAATATGGGCCGATGAGATGGCCAAACAGAGGGCAGAGAGGTGTTGATAGCATCCACTGTGTGAAGGACAGGTGTACTGACCACTTTAATAATCCTCCCATTGTAAGGAAACTTCAGGCACTGATGGTTGGTGGAAGGCACAGCATCCATGGCTTCAATGTAGGGGCAACCCAGTATGGCCTTGAATGTGGGGTCCATGTCGAGGACATGGAATTCCGTGGGAATTGACATAGGGCCTAGTTCTGCCTTCAGAATAATCATCCCCTGCGGCGGCCTTTTGCTATTGTCATAAGCCGTGACCGTGATCGAGGAAGGTCTTATTTGTTCCTCGTTGACCCCACACAACTGAAGGGTGTCCATGGAGATCACATTTATGGACGCACCCGTGTCCACAAGACATGGATTTATGGATACCTCATTAATTTTTATGGAAATGCACAATGCATATTTTCGAGCTTCCTTGGGAGCGAGCTCGTAGTTGTGGAACATGATGGCCGGTTGTGTGTCTGTTGGGGTCAGGACGGTCGAAATCTTCTCCACGGGGAGGTCTTCATTAACCATGACTTTTTGAAGATATTCCATCAAGGCCGCCTGGTGGGATGTGGATCTTTGAAGTAGCTCCAGGATGGAGATCCGAGCAGGCGTCTTGTCCAAGTGTTTCAATAGATCATACTGTATTCCAGGGATAGCTCTTTCTGGTTGTTCTCCATCATCCTTCTCCAGCTGAGATTGCTCAGGATTCTGACTGTTGTGGGGGAAAACCCTGTGAAAAATCCTTCCACTCCGGAGCACCATTGCCTGCGGCTTTTGTACCTCTGTGGGGGTAGCAGTGGGTTTTAACAAAGGTTTGAGGGGTAGTGGTGGAGGAATGGTCGATGAAGCAGGGGTGATGACGGGAGCAGGGATTCTGATGAGGGGTTTGTTAGGTGGAGGCATGGTGGAGGTAGAGGGGATATCACACGGATTATGAAGGATAAGGGGTCTGGAAGGTGGAGGTGGAGACGAAGTAGAAGTGGGTAGGGCTTGAAGCGGGCAATGATTTTGAGGTGGGTGATGGGTAATGAGTGGTTTTGAAGGCATTAGTGGTGATATGGTGGAGAAAGACGGGGTTATGTATGGTTGACGGATGATAAGGGGTTTAGAAGGCGTAGGGGTAAATGTGGTAGAGGTGGATGGTAAAGTGGGGGAGTGAGAGAAGATGAGAGGGTGTGAAGGCGTAGTGGAGAGTGTCGGTTGATAGGAGATCGGGGTGCGGATGAGAGGGCGTAATGGTAGTGGAAATGGTGAAGGTGATACTGACGCGGGTTGATGAGAAAGAGGTGCTACCCGGGCAAGGTAAGGGGGTTGCATGACGATAGGGTTGGAGGAAGAAAGAATAGAGGTACTTTCCGGGTGCCACACCTGCTCTCTCCCGACTTCCGGGAAGGAGGAGATGGGGTTAACCTGATGATTGGGCTGTTGGTGCTCCGGTAATGGATTCTGGATTATGCTCATGTTGGGCTGTTGTTGTGGGGCCTGCTGAGGCTGTTGTTGTTGTTGTGGTTGCTGTGCTGCTATTGCAACTGCTGCTGTTGTAACTGCTGCTGCGGCCTATGAGGAGGTCTCCTAGCCTTGAGAGCGGCGACGTATCGTCTCATTTCATCCCAATCTATTTGATGTTCATCATTCATATCGTGGATGTAATCTTTGAAATGGAAGCAGTAATCTACTGTGTGTTCTGGCTACCTGTTGTAGACGCAGTATTTGGAGGTATCAATATTCGGGGGCCACACGGGCCTTTCCCTGGGTAGCACAAGTATGTTTGAGGCCATGAGGGCGTTGAAAATATTCGCCAGAGTTTCTGGCAATGGCGGATAGTAGGCTCTCTTGGGACCGATCGGCCTCCTTTGTTGCTGTTGGGGACCATAATTCCCCGGGGGTGGAACTTGATTGTACTGAAGTGGTGGTTGTTGTTGCTGAGGTTGTGGTTGTTGTTGCTGAGGTTGACGTAATGGAGGCATATTATCTTGGGGTGGATTATTTTGGGGTGGAGGACGAAGGGGGAAAGGACCTGGTTGGAGGGGAAGTCGGGGCATTTGTGGAGGCCTTGGGTTGACTGCATAGTTGGCATTATTGACCGCACCCACTTGCTCATTTGTCACGACCCCTTCTGTGGCTCCGCCCGGGACACCAGCGCCTGTCTTTCTGACCACTTTGGGCTTCGGCGACTCAAACATGTTCATAATGGGGGAGTCTTTTAACTGGGTTTGGATGTACCGGGCCCTTTCATAGAGTTCCTCCATTGTAGTAAGTTTATTCAT
This sequence comes from Amorphophallus konjac, assembly GCA_022559845.1. Classification (NCBI taxonomy): domain Eukaryota; kingdom Viridiplantae; phylum Streptophyta; class Magnoliopsida; order Alismatales; family Araceae; genus Amorphophallus; species Amorphophallus konjac. The sequence continues at coordinate 161,024,288 of CM040128.1, read as the reverse complement.
GGCCAGGACGTGTCTGAATTGTGGGGTTGCATTAGACACAATCATCTTCACTTGTTCGGGCTCGGAGAGGGTATCCCTTATTCTTTCCGCCAGAGACCTCCATCTATCAGCATAGCGGACAAAATCCTCGTCGGGCTTCATCTTTTCGGCCACTAGGTCGGTAATGGAGAGTGAGGGACCGACCCTATCCCTATATTTCTGCAGGAACCTTCTCTGGACTATTTCAAAATTCTCGGCCTCTCGGGGCTCCAAAGAATAGAACCACTCTAGCGCGGGACCATCCAATGATCTCCGAAAGAGGTATGCCAGGGACCTCTGATCATTCTGCCAATAGGAGGACTCATACATGAAATCCTTGAGGTGAATGAAGGGGTTGCCGGTACCATTGTATCTGCGGTACGTGGGCATTTCGGAGGGAGGAAGATGAATGACGGGAAGGATTGGCAAAGCAACCTCCGGGGTGGCTTTCACGTCCACCATTCTTCTCAGATTTTGAAACTGCTCGTCCATGCGATTGAACCTATTGAGGAGCGATTGGGCGAGCTCCTCTGGAGGTGAAGGTGGCACTTGCCACTGGGGGAGAAACTGTCTCCCGGAGACTTGAGGGGGGAACCCCGAATGAGAGGGAGCTGTCGGACCGCCGACAGTTGGCCCTGGCTGAAGCGGTATGTGGGGAACAACGGGGGTTTGAGATTGTGACGGGAACTGGAATGAGGGTGGTTGTTGGCTCGCTTGTCCTTGAAGCGAGGGAGACTGGATGGCTTGCGCCAATGAAGGAGATGGAATGGCCTGCACGGACTCTTGGAGAGGTGCGATGGCCGGAGTTGATTCCTGGGGCGTGGGGGAAACAGATTTCCCCTTCAGAATGGCCTGGAAGGCCCGGAGCTGTTCAGAGGTAAGCTCCGTGTTGGCGAGGACGCCCAGTAAGGAAGAGATATCCTGTGGTGGGGACGTGTCCCCGGCAATAACCTGCACCTCATGCGAGGGCTCATGAGAAGGACCCGAGTCCATAGCATAGACTCGCGGGTCGGCTGACAAGCCACGACTAGGGTGGTTCTCCTCAAAAGACTCGTGAGCCATGCTCACAGTTTTCCCAGAACGCAAAAACATACACTAGCAAGCAGGTAGCAGAGATTATCAAACAAGTGGATGCCTTTACGCCTTTTTTTGTTTTGATTTTGATGATTTTTTTGTGTTTTTAGCGAGATCCGAAGTTCACACAAAATAGGGACCCTAGTTTATTTTTGTTTCACCGCCGTGTCAGCTAGGGTCTCTCGTCTCACCACGAATGGGATGACTAACTCTGGGGAACTTCAATGGTACAACCAGCCCAGTGAACGAAGAGGAGATTCTTCGATGTCGGGGACTTACGGAGGTCCCAGTGGAGGAGATTCTAGTCCGTTGAGAGGAATTCTCAAACGGAGAGTCCTTCCTTCACCGGGAAAGGGTGATCCTTAGAAAAAATGAAAAAAGATATAAAAGAGGGATGGATGAATGCAATGGAATGCTGACAGATATATAGAGTAAGAAAATAATAGAAATAACAAACATATAATAAACACCCAACCAATCACAACTGACAGTGCTGCCGTGAGCACAACGGGGGCGCGCGAGGGCGCCAAGGTGGAGAGGCACGGACGGTGCCGAACTTGCAAGGGTAGCCAAAAGGAAGCAGTAGACGTCCCACCGTGATCGCCAATCTATGAGCGACGTCACGCGGTTCGGGGAGCGAAGAAGACGCGGAGCGCTCGGGCTCCTTTTTGTTTGCTGCAACACAGAAATAAGAGAAAAGAGAAGAGGCCACCACGGGAGATTACTCCGGCGGGGCGAGCGGGACAAATATAATATAGTAAGATATGGGGGTTTAACGGCCATAGCAGGAAGTGACTCGCCGCAGCCTCGGGGGGACGGGAATGGTGTAGAAATCAAATAGCAAGAATTGAAACGGCCATTGGGGAAGTGACTCGCCGCGGCCTCGAGAATATGAGCAGATAAGAATATAACAGAATATAAGGAGAATATAAAGAACGGGAATTTAAACGGCCATTGGGGAAGTGACTCGCCGCGGCCTCGAGAATATGAATAGATAAGAATATAACAAAATATAAAGAGAATATAAGAACGGGAATTTAAACGGCCATTGGGGAAGTGACTCGCCGCGGCCTCGAGAATATGAGCAGATAAGAATATAACATAATATAAAGAGAATATAAGAACGGGAATTTAAACGGCCATTGGGGAAGTGACTCGCCGCGACCTCGAGAATATGAGCAGATAAGAATATAACAGAATATAAGGAGAATATAAAGAACGGGAATTTAAACGGCCATTGGGAAAGTGACTCGCCGCGGCCTCGAGAACAAGATGTGATCGCCAGGGGTCAAAAGACCCCAAAAGAAAGAAAGTGATCGCGCCTACCTCAAGAGCGGGAGATGGCGGGTTGCTTCTTCCTCCCCTTTCGGCCGGCCGACGGAGAGGGCTTTCCTTGGGTACCCTTGCAAAACAACGACAAACAAGTAACGAGTGGATTAGAAAGATGAAGGTGTAGTATTCAAATCCTTGCGATAAAAATGACGAAATGATGGCAAGACACACACCTGGTTGGTGTTATCTTTTAAACCCCTCTCGGACTCGAGTAGGAGGAAAATGAGATGATGGATGCAAGAAGTATATAAGAAGAGGCGCCCTTATGAAGGGGGATAGAGGATGCGAGATGATGAATGCAAAAGAACTACGAAGAAAAGGAAGGGATTGGCTTATTGGATGTGCCGGTGGTGAAATCCGGCGGAGCTCCGGCAGCGTAGGGACGACGTGGAAGCGCGGTGGATGAAGACGACCTTCCTCTCGCGAGCGTGGGCACCCGAGAAGCCGGCAGAAACTCCACCTACAAAAGACCCCACGGGTTAGAAATGACTCCGTAGCCTCTGGGCTCCGGCAGCCTATCGGATCTCTTAGAAGCTCTCCCAGAACTGAGGGGGTTGGCCTCTATTTATAGGGCTCCGGAGGGTGGAGGCGTCCAGGACCTTGGACACCTCCATCAGGGTAAAAAAGATATTTTATTCTATTTTTATTTATTTTTTTCGAATATTTTTATGGAGGCGTCCAGGGTCCCGGACGCCTCCATAAGTCCCACCGAACTCCACCGAAAGTCGCACGCGGTTTAACACAACGCGTGATTTTGGAGCGGCGACCCGTGATTTGGAAATGGGCGCGTCCAGCCGGCTGGACGTCTCCACAATTGGATTCTTTCACACACGACAAACCGTCGTTCGGTGGGCGGGGCCCCGTGAGTGAGTTGATGGAGGCGTCCAGGGGCCTGGACGCCTCCAAGAAAATATATTTTTATTTTTTTTGTTTTGTTTTTTATGCCAACTGGCATATATATTTTTTATATTTTGTTTTTATGGAGGCGTCCAGGGGCCTGGACGCCTCCATTAATTATATTATTTTTATTTGTTTTTTGGTTTGAAAAATAAATAAAAAGATGGAGGCGTCCAGGAGCCTGGACGCCCCCATGAAGACCTGCCTGGGTCCTCAGACAAGGCGTTGGCAGCCGCCCGACAGACACCCTTCCTGGTTTCGGAACCTTCCGATGCGTCTGACTGGTGTTGATGCCGTCCGAATGCCGAGACGATTCCGGATGCTGAAAAGGGCGGAAGAAGACTCAAGAAAAGGAAGCACTCGAGCGATTCAAAATGCGTAAGCCGTCGCGGGGCGTCGTATAGTAATATGAGACTTTCTCAGGAGATGTCAGGAATGGCGTGTCTACACTGACGTCGTGCCGAGGGCACGAGTCACACACTTTCTCCCACGGCGATCTCTTGAAGCAAAGGAGCTTGCGGATCGAGCACTCACTCTCACGGGCCATCGGAACTATGAGCTAATATGGGAAGAACAAGCACTAAAGAGAGCAAGGGTTGGAGCACTTACTCGATCGGTTTGAAGAAACCGGTCCCGCTCGGAGACGTGGGCGAGCGGGGAAGCGTCGGCTCCCCACATGCCGCGCCGGTGTAGCATGAACCTGTTTAAGAATATACACAACTACTCCCCATGCAAGGGAGTTGAACAAGGGGAGGGGAAGCCATAATTACATCCAAACACTACCTTCCATAGGGAGGGGCTATAAGCCGGTCGGGCGGGGAGGGGAGAGTGAAGCTAGGAACTAATTGAAAGGATGATGACTGTGCTGTCCACTCTCTGGAATAGACGACAAACAGTCGGTGTCGGCATCGCTGCGGACTCCCTCGAGCTCCGTTGGTGACGAAACTAGTGGAAAAATCTTCATAGTTGACACAAGAAGACGTCCAATTTTTGGGGGAATTTCTGAATGACGGCAATGGTCGGGGCAGGGTCGTGAACAGTGCCTCTGCTTTCTGGTTCTGATAGCTATGGTACCACTACAGCAGGAAGACGAGGTCACCATGGGCGCTCATGATCACTGATTCAGGCGTGGCTGTCCTCTTCAAACGGAGACCCACGTGGAAGCAGGAGGAGGTCGGAGTAGATACAGATAGCCCAAACAGTGATCGGGTGTCTGCTCAGTCCCAGAGTGGACATAACAGCGCACTTGAGGGAGAAAATTGAGAACTCTTAGCTTCGGATGCCGAATGGGATGCCGCTTCTTGTTCCTAGAAGTAGACTTGATGTATATGATCTCAGCCAAGCGCCGCCTCCAGATCTTCAATGGGTTGGCCGTGGGAGGCTCTGCAAGCGGCTTCAGGTTGCCAGTCTAGAGGAAGAAGCGCAGTGTGGGGAGATCGGCTCCCTCAGGTAGCCACGAGCTTAGGTTGGGATGGGACCACCACCGTTGCAAGGAAGACATGGAGACACTTCCGTCGGTACCACTTGGGCCTCCAGGGATGTCGGGATGAAGTCGGAGTCGCCTCTGCAAGCTGCTGGTCCTCTGCAGATCCTGAGCTGCGAACTGGCTAGCTGGGAGTGGCTCCAATGGCACAAGAGATAGGGGAGGGAGGAGAAGGAACTAGGTTGATGGAGGGGGAGAGTGGGGGGCGACCAGATCTATGGTTTGGGGAAGGGGAGGGTGAGAGGGGAGGAAAAATATTCAAACTTGGCCAACGGAGGGGTGGGTTCAGCCTTGGGAAGGTGGAGGCTTGCTTGGGAAGGGGAAGTGGGTAGTTGGGAGTTGGATGGTGGAGCTAGGATTGGGTGGGGGTCTCTTGGGGTTGGGGTGGAGTAAAGAGAGGGGTGTGGGGAGTTGGAGTAGCTTTAATGGAAGGGGAAGGAGAGAGAAAGTAGGTGGGAGGGTGAGGAGAGAGAGAGGGGGCGAACCTCCCTTGATGAGAGAGAGAGAGAGAGAGAATGGGAGGGCTTCTCACCCAGGGTTTCACACCCTATTCTAATGGATTCTCTCCACTAAAGAAACTTGAATTTTGGAACTCAAAATATGACAATTTCATTGACTTCAAATGGGAGGGATTGGGGTCCTATATATAGGCAACCCACATTTTACAAAAAGTCTCTAACTCTTGCTACAATGACAAATAACCAAGGGGGTAGGGGGCGCCCCTGGGCCTAGCCCAATGAATTGGGCCCATTAACTAATCTAATCAACCCTATGACACTTAACTTAGGTAGATGACTCATTAACCTAGGTACTGGACTCAAATAAAAGAAAAATTACAATGATATGACTCAAATAAAATATGAAAATACAACATATGACTCAAAATAAATGACTAGACCATGTCGGATGCTTCCGGGGCGAGGAGACGAGCCGTGAGTGTGGGCACGGGAGGTGATGTCCCCATCATACTCCCGGGGTGCGGAGAACTCGACTCCGTCGAGTAAGAGTCCTTCCCTCCTCGGAGGGTGTAGAAGTGATACCACCCACAAGTCTTCCGAAGGAGATCGATCCATCCACCCGATGAGATAGCGCTCATACACCTTGCTCCTAGTGGCAGTGACCTGTTCATCCAATATTCGCTCAATTCGCACACACCAGGCTCTCCTAGCTAGAGGACTCTTCTCACGGGTGGGTGCTCTCTCAATGAGGGGTGTGGGCTCAATATCCTCACTGGGTACCACCGTGGGACCCTTAAATGGCACTAGGTCGGCCACGTTGGGTGTGGGGCTCACTCCGTACTCCTTGGGAAGATATAACTCATAGGCATTAGTACCAATGCACCTCAGAACCTGGAAAGGACCAGCCCCATGAGGCCTCAATTTGGAGATGGCTTCCGGGGAGATCCTCTCCGTCCTCACCATCATAAAGTCACCCACATGAAAATCTTGGTAACGCCGAGAGGAGTCAGCTTGCCTTTTATAAATCTCATTTTCTTGCTGATGTGCTTGCGAAGGTTTTCATGAAATTTTGTGAATGTGGACATTCTAGGGGTGATGGGTGGACCTGGGCAACCAAAAGTAGACCAATCATGCTTTGACACCAAGAAGACTTTGATGGAATGGGGAGGACTGGGGCATCCATAGGTGATCCGGTCATGCATGGGGGTGACAAATGCCGGGGGACCCAGACATCCATGAATATTCCTATCATGCCTACAACCCATGATGAATGAAGGAGAACCATTACATCTGAATATGGACCACTCTTGTTTCCTTTTGACATGTGGGTGATGTGAATGAATGGACCCAACATAGTGTTCATGACAAGTGGTGTGGTAAGCCTAGACACATGCATGCTTTTCCCAAAGGTGACTTCCGTGTGCATAAATGTGGGATGACCTTTGAGCTTCCATGTGAGAGGCTCGAAGGGATCTAGTAAGGTGGATATAGGGTGTGACATTTCCTCGATCTCTAGGTGGGTGTTGCCTAAGGTCACGATTCCTTTGGTGTAACTTGGGTCAGGGATGAGGTGAGTTTGGCCCAATATGGAGGGTGAGGGTAGGAAAGGGTGGGTGGGGGGTAAGATAGTTCGGCCACATGGGTATAGGAAGGCGTCAAAGGGATTGTGGAAAGGGCTACCTATAGAGAGGAACTCCACATCCTCAAAGCCCAAAAAATATGGTTCACCCTCCTCCAAGATAATTGGGCCATGGTCGTTAGTGGGTTGGCCGATCAAAGCACTTGGGATCTCAATGGTAGAGGAGTGGACCGAGATGGGTTCTTCCATCATAGGGAGAAAAAAAGGAGGCCGCTTGTAACATCCCGGATCTTTGCTGGATCCTTAATAGGTCTTGTTGGATCTTTATTGGATCTTTCGGATCTGTTTCGGTGAGTTTCGGTTCACTTTTGTGGCTTCCGAGTTGAGTTTTACGATCCGTATGGGTTTTTCTCTCATACTAGTTACGGAACCCTACGGTGACTTTAGTTGTCAGTTCATCAACTCCTGGATGCTACAGCGACGATGTACTCTCCGAGCCGGTCGTTTTGACTATTTTTACGTATTTTTCTGAGATAGGGCCAAAAATCGGATTTTTGGAAATTAGGAAAATTCCTAATTTCCTTTCTACTTCTTTTCCTTTCCTCTCTCCTCCTTCTCATTTCACGCCGCCGCCCTCTCTCTCTCTCCCATTTCTCTCCCGTTTCGCCTTCTTGGCTCCGACTGCAGACGGAGGACCTAGGGGCGAGTGCTGGGGATGCTGTGGAGCTGGCTGGGTGCGCGACGGGGCGAGGATGGAGCAATTTTGGCACGATCCTGAACGGTTGATTCAAAGCCGGCGTTTGAGCTCGTGGTGTGATTTCAGGCTCAGTTTAGTCCCTTCGGGGCACGGTTTCTTCGGTGGAGGTAGGGTGACGGATCACCACTTCTCCCTGCCTATTTTCCCAGCCATTACACGTCGTTCGGTGTAGAAACGGCCGAGTTTGGGCTTGTTTAGCCTAAACCGTGATTTTCGAGTTTTGTAGGGTTCGCCGAAAAATGGCAACCATTTTTAGATCAGTTACTGTCAATGGACTCCCTGGGACGTCAGCGTTCCATAGTCACTGATTTCATTTCGTTTGGTGGTCCCGTTTGACCGCTAGGGCTCTGAGAAGTCTGGAAACCCTTTTTGGGTGATTTCGTTAGAATCACCCATTTCTTGCGATCCGTGCGTCATTTTGACTTTGGACGGAGTCTATGTGATTGCCAGTAGGTCCATGGTTGTATCCACTTCGTCTCGGGATGAACGGGGCGTGGAAAGGCCTCCGTTGGGCTGAAACCATGGTTTGCTCGCCGTGACGCTTGAACGGTCAGTTCCGGACCGTTAATGTATAAGGGCGGCCATCTCTGGACCATTTATCCTTTGTCGGTTGTGGTTGTGCGGTCTTATGATAGACCACACATCCCCCTTGGGCGGTTGGTCTTGGACCGTCCATCTTATGTCGGTTTGGGTTGTGTGGTCATCTGCTAGACCACATATCTCCTTGTGTGGTCGTCTGCTAGACCACATATCCCCTGGGAGTTGTGCGGTCAGTTTCGGACCGTCCATCCCGTTGTGCGGTCCAGTTCGGACCGTTTGTCTAGTTGTGTGGTCCCTTTGTAACCGTCCATCCCTTGGAGTTGTACGGTCAGTTCTTGACCGTTCAACCCCTTTGTGTGGTCAGTTTCAGACCGTCCATCCTATTGAGTGGTCCATTATGGACCGCTCATCCCCGATGTTTTATCGGTTGGCCGTGATGGCTTCTCCCGGTGTCGTGTTAGAGTCATTGCTCTGGTCTGGTCGACCCGGTGTGATCCAATGGTCGACATGCAACCTTGCCTGTGTCTCGATGGATTTGTCCAGCTCGAGACGTGGTTCTGGATACCTAGAGGTATGATTTGACCTCGGTTTGTGTGTCGAGGTGCCTTGAGGGTGTCGAAGTTCCCCCAAGTCTCCGTACGTCCTGTCTGTTTCGCGTCGGTCATCTACGTGAGTTAGGGCGGTGTTTCTAGTGGTCCTATCCTGGACTGCTAGTGTTGGTTTGTCTGTCCAGTGGTTCCCTGGATCGGTCGGTTCGGGTGAATTGTGTCCGGTCTATTCCTTGACTGCTATAGTTTCTCCGAGCGACTTAATCTAGGACCCCCAGTGTCTTTGCCTCTGGTTGCGTGGCGAGTCCTCCTTGACTGCTTGGTTGACCTAGCGGCCGAGTGATGGATAGCCAATGCCCATAGAGTGGTTTACCGGTGGTTTGGTTTTCGGTATCTTGGCTTGACCTTATGGTTCGCCCATTGTCATGCGGACATCATCTCATGTTCTATGAGGGCTGTAACCATGTTCTGAGGTGGCCAAGAGGGTTTGAGCTTATGTGTCTTTGTCTGGTTCCAGTCAACCCGTGGTGACCCAGTGGTTGATGGGTGACCTTGTGTATGTGTCTCGGCAGTTCTGTCCAGTCCGAGACTTTGGTTCTGGACATCTCAAGGTACCGTTTTACCTTGGTTTGAGTGTCCAGGCGTGTTGAGGGTCCTCGGTGTTCCCTCAGGTCTTCGTGAGTCATTTTCTGCCGAGCGTCGTTTCCCGTGGCTTAGGATTAGACCGATTGGCGGCTTGTTCTACTGTCTGTGACGATCTTGCCTTTGAGTCGTCCGACTCAAGGATCGTTATGTTGTAGGTCTAGTTGCCTAGTCCTGAGTCTGTTCGCAGTAGTCGTACTGTCAGTGGTGCCTAGTAGTACGTGCGATAGTGCGTCCTAGCTTATCTGTACTATAGCACTTATGTTTCTGAGTCTGGTGTCTTGTGAGCCTCCACTAGTCGTAGCCTGTCGACGCACGTGATCCGGTGTGTTGACCCACCTCAGAGTGGTGGAAAGGGCAGTTCCCGTAATACGGTTTGTAAGCTAGTTCCGTGGGCTCCCGGCCAGCGGTAGCGTCCTACCGAGGGAGAAAACTTGCTAGAGGGCCTGGCTTAGGCAAGAGCCAGTGTGTGCACACTTGGTCAGGGGCTGAGGACTTACATCGACAGGTGTAACCCCTATGAGTTACTCATTGTTGTAGTTCCGGTTTGTTTCAGTGCGTGTCTGCGACTCTACCGTGGCTTTGGCGGTACCGTAGGCGAGACACTCGTGGCGCAGTGTAAGACGTCAGTGGACGCAGCTGGCTATTCTTGTGATGAGGAGGTGCTTCCGTCACGTGACACGTGACTCTTCGCATTTCTTGTGCGTCGTGACCTTTCTGAGTTAGCCCTCTCGTGGCCCTACTCGAGGTCAGTGTTGTGTTGCGTGCACGACGTTGTAGCCGTGTGTGTCATCGAGTCTGTGTGTCGTCTGTCTAGATCTTTTCTAGACTTTTGTCTGTCCATGCAGGTGTTCGTCTTAGGCCTGGCGTCGTGTCAACAGATCGGTAACTCCTGACTTTGTCAGATCAGAGTCGCTCTTTTGTCGCTGCTTAGAGTAGCTTAGGGAGCCGAGTTCCTCTCGGTGGCCATGTTCCGAGTTTTACGGCCTCGCTTTTCCCTTTTCTTTTAGCTTCCCTTACTCTTAGCTAGTTCCCTACTCCTGCTGTTCCCGTTCTTTTTACAACTTTGTACTGTAGCTTTTCTTGCTTTGCTACTACTGTTGCTTTCTGTTCCGTGTATTGCGCGCTTTTCAGTGGGGATCCGCGTGACCCCTATTGAGTCTCTGCTTGGACACTCACCCCTACTTTTTAGGTGAGTGGCGTCGTCTCTGTCCGTGGTTCCTGGTGTGGCGCGTCTGTACCTGCCAGCAGTACTTGCGTCGGGTTTCCCCCGATCTCAGTGTACGTTCTTTCCCTGTGGCCTGTACTTGTCTTTAATTTCTTGGACTGCACTCTGGTATAATTGATAAATTGAAATTGTTAATTAAAAGGTAATTTTATTTCAGCTACTTTAGCAAACCGATCTAATGAAATTTAATTACTTACTGTTATATCTATGTGGCTTCAATATACTACACGACAATCCTTTTATCCCTTCGGAGCTTTACCACTCTTGGGAGGCCTCGCGGGTTCCAAGTGGTATCAAGTGTATCCGGTAGTCCTATTAGGTATATCTGGTATCCGGGATCCAGGTCGTCACTGTTGGTATCAGAGCATTGTTGTATGAAGTACATGGGAATCTGAGATATTGCAGTATCCAGAGTCCTTAAAGTCCAGTACAGGCATTTGCTGGCTTAGGTGTTGCGATGATTTGTCGCGTTGTCTTCTTCGTATGTGGTCTTGTGCGTGCTAATCTGGCACTGCGCAAGGTGATTTTTGTTCTCGTCAGGATGTGATCAGACGCTTCTTTCTATCGTGGTGTTTGTCTCGATCTTGTCGTACGTGGCAGTGTACGCCGGAAGGCTTGAATCTGCAGTACATTGTTCAAGGTTTTCTCCGTGTGTTGTTCAGGTTGCTGTTGACCTTTGGCCTTGGTCTGATGACCGTACATATTCTCACGTTGTTTTGGTCATCCAGGCTTGAGTCTGTTCAGCTCCTGATGTGTCTCGCTTCTATTGAAGTGCTCGATTAGATTCCGTGTTTGAGAAGTTGCTCAGGCAAGATAGGATTTTCCCTTCCTGGTGAGCTTTCGTGGTTGAGCTTATTGCTTCTCGTCCCTTCTGGTGGAATCTTTTCGAGGTTTGCCTTGGGATTGCTGTCTTAGTGATGCCTTTGCCCTGTGTCTACTTAACCATGGACAGCTTTGTTCTGAGCCTGATCTGCACTTTGTTATACGGTTGCTTGGCTTTGGACTCCATCATGGTGTTAAGAGCTGTCGCGTACCGTATTTGTCATGCCGTGTCCAGCGGCCGATGTATTGTGAAGGCTCATTTACGATTTTCAGGACGTGAAGGTAAGCTGAGGTTAGCCTTTTCCTTGGGCCTTGTGCTGAAGCTGGTACTCCTCTTCTTTGCACTTAGGCTTCTTGTGATCGGTTGTTCGCTGGATCAGTACTCGTCGCGTGTTATATTGCGATTTTCACGAATTGCGATGTCGCCGTACGTGTGCTGGGATGCGGATACCGAGATATTTTCTGATGCCCGTGTGCATTTTATGAGTGTGTAGCTGAAGCATGTGGTCTAGTTCCCACAGGTCGAGGATCTTTTCGTAAGGTTCTGGCCGGTCGAGAATTTTGTTCTTTCTCGATGTGACTTCATCTTGGCTTTCTGTGCCTTGATGTTGCCTATTTTCGTGCTGTTGCTGGAGTTATTCTGGTGTTGGCAATGGCATTTACGAGTGTTGGGGAATCTATCGGCATTCCTTGCTGATTGAGTACCCTCTGTTCTGCATTCCTTCTCTTGGGTGTTGTGCTCTCAAGGCGTAATCGTGATCCTTGAGGTGTGTTCCTTGAGATTGTCATTTCTCGTTGTCGTGGGTCTTTCTTGGTGAGCTGCTCGATGCATGACTCGTTCCTTGTAGTCATGTGATCAGCTACTATTGTGCCTTGATGTGACCCAGCTTGCGGTTGTGTTCCGTGGTTCTGTGTTCTATATGGAGCCGGAATCTTGCAACTGCTGTTGTCATTGGTGTCCTGTGTGCCAGGTGTTCTCTGCCACCTTTGGCACTGGAGCCGATGATGTGATGGAGCTGTCAACTGAGAGGACTGTGTTTCCCTGTGTAAGCTGACGCTTGCTGCATTTGTGTTTTTATTTTTTCGGTATCTCTCCTTGTGGCTGTCGTGTCTCCATTTCTGGTGAGACATAAGTGACACTGCCTTGTTTCGGAGGTGTCAGACTTGTGTCCACTTGGGTCGTGCTCGATCCAGAGCATGTACCTGCAATTGTGGTCTGACAATGTTCCTCTAAGCCATACTCCTCGAGATTTGTGTTGCCGTGTTCTTGGCATTGTTGTTGGCTGATGCGTAGTATGCATAGCCATGTTGGGTTGTTCTTCCTTTGCTTCTCCATTGTTAGTCCTTAAATTTCGAGGGTGAAATTTCTTAAAGGAGGGGAGGATGTAATGTCCCGGATCTTTGCTGAATCATTAATAGGTCTTGTTGGATCTTTATTGGTTCTTTCAGATCTGTTTCGGTGAGTTTCGGTTCACTTTTGTGGCTTCCGAGTTGAGTTTTACGATCCGTGTGGGTTTTTCTCTCGAACTAGTTACGGAACCCTATGGTGACTTTAGTTGTCAGTTCATCAACTTGAGGATGCTACAGCGACGATGTACTCTCCGAGCCAGTCATTTTGACTATTTTTGCGTATTTTTCTGAGATAGGGCCAAAAATCAGATTTTGAGAAATTAGGAAAATTCCTAATTTCTTTTCTATTTCTTTTCCTTTCCTCTCTCCTCCTTCTCATTTCACGCCGCCGCCCTCTCTCTCTCCCGTTTCTCTCCCGTTTCACCTTCTCGGCTCCGGCTGCAGACGGAGGACCTAGGGGCGAGTGCTGGGGATGCTGTGGAGCTGGCTGGGAGCGCGACGGGGAGAGGATGGAGCGATTTTGGCGTGATCCCAAACGGTGGAATCAAAGCCGGCGTTTGAGCTCGCGACGTGATTTTCGGCGCGATTTAGTCCCTTCGGGGCACGGTTTCTTCGGTGGAGGTAGGGTGACGGATCACCATTTCTCCCTGCCCATTTTCCCTGCCATTGCACGTCGTTCGGTGCAAAAATGGTCGAGTTTGGGCTTGTTTAGCCTAAACTGTGATTTTTGGGTTTTGTAGGGTTCGCCGGAAAATGGCAACCATTTTTAGATCAGTTACTGTCAATGGACTCCCTGGGACGTCAGCGTTCCATAGTCACTGATTTCGTTTCGTTTGGTGGTCCCGTTTGACCGCTAGGGCTCCGGGAAGTCCGGAAACCCTTTTTGGGTGATTTCGTTAGAATCGCCCGTTTCTTGCGATCCGTGCATCATTTTGACTCCGGATGGAGTCTATGTGATTGCCAGCAGGTCCATTGTTGTATCCCCTTCGTCTCGGGACGAATGGGGCATGGAAAGGCCTCTGTTTGGCCAAACCCATGGTTTGCTAGCCGTGACGCTTGAACGGTCAGTTCCGGACCGTTCATGTATAAGGGCGGCCATCCCTGGACCGTTTATCCTTTGTCGGTTGTGGTTGTGTGGTCTTACGATAGACCACACATCCCCCTTGGGCGGTTGGTCTTGGACCGTCCATCTTATGTCGGTTTGGGTTGTGTGGTCGTCTGCTAGACCACATATCCCCTTGTGTGGTCGTCTGCTAGACCACATATCCCCTGGGAGTTGTGCGGTCAGTTTCGGACCGTCCATCCCGTTGTGCGGTCCAGTTCGGACCGTTTGTCTAGTTGTGTGGTCCCTTTGTGACCGTCCATCCCTTGGAGTTGTGCGGTCAGTTCCAGACTGTTCAACCCCTTTGTGTGGTCAGTTTCGGACCGTCCATCCTATTGAGTGTTCCATTCTGAACCGCTCATCCCCGATGTTTTATCGGTTGGCCGTGATGGCTTCTCCCGGTGTCGTGTTAGAGTCATTGCTCTGGTCTGGTCGACCCGGTGTGATCCAATGGTCGACATGCGACCTTGCCTGTGTCTCGATGGATTTGTCCAGCTCGAGACGTGGTTCTGGACACCTAGAGGTACGATTTAACATCGATTTGTGTGTCCAGGTGCCTTGAGGGTGTCGAAGATCCCCCAAGTCTCCGTACGTCCTGTCTATTTCACGTCGGTCGTCTACGTGAGTTAGGGCGGTGTTTCTAGTGGTCCTATCCTGAACTGCTAGTGTTGGTTTGTCTGTCCGGTGGTTCCCTAGATCGGTCGGTTCGGGTGAATTGTGTGCGGTCTATTCCTTGACTGCTAAAGTTTCTCCGAGCGACTTAATCTAGGACCACCAGTGTCTTTGCCTCTGGTTGTGTGGCGAGTCCTCCTTGACTACTTGGTTGACCTAGCGGCCGAGTGATGGATAGCCTATGCCCAGAGAGTGGTTTACCGGTGGTTTGGTTTCTGGTATCTTGGCTTGACCTTATGGTTCGCCCATTGTCATACGGACATCATCTCATGTCCTATGAGGGCTGTAACCGTGTTCCGAGGTGGCCAAGAGGGTTTGTGCTTGTGTGTCTTTGTCTGGTTCCGGTCAACCCGGGGTGACCCAGTGGTTGACGGGTGACCTTGTGTGTGTGTCCCGGCAGTTATGTCCAGTCCGAGACTTTGGTTCTGGACGTCTCGAGGTACTATTTTACCTTGGTTTGCGTGTCCAGGCATGTTGAGGGTCCTCGGTGTTCCCTCAGGTCTTCGTGAGTCATTTTCTGCTGAGCGTCGTTTCCCGTGACTTAGGATTAGACCGATTGGCGGCTTGTTCCACTGTCTGTGACGATCTTGCCTTTGAGTCGTCCAACTCAAGGATCGTTACGTTGTAGGTCTAGTTGCCTAGTCCTGAGTCTGTTGGCAGTAGTCGTACTGCCAGTGGTGCCTAGTAGTACGTGCGACAGTGCGTTCTAGCTTGTCTGCACTCTAGCACTTGTGTTTCTGAGTCCAGTGTCTTGTGAGCCTCCACTAGTCGTAGCCTGTCGATGCACGCGATCTAGTGTGTTGACCCACCTCGGGGTGGTGGAAAGGGCAGTTCCCGTAATACGGTTTGTAAGCTAGTTCCGTGGGCTCCTGGCTAGCGGTAGCGTCCTACCGAGGGCGAAAACTAGCTAGAGGGCCTGGCTTAGGTAAGAGCCAGTGTGTGCACACGTGGTCAGAGGCTGAGGACTTACGTCGACAGGCATAACCCTGATGAGTTACGCATTGTTGTAGTTCCTGTTTGGTTCAGCGCCTGTCTGCGACTCTACCATGGCTTTGGCGGTACCGTAGGCGAGACACTCATGGCGCAGTGTAAGATGTCAGTGGACGCAGCTGGCTGTTCTTCTGATGAGGAGGTGCTTCCGTCACGTGACATGTGACTCTTCGCATTTCTTGTGCGTCATGACCTTTCTGAGTTAGCCCTCTCGTGGCCCTACTCGAGGTCAGTGTTGTGTTGCGTGCACGACGTTCTAGTCGTGTGTGTCGTCGAGTCTATCTGTCGTCTATCTAGATCTTTTCTAGACTTTTGTCTATCCTTGCAGGTCTTCATCTTAGGCCTGGCGTCATGTCGACAGATCGGTAACTCCTGACTTTATCATATCAGAGTCGCCCTTCTATCACTGCTTGGAGTAGCTTAGGGAGTCGAGTTCCTTTCGATGGCCGTGTTCCGAGTTTTACGGCCTCGCTTTTCCCTTTTATTTTTGCTTCCCTTACTCTTAGCCTGTTCCCTACTCCTGCTGTGCCCGTTCTTTTTATAGCTTTGTAGTGTAGCTTTTCCTGCTTTGCTACTACTGTTGCTTTCTGTTCTGTGTACTGCGTGCTTTTCAGTGGGGATCCGCGTGACCCCTACTAAGTCTCTACTTGGAGACTCACCCCTACTTTTCAGGTGGGTGGCGTCGTCTCTATCCGTGGTTCCTGGTGTGGCGCGTCTGTAGCTGTCAGCGGTACCTACGTCGGGTTTCCCCCGACCTTAGTGTACGTTCTTTCCCTGTGGCCTGTACTTGTCTTTAATTTCTTAGATTGGACTCTGGTATAATTGTTAAATTGAAATTGTTAATTAAAAGGTAATTTTATTTCAGCGACTTTAGCAAACTGATCTAATGAAATTTAATTGCTTACTGTTATATCTTTGTGGCTTCAATGTACAACACGACAATCCTTTTATCCCTTCGGAGCTTTACCGCTCTTGGGAGGCCTCGCGGGTTCCAAGTGGTATCAGGTGTATCCGGTAGTCCTATCAGGTATATCTGGTATCCGGGATCCGGGTCGTCACACCGCTAGTGTAGCAACCAATGGTATAGACCGAGGTGATAGACCCATCACAGTGCTGGATGAGACTAAGGTTTGTTGGGTGGGCCGTCCCTAGGGTCAACAAGCAAGTCAACTCTAGCTGCCATTCTAGGCCTCTGAGGAGGTCATCTAAACCCTCTACCTCATAGTAGGATTGGATCGTTGTGTGAGTGGTGTGGATGGGCACTAGAGGGAGGTCTCGCTCCATGGGTAGATAGGTATGGGCCATGATATCTCTAATCGAGCTCTCCCTTAGCCACCTAACAAGGGGTTCTTCTAAGATGAATTCGGCATTATCTAGAGAGGGTGGTGTAGGGTGAAAATCCTTATGCAAGGCTTCCCATTCAATTTGGACATGGGTGCCCTCCATGGAGGGGAAAGATTCCGGAGGGGCATTTGTCTCCATGTGGCAAAGTGGGTGGGCTACTTCTTCTAATGCTAATGGGGTGGGAAGGTTCTTTGAGGGTGGGGTGATGATAGCCGGTGTGTCGTGCACTCGGGGTGGTGAACAAGGGCGGGACTCCGGCGGATGGGAGAGTACAAGGTTGTTGAATTTAAAAGCTCCTGGAAGGTGTGGCGGATGCACTAGGCAAGTCTGACGTGTCGGGTCAATGTTGGCATTCCTTTCATCTAACCATTTCTTTCCTAGGATTATACATGGACCCGCCAATGTTCCTACTTGACACCAAGCCCCATCAAAATACTTAGTCTTTCCAAACCATCCATGGAATTCAACAAAGACTTGGTCTCCATTGTGCATAATTTATCCGGTCCTAGAAAGAGAGGCAATGATATTGAGGGATACCCAATTATCGGACTCTAAGTCAATGAAATCAATTTCCGTGGGCTCTCCATTAGGTAGGTATGAATGGGATATGATTGGGAGAGGGGCCATTTGACCCTAGACTCAATGATGACAATGGTGGGTGGACAATGCAAGGGTCGGACCGATGATGACTCCAATGCAAGCGTGCCCTAGGACTTGACTTGTAGAGACAACTCAATTACTTGCTCTGATACTAATTGATGTGACACACCCTTAGACTTTAACAAGCAAGCACAATTCGTAATAGTAACGGACCGACATTTGGCGGCCACTCACCCGACACTCACCCAAAACCCGGGGTAACTTGGCGATGCCAAGTGGAGGATGTGAGGGCTGGGCCCTTGCTGGTAGAGGGCCAGCAAGGCCAACATTATTCCCAAGGGTATGGAAGCCCAATTCAATGGAGCCGACGTCATGCCGAGGGCACGGGCCACACACTTTCTCCCACGGCGATCTCTTGAAGCAAAGGAGCATGCGGATCGAGCACTCACTCTCACGGGCCAGTGAAACTATGAGCTAATATGGGAAGAACAAGCACTAAAGAGAGCTAGCGTTAGAGCACTTACTCGACCGATTTGAAGAAACCGGTCCTGCTCGGAGACGTGGGCGAGCGGGGAAGCGTGGGTTCCCCACACGCCGCGCCGGTGTAGCTTGAACATGTTTAAGAATTTACACAACTACTCCCCATGCAAGGGGGTTGAACAAGGGGACGGGAAGCCGAATTACATCCAAACACTACCTCCCACAGGGAGGGACTGTAAGATGGCCGGGCGGGGAGGGGAGAGTGAAGCTAGGAACTAATTGAAAAGATGATGACTGTGCTGTCCACTCTTTGGAACAGAGGACAGATAGTCGGTGTCGGCACTGCTGCGGACTCCCCCAAGTTCCGTTGGTGACGAAACCAGTGGAAAAATCTTCGTAGTTGACTTAGGAAGACATCCAATTTTGGGGAGAATTTCTGAATGACGGAGATGGTCGGGGCAGGGTCGTGAACAGTGCCTCTGCTTTCTGGTTCTGACAGCTACGGTACCACGGCAGCAAAAAGATGAGGTCACCATGGGCGCTCCTGATCTCTGATTCAGGCGAGGCTGAGATCGATGGATTCGTTGTCGAGTTCTCTTTGAACGGAGACCCACAGGGACACCAGAGAAGGCCGGAGTAGACAGAGACAGCCCGAATAGTGATCGGGTGTCTGCTCATTCCTAGAGTGGACAGAACAGCGCCCCTGAGGGAGAAAATTGAGAACTCATAGCTCCGGATGCCGAACGGGATGCTGCTTCTTGTTCCTGGAATTAGACTCATCGTAGATGATCTCAGCCAAGCGCCGCCTCCAGATCTTCAAGGGGTTGGCTGTGGGAGGCTCTTCAAGCGGCTTCAGGTTGCCAGTCTAGAGGAAGAGGCGCAGTGTGGGGAGATCGGCTCCCTCAGGCAGCCACGAGCTCAGGTTGGGATGAGACCACCACCGTTGCAAGGAAGATAGGGAGACGCTTCCGAAGGTACCACTTGGGCCTCCAGGGACGCCGGGATGAAGTCAGAGTCACATCTGCAAGCTGCTGGTCCTCTACAGATCCTGAGCTGCAAACTGGCTAGCTGGGAGTAGCTCCAATGGCACAAGAGATAGGGGAGGGAGGAGAAGGAACTAGGTTGATGGAGGGGGAGAGTGGGGGGCGACCAGATCTGGGGTTTGGCGAAGGGGAGGGTGAGAGGGGAGGGAAAATATGCAAACTTGGCCTAGGGAGGGGTGGGTTCAGCCTTGGGAAGGTGGAGGCTTGCTTGGGAAGGGGAAGTGGGTAGTTGGGAGTTGGATGGTGGAGCTAGGATTTGGTGGGGGTCTCTTGGGGTTGGGGTGGAGTAAAGAGAGGGGTGTGGGGAGTTGGAGTAGCTTTAATGGAAAGGGAAGGAGAGAGAAAGTAGGTGGGAGGGTGAGGATAGAGAGAGGGGGCGAACCTCCCTTGATAAGAGAGAGAGAGAGAGAGGGAATGGGAGGGCTTCTCACCCAGGGTTTCACACCCTATTCTAATGGATTCTTTCCACTAAAGAAACTTGAATTTTGGAACTCAAAATATGGCAATTTCATTGACTTCAAATGGGGGGGAATGGGGTCCCATATATAGGCAACCGACATTTTACAAAAAGTCTATGACTCTTGCTACAATGACAAATAACCAAGGGGGTAGGGGCGCCCCTGGGCCTAGCCCAATGAATTGGGCCCATTAACTAATCTAATCAACCCTATGACACTTAACTTGGGTAGATGACTCATTAACCTAGGTACTGGACTCAAATAAAAGAAAAATTACAATGATATGACTCAAATAAAATTTGAAAATACAACATATGACTCAAAATAAATGACTAGACCATGTCGGATGCTTCCAGGGCGAGGAGACGAGCCGTGAGTGTGGGCACGGGAGGTGATGTCCCCATCATTTCATGCCCTTTCATTGTGTCGACCCATCAAAGGATGGTGTCGACCCCATGTTTCCTAAGCATCACTCCAATGCATATGGTTCATGGTACTGTGAAGAGAACATGTGTTAAATTCAATCATATCGTTCATGTGGATTTGGGTTTTACAATGCTACTCTTGTTGCACTTGTTGCATAAAGTTCATTGCTATATAAACTTGATTCCTTGTTGTGGTTGCTATGTTTCCCAAAATGCTTTTATGCTTATTAATCATGGACTTTTCATGAAGGGTTTCAAAATGATGAAAACATGTTTAAGGTTCTGAAACAAACATTGTTTGTGTTTTGGCATCATGTTGAGTATTCATGTGAGTTAAGAACCTGGACAATTCATCCTATTTTTAGTGAGCAAAAATGTAGGTTTGAATGGTTTTCATATTGCTTGAATGATCCTTATCAATTAGGCTTCATAGATGTACTTAATGCAATTCTCAGTTAGAGCAATTGGGCTTAAGTTCTAACATTTTTCTCATTCATTTGTTTCTTTGATAAACAACTGAAATTGCTTGTTATGCACGTTTGGAAAACAATGCCAATCCCATATGCAAAGGTATCAAAGAACATGGTGAGAACTTGGTACTTTGCATGTGTGTATTTAGGAGAAAAATGGTAAGTTTCTATTTGGAGTTTTTGATCTTGATGGAAGTGGTTGGTATATGTTTTTACATTGTTTAATACCAAGGAATAGTTGATTGTTAGTCATTTATCATCTAACCATTTCAGTCTTTCATTGGGGTTTTAAAAATCGGACTGAACTTTTACAAATCTGTGAACTGTAGAGTTCGGTCGACTGAACTGCCCAGTTTGGTCGACCGAACTCAGCAGAGTGGGCCGCCTGCAACATGTTTTGTCTCTGTTAATTTAGGTCGACCACCCACCCCGTTTAGGTCGACCGAACACGGCGTAAACCCAAAAATGTCAATCCGAAAAGTCACTAAACCCAATCCATTGGTGATCAAACTTTACCCATTTGTCTCTAGTGTTAATATACATATATTAGAGGGGTCTTTCAACGGTTTTGTGAAGGGTTTATGAGTCTTTTGATCATTATCTCTTGGGTGTATATATAACCTACGATTTTGGGAGAAAAACCTAGAGCTAACATTTTCTATCTATCTTATAGGAGAAGAAATGGGGAAAAGCAAGGAGGAGCTCTTGTAGGAAGGATTTGATCTACTTGGAGAGGATTTTGGAGCTCGTGGAAGAAGAATAAAAGGAGCGGATCGACGAGAGGATCAAGAGGATGCAAGAATCGTCTTCAT
Organism: Amorphophallus konjac; assembly: GCA_022559845.1. Taxonomy (NCBI): domain Eukaryota; kingdom Viridiplantae; phylum Streptophyta; class Magnoliopsida; order Alismatales; family Araceae; genus Amorphophallus; species Amorphophallus konjac. The sequence continues at coordinate 161,003,164 of CM040128.1, read as the reverse complement.
CCGGCTTCCCTCCAACTTGTGGTTCAAGGAACATCTTCATCTGGCTATTGGAGTTTGAGGGAGATTATTTCTACATACTTTCTATGTTGTTCTTGATATGCTCCATGTTCTATAGTCTGGGTTTTGCATGATTTGATCATTAGTGTTTATTTTCTGCACATAGAGATATTCGTGTCTGTGACCGTCTGCGTACGGTCGTGTTGTTTATTGTGTTGCGGTTGTTGCAGCGTGTGTGTGTGTGTGTTTGTGATCCGGTTGTTGAATCGTGTTGGAGACTTCATCTCCGTGTGTGTGTGCGTTGGGGCGTGTGTTGTGCCCATGTGGTTTTGATGATGGTTTTAATGATGGTTTTTGATGTGAGTTAATCACTGTGAGTCATCCTGCTATGTGAGTCATCATGCTGTTATTCAGTCTATCAAATGTTCAGTCATCTTGCTGCTCAGCTTAGTTTAACATTTTTGATGTTCAGTCATGTTAACGGATGCATAAAGCATTCATTGCTACACTCTGCTTAGTTAGTATGAACAGTAGTGGGTCGACCAACTCTTGCTGATGCGTCGACCCATCAGAACACTGATTGTCTGGTTTGTCTAACTTCAAGTCTATACATCATCAGTTGAACGTAAAGTATATACGTTGCAGCGTCAACTCATTGGGCTGCAGCGTCAACTCAGCAAGTATGCACATCGCCTTCAGACTTTCAAGTCTATACACTCTATACTCATTCAAGTCTATTCAGCCGTTTGCATTTCATAAAGTCTGTACATCCTGTTCATTCAAGTTCACATCAAGTCTGTACAGCCGTTCACTGGTGAAGTCTATACACTAGTCAGTGGAAAGTCTATACACTGGTTTCTATCTTCAAAGTCTATACAGCGGTTGTCTTCGAATTTGAAGTCTGTACACTGGCCTCAGCTATTCAAGTCTATACACTGGACTGTTAGGTCATGTCTATACACTGGTTCTCAATGTACACACTTATTCATTGTGCTACTTCACGCATAAAGTCTATACATCCACAGTGGATCTTCAAGTCTGTACATCCACAGTGGAACTTCGAAGTCTGTACACCGCTTGTGCCTCAACAAGTCTGTACACTGGTTCAAAGTCTACACAACGCCTCTTTGATTCTAAGTCTTTAAGTTCACTGAGTCTATACAATGCTTTGCATTCTTTAGAGAATGTACAGGGTTTAGACTTAAACTGATGACTTCTTTTCATCTGCCTGATAGGGACTAAAAGGGCCAGGCTATTTTGTCACTGGAACACACAAATGCGTCAACGCCTTGATCAAGTGGCGTGGACGCAGTAGTTCAAACAATCAAGAAAGAAGCTTACTGGATTACTCTGGTGCGTCAACGCATTCATCAAGTGGCGTCGACGCAGCAGGTTGATGGATCGACAAGGTGACCAAAGGGTGGACGCAGTTGCACAATGCATCAACGCACTCCACACGAAACGTGAGAGGGCTGAAGCCATCTAAGTTCAGATGCTGGAACACCAATGCGTCAATGCAACACAATGAGAGCGTCAACGCAGCACGTCTATCTGCTGAATACCTAATCACTGGATCACCGATGCGTCAACGCAGCAGTGGAGCAGCGTCGACGCAACTGTCAATAGGGCTAGGCTGGTTGCTCACTGTAACGCATCAATGCGTCAACGCCATGGGTTGGAAGCGTCAACGCAGCAGACTTGAGTTGTGCTGGTAGAATGTCTTTGAAGGCTGCGTCAACTCCTTGAAGCAAGTGCGTTAACGCCACCTCACTCCAGTTGCTGAGCGTACTGATGAGGGGGGCACGTGATCCGATGGGAAAAAGGGGCAGGATGCTGCCACGTGGTCTGAATTTCTAGGGCAGGAAATGTGGAAGCCACACGCGCCTAGTGTGCCTGCTGATGCTATATATACGAGTCTTCATCCTCTGTAGAAGACAGATCGAAGAAGAAGCCAGGAGAGCAGAAAGCCCTTCGATCCAGAAAAAAGAAAAGAAGAAGAAATAGAAGAAGAGTGAGCCGGCATAAGAAAAAGGGTTGCAGAGAAGAAGGAGAGAATAGCGTGAGAGAAAAGGAGAGCAGAGGAGAAAGAAAGAGAGATAGGGAGAGAGAGAGTTCGTGGAGAAGAAGGAAGAAGCTATTGAAGATCTGTCCTCTGGCGTCTGGATTAAATCCAAGCCAGATCTGCTCCTTTGAGAGCTACATTCTTGTTCTTCATTTACAGCCTTCCGATTGCTGTGTATTTTCCGTTTCTTATTTTTTCTTTTTCATTTAGTTATTCTTGTTCTTCCGATTGCCCTGCTGGGAATCAGATTCCTCCTGGTGGGTCAGGAGAAGGGAGGCTAGCCCTCCGGTTCTGGTCTTGCTGGTAGCAGGTCCAGGTGTACCCTCCGGGTTGGAGGAAGAGAGACTTGGGTCTCTGGTTGCTGGTGACTGGGTGTCACTGGTGTTCCCTCCGGTTGGGAGGAAGAGGGGAGGATGTTCCCCTGGTCAAGCTGTTTGGCAGCGTGTGTTCGTAGACTGAGTCTGCAGGTTACTAGCTTGTGCTAGTGAAGCCTCACTCCGGTTGGGAGTGAGGGGTGGATGTAGGTCTGGAGGACCGAACCACCTAAAAATCTATTGAGCAATGGTTTGCTTTGTGTGCTTGCTTCCGCTAGATGCTTGGATAGGCGCGCTCCATGTGTTTGCTCATAAGTTTAATTGAATTTGTTTCATTCTATGATTGCGTCTAACATCTGAGTTTTTATTTGGGCATTATTCGTAGAAGGATACATTCACCCCCCTCTGTATCCGGGCCTAGCACCCTAACAGTTGGTATCAGAGCGGTGTCTGCTTAGAAGGTCCAGCGACCTGCAGATCCGATCTTGCTGTCTTAGGTGCTAATTTGTTTCTAGTGCATCATTATTCCTGTTGCATTGAATCTACCTTCTATTTGTTTCAATGGCTCCTCCACCCGTCTTTAGTGGTTCTGATTTTAATCAGTGGCACACTGCTCTTCATGCTTATGTTAATGCTGTTAATCCTGATCTGTGAAAATTAATTTCACAAGGTCCTCACACCTTACCTACGAAAGTGTCCAAATGGACCGACAGACACAGATCAAAGGACGGAGAAAAACAGAAATCCTTTAATCTAATGAAAGCAGCTACTGACAGAGCTTTATGGTCTTGCTTTCATGATTGCAGGTCCGCTAAAGACATCTTGGATATGCTGAAGAAAATTCACAGGGCAAATGAGGACAGCTGCATGATGACTGACAGATATAATCAAGGCAGCAGTCAAGATGAAGATGATGATGATAATGAGGTAAATCCCTTTGAAAACTATACTTCAGATGATTGGGAAAATGCTTATGCCGAATTATTTGAATCTCATGAACAGCTAAGAAAACAATATAAAAAATTAAAGAAAAAGGTTGAACAAAATAGTTCTGATTTATCATGTGAAAATTGTTCAAATCTGAAGCAATCTTATGATGCGTGTTCTTCTGATAATCAAGAGCTTAAGAAACATGTTGAATTGTTGAGATCTGAAAAAGAGTCTCTGAGAAAATCTGTTATTGAGAGTGAAGGAAAATGTAAGAAACTCGAGCAAGAGAAGAACCTATTTGCTGAAAAATTTAATGCCATAAAGTCTGTAAATACAGAATTGCAAAGAGATTTTGAGAAACAGCAAAAGGATTGGAAGGAATTTGAGGCTGGAAGAAAACTTGGAATTAACTCTGATGATCAGATTTTGATAAACGAATTAATTCAGAGTGACAGACTAAAGGAAGAAATTGAGAAACTAAAACAGTTGAACACCATCTTGTCAGAGAGATTGCTGACATTAGAAAAAGGCAAACATGTGGTGTCCGATAATTCAGAAGAAGTTGATGAGCTGAGAAAGGAATTGCCAACAAAGTCTTGAATGAGGCTGTCAATTGTAGTGAGCAAGAAATTGCCAGCTATGAGTTACAAATCAACTCTTTAGAAAATGAAATTCAAGATTTGAAGAGTTCTCTGTCCAAATTAGTTAATGGGCAAGATAATTTTAACAAATTACTGGGAACCAAGGTCAACTTCCAGAAGGAGGGGTTAGGTTATAACCCTGTAAATAAAAAGAACCTTGAAAATAAAATTCAGACACTTTCTGTTTCTAGCTCTACTTTGAAGAAAGAAGGACTGAGCTACAGTCCAGTCATGAGGAAGGTGGATGGATCAAATTTGAAAGCTAATTTTGTTAAATCTTCTGGATCTTCTGAACATGAAAAGCTTTCTACTTCATCTCCAATTCAGTACAAGGCTAAGAAAACAGGAAAACAGGATAAAAATCAGAAGAGGACTGTAAATCAGAAAATAAATGAAAATGGTTCATCAGTGCATGTTGATCACAGTCCTCACACACACTCACATGCATCTAAAAGGAAAATGTCATGCCACTACTGTCATAGATTTGGACATTTAATGCATGAGTGTGAATTAAACGAACTGGATGATTTGAATGCTGAAATGATGAATGCTAGGAAATATCATGATAAAAAACCTGCTGTTCATTCAAAGGAAAGTGAATGCTCACATTGTGGTAGATTAGGCCACACCTTTGCTCAATGTTGGTTTGCTAATGGAAAGAAAAAACCACTCTCACATCATGCTAAATCTTATGCTAACCAACATGCTTTTAATATAAACAAAACTGCTTCTCTGAACCAGCATGTCAAATGTTTTAATTGTAACAAGCTTGGGCACAAGGCCGCTGAATGTTGGGCAAGTTCTTTTAGAAGAAAGTCCCCTTTCTGCTCCCATTGTGGGAAGCATGGCCATGCAGTCAAGGACTGCTGGCATGTCCAGGGTAGGAATAGAAATTTCAAAGAATTTGATAGGAACAGACTTGTTTTTAAAAGAATTCATGTTTGCTCAAATTGCAGAAGACCAGGCCACCAAGTTGCTGCTTGCAGGGTAGCTGGTCATGAAAAGAAAAAGTTTCATAATAATAACAGAAACCCTCATGCTCACTCTTATAATGCTCAAGTTCATGCTAGTATACATAAGAGGAACATGAAACCTGCTAGTTCATGCCACTATTGTGGGGTGTCTGAGTATTCAATGCATAACTGTGTTATCATGAACTCTGATGACTGGTTGGCACAGAAAAAGATGCAGGCAGTCCCAAAAGGGGCTAATTACTATGCAAGACCCAAGACCACTTGGGTTCCTGCTAGTGGAAAATAGGAAGTTGTCAGCAGGTGTGCCTTGGATGGAATAAAAGGGGTAATGATCCAAGGCACTCAAGAATGAAAAACCACATTCTCACACTTTTCAGGTAATCTCTCTGCATTTCCCATTTTGAAACTCATTGCATATCTGGTTTGATGTATTCTTGCATATCATGTTCTTAGCTTCATCTAGTGCATGCATATTAAATCTGTTCTTGCATCTTCATTTATCATCTGCCATTTGCATTACTCTCTGATCATGCACTCTGAAACTTCTGAAAATCTAAACTGCATATGTATGTGGCTTGGAATTTGCCCTCCCATTAGCTCGTACCTGTCTATTTTCATCTATATGGGTTCTGTATGGCTTTTAGTGCGTTGACGCATTTGGCTGACTGCGTAGACGCAATTGTGCATCTTTCGTTTGCTGTCTTGTTCACTGCGTCGACGCTGACACTAATGCGTTGACGCATTGGTGTGTATTTGATCCATGTATGCATGCTCACATTTAAAAATCTGCCTTGCTTCTCATGAGCACATGTTGAGATATCAGTGCATAATTCAGATTGATAATTGATTAGAAATCTGGACTGCGTGTTGCATTATCATGCATGACCTCAATGGTATATAAATGATAAGGTACCAAAAGGCAGGAAAATCTGTCTGGAGGTTCTTACTATGTGTGAAGTGGTCTTTTAGACCAAGTACTCCGCCTAGTACCATGGGTCACCTTGCTGGATAGGACAGTCTGAATGTGCATGAATCAAAATCATATGTTCAGTTTTTCATGGCAAACATTGCATGTTTTCAGGGGGAGTTGTGTATAGACATATGTTGTGTCTGTGCATGTATTTTTGCATGCATGTAGTTAATTGCATTGCATCTCATGAAAGATGCCAAAAAGATTGACTGAATGCATATTGTCAGGGGGAGTCAATACATTGCATGAAGGTAGTCATGTGCATACATTTATGTCAGAGTTCATTGCATGTTAACTTTGAACATCCTAGAACTTGCCTGACCTCCTGATATCTTGCCTTGTGTGCATATCCCTTTCATTGATTCTATTTGACCAAACCTTGAGCATATTTTTGAAATCATTGAGCTTCAAAATCTCTCCTATCAATTGGTAACAATTGGTATCATTTGGTATCAGAATTATTTTAGTCCTTCATGAAGATTTCAATGGGCTATCTCGATCATAAATCTGAAAAATCTTGAACTAGAAATCTTCTATTATACGCTTTTATGAATGTCTGAAATAACTCATGTGGTTTAAGCTTAATGTATTCATGGAGTTTAACTTTAAAATCTCTTAACATATCTGAATCATGTTTAATAAATCTTAACCAACTGTTTCATGCTGTGTCTTGCAAAAACTTCTGAAATCTGCACTTTTGAATACATGACTTTATTTGGTTAAGTACATGAGATTAATATTATTTTGAAGCAAATGAATGTTTCTGAATTGTCTAAAGGGTAAAGTAATTGTCAGAGCAATGACCTTGGCCACTGAGAAACACATGTCCAAAGGACTATGTCATGCGGTGCCTTAGTTAACTCTGCATAAAATTCATTGAAAATCAGGCAGGGCAATGGCATGCACACTGAGAAATACAACTCACTCATCAAGAAATGATTTGCAGTGTGTCATGATGAGAAAATGCTATCTCTGTTCATATAAAGCATGATAGTTAGTCACACTAAGTGCTTAGGGATATTGGCCTCTGATCAAGGTATATCCTCTAGTTACAAGGTGTGCACTAAACTAGAGTGCTCGTAAAATTTGTAGCATGAAAAAAATTGTTGAACGAATTGAAAGATCTGAATATTGATGCTAAAATCAAATTGCTACAACCCTAGACAAAATCATATGACTTCATAATTGCTTGATTTCAATACTGATGCATGTAATTCCGAAAGAAGTCAATAAATTTGATTGTGTAAGAGAAAGGGAGTTTTATCAAGATAAATATGAGGGCTTGGTTCATTTTTATTAAACCATGATTTTAGATATCAATACAGAATTTTATTGATAAACTCTGCATACATCATGTTTAAACCATGCTGATCAATAAAATTCATTCATAAGCCCTTATAATGGAAGACTTTTAAATATTCTGATTTGGATTTATGAGAATGACATTTCCTTGAAAATCTGACTGAAATTCTTGTAGTTGAAGCCTCTTTAAAAATCTGTTAATTGAACCTCTTCTGTTTATTGACCTGAACTTCTCCTTGTTTGCCCATGTGGTCTCCTTCTCATTCATCTCATAAGATTCCACTTATTGAGGGGGAGCTTTCATATCATATGCATCATGCTGCATAGAAACTCTTAAAAGGGGAGAATTGTGCTCATGCATTCATATTTTTAGGGGGAGATCTTGCACTCTGGTATCTGTTTATGTTGATTGTTTGCCAAAGGGAAAATTTCATTCAATCTTTGCATGCAAGCTCCTTTTTGATCATCACTAACTCATGCTTTTGCTGAAACTCTTAAAGGGGGAGAATCATGTTCTTGCAAGGGGGAGAAATTGACTGAATTTTTATACATGCTTTAATTTCTCAAACTATTTTCTTTTTGATGAAGTCAAAGGGGGAGAATAGTTTGAGTCATCAGACTGACTCACTGTGTAGTGTTGCCATCATCAAAAAGGGGGAGATTGTTGTGCCCATGTGATTTTGATGATGGTTTTAATGATGGTTTTGATGATTGGTTTTTGATGTGAGTTAATCACTGTGAGTCATCCTGCTGTGTGAGTCATCATGTTGTTATTCAGTCTATCAAATGTTCAGTCATCTTGCTGCTCAGTTTAGTTTAACATTTTTGATGTTCAGTCGTGTTAACTGATGCATAAAGCATTCATTGCTACACTCTGCTTAGTTAGTATGAACAGTAGTGGGTCGACCCACTCTTGCTGATGCGTCGACCCATTAGAACACTGATTGTCTGGTTTGTCTAACTTCAAGTCTATACATCATCAGTTGAACGTAAAGTATATACGTTGCAGCGTCAACTCATTGGGCTGCAGCGTCAACTCAGCAAGTATGCACATCGCCTTCAGACTTTCAAGTCTATACACTCTATACTCATTCAAGTCTGTTCAGCCGTTTGCATTTCATAAAGTCTGTACATCGTGTTCATTCAAGTTCACATCAAGTCTGTACAGCCGTTCACTGGTGAAGTCTATACACTAGTCAGTGGAAAGTCTATACACTAGTTTCTATCTTCAAAGTCTATACAGCGGCTGTCTTCAAATTTGAAGTCTGTACACTGGCCTCAGCTATTCAAGTCTATACACTGGACTGTTAGGTCATGTCTATACACTGGTTCTCAATGTACACACTTATTCATTGTGCTGCTTCACGCATAAAGTCTATATGTCACGCCCCGTGAGCGGAAGATACCCGGAGATGCGTGACGAGTTTATATCAATCATGTCAATCAGAGTAGTAGTGTATTCGACACAAAGACAGAGATGGGCAAAAGTAAAGATAACCCAATCCATTTATTTCTTAATAATAAATAGTCTATTACAAACCCAATACTCTATTCAAAAAAGAAAAGTACACATTTGACTCAAGAAATATATAAAAGACTAGATGACACTTGAAAAAGCTCTAGCTCTTTCACTCTTGATTCTCCCCATCCGATTGACTTCCCTCATCATCGGACTTACCTGAAAAGTAAGGGAAACACGGAGTGAGCAAACGCTCAGTAGGAAATTATATCTCAAGAACTAGCAAGGGGTTTAAGTAGTTACATCTTTCATGAATGTACTATAGCTATGCATGCTCGCATAAAACGACAAGATAGAAAGAGGATATAACAATAAGATAACAGGAAGAACTAGTCATGAACTTTCAAGAACTTATATCAAATGACCTCAAGATATTCAAGCAAGTACTTTATCATGTCAAGATGAAATTTGGCTATCACGTTCAAGCACGCAAGTAATTACCCTTTTTCGGGCCACGCAAGTCATGTAATATCAAGTCAAGTACAAGATTTGTGGAATGTTCAATCAAGCTAGTCATGCACTTCGGTATAATGCCAATACCGTGATCAATCAACTCCCATGGGCACAAATACTTTCGGGTGCTCCTCCCAGGACCAGATCGGGCCCTATATGCGCAGGCATTAGTCATGTATTTCTAACATCCACATTTTTGTGTATAGCCATCATGGAATTTCAATAAGCAAGCTTGTAGTCATGTAAGACAACTTTGAGAGATTAGAGTCCAAAAATATGACTTTTGACACCAATAGGCGATAATAACGGTACAATCATACTTTCGATAAAACTAGGTGGAATTGGTTCCCTTAACTCGGGTACCATGACAAGTAAGTAGAGACACTCTTTTATATAGAATTGAGGTCCATATGAATAGCACCTCAATGGCAAGACGTCCTCATTCTTAATATAGAATTGAGGTTCACAAGAACATCAAGTTTAATATAGAATTGGGGTCTACAAGAACATCATAACAATGTTGATATAGAATTGGGGTTTACAAGAACAGCATAAAAACGGCATATTCTTCCCCGTTCATTAAGATAATTCTCATATCATACCCATGGCATGACATGAGGGCCGGTATCACCATGTTTCTATAGAGGGACATGGCAAAGATTGTGTAATGGGTTTTTATGGTACAACCAGCTCAGTCGGCCTTGAGGGAATCTAAGGCGGCGAGGAGTCTTACGGAGGTCTCTATGACTAACTCGCTAGTCCAAAGGAACGGAATGTCCAATGGAGAGTTTGTATGTCAATGAGAATTGAGTGTGTAATGCGATAAATCATCGTAAAAAATATGGGACTATACTCACGGAGTGAGTAATAGTGCCAATATATATGTATGTATGTATAATGAAACCCTCGGATAACAGTAATCAGGAAAAATCAGTAGTGCAGAAAATAGCGACTTTGGTAAAGTCATTTTTCATGAAATTAACGCCTTAATCAGGGGCGTTTATATTAAATTTGACGACATGTGTAGAAGTCCTCCTTTCAATATTTCTAATTTTGCAGAATATTAAAAATCTGGAAATTTTCATAAAACGCGCCCTAGACAGGGGCGTTAGTTTACCGAAAGCGTCCTGGTATGGGGCGTCAGTTCAATAAAAGACGGCCTGGACAAAGTCGTTAATTCACAATTTTACAAATTCCGAGACGATGAAATTTCAGGAAACATGATATAGGGTCAGGACCAGAAAAATAGCAGGATTACAAGAGATTGATCAAGTATTAATCTAGAATCATGTTTGAATTGATATATAATTATTAAACAGGGTATTTAGTAATTAAAAGAAATTGACGTCCGTGTGCAGGGCGTCAAATATGAAATTGACGACCTAGTCATGGTCATTTTCTTGTAATTTAGCGCCCTTGATAGGGGCGTTTCTTTCAAAAACTCTTTAGAAACTAATCAAAACGCATGAAATCTATATGCATGTATTAACGGATGATGTTATAATTATTAATATGCTAGTTTGGGCTACAATCCCTAAGAAAACCTACCTTATAGTTGATCTGGATGAAGGACTCGTGAAGGGTTTGGGACAATACTCTGTCTAACAGAGCCTCCTGGCGATGATAATTGCTAATAGCAGCAGCACGCACAGAAGAGGGTGCAGATGAAGAACCCCTAATTCTTCAGTTGGACGTTTCCACTCTATAGGTAACCTGTAGAGGCAGAAGAAAACGAAGGTATTATTCTTCGTATGAATAACAGGAGGTAAAGGAAGAGAAGAACTTACTAGTTCTTCAGGAAGACAGGAGCTCCTTAACCTGTAGAAGATGAAGAAGCATAATTAATATTCTTCATGTAACAGGGAAAAAGAACTATATGAATAACCTGCTGTTCATACCTTAGAAGACTCCGATCGCCAAAATAGCGAATCAGATCGACACGGTGAGTATTTATAGGATTTTAGGATCCTAATAGGGTTAGTGTTTGATTGGAAGTAACACTTCCATGATAGAGTTATTACTACATTCGAACTCTTTCTCATAGTTATCAACTTACCCTGGATAAGTTCCTGGTTCGAACGGAACATAAACTGAATTAACGTCCTAGGTAACGGCGTCGAATTTAAATTGACGTCTTGGAATGCGTCGTTTCTTGTTGAAACGCGTCCAAGAAAAAGGGCGTTACAATTACTTGCCTTTTTATGTAATTTTGGTTGTTTAAGATTTGACGCCTTGAACTGTGGGCGTCCTTTCTTAAAAACACGCCTTAGGTGAGGGCGCTTCTTGTCAAGTAGCGCCTTTATCTGCGGCGTTATTTTCATCAGGGTTTAATTTTTTTCCATTTTCAGTTTTATCGTTTATTTACTTAATCTTTTAATCTATTTTGATTTATCTGTCTCCTTCTATTTTATCAGGGTTGCTACACCCTCCCCTACTTAAAAAGAATTTGGTCCCCAAATTCCATAGCATATATTTATATAGAGAGTGTAGGGTACATACCTTCTAGAATAACTCTGGAAATCGTTTTCTCATACATTCCTCGGTCTCCCATGTAGCTTCATGTTCTGAATTCTTATTCCATTATACTTTTAGCATGGGAATAACCTTATTTTTTAGGGTACGTACTTCTTGATCTAGTATTCTTATGGGCTTCTACTCGTATGTAAGATCTTTCTGGATTACTAGATTTCCATGCTCAATAATATATGATGGATCATGCACATACTTCTTTAACATAGATATGTGGAACACATCATGTACTTCGGACAGTTGAGGTGGCAATGCGATGCGATAAGCAACCTCGCCAACTCTTTCTAGTATCTCAAAAGGTCCGATGAATCTTGGTGTAAGCTTGCCTTTAACACTAAATCTCCGTATTCCACGTCCAGGCGATATCTTGAGAAATACATGATCTCCAACTTGGAATTCAAGATCTCTCCTTCTTGTGTCAGCATAAGCCTTTTGTCTAGACTGAGCAACTTGCAGTCTTTCTCTGATCAATTGTATCTTCTCGGTAGTATCCCTTACCATGTCTGGACCTAACAGTTGTTTCTCTCCAACTTCGTCCCAGCATAAGGGTGATCGGCAACTCCTTCCATATAAGGCTTCGAAAGGTGCCATTTGTATACTTACCTGGTAGCTATTATTGTATGCAAATTCGACCAGAGGCAAGTGATCATGCCAGTTTCCACCAAAATCAATAATGCATGCTCTTAGCATATCTTCGACTACTTGATTGGTTCTCTCGGTCTGACCATCCATTTGAGGGTGAAAAGCTGTACTAAAGTTAAGTCTCGTTCCCAACGAATGTTGTAGTCCCTTCCAAAAATGAGAAGTAAAACGGGGATCTTTGTCAGACACGATTGAAATAGGAATACCATGTAATCTGACTATCTCCTTGATATACAATACAGCCAGAACATCAATTGACCATCGGCTCTTGATTGGCAAGAAATGCGCTGATTTAGTCAATCGATCAATAATAACCCATATTCCATCATGTCCTCCCTTTGATTTAGATAGACCCATGATAAAATCCATACTAATATTCTCCCACTTCCACTTAGGAATATCTAGGGGATGTAGTTTTCCAGCACGCTTTTGGTGTTCTGCCTTGACTTGTTGGCACGTGAGACATCGTGATACATAGTCTGCTATTTCCCTTTTCATGTTGGGCCACCAAAAATTCCTCTTTACACCTTGGTACATTTTGGTAGATCCAGGATGAATCGTGTACCTTGATCTATGAGCTTCATCTAATATCTTCTTCTTTAACTCGGGACAATCCGGTATGCAAGTTCTACTCCTGAACATTAATCTTCCTTCACAAGTTATTTGGAAATCAGATTGCCCTTCCAGTTTACCTTTGATCTTTACCAACATTGGGTCATTATCTTGAAGCGCTTGTATTTCAGATAATAGGTCTGACTGTATGCTTATATGAGATAATGTGACACATCTAGGGTCTGTGTCCATGCCTATATTGAGTTCAGAGAATTGCTCCAGCAACCTCCATTCTTGAATCATACAATTGGCTAACAGGGCATCTGCTACTTGATTACCCTTTCCGGGATGATATTGTATATTGAAGTCGAAGTCTTTGAGATATTCTAGCCAATGTCTTTGCCTCATGTTCAGTTCTTTCTGTGAGAAAAGATATTTGAGACTCTTGTGATCGGAGTGTACGTAAACTGCACTCCATAGAGATAATGTCTCCATATCTTCAGTGCAAATACTACCGCGGCCAATTCTAAGTCATGGACGGGGTAGTTCTCTTCATGCTTCTTCAATTGACGAGAAGAGTAAGCTATAATCTTTCCTTGTTGCATTAGAACACATCCGAGGCCAATGCCAAAAGCATCAGTGTATACCTCGAATTTCTCTCCTTCTACTGGTAAAGCTAAGACAGGAGCTGTAGTAAGATGATCCTTGAGAGTTCGGAAGCTTCTTGCACATTCCTCACTCCATTCATAACGGATCTCCTTGCGAGTTAACCTCGTAAGTGGCACGGCGATCTTAGAGAAATCTTTGATGAATCGCCTGTAATAGCCTGCAAGACCTAAGAAACTTCGGACCTCGCTAGCATTGGTCGGTCTTTCCCAGTTCCTTACAGCTTCGACTTTTGATGGATCTACAGATAAGCCATCCTTTGATATAACATGTCCGAGAAAAGTTACTTCTTCAAGCCAGAATTCACACTTGCTGAGTTTTGCATATAATTGATTTGTCCTCAATATTTGTAATGCAATCCTTAAATGCTCCTCATGCTCTTCCTTGGTCTTAGAATAAATCAATATATCATCAATAAAGACCACCACGAATATACTATTCATTAACTGCATAAAGGCAGCAGGGGCATTCGTTAGTCCGAAAGGCATAACAACAAACTCATAATGGCCATACCTGCTTCTGAATGCGGTCTTATGAATGTCATCATCTTTGATCCTTAACTGATGATATCCCGACCTGAGATCAATCTTTGAGAAATACTTGGATCCAGATATTTGGTCAAATAATTCATCGATTCTCGACAGTGGATACTTGTTCTTGATAGTGAGATGATTCAACTGTCGATAGTCGATGCATAGCCTCATGGATCCATCTTTCTTTCTTACAAACAGTACAGGTGCTCCCCACGGGGAAGTACTTGGTCTAATGAATCCTTTCTTAATGAGTTCCATCAATTCTCCTTTAACTCCTTGAGTTCAGCAGGTGACATTCTATACGGTGCCTTTGAAATTGGACTAGCACCAGGGACTAAGTCAATGGTGAAGGCCACTTCTCTTTATGGGGGTAATCCAGGCAAATCTTCCGGAAATACGTCTGGAAATTCTTGCACTACTAGAATGTCTTCTAGCTTAGTTTCCTTAGCTTCTTTAACTGTGATAAATGCAAGGAAAGATACACATCCTTTCCTGATGAGCTTGCTAGCTCGGAGAGCCGAAATAAAAGGGGATTTGCTTCGACTCTTAGGGCTAGTGAAGATTAATTCTGGAAACTCCTTGAATGTAACCTTGCTATTGCGGCAATCAACCGTTGCCTGATACTTGGATAACCAATCTGCTCCTAGTATGACATCATACTCCTTCAGATCTAAACATATGAGATCAATAGGGAGATTTCTACCCTGAACCAATACTTCACAGTTTTGGTAATGATGTGTAATATCAGTCTCGTCACCTAGAGGAGTAGACAAAACTAATTTCATCCATTCCGGTTCTAGGGGTAATGGGTCAGCGAACTTCTTAGAAATAATAGAATGTGATGCCCCAGTATCAATTAAGACATATGCATTCTTGGAACAAACTTTCAATGTACCTTCCACTAGTCCGCCTTCTTCTTCTTGTTCGGTCTCCTTGATTGCGTGAAGACGCGCATTCTTGGTTACCGGGCGTTCCCCGACATCGGCTTGATCGTTAAGTAATGGGCAATCGGGAATCCGATGCTCACGACTCCCACAACGGAGACATGCTCCTAGTTTCCTCCATCATTCTTCTACTCTATGGCATGCCTTGTCACAATGTTTGCACACTGTGTTTGATGGGGTAGTGGTGATAGAGAAGGGCTTGGTCTTCTTAAACTTCTGATCTTGGGAGGAAATACCTCCATTGCTAGGCCTCTTCTTGAAGTTGGGTTTAAAGGAACCCGATCCTGTAACTTGTTCCTTCTTATCCTTACCACGAATCCTATCAGATAGTTATGTGGCATCTTCTAACAGTTGTGCGTGGCGTACTATCTCCGAATAGATTCGAATGTCCATCGGTGCCAGTTGGGTAATATATTGGGGCCTGAGCCCATTAAGGAACCTCCTAGCTTTCATCTTCTCGGTGCTAACTAAGTGCTTAGCATACCGAGATAATCTAGAGAATTATGCCTCGTACTCCGCCACCGATAATGACCGTTGCTTGAGTGCGGCAAATTCGGTAGCTTTCTTTTCTTGGACTCGGTCCGAAAAATATTTAGCGTTAAAATGTTCAACGAATTCTTCCCAAGTAACTTGGTCTTGATTTAAAGTAGCTTCTATTGATTCCCACCAGCATCGGGCATCCCTTTCTAACTGAAAGGTAGCTAACAAAATTTTATCCTGATCCGTGCATTGCATGACACGGAAGATACGTTCTGGCTCCCTGATCTAGTGTTCTGCGTCGTCCGGATCAGTAGAACCCATGAATTTGGGTGGGTTCATGTTCTTGAAAGTCTGATGGAGACTTCCTGCTCGTTGTCCACCTCCTTGTGCTACTTGTTGCAGCACCTGAGTCATGCCTTGAAGCGTACGCTGCATGTTGCGCCATTGAGCACGTTCGGCAGCCATTATCCTACAATTACAATAACTATTTCAGTATATACTCGCGTTAAGGGCTTTTAAGTTAACTCAACCCTTGGTTCTACCCAATCTCACTGGTTAAAGGTTTGAACATATCCTTGGACTTGGGTTTTCCTAGGAATTGAATACCCTAGGCTCTGATACCACAAAAATTGTCACGCCCCTAGAGCGGAAGATACCCAGAGATGCGTGACGAGTTTATATCAATCATGTCAATCAGAGTAGTAGTGTATTCGACACAAAGACAGAGATGCGCAAAAGTAAAGATAACCCAATCCATTTATTTCTTCATAATAAATAGTCTATTACAAACCCAATACTTTATTCAAAAAAGAAAAGTACACATTTGACTAAAGAAATATATAAAAGACTAGATGACACTTGAAAAAGCTCTAGCTCTTTCACTCTTGATTCTCCCCATCCGATTGACTTCCCTCATCGTCGGACTTACCTGAAAAGTAAGGGAAACATGGAGTGAGCGAACGCTCAGTAGGAAATTATATCTCAAGAACTAGCAAGGGGTTTAAGTAGTTACATCTTTCATGAATGTACTATAGCTATGCATGCTCGCATAAAACGACAAGATAGAAAGAGGATATAATAATAAGATAACAGGAAGAACTAGTCATGAACTTTCAAGAACTTATATCAAATGACCTCAAGATATTCAAGCAAGTACTTTATCATGTCAAGATGAAATTTGGCTATCACGTTTAAGCACGCAAGTAATTACCCCTTTTCGGGCCACGCAAGTCATGTAATATCAAGTCAAGTACAAGATTTGTGGAATGTTCAATCAAGCTAGTCATGCACTTCGGTATAATGCCAATACCGTGATCAATCAACTCCCATGGGCACAAGTACTTTCGGGTGCTCCTCCCAGGACCAGATCGGGCCCTATATGCGCAGGCATTAGTCATGTATTTCTAACATCCACATTTTTGTGTATAGCCATCATGGAATTTCAATAAGCAAGCTTGTAGTCATGTAAGACAACTTTGAGAGATTAGAGTCCAAAAATATGACTTTTGACACCAATAGGCGATAATAACGGTACAATCACACTTTCGATAAAACTAGGTGGAATTGGTTCCCTTAACTCGGGTACCATGCCAAGTAAGTAGAGACACTCTTTTATATAGAATTGAGGTCCATATGAATAGCACCTCAATGGCAAGACGTCCTCATTCTTAATCTAGAATTGAGGTTCACAAGAACATCAAGTTTAATATAGAATTAGGGTCTACAAGAACATCATAACAATGTTGATATAGAATTGGGGTTTACAAGAACATCATAACAACGGCATATTCTTCCCCGTTCATTAAGATAATTCTCATATCATACCCATGGCATGACATGAGGGCCGGTATCACCATGTTTCTATAGAGGGATATGGCAAAGATTGTGTAATGGGTTTTTATGGTACAACCAGCTCAGTCGGCCTTGAGGGAATCCAAGGCGGCGAGGAGTCTTACGGAGGTCTCTATGACTAACTCGCTAGTCCAAAGGAACGGAATGTCCAATGGAGAGTTTGTATGTCAATGAGAATTGAGTGTGTAATGCGATAAATCATCGTAGAAAATATGGGACTATACTCACGGAGTGGAGTAATAGTGCCAATATATATGTATGTATGTATAATGAAACCCTCGGATAACAGTAATCAGGAAAATCAGTAGTGCAGAAAATAGCGACTTTGGTAAAGTCATTTTTCATGAAATTAACGCCTTAATCAGGGGCGTTTATATTAAATTTGACGACATGTGTAGAAGTCATCCTTTCAATTTTTCTAATTTTGCAGAATATTAAAAATCTGGAAATTTTCATAAAACGCGCCCTGGACAGGGGCGTTAGTTTACAGAAAGCGCCCTGGTATGGGGCGTCAGTTCAATAAAAGACAGCCTGGACAAAGTCGTTAATTCACAATTTTACAAATTTCGAGACGATGAAATTTCAAGAAACATGATATAGGGTCAGGACCAGAAAAATAGCAGGATTACAAGAGATTGATCAAGCATTAATCTAGAAGCATGTTTGAATTGATATATAATTATTAAACAGGGTATTTAGTAATTAAAAGAAATTGACGTCCGTGTGCAGGGCGTCAAATATGAAATTGACGACCTAGTCATGGTCGTTTTCTTGTAATTTAGCACCCTTGATAGGGGCGTTTCTTTCAAAAACTCTTTAGAAACTAATCAAAACGCATGAAATCTATATGCATGTATTAACGGATGATGTTATAATTATTAATATGCTAGTTTGGGCTACAATCCCTGAGAAAACCTACCTTATAGTTGATCTGGATGAAGGACTCGTGAAGGGTTTGGGACAATACTCTGTCTAACAGAGCCTCCTGGTGATGATAATTGCTAATAGCAGCAGCACGCACAGAAGAGGGTGCAGATGAAGAACCCCTAATTCTTCAGTCGGACGTTTCCACTCTATAGGCAACCTATAGAGGCAGAAGAAAACGAAGGTATTATTCTTCGTATGAATAACAGGAGGTAAAGGAAGAGAAGAACTTACTGGTTCTTCGGGAAGACAGAAGCTCCTTAACCTGTAGAAGATGAAGAAGCATAATTAATATTCTTCATGTAACAGGGAAAAAGAACTATACGAATAACCTACTGTTCATACCTTAGAAGACTCCGATCGCCAAAATAGCGAATCAGATCGACACGGTGAGTATTTATAGGATTTTAGGATCCTAATAGGGTTAGTGTTTGATTGGAAGTAACACTTCCATGATAGAGTTATTACTACATTCGAACTCTTTCTCATAGTTATCAACTTACCCTGGATAAGTTCCTGGTTCGAACGGAACATAAACTGAATTAACGTCCTAGGTAACGGCGTCGAATTTAAATTGACGTCTTGGAATGCGTCGTTTCTTGTTGAAACGTATCCAAGAAAAAGGGCGTTACAATTACTTGCCTTTTTATGTAATTTTGGTTGTTTAAGATTTGACGCCTTGAACTGTGGGCGTCCTTTCTTTAAAACACGCCTTAGGTGAGGGCGTTTCTTGTCAAGTAGCGCCTTTATCTGCGGCGTTATTTTCATCAGGGTTTAATTTTTTTCCATTTTCGGTTTTATCGTTTATTTACTTAATCTTTTAATCTATTTTGATTTATCTCTCTCCTTCTATTTTATCAGGGTTGCTACACTATACATCCACAGTGGATCTTCAAGTCTGTACATCCACAGTGGAACTTCGAAGTCTGTACACCGCTTGTGCCTCAACAAGTCTGTACACTGGTTCAAAGTCTACACAACGCCTCTTTGATTCTAAGTCTTTAAGTTCACTGAGTCTATACAATGCTTTGCATTCTTTAGAGATTGTACAGGGTTTAGACTTAAACTGATGACTTCGTTTCATCTGCCTGATAGGGACTAAAAGGGCCAGGCTGTTTGGTCACTGGAACACACAAATGCGTCAACGCCTTGATCAAGTGGCGTGGACGCAGTAGTTCAAACAATCAAGAAAGAAGCTTACTGGATTACTCTGGTGCGTCAACACATTCATCAAGTGGCGTCGATGCAGCAGGTTGATGGATCGACAAGGTGACCAAAGGGTGGACGCAGTTGCACAATGCGTCAACGCACTCCACACGAAACGTGAGAGGGCTGAAGCCATCTAAGTTCAGATGCTGGAACACCAATGCGTCAACGCAACACAATGAGAGCGTCAACGCAGCACGTCTATCTGCTGAATACCTAATCACTGGATCACTGATGCGTCAACGCAGCAGTGGAGCAGCGTCGACGCAACTGTCAATAGGGCTAGGCTGGTTGCTCACTGGAACGCATCAATGCGTCAACGCCATGGGTTGGAAGCGTCAACGCAGCAGACTTGAGTTGTGCTGGTAGAATGTCTTTGAAGGTTGCGTCAACTCCTTGAAGCAAGTGCGTTAACGCCACCTCACTCTAGTTGTTGAGCGTACTGATGAGGGGGGCACGTGATCCGATGGGAAAAGGGGGCAGGATGCTGCCACGTGGTCTGAATTTCTAGGGCAGGAAATGTGGAAGCCACACGCGCCCAGTGTGCCTGCTGATGATATATATACGAGTCTTCATCCTCCGTAGAAGAGCAGAAAGCCCTTCGATCCAGAAAAAAGAAAAGAAGAAGAAGAAAGAGAGTGAGAGTAGAAGAAAGAAAAGAGAGAGATAGTGCTCGTGAGAAGTGAGAAGAAAGAGAGAAGAAAGAGAAGCAGAAAGAAGAGGAAGAAAAGAAGAGAAAGGAAGAGAGATAGAGAGAGAGAGAGAGTTCGTGGAGAAAAAGGAAGAAGTTACTGAAGATCTGTCTACTGGACCGTGGATCAAATCCAGGCCAGTCAGCTCCATGGGAGCCACATCTGATGTTCCTTCAT
Source organism: Amorphophallus konjac (assembly GCA_022559845.1). Lineage (NCBI taxonomy): Eukaryota > Viridiplantae > Streptophyta > Magnoliopsida > Alismatales > Araceae > Amorphophallus > Amorphophallus konjac. Next base: position 160,982,806 of record CM040128.1, on the reverse strand, counting down.
TTACAGCTTGTGTTTGATGTGTTATTTTCGTTTCTTATTTTTCTTTTTATTCGATCTGATTTACTGTGTTCTTCCGATCCTCTGGACTGAGGTCGGGTTCCTCCTGGAGGGATCAGGAGTAGGGAGACGGGGGTGTCTCCAGTTTGTGCTGGTAGCAGATTGCTATTGGTGATAGTTCCCTCCTGTGTGGAGGAAGGGAGGCTGGTTCCTCCGGTTTGCAAGCAGCAGGAGGGGCTGCTTGTGGGTTCCCTCCGGGCTAGGAGGAAGAGAGGCTAGGCCTCTGGTGGATTGCTGGTAGCAGAGTGCTACTGGTTGGTTCACTGGTAGCGGGGCTGCTACTAGTGGGGTTCCCTCTTGGTATAGAGGAGGAGAGACGTGAGTCTTTGGTTTCTAGTGACCGTGGGTTGCTGGAGGTTCCCTCCGTGTAGGAGGAAGAGGGGAGGTTGTTCCCCTGGGTAAGATGTATATCAGCGTCTGTTGGCAAGCTGTGTTGCCCAGCTGTTAGTGAAGCCACACTCGGGTTGAGTGTGGGGTGGATGTAGGTCTGCAGGATCGAACCACCTAAAAACCCCTCTTGCATTGTGGTTTGATTGCTTATGGTTTGCTTCCGCTAGATGTTTGCATAGGGGCGCTCCAAGTGTTTGATCACAGGTTCATTAGATGAATTGATCAGATTTTATTCTAAGTGTTTAATCTGTTGAGTGAGCGAAATTCTATTTGAGCGAAATTTTATATTGGGTGAAAGTTTTTATAGGCTATATTCATTCACCCCCCTCTGAATACTTGCACCGAACCTAACAGCGTGTCCCCATGTGTGTGTGCAGGCGTCGTCCTGCGTGTGTGTTTGGAGCGTCGTCTCCATTTTGGGGATTTATCCCGGAGTGAAGCCTCACCGGGTTTGGTGAGGGGTGGACGTAGGGAGCCCGTCGTGGTCCCGAACCACCTTGAAAATCCCATTGTCTTGTGGTTTGCTTTGTGAGATTGTATGGTTTGATTGCTATATTCCTTTGTATGATCGTGTGAGATCGGAGAGGTTGAGAGAATTTAGTTCCTTGTTTAGTTAATTCCTCAATCTTGATAAAAGTTGTTAATTCTGTTGTGTAGCTTTTTAATTTGCCATCTAGCATCGGGGAAAATTCAACCCCCCTTTCTTGTCCACTCGCCTACCCCGGTACCAACAATTGGTATCAAAGCAAGACTCTGCTATTTCAAGATCTAAAGATCTTCAGAGTGATCTTTGTAGGCGTGTTTCATTAGCATCATGTCTGATAGTGTTTTGTCTTCTCCTCCTCCATGTTTTAATGGTTCAAATTTCAATGAATGGATTAGACACATGAATCATTATGTTAAAACCATTGATCCTAAACTCTTGGATTTAGTTAAGCATGACTCATATGGAATGTCTAGTGATGAGTCTAAGTGTACTATTGAACATGTGAAGAGATACAAAGACAATGATAAGCTTTTACATATTTGTAGAAGTTTAATTGATCTTCATAAATTTCCACTTATTTCATCATGCAGGGTGGCCAGGGAGATATTGAAATGTTTGATCGAGAACTACAAAGGAAAAGAGCAAAGTGAGTGCTTGATGGCCGACAAGCATGATAAATCAAGCAAGGAAAGCTCCGAGCTAGACTCAGAAGGTGAGGTTGTTTCTTTTGAAGAGCTTATGGACTTGTATGCAAGCAGGTTAAATCTGAAAACAAAAAGCTTAAAAAGAAACCTGAACATGCCCTTCATGATAATGCTTCTTGTGATAAGTGTTTTGAATTTGAAAAACTCAAAAAGAAAAATAGTGCTTTGTTAATTCAAAACTCTTTGCTTGAAGGAAGCTTAAAAAATCTTGAAAAGTCGCTTCATGAAAATTCTTCATGTAATAAATGCTTAGAACTTAAAACTAAAAATAAATCTTATTGATAGATGTCAAAAAGCATGAAGAAATCATTTCTTGTATGAAAGAAGAAATTGAAAAATTGAAGTATTTGAATACAACCATGTCTGAAAAATTGCTTGCTTTTGAAAAAGAAAAATCTGTGGTTGTTGATGAATGTGAAAAATTGCATGTGTTAGAACAAGAACTTGAAAGCTATAAAACTATAAATAGAGTGTTAAATAAAAGTATTGTTTGCAGTGAACAGGAGATAGCTAGCTATGAATTGCACAATGTTTCCCTTGAAAATGAAATTGTTGATTTGAATGCTTCATTATCAAAATTTGTCAAAGGGAAAGATAGTTTGGAGAAAGTCTTGGGGACCAAGGTAAATTTCTAACGTGAAGGTCTTGGATATAAACCCACCAATAAGAAAGCCGTTGCTCTAAAAACTCAAACTTCTTTTGTCCATGTCGCTTGCTCATCTAATACTTCAAATGCTCCTTCTATTGAAAAATCAAAGTCTAAATCTCCGGTTCAATTAAGGACCAAGAAAATTGATGTGCATGCTAGGAATTCACATGAGAAATATCATGCTCCAAAACCCACAAAAGTTAATTGTCATTATTGTTGAAAGCATGGTCATGTTATGAATGATTGCTTTACTATGAGAAATGATGATTTGAATGGTTTCAGAAAGCATGCTAGAAAAATTCATGTTAAAAATCAAGTTGTTCCGAAAAAGAAAATTGAATGCTTCTACTGTGGACAATATGGTCATGAAATGCATGATTGTTACATGTTGAAAAAGGGTGACTTGAAGGCATGTCAAAACAACTTTGTTTCCAAAAGAAAAAGTGTTTCCTGTTTCAAATGTGGAAAAGGACACCGTGTTTCATAATGTTGGCAAGCAAATTAAAGAAAGAATTTCAATGTCAAAAACATGTATGCCTTTGCCAACCCACAGAAATTCCACGCTTATCCTGTTGTGCAGAAGAGAAATTTCCATGCTTATAATGATAACATTCATGCTAAATCATAGAAATTTGATGATCATGTTTATAAGAATTCTGTGAAGTCGTCAATATGTTGTCATTATTGTGGAAAGTTTGGGCATACTATGCATGATTATGATTTGATGAATTTTGATGATAGACTTGCCCAGAGAATGTGGAAGGCACCCATTAGAGGTGCAACTAACCATCCGAGACCCAAGAAAGTTTGGAGACCCAAAACTGTTGAATGAGAATTTTTGTTGCAGGATTGCCTTGAGGCCAAGTGGAAGGCTTTGAAAATAATAGTTGCTCAAGGCACAGTTTTTTTTAAATAAAATTCTGAACTTTCTTTGAAAATTTAAAATTTATTTTATTTGAATTTCCATTCATGAAAATCAAGAAAAATATGTTTTTCTTATGAGTTTGCATTGCATCTTTCTGATCATCATTTGCATGACTTCATGGTATATGAAATGCTGATCTGAGGAAGGGCAGGTCATTCCTGTCTGAAATCTATCATCATGCATAAGTAGAATCTTTAGACTTCCACCTCCGCCATGGTACCATGAGTTACTTGTTCATTTAGGTCATAGGTTGCTTGACTTTAAGAAAATATCAATTGTGAATTTTATGCACATAGAAAGGGGGAGTCTATTCTTGAATGAATGATTTTGAATTGTAAATTGAACTCATCCTTGTGGAAATACATCTCATGCCAATTGCTATATCTGAATTGATCATAACATTGTTATGTGATTTTTGGGACTAACAATGAACTGCTAGCCTCTTTTAAGGCTATTGCTGAGCTAACATGCTTGAAGGCATATGGTGATACCTGCTGAACTCAAGTATTGATTCTAAAACTTGATTTGTCATTTCCCCAGCCTGCTATGGTGATGTTGCTCATTTGACAGGTATCAATGTCTGAAAGATTTGACTTGTTATTTTTCTAGCATGATGAGATGAACTTGTCAAATTATTTGAATGGAATTGAAAATTCTAAAGATTTTGTTGACTATTGAACATGTTTCAATCTGACTTGCTTGAGCATATTTGAGCTTAATTGAGTATCTGGTATATCAAATACTGAGTAGTGAAAAGGTGGATTACGTCCACCTGGAAACTCTCACTATGCGTGAGTTTATCTTTGCACCAAAGTTCTCCGCCTCCTACGAGAACTCGAAGAAATCGAATGATTGACTTTGAATGAACTTTCTGATGCTATTCTATGCTCCTTTGTTAGCTAGCCCCATGTCATAAGAGAACATATTGCACTTTCACTGAATTTTTCTGAAATTCATGTATTTGTCAAGGGGGAGTCTTGCTAGCTAAATAACTTTAAATGAATGTTGTTTCATTTTATATTGACTGAGTGACCTCCAATTGTAACATGCAACATGCTTATGATGAATTGTTTCAAATTTTTTGAAATTGATCCTTAATGATGTGAAAAGTTTTGCAATGGAAATGTCAATTCCTGAATGGCTTGTGAATGTCTTCAAAACTTTTGAAAAGTGATTGAAAATCTGCTCTTGAATAATTTCTGAAAATAAATGCATTGTATAACATGCTTCAAATGATTTCTGCACCTTTGTATATAAAACCCATGTGATGAAAAATATCCCATGCTCATCTTTCAAATCTAAATGTTTTCTTGTAAGTTATGTCATAATACATCTTGCACTGCATTTTCATATAGGTGATAGGTTGCATTGCATTAGAATTCCTGCATTAGGTGTATTTAGTTCATTCAAATGAAAAACTAAAACAAATCACATTTTTGCACCCATGTTAAATTTTGCTATGCAATTAGAACTTTTAAATAAAATCTAAAATATTGCATCACATTACATACTTGCATATCATTTTCCACATATCATGCATATAATGCATATCTTGAAATGCACCATTTTGAGCATTGTTCATATTGCATAATTGCTAAAATGAATTCTTCCAACATTTGTATCATATCTTCGGGACCAACAAGAATTGCATATCTTTTCATTTTGCATTGCATAATTACATATACTCTCTTTGTGTGCTTGTATGTTATTATATGTTATTCACCCCCATCCTTTGAAACTTCTAAGATAATATACTTCTTGCTAAATAATGTTACATTTGAGTCATCTTTGGAGTGTTTCATGTCATACACTCAAGTGGAGTTTATATTTGATAAGTGCATCTATTTAGGGGGAGCTGCACTGTTATGTGTTCGTGATATTTTCAGTATACATGCTGAATCAAATTCGCACACATCTTGGACATAATATGAAAATGAGTGTTAAACATAAGGATATAGGAATTTCCTTTCAACACTCTAGAGATATTAAACTTGCTCCATGTATGTTGAAGAAGCGGTTGAGGAAAAAGCTGTCTACCTATCTTTGTGGGAAAAATCTAAAATGAAAATGAATGGTAGAGCAATAATTGGTCTCACTGAGTAAATTGGATTCATGTCACTTGAGACGTGATGTGATTCATTTCTGAAAGGTGTTTGACTAAAGTACCTCTATTCAGAATGAAGTGAAATGGTTCAATATTCTGAGTAACCGGAGAGTCTGGCATGAACTCTATGTGTCTACTCGTGTAAAAAAGAATTACTCGAACCTGATCATTCTTAGAAAAATTTTATTTATCAATGTGAAATTACTTGAGTTGAAAATTTTGATGTGAAAAATTATTGAGGTAGAGCGTAGCTCCAATATGCGGTTCTCCAAAATTAATATGTAGTCTGTGTAATCTCTCATTGTGTTTGAAGAGGGGTTATCTCGCGCTACTCCTGAGCGGGGAAGATAATGTCCACGTACCCTTGAAATGTGAACTGTAAGAAGGGAAACGAGTCAGAGGTGCCCAGGGATAGAACCCCGGGGAAGACCCTCCGATGCCTAAGTCAGCAAAATAGTAGAGCTCGGCTGCAAAGGGAAGAGCTAGGAGGAAGATGGGAGTGCGAGATCCCTCTCCACCAAAAGGTGAAGTGGTTCCTGCTTAGGGTTTTTAGCTCTTACCTTGCTTACATCCTATAGTAGGGCTTTTCCAGTTTTAATAGTGGCATGTTTGTGCGACTGACCCCTATAAGCGGAGGAGTCTCAGGGGGGGTTACGTCCTTCATGCGGGCTCCTTTATAGCACGCGGACTCTTGGTTTCTCTTGTCCTCTTGAGCTTCCTGCCATAAAGGGACTCACAATGGCCGTGATCAATAAGCTTCCATTAGTGAGCCCGAGCGATAGACATAGGCCCAGGAGAGGACTCCCGAGCGATGAGTGCTTGGTTGGGACAGGGAATAAGGGGCTCCGGGGGAGCTTTCCTGATCGAACTAATGCTCGGACTTCCCAACCCGAAGGCCGCCTAGGAAGCGCTTGTACCGAGTGAGTTTTGGGGCTTTATATTATGTGGGCCTGGGGGGTACCACTTCAAGGAGTTGAGCCTCGTTTGATCTAGTTGGACCTCTTTTGGCCTCTCCATACGGGCGATGAGATTTCCCCTCTCCATTTGTCCCCCTCCTACTCCCGAGCAAAAATTAGGCTCGGACGAGTAGCGTTTGGGCTAGACTTTTTGTGGCACTGGTTGAGTATAGGTCTCTCTTTTTGATAGGGGCCACATGACGCTGCTCACCTTGAAAATATGCCTGTTATGATAAATAAGAGAAGGCCCCTCCTCGGGAGATCGGATCGCCGCACCGCCTCCGGTTTAAGCATTGCACGTTTTTACGTCCCTTTATCTCCGGGGTTTAGGGTTTTGCCTCTCTTTGAATTTATATTTGAGGGGGGGGCTCCTGTGCGGTGAGAGTAACTTGGAAGAACGGAGAATAATTACAGCCATCGGAGCTAGGAGAGCATCTTGAGGCGGTGATTCGTCAGCTTCCTTCTCCTCCGGAGTCCTCTGATTCAGAGCTTTCCCCTTCTTCTCCCAGTTCTTCTGTCTGTTCCATGGTGGACCAAAATCCATGGACCGAGAGGGAGAACGAGCTTCGAGGACTTTTTTGGTGCCATCAGAACCTCTTCGCAGTAAGCTGGGTAAGGCGGACGTGAAGCGGCTAGAGAATCAGTATGGGCTGCCATGGCGATTCAAGTTCCTCGCACCTGAACGTCATGAACCGAGTCTGGTCGCTTGTTCTGGCCTCTTCTATTCTTTCCTCCTGGCATGGAAGTTCGGCTTTCGGCTGCCCCTCCATCCCTTTATTGTCGAGTTGCTTCGGTTCTACCGGCTGGCTCCTGTCCAGTTGGTCTCCAACTCTTACACCCTCATCCTCTCCTTCATCTTCCTCTGTGGCAAGAGAGGGGTGCACACCTCGCTGGATCTCTTCCACTATTTTTTTGAGTTGAAGGATAATATTTTTGCTGGGAAGGCCTTCTTCTTCATTCAGGCGAGGCGGGGAAGGAGTTATGTGTCCCTTTCTGTGAAGGATTCCTCTCACAAGGGGTGGAAGACCCAATATTTTTGGGTGGGTCCATCGGCGGTCGGCGTGGTCTGGGATTTCCCGATGGCGCCCAACTTTCACCCGAACATCCCTCTGAAGCAAACAGAGGTCTCTCCGGAGGTGGAGAGGGATGATGCTATCCTTTAGCGGGACCGCCTAGGGACTGCTGAGTTGGTGACTCCTTCTAACATCGAGGAGTATCTTTCTCGACTGCTGTTGCCGACGGGTAAGGTTCTCAGGAACTTATCCTCTTTCAAGCGAGTGCTTTCCTCTTCATAATTTGCTCTTCTTCACGTAGATCTGAGGTGAGCGGCTGAGGAGGAGGAGGAGGAGGAGGCACCGTCAGTCGAGCTGGAGGCCATCAATGTGGATGATACGTCGGCTCCGAGCAATCTCCCAGCTTCGGAGGGCTCATCCCGCGCCCAGGAAAAGGGCAAGGGGGTTGCCCGGGACGATGCTTCTGAACGTCGGGGGGTCAAGCGGAAGGATCCCGTGGTGAAGTTGTTGCGGTCTTCGATGCAGGCTCAGTTTGCTGAGAAGAAACGGGCGAGGAAGGCAGAGACCGTCCTCCCGGTTGATGAGGTTCCCTTGTTGCCTCCTCCTTCTGCGGTGCAAGAGGGGGCAAATGATGAAGGGATCGCGGCTGATGCTAGGCCGCCGAGCGAAACAGAGGGGCCACCGGATGAGGGAGCCCGGCCCAAGCCGGTCAAGGCTGGAGGGTTGCAGGGGGAAGTGACTCAATCGCAGCCAACCAAGGCCGGGGAGGTTCATGACGGGGCCGCTCATCCCGAGCCAACCGGTGGGGCCCCCGAGACGGGGTTGCTCGGGGGAGGTGCCCCGATCCCGGCCGCTCCGGAGAGGGCTCCCTTTCCCTCGACCAGTGCCATTAGCGTCCGGGCCTCCCTGTACCAGAGGTGCCACTCTGTAGCTTCAGGGGTTGTATGAGCGAAACTTCAGAGGAGTCCCCCCTCCATGCTTTTCGAGCAACTTATGGAAGGCAGCCTGATCTTGGCCCAGCTCGGCGCTGAGGCAGTAGGCGCGTACGCTCGGGTGGAGTCGGAGTGGGAGGCTCTCTCGTGGGCCCGTGGTGCGCTCGATCGGAAGGTCGAGTGTCTGACCCTTGATCTTGGTGACCTCCGTCGGGAGGTGGCCCCGCTTCGGGCTCAAGTGCAGTCGAGCCAAGTGGAGGCTCGGTCGTTGGCGGAGCAGCTGGCCCAGGCTCGTCATATGGTTGACCGGAAGAATGAGATCCTGGAGGCGGAGCGTATGATTCAGGTCAAGCGCGGCGAGCAGTGGAAGGGCGAGCGAGAGGCGCTCGGGGGCCGAGTCCGGGGGGTCGAGGATGCACTGACCGAGGCCGAGAGAAGGCTATCCGAGTCAGAGCGGAGGATAGCCGAGCTCGAGGGGCAGGTGGAGTCGACCGAGGTGGAGGCACTCGAGCGACATAAGTGCTTAGAGGCCTACCACACGGCTCTTCTCTAGGCTGCCTTCCCTTATTATGAGTCGGGCTATCACCGGGGCCTTCGGAAGGGCTTCTCCAAGGGCTACGATCGGGCCGTCATAGAGGCAGAGGCCCAGGCGTCTAAGCTTGTTTTTCCTTCCGGGCAACGCTATGACTCGGACTGGGGTTCGACCGACTCTTCCCATTATACTTCGAGCGAAGAGGAGGGTTGGGAGTCTTCGTCCGAGCGATTGCTAACTCCAGCATCTTCGGGAGAGCACACGATCAAGACAGTTCCTACACAGGTGGGGTCAGTGCCTGGGTCGGCTGTCATCGAGAATACTAGGGGCAGATCGTCCGGTGCCGTGGAAGCCTTGCCTGCCGAGCCTGAAGATGGGCCTGAGGCCTGATGTAATAGCTCTTTCTTTCTTTTTTCCCCCTTATGTAGCCTGGTAAGGCTTTTTTGGAAAATATTATAGAGAGAGTATTAAATGTTGAGTTGACTATTTCTTACCACTTTTGGTGTGATTTAACTACTAGATTTTTAGTCGTTGGAGAAGGCGCCGATTTATATCGTGCATGCCGATCTGTCAAATAACTGACATGGCGCTGGCACCTTTCCGTTTTTCCATACCACCCTTAATGACTTGCCACTTCGCGCGTCCCGCTGGTGGGATGTTTGGGAAATGAGGTAACCATCTCATGGAAATCCCTTTCAGCGTGTTTTGTAAGGGGAGAGTCATTTAAGGTGATTAGCTCCCCCTTCGGCCTATAAAAGGTCCAAGGGGCATCTTCTTTTCCTTTCATCGCTTAAGGCCATCCCTGGCAGTTTCTCCTTCTTTCCCTTCCGCGAGGCGTTGTGCTGTCAGTCTTGGCGGGCATGGAAGGCGCTTCAGAAGATGATGATGCAGATGGCGGCAGGAGGGAAGCTCCTGCTATTTCAGTCTGGAAGAGGGTTCGTCAGTCGGGGGTCACTCTGAGAGAGGGTTCATCATGCCGGAGCATCTGGCCCTCCTATCCCTGACCCGCCGACGCCATCCTGAGGGGAGGGGCGAGCTAATTAAGCTCTCTCCTCTCTTGGCCTCCCCCTGCCTCCTCGTCCATCCCTGCCATTTTCTTTTTCTCCCTCTTCTTTCACTCTTCAGAGGATGCCTGCTCTCTCTGCCTTCCAAAGAGTTGGCAGAGAGGAGGCCTTCACTTGTATTCCTTCCTCTTCTTCCCTCTCTTCTCCAAGCTTTTCTCAAACCAACGAGGCCGAAAATCCTTTGTCCGAGCCAGTTTCCGCACGAGGCCGAGTCAGTGGCTGGACCTAGGAGTGCCTACCGGGTTGGCCGAGTGTTCTACTCGCGTAATAGTGCCAGAGGGTGTAATTTTTGTACATGTATACTGTATTGACTAAGGCCTACTTGATGTACATCAAATTTTGATAAGAAGAGAAGAATGGCATTTATTCTACTTATCTTACATGTGCATGCTTGCCAAATGATCAAAAGTAGAAATTGCGAAGAGTTGTCACGTTCCATATCCGAGGGACGAGTGTTCCTTCCATGGTGGACAATCGGTATGCTCCTTTCTCGAGCGTCTCGACCACTCGGTAGGGGCCTTCCCAGGTAGGGGCCAGCTTCCCCGCCGCCTCTAGTGGTCGAGATGCTTCAACTTTTCTTAGGAGGAAGTCTCCTGGCTGGAAGTGTCTGTCTCAGACTCTGGAGTTGTAGTATCGAGTGATGCGCCGTTGAATTCCATTGCTCGGATATTTGCAATCTCTCAGATTTCATCCGCTAGGTCAAGGTTCTCTCACAGTTTCTGCTCGTTTACCTCGGGCTCGAAGTGGACGACTCAGAGAGAGGGGTTGCCGACCTCCAACAGAATTACGGCTTCCGTGCCATACACCAGCTAAAAAGGTGTTTCACTGGTGGCCGTCCTTGGAGTAGTTCGGTGCGACCATAGTACGCTCGGTAATTCCTCGAGCCAGCTACCCTTGGCCTTGTCGAGCCTGGTTTTGATGCCTTTTAAGATAGTCTTATTGGTATTTTCGACTAGTCTGTTAGCCTGGGGGTGGGCTACCGAAGTGAAGTGGTTGCCAATGTTTAGGTCGGCACATCTGTCTCTAAAGTAATGAGAATCAAACTGCTGACCGTTATCGCTCACGATCACTCAGGGGACACCATAGCAACAGATGATCGACTTCCAAACAAAACTCTATACGACTGACTCGGTGATCCTGGTGGTGGCTTCGGCCTCGATCCACTTGGTGAAATAGTCGATGGCGAAGCTGACGAACTTCTTCTGAGCTCGGGCCATGGGGAATGGCCCCAGGATGTCGATCCCTTACCGAGCGAAAGGGTATAGCTTGGCAAAGGTGAGGAGCTCCGCGGTGGGCTGATGGATCAGGTGGTCGAAGCGTTGACATCGGTCGCACTTCTGTACGTAGGTCGTGCAGTCACACTGGAGAGTGGGCCACCAGTAACCCTACCGAAGCAAGATCCTAGCGAGCGATCTTCCTCCTTGGTGCGCTCCGTAGGTGCCTTCGTGTACTTCTTGAATAGCTCGGCTGGCTTCATCGGCGCTGATGCACTTGAGGAGAGGGCCGGAGAATGATGTATGGTACAAGGCCTCATCTAGCATGACGAAACGCCGGGCTTGGTACTTCAGCTTTCGAGCCTCCCGAGGGTCAGTGGGCTCTTGAGAATCCCGGAGCCAGGATATGTAGGGGGTCCGCCAGTAGCTTAGGGGTGCCGGGTCAATGGCCATAAGCTCAGACTCAATGCTCGGTCACCCGAGCTCTTCGAGGAAGACTGATCGTGTACCTGTGGGGTCGATCGAGGAGGCCAGTCGAGAGAGGGCATCCGCTCGGGAGTTTTCCTCCCGAGCTATCCGGACTACCTCAAAGCTTTCAAAGAGTTGGGCCATCCTCTTGACCGCTTGGAGGTACTTGACCATTTGTCCTACCCGAGCTTCGTACTCACCGTTGACCTGGCTAGCGACCAATTGGGAGTCAGTGTGGATTCTGACCCGCTCGGCTCCCAGTCGTCGAGCCATCCTGGCCCTTGAGATAAGGGCTTTGTACTCGGAGGCATTGTTGGACGCCTGGAAGTTGAACTTCATGGCGTACCGCTGCTTCACTCCTTCGGGGGACTTGAGGAGGACACCGGCGCCGCATCCGGCCGAGTTGGAGGACCCGTCGATGAACAGATCCCAAGTGGGCCCGGGTGCTGGTGGAGGTACTGCTTCAATCAGGACCGTGCTTTCGGCGATGAAGTCTGCAAGAGGCTGTCCTTTGATGTCCGAGCAGGGGTGATATGAGATATCGTAGGCCCCGAGCATGATGGCCCATTTGACGAGGTGTCCCGATGCTTCAGGGTGAAAGAGAATCTTCTTCAGAGGTTTGCCGATCAATACGACGATGGAGTGCCCTTGAAAGTAAGGTCAGAGGCGCTTGGCCGAGGCAACCAACGCTAGCACGAGTTTCTCGGTTGCGAGGTACCTTTTCTCGGCCACATTAAGCACCTTGCTGGTATAGTAAACTGGTCTCTCGATCCCTGCATCATTCCTGACCAGGACCTAGCTCACTGTGGAAGGGGTCGCCGAGAGATAGAGGTATAGAGCTTCCCCTTGGATCGGCTTGGACAGTACCGGGGGTGAGGCCAAGAATTCTTTGAGTTTGGCGAACGCCGTCTGACATTCCTCATCCCAGGCGAACGTAGCAGATGCCATTTTGGGTCCCCTCAACAATTTGAAGAAGGGTAGGCACTGTTCGGCCGTCCGAGACAAGAAACGGTTAAGCGCAGCAATGCGTCCCATAAGGCGTTGAATGTCCTTAATGCAAGTGGGCGGCCGCATGTCTAGGATGGCCTGGACCTTGTCGGGGTTGGCCTCAATTCCACACTGAATTACCAGGAAGCCTAGGAACTTCCCGTATCTAACTCCGAAGGCACATTTGGCATGGTTGAGCTTCATGCTGCACTTTAGTAGGGTGTCGAAGGTCTCGGCTAGGTCGACGAGGTGGTCTTCGGCCTTCCGCATTTTGATGAGCATGTCATCAATGTAGGCCTCGACGTTCCGACCAAGCTGTCCTTCGAAGATGTGGTTGATCAGTCTCTGATATGTTGCTCCGGCGTTCTCTAACCCGAACGACATTCGGGTGTAGCAGTGTACGCCGAAGTCAGTGATGAAGGCGGTCTTCTCGATGTCCTCCTGGTCCATCCTGATCTGATGGTATCCAGAGTAGGCATCCAGAAAGCTGAGCAGCTCATTGCCAGAGGTTGAGTCGACCAGTTGATCGATGCTCGGCAACGGCTAGCAGTCCTTCGGGTAGCCAGGTTGAGGTCGGTGAAGTCCACGCACATTCCCTATTTCCCAGAAGCCTTTGGTACAAGGACGACGTTGGCGAGTCACGTAAGGTATAGGACCGGATGAAAAAGGCTAGTCTTCTGCCCCTTGATGATCTGCTCTTTGATGACCGCTTGCTTCTCTGGGGCATGCTTTCTTCTACACTATTGGACCGGCTTCACTGTTGGGTCGAGGTTGAGCTTGTGCATCACTACATCTCCTGGGATCCCGGGAAGGTGCTCATCAGACCATGCAAAGAGTCGGATATACCGGGCAAGGAAATCCTTATACTTTTCTTGTTTCTCAAGTGGTAGATCGACTCCGATCTTTACTCCTAGAGTCGAGTCACCGTTAAGGAAGACCGTTAGCAACTCGCCACCAGGCTCAGATGTTGCGGGTCCCTCTTCGGCTCCCTTTACTCCTTTTTTCCCTTCCGACCTAGTGGCTTCGACCGAGATTCTATAGCACCGTCTAGCCAATGCCTGGTTACCTCGAACTTCTCCCACGCCATGTTTGGTTGGGAACTTCATTTTTTGGAGAAAGGTAGAGGGCACCACTTTCATTCGGCTGAGAATGTCTCGGCCGAAGATGGTGTTATATGCCGTCATCCCCTTAATCACGATGAAGTCTACCATAACCGTAACGGTTTTAGGCGGGGTGCCGATAGTAACTGGCAGGCTCAGGGCTCCCTTGGGATAAGTTGCCTGGCCGTTGAACCCACAGAGGGGGGTTCAGATCGGGCGGAGTTTAGATGTATTCTCTCCCATCTTGAGTAAACATTCATAGGATAATACATCGAGGGGCACTACCATTGTCAGTTAAGATCATGTCTACGTTACAATGGTTTATTGTAGCGGATACAACGAGAGCTTTGTCGTGCGGGGTGGTTAACCCTTCCAGATCCTGGTCAGAGAATACCAGGGCTTGCGATTCGCTCGCCTGTGGGGCCGTAGAGTGCTCAATGGAGGCTTGTCTCCCCCGCTCGGCGTGACGCTTTCTTCCTCGGCTGCTATCTCCGCCTGATGCCGCGCCGCCCGCGATGACGTTGATGTGGACTCCGTAGGGGCCATTGTCGATCTCTTTAGGGGCGCCTCGGTCTTCCTTCTGCCCGGACACGTATCGGGATAGGTGTCCCTGGTGGACGAGGCTCTCGATCTTATCTTGAAGTTGATGGCAATCCCTAGTGTGATGCCCGTGGTCGCTGTGGAACAAGCAATGCTTGCGGTGATTGCGGTGCTTGGTCTCCATAGGCTCGGGTTGGTTGAGGAGGCCCGAGCCTTTGATGTCTTCATAGATTTCATAGACGGGGGGTGGTAAGGGGGGTATACCGCTCATATTTCTGGGACGGCTCTTTTCGGCCTCCGTCCTGGTTCCGCCTTTTTCCTTGTCCCATCCCTTGGTCGGACGGTCACTTCTTGTCCCCCTCCAGACCCGAGCCTGTCATGCCTCGGCAGGCATGGAGGACTTCCTTGCACTCTGCATGGCGTAAGGCCAGGGTCACTAGCTCGGCCAGGGAGGTGGGAGGATGCAGCACTAGCTCGCGCCGCAGGTTCTCTTCATGGGTACCCCCTGTCAATGCGGTGATGGCCGAGGCCACATCCAGGCGGGGGATGTGCAGGGCTTCCGATTTGAATCGGTTGATATAAGCCCGCAACTTCTCCCCCTATTTCTGCTTGAGGGCCAGTAGTCCCACCACTGACCGGGGTGGACCGCTGCTGGCGAAGCTTTCCTTGAACACTCGCCCGAATTGCTTGAAGTTGTGGATGCTGCCGGGGGCGAGGGCCCTGAACCAAGCCTGAGCGCCCTAGACCAGAGTGGTCACGAACGCTCGGTACTTGATTACATCGGACGCCCCATGCAAGGCCATTAGGGCGTCAAAGCTGTCGTAGTGGTCGGCCGGGTCTCCCTGGCCGTCGTACGACTTGAAGGTCAGGAGTGAGATTCTGGGAGATATCTCTGCCTTCAAAATATAATCAGAGAATGGAGATCGCTCCTCGTCCTCCACAAGAGAGGTCTTCTGCAAGGCGCGAAGGGCGCTCTTGATCCGTGAAACGCCTCTCAAAGTCTCGTAGCCAGAGAGATAGCTCCGGTTGCCGCTAACCTGAGGGGCTGGGGGGGCGCACTTGCATGGTGTCCCGACGCTCCTTGAGGGCTTCAGCTTCTGGAAACGGTCGGCGTGCTCCGATCTTCTCCCTCCTCAGGGTTGAGAAGGCTTTCTGCTCCGGGGGAGGGGCATGCGATGGTCCTCCTGACAGGTTGCGAATGAGCCGCCGCCCCGGAGGGTAAAACGGCCTCCAGCGGTTTGCTGGGAGGCATCTCCACATGGGGGGCTCTTCTGGGGGAGCTGCGACTTCTCCTCCCTGGCCGCCTGGGCCCTCATGAGATCCACGAGGACATCCAATTTTGCGTTGAGGGTTTGGAGGGCGTCGGTGCTCCCGTCGGGAAGCTATTCCCCTGCCACCGATGGAGGTATCTCGTTGGCGTGGTTGCTCGGCAGGGAGTTCTCCGTGGGGAGAGAAGGTGTGCCTTCTTCCGTCACCAGGGCTTTCCCCAAGTCACCGGCAGTCCTCCTGCCAGAATTCCTTCGCACCATGATGGCTCTTTCTTCGTTTCCCACAGACGGCGCCAGATGCAGAGGGGTTATCTCGCGCTACTCCTGAGCGGGGAAGATGATGTCCACGTACCCTTGAAATATGAACTGCAAGAAGGGAAACGAGTCAGAGGTGCCCAGGGATAGAACCCCGGGGAAGACCCTCCGATGCCTAAGTCAGCAAAATAGTAGAGCTCGGATGCAAAGGGAAGAGCTAGGAAGAAGATGGGAGCGCGAGATCCCTCTCCACCAAAAGGTGAAGTGGTTCCTGATCAGGGTTTTTGGCTCTTGCCTTGCTTACCTCCTATAGTAGGGCTTTTCCAGTTTAAATAGTGGCTTGTTTGTGCGACTGACCCCTGTAAACAGAGGAGTCTCAGGGGGGGTTACGTCCTTCATGCGGGCTCCTTTATAGCACGCGGACTCTTGGTTTCCCCTATCCTCTTGAGCTTCCTGTCATTAAAGGACTTGCAACGACCGTGATCAATAAGCTTCCATCAGTGAGCCCGAGCGATAGGCACTGGCCCAAAAGAGGTCTCTTGAGCGATGAGTGCTTGGTCGGCACAGGGAATAAGGGGCTCCGGGGGAGCTTTCCCGATCGAACTGATGCTCGGATTTCCCAACCCGAAGGCTGCCTAGGAAGCGCTTGTACCGAGTGAGTTTTGGGGCTTTATATTAAGTGGGCTCCTGGGCTTCCACTTCGAGGAGTTGGGCCTCGTTCGATCTGGTTGGACCTCTTTTGGCCTCTCCGTACGGGCGATGAGATTTCCCCTCTCTAGTGTTGATTTGAAAATCTGAACATCCATATGGCTACAGTCATTTTTCATGTTATTCATTTACACATTTGAAATTTAATTTAATATATATTCAGAAAATTGATTGACTGCATCGGCTATTGCATGACTCTTAGATGTGATTGCACAATCTTCTAGGTGCTATATATGATCATTCCGGTTGTCATGATTCTTATGACCTTTTCTTACTCCTATCCCTTCTTAAATAAGTAAGGGGGAGCTATGTTGCATGTAGATATATATATTTGCTTGGTTGCATAAAATGCATCTCATTTTTCATTATTCATATGTATTTTGCTTCATCCATTCTTAAAGAAAATTCAAAAAATTTGAAAAGCATGAAAATCTAAATTTCTCTCTCTCACATAGAAATAATCAACAATTTTTGAGTTCAACAATTGGCTTAGTTTGTTTTTCATAGGCATATCTGTTTAGTCGCATCGCATGTTTTCATAGCGGCATTCATAGTGTCATCATATGTTTGCATTTCAAATAAAATTTAAAAAAAAATTGAAAATCTAAAAATTAAAGAAACACATTGATGTGTCATCTTGTCTATGCCTTGCAATTGCAACATCTGAACTTCTCTTGTGAGATTTCATTGATTCATGAATCCAACTTGTTCGTCTTGATGAAATTTGAACTTCACTGCTCTCATCCCCACTTTTTGATAATGCCAAAGGGGGAGCAAAGTTGGGATTGAGATTGAAGCCATAATATTTTTCCATCATCAAAAAGAGGGAGATTGTTGTGTTGGGCTCGTTGTGCTCCCTCTTGGTTTTGGTTTTGATGATAACAAAATATTATGTGTGTATGTGGAAGAACTTCATGCATGCTTGCATATGTTTTTATGCTTACATATGTTTTTGATGATAGTGTGCATTCATGATTGTACTTGTTGCAATTCTTATATGGACCATGTTTAAATATGGTTGAAATGTAAATGGTCCTTGAGGCTCATGCATGTTTGGTAAAATGCATGAATTATGAAGTTAATTCTTGTATGAGAATTTTGGGCTTGATATGTGCTTAATTCATTGATACAAAACTTAGTGATCTTTCATGTATAACTCTCTTGAAGCATTGAGCCATTGTGTTTTTAATGGTCTAATAAGGTTGAGGAGAACTGAGTTCTTGCTTGGGCCTTCATGCATATTCATCATAATGTTTTTATGCTAGATGCATAGGTTTCATTCTTCATGAAATTGGTGGCTGAATTGAATTGATTGCAACTCTCACATTTAATGATATTCGTTTTCACATGTTGAACTTCAGCATGGGCTTTCGTGTTCTTGCTAGATCAAGTCGCCATGAGCCAGCATGAGTGCGGAAGGCTATTTCCGCACGTCAGTGGATTTCCGGGAAGTGTTTTCCGTGTGGGCCATGTGGATGGCCTTGGAGTGTGAGTTTAATTGCCCAGCCTGGGGATGGAGGTTTCTCACCCTTCCCTTGGATAGGGAATTACCTCGGCGGCTTGTGAGCTACCTTGGGAATCATGTCACCGTGATTTTAGACCTAGGGATAGGCCAGATTGACAGCGTGTTGCCGTCCCTATATGACAATCTTGACCCGAGTCGTGTGGCTCAAGGACCATTAGGTTTATTAGGTCTAGTGGACCATCCAGAGTCTGGTGGCCCTGAGCCACCTATTACTCCGTGTTACTCGCGATGGATGCGTGTGTGGCTTTCCGTGTTCATGTTGAGTGACCTGCCACTAGACGTAGCTTTCCTGTGCACGTGTGTGCGAACCCACTTGGGAGTGGTGGAGAGCGTGACCCGAGAGAGATGATTTTTAGGCCGGTTACCGCAGGGCCCCCACGCGCAGCCTGAGTCTGGGCTTCGGGGGAAGAACTAGCTAGAGGATCTGACCTAGGGCGCATGGTCTGTGTGTGCACACTTAGTTGGGGGCTGTCGACCTGCGCTGATGAGCGTGACCCCAACTAGTCCTTGTTCGTGGTACTTGTTACTGTGGTGTCTCTGTCTTCGCTTGGGGCGTCACAGCGAGACACTTGAGGCGCGAACTAAGTCATCAATGGACACATCTGGCTTTGCTTCTGGTGGGCAGTGCTCCCGTCACGTCACGTGAGTTTCTTGTGACTTGAGTTTCTACTTCTCATCTATGAGACGTGGTTTTGCGTGCAGTTTCGGGTGTGTTCCCCAGGTAGAGGTCTAGGGTTCCGGTGAGCGTCACTGAGGGTTCTCCCAAGACGGTGTTAGGTCCACGACAGTATTGTCGTGATGTTTATTCCGATAGCGTAGCCAGAGGTTTCCCTGTTAGTTCGGTGGTCCCCCGATTGTGAGATCGGGGCGTGTTTTTAGGTATAGTAGGAGTAGCTGTAGTGCTGAGTTTTTACGAGCCACCAGTTTGCTATTCCTGCTATCGTTGCTGCTTTCCGTTATCGCCGATGTTTACGGTTGGGGTTCCGCAGGATCCCTACTGAGCCAGTGACAGGAGGTTCACCCCTGCTTTTCAGGTGCGACGGTTCTTCCTCGTGGTTCGAGGGTGTTGTGCAGAGGTTCTTAGTCGCCAGTTCGTCGGGCCGAGTGTTCTCTTGGCGTGGGGTACATTTCTCTGTCTTAGACTGTACTTCTGTCGGACTGGACTCTATTGTAGTTGTTTATTTATTTCTATTAATTGCTTAATTATCCTACTTTATTTCCTATTTCTTTGTACCTCTACACTCCTTTTTAGCCCTTTCGAGCCCCGACTCATGGGCGGCGGGCCAGGATTTGAATGGTATCGGGTTCCTTTCCCAATATCCGGATCTTGGGTCGTTACAATGGTGTCTCCATGATTGTTGGATCTTCCTAAGTTGCCTCCTATAATCCTTAGTTCCCAAGAGGCACCTCGTGATCAAAGCTCCACTCAAGGCGACCCTTTGGGCGGTGACAACGATGGGCCTGTTATAATGCTAAATCTTGGGCCCTGACTAACCAAAGCTCTCGATCCGGTGAGTTATGAACTTGAAACTCCTAGCGTCGGTGTATCATCAGTACTAAGATGAACTGATCCTCAGGCAAGAAATTCAAATATTCATGCCAGTCATCTCTGGTCTTCAAGTGCGTAGTCTTGTACATCACTTGACCTTCAGGACCAAAGATGGCCCTAGTTGGATAGAGGGCACTCTTCTGGAAGATCCGGGAAGTAGTCGTCACCATGTCATCAAAGTCGAAGCACACATGGATCTCCATCCACACTTGCAGCAGGTAAAGTCTCCCCATTATGCTCCCACCCAAGCTCATCTGTGTCAACCCGCAGTATAAATGAGCAAGCACGGCCTGGGATAAGGAGTGCCCTTCCCACAAGAGAGTGAGCGGCCCGATGTTCTCTCATGTCAGCACGTCCCCTGAGGTCGGGAAGATCAACGCCCCACTGAGACACAGTGTTAATCCCCACATTAGTCTATCTGCATCAGCTGATTTGTCTTTAATCTGGCCCTGCAGCCACCGGGCAAGGCGATCGATCAAGACCCCTCGCTGGTCTGTCATCCGCCGAACCTCCCACTTGTCACGAACAATCTCGGCCAAAACTTCCTGCCATGGAGGGAGGTCCAATAGGTCTCCAGTGTCTAAGTCCGCCCATCGGAAGAGAAAATTAATCTCCTCCACCAGCATTGAAGCTTCGAACTCAGAGAACATAGAAGTGTGGGTCCCCAGATGCCACAGCTCCAATAATGCACCTAATGCCTCCCAATTTTACCTCATGCTGACAAATCTCTTTGCCATGATGACCAGATGCGTCAAATGCCATTGGTGCTTGAAGACTCTCATGTCGGGCATGATCGCTGCCATTAGATCATATAGCCACCCATACCGCTGAGTGTGCCTGGCTCCCAAGAAAATCGGAGTGGGCTGAATAAAAGAAAGAAGAGGAGATTAGTTGTCAGCTATATCCCCACCATCGCATACACATGAGTTCTCCCTCTTACCTTGCCATCCTTCACAAGTTGGCTAAGATGTCCCCACATGTCTGAGAGCACACCGGGCTCGTGTTTGGCGATCACGAAGGTTGAGAGGAAGAAGAGGAGGCCATATTGAGTTCGCTTCTTCTTGGTGGCCCCCGTTACCTTCGAAGCCTTTAGCTTTCTGCTAAGGGCACCGATCCCCCTTTATCCTATAAACCCAAAGAGTCCTACTCTGTTTAGGTCCCTGCACATTCGAAACTTGAACAGGTAGGCGGCTAGGACGCTGGCAGCCTTTGGTAGGGTAATCCTGGCTCGCCACCCACGAGACAGAAGGCTCGAAAGGGTTACTTGGTGTTGCATTCTGTGTGTTTTGATGATGTCATTACAATATGGCTCATTAGCTAATAAGACAAGTCTTAGTTGCAGGTGTTTTGGCTGTCGGAGCTGTATCAAAAGAGTGAGGAAGATCTGAGAAATGACAGGGTAAATTCACCTTGAAACAAGATGAAACATCCAGATGAAAAGGTCAAGAGTACAAGTGTCGAGCTTACCATAAGAGGTTGAGGCAGCATCGACGCAACACAGAATGGCCTCGACGCAGTGATGCTCAAGGAAGCCATTTCTAGAGTTTTGGCTCGATGGAATATAATACTACCTCGATGCATCAAGATTAAAATTGGTTTGTGAATCACACCACGTCGAAGCACCAAGAAACTGCCTCGTTGCACCAAGTCAAAAGCCAGCATTCGAAGCATCTAGCCAAACGTTCTATCTTCACAGCAGCGCATCGATGCTACAGAGGAGTGCATCGACGCACTCAGCTCGAAACTAGCAATTGGAAGTCAACAACGTCAATGCATCAAAGAGCTGCCTCGACGCACCAAAGTCCATGCATTCGAAGCCAACTGATCAAAAGCATCTTCACTTCACTGCCTCGACGCATTAAGTAGCTTCATCGATGCAGCTTCACTTTATTCTCAAAAACATGAGAATCCAAGTAGATCACGTGCCAGCAACCTGAAGCCTTTTGGTGCGCAATCCAATCCACATAGCTGATTTATGGAAGGATAAAAAAGTGACAGAATATTCTTTGCCACCTGGACCAATGAAATATTCCGACTATGGATCAGTTTTATTCAGGAAGGGGTGATTTCTCTGTTATATATATAAGAGCCGATCAGAACAAGAGAGGCTGTTGCATTCCCTACGAACTCAAGAGAGAAAAGCTACCTTCGTTGAGAAAATAGAGAGAGCCAAAGAGAAAGAAAGAGACAAGAGAAAGAGAGAAGAGATTGCAGCCCAGCAGAGAGAGGATTGATCCCAAGTTTCTTAAGCTCTTGAATCAACGTTCAGAGCTACGCTTATTTTTTCTCTTCAGCTGTCTTGTGTTTTTCATCTCTATTCTTTTCAATTCAGACCAAAATTTCTTTTCTTTTCTATTCCTTTTGAGATTTCAGGAGAAGGGAGAGTGTTCTCTAGGCTGTTCCCTCTGCGTAGTCAGAGGAACGGATAATTGTCTCCGAGGGTTCCTTCTGAGGATTCAGAAGAAGGGAGGATCATTCCTTCGGTCACTGCATTGTGCAGTGGGTTTGATCTTTGCTAAGACCAGGATTGGTTCAAGGGATTTGTTTCCCTTGGGTGTTAGGCTGTGGTTTCAGCCGCTGTCTGCAGACTGAGTCTACGTGTGAATTGCCTAGTGCAAGGAATCCTCACTCTACAGAGTGAGGGGTGGATGTAGATTGCGGACAACAATCGAACCACCTAAAAATCTTCGTGTCTGATGTGTGGTTTGCTTGCTTGATATCATTCATGTTTTACTTCGACTAATTGGTATATTAAAAGACTCAGTCGGAAAGATAGGTCAGGCCTATCTGGATTGCTGGTCCTTGCGTGAGGAGATCCTTGGATCAAACCTCCGCCTCATACCGATATTAGTCGCTACTAGTATGCTCGTTTGCTGAGTGGGAGTTCTCATTGTCGATATCCTTATTCGCGCATGTAAAGTTCACTGCATTTCTCTCTACACTCTAGCTTGCTGTTTGTTTGTCTGATCCGACGCTTGCGTTCGAATTGGTTTTACTGTTGGCGCATCTGCCAGAATAGCTCTTGGAGTTTAATTTTCTCGTTGTTGGGGGTAGATCTATTCATCCCCCCTTCTTGATCTATCATTCTTGTCTATCAATTGGTATCAGAGCAGGTTTCCCACAATGTGGTCCAACGACCAGGGAAGACCTGGAACTAGCAATGCTTGCAGCTTCATAACTGAAGGGCATTCAATTAATAGGCCCCCATTTCTCGATGGTGCTAACTATTTGTACTGGAAGAATAGGATGGAGGTGTTCTTGCGAGCTCAGAGTCATGAGCTGTGGAGAGTTGTCACCAACGGTCCATTTGAACTCCTTGAAGATGAAAGCGCATGGACCAAGGAACAAATTAGATTGTCAACCATCAACTGGACAGCTCTGAACATCATGCAGTGTGCCGTGCATCTAGAGGAATATTCAAGGATCTTTGCTTGTAAAATAGCCAAAAAGATGTGGGACGAGCTGGAGCTGATCTATGAAGGAACGTCCCAGGTAAGGGCAACTAAGGTAAGCATGCTCACCTCTGATTATGAACTGTTTAAGATGAAGCATGATGAAAATATATCTAAAATATATGCGAGGTTCTCATTGATCACTAATAGTCTTAAGGCACTAGGAAAAAATTTTCAGGAAAGTGATCTAGTTAGGAAGATTCTTAGGTCCCTAACCCTTGCGTGGCACACAAAAGCCACCGTGATAGAAGAGTCCAGGGATCTGTCCACTATGACAGTCACGGAGCTGATGCGATCATTAGTGACATATGAGATTAATCTCAAGAGGAGTGTGGAAGAAAACAAGAAGGGCAAAACGATATCTCTCAAAGTGTCTCGGAGTAGTGAAGAGAGCAGTGAGGATTATGAGAATTTTTCTGATTTAGATGATGCTCAACAAGCCATGTTGACTCGACAGTTCTAAAGGTTCTTGAGAACCTGAGGTAAGACCTTCAGGAGAAGAAGGCCACAGTAGGCTGGTAAGAATTCTAACTTTAAATCTGGTAAAAACAAAAATTCTGACAAAATCACTTGTTTTCATTACAAAAAGCCAGGTCACATGAAAGGAGACTGCCCCGAGTTGATAAGGAAGAACTTCAAGGCTCAGAAAAAGAAGTCTCTGGCCATGGTTTGCACATGGAGCGATGAAGAAGAAGACAACGAAGGAGAAACCTTAGATGAAGAAGAACAAGGGATATGTCTTATGGCCAAGAGTGATGAAGAGGTAAGCAATCCTTTCGAAAAGTATTCAATTGATGATCGGGAAGATGCCTACGCAGATCTGTTAGATAAAGTCAATTGTCAAACCAAGGAATACAAAATGATGAAGAGAAAATTGAACAATGTAATTCAGGATCAAACTTTTGTTAAAGAAGAAAATGGAAATCTCAAAACAAAGGTTGAAGAATTGAATTTACAAAAAATTGATCATGAAAACCTGAAAACTGAGAATGAGGAGATTAAGAAACGCCTAGATGATTTTAAAACAAAATTTAGGAAATTCAGAAGGAAAAAGAGTTAACAACTGAAAAATATGAAGTTGTCAAGAATGTAAACTCTGAAATTCAAAAACAATGCTAAAGGCCTGAAAAGGAATTAAATGATAAACAAGCCATGCTTGAGAAATTTATTCAGGGAAAGACAAACCTAGATACCATGCTAGGTATGAAAATAAATTTCAACAAAGAAGGATTAGGATATGATCCCTCAAGCAAAAGGTCTTTTGAATTTAAAATAGTGACCTTCAGTCAAGAGAAGGGTAAAGAGAAACTGGACACCCCATCAAGTTCAAACAGCAACAAACATGTCTAGCAACTAAAGATGATGAAATTCATAAAAGCCAGTTCAACAAATCCCACTGGACAACCAACCAAAATTCAGGGTAATCAAACTACTAAAGCAACCCTGGATCGACCCAGCCCAAGCGGTGAGTCGAGTCACCATGTCCCTGACAGAGCTAAAATTAGCCTTCAAGCTAAGATGCATCGACGCAGCCAACACCATAGGTCGATGCACCCTAACCAGAACAGAAGCTCTAAGAAATACAAAAATGTGAAAAATGACAAGACACACTGGTCACATCTTGATTATTCTCAAAGTCATCTCAATAAGCACACCTTCCAAAGTCAGAAGAGTTTCATGAGGTACCCCACAAATCACTTTGGAAATAGGTGGAATAAACATGTGTCTAACAAAGCTCAAGTAAAACCAAACCCAAATCTTGCAAACGCCAAATCTGTCAATGCTGAAAACAAAAAATTCAACAACAGTCAGAAGAAAATTGTTAGACAGGTTTGGATCCCAAAAAATTTGTTGAAGGGTTTGAATGATGTAATACCCCAGTCAATTAATAAAGGATAAAACAATAAAAAATAAAATATATAATGAAATAAAAAATGAGGGAAAAGAAAAATATGAAAAATATGTTGTGAATTAAGTTACAAAATTGCTTAAATTATTTAATCTAATGTGAATAAATAAAAATCAACAAAAGGAAAAGAAAAATAAATTTGCAAAAAAATGGACTGAATAATTGATTTGAGACCCGACGTAAAAGTGAGGTTGATTTACTAAAAAGGTCAAATAGTTATTTCCTTAAATAACTTGTCATCTAATGACTTCAATAATTTTTCTTAGTTAAACGACGATCATACAAGAAATTTAATATTTTGAGGTATAATCAATTTTTTATGACCATCCGAATTCAACTTAATTAAATTAATAGAATTTCACCCGTAGGTCAAATTTTAACTAATTTATAAAAATATGATAATTTTATATTCGTGTAGAGGATGCAATGCTTAACAAACTTGTTGACTAGGCCGAGCCCAAAATAAAATTTGATTAAGCCCGAATCAACGATTTTCTGATAAAACTCAGAGTTTTGGGTAGAACGAGCTTCATCGATCAAATTTGAACTCAATTTGAGCCCAATTGAGGCCAATCCTGTCCCAAATCGTAGGCCCATGATAGAGGTCCACTTCCCCTCTAATCCCCCGTGTAAACCCTAACCATAGCCACCGAATTTCGAAGATAGGCTCGTTGAATTCATCAACCATGAACATCGCGCGGAGGACTCTTCCCTTCAATCCCCTAGGAAACACACGGCTCCTCCTTCGATCCTAGCCCTATAAATCGATGCCTAATACTCCCTAGTATCCCATTTGGCCATAGTAGCCGCTGGTGAGAGCGATTGAGGGCGTGGTGCGTCAAGGAAGAGGAAGCTTTCGTCTAGTGTTCCGCCACCGTCCACTTCCTTTCTCGCATTAAAAAGGTAGGTTTCTCTCAGGCTGAACTAATAATAGAATATGCCATCTTGTTCGTCTTTCTGTCCTCTTTCATTTGATACTAGTTTGCCCAATTTTAGTATACCATGTCGATCGAATTTCTTAGTCAACCCGGAGGTATACCCGAGAGGTTGCCTTCACTTTCAGTTCATTTTATATTAGTTTATCTTAGCCTAAACTCTAATTAAAGCATGCTATCTTATTTGCCTTTGAATGCTCTTTCCAACGGTTCCATTTTGCGTAAATTTCATTCACTATATTGATCGCAATCATCATTTTAGTCAAGGTCTATCGGAGTTCGTTGTCAGCAGATCTCGGTGTTAAAAACGGTCGCACCAGTGACCGCTTGAGGAAGAAACGGTCACGCGATAGATCATCTTTCCCTCTATTTTTCATATATATATATATATATATTATTATTATTATTATTTTATTTTATTTTATTTGACGCGTCCTATCTCTAAGACTCATTCATGTATATTTATTAGTTTAATAATTATGAGATATTATTGACGTGCCCTAGAAAGATGACGCCTTCTCATAGGCGCGTCTAGCCTCTTAGACGCGTTCATTCTTTAATTTCACATATATATATATATATCAAGGGTTTTACTGTAGCAGTCTTCCTGAGACCGTCTTATGCTAGTTGCGGCCTGCAGGAGACCATTTTTGTCTCTTGTTTCCAGCTTAAAACTGGCTCTTTTTCTGGCGTATTATGCTATGTTTATGTTGTCATATTGCACGCTGTTGAGGCTAAAACGTTACAGAACATGACCAATTAGGGTGCTAGAATAACAAGCTCTAATTTTGATCTTTTCTATCATTCGAGAAAATGAAGAATGAATAATCAAAATCATGGGTTTAACTTGTAAAAATTTTGGTACTATCCTTTAATTGTTGTTCATAGCTTGTTACCTTCTTAAGATTGTTTGAGGGTCATGCCACTCCGGTGGTTGCGACTTACCGCTATACTCATTTTTCGCTGATTTTTAAGCCATTAATTCTTGGGCATCGAATACCTCTCCCTCGGATATTCCTTCCGCCGGACAAGGTGTTCATGTTCTGAGGCCTCCGTAAGACTCTGCGAGCCTGGGATTCTCACTAGGACACCGAGCAGGTTGTACTACCAAGATCTGAACCCATTGCTACTCTATTTTGGCGGAACAAGGCCCTGTCAAAGTTCTGTCGAAATTCTATCAGATTTTGAAAATGATCCTTCCTAGACCCCCACTTATTGGTTCCGGTCTTGACTAGACCGTCTTATTTTCTAAGCCATGGGGCCACTTTTTGATGCGTCCAGTGTCCCCGACGCCTTAATTGAAACGTGTCAGGTTCCTCAGGCGCATTCATTACTTTGATCGGCCAAGCCTGGTCTAACCCACTTTATTGCAGTCCCCTCAAGACTGCCATATTCTGATAGCGGTCCAGTTTTGACTGTCTCTTCTTTCAGTGTTCTGATATTTCCATTTTCCTGTGGTTTTTGTGTGTTAGACCAATATAGCCTCTTTAGGCTATACCATCTCGAGATTAGGACCTTTATTAGTTCCATTCTCAATCATATTCCTATAAATCGTTCATCAAAGTCATTTTTGTTAAATGACTTATCCTTTGATTAAAGAGCTTGTTGTTGGAACTCTTAAAGAAATCCATATTTCTACGCAACTTACCTTAGCTACATAGTTTGACCTTGGAACTCTTGGCCATTAAAATTTATTGTGGATGTCTAGATGTCGTGGGATCTCTGATCCAACCCTCAATGCCAATGCACCGTAGGGGCCCGGTCTGGTCCTGGGGAGAGTGCCCGAAAAGTACTAGTGCCCATGGGAGTTTTAATGACATGGGGAGGCATTGCCCCGAAGTACTAGATAGCATGTGAGTCTACGACATTCCACATTCTCGTGAAACCTTGATATACATGCGTGAATTTCGTGAAAGTACTTGCTTGACATGACTTGACTTGACTTGATAAATGGCCATTCACATGAAAGTTCTAATTACTTGCTCTTGATATCTCGACTTGCATTATCTCAATTCCATTTAATTGTCATTTTTCTTTTGTTCATACTATTTACTTAGTCCGCTTTATTTGTGTTTTACACATCGTTCATTCATATTCATGAAATGGTTAATTACTTAAATTCTGCCTGGTGATAGAGTGTAAATTCTACTGAGCTTCTCACTCACTCCCTACTTTAACATTTTTCAGGTAATTCGGTAGATGGAGCACGTGCATTTGGGAACGGGCCAGTGTGATCAAGTGAACCTGGAGCTTAGAGACTTGAGTCTTCTCTTCTTTATTTGCTTGAGCCTAGTTAGTGTAGTGAGTCGTGTTCATTTCCTTTTTTCTTATTTCTTCTATTGAGTCTATTATTATAAATCGAATCAAACTTGTAATTTAAATTCTTGATATCAATAAAATTATAATTTTGTGAAATTATGGCCTCCTGGTGTCAGTGGTGTTGTTTTTTTTTATGTGTCGATTTTGCTACTCTGATTGACATGACTGTTTCGCTGCCACGTTCCGAGCATGCCTTCCGCTGCTATCGGTTCGGGGCGTGACAAATGATATCTCTGGACCCAACTTTTCTTGGGTTCCAAAATTTTCTACATGAACTGCTTGCAGGTCGGCCTGACAGCCATGCAAAATAGGTGGCATTTAGACAATGGTTGTTCGAGGCATATGATAGGAGATCGAACCAAGTTTAGCAAGTTGGAGATAAAAGCAGGAGGAATGGTTAAGTTTGGAGGGAAAAACAAGGGTAAGATTGTTGGTTCAGGAACCATTGGTAAGTTTCCCTCAAACACCATTGAAAAGGTTTTACTTGTTGATGGACTTGAGCATAACTTGTTAAGCATCAGTCAACTCTGTGACAAGGGTCACAAAGTTATTTTTGATAACCATGCATGCAAAATCATTGAAATGAATTCTAATTCAGTAAAATTCCTAGGACACAGAGTCAATAATGTCTACATAGTAGACTTGGATGAAAACTCTTCATCTAATCTTTGTTTGTCTGCCAACCTAGACAATAATGCCTTCAATTGGCACAGGAGGTTGGGTCATGCTAGTTACAGCACTTTAAATACATTGGTCAAGCATGATTTACTTAGAGGTCTACCCAAGCTCCAATTTAAAATAAACACAAAAATCTGTGATGCATGTGTACAAGGAAAACAAACAAGAAAATCCTTCAAAACAAGATTAGAATCCCTGTCATCTAAACCACTAGAATTCTTGCACATGGACTTATTTGGTCCCACAAGAACCCAAAGTTTTAATGGCAAGATATTTGGGTATGTAATTGTGGATGATTTTACTAGATTTGCATGGATATTTTTTTTGGTTCACAAAAGTGATGCATTTCAAGAATTCCAACACTTCTTTAATAAAATAAAGCAGGAAGGTAAGCACAGAATCTGCACAATTCAATCTGATCATGAGGGGGAGTTTGAAAATACACTGTTTTCAGATTTCTGTAAACAAGAGGGACTTACTCACAACTTTTCTTCTCCTAGGACCCCAGAGCAAAATGGTATAGTGGAAAGAAGGAACAGAATGATCGTGGAGATGGCAAGGACAATGCTCATTGAAAGTCAACTACCACGAAGATTTTGGGCAGAAGCTGCAAACACAGCCTGTTATATAATTAACAGGGCAATGGTAAGACATGTCCATAAGAAAACTCCATATGAACTGCTGAAAGGTAAGAGATCCAACTTGGCTTATTCGAAGATTTTTGATTCTAAATATTTCGTTCATAACAATGACAAAAAGGACTTAGACAAATTTGGAGCCAAGAGTAGCCCAAGAATTTTCCCAGGATATTCTAATTTATCAAGGGCATACAGGGTCTTTAACAGTTCTGACCAAACAGTAGAAGAATCCCCTCATGTCATATTTGATGAAACATTCAACTCCACTGACATGAATAATGATGACAGGAAATCAAGAGATAATGGAGAATTTCTGGAGGACAAGCTAAATGAGGAAACAAATGAACCAGCTGCACAAAATGATCTAGAGCAGGGTGAGTCAGCCGAGCAAGGTGAGTCCTCAAACAATATCAGATTTTTAAAAGACCATCTGAACATAACATAATAGGAAATCTACATGATCCCCTAAGGACTAGATCTTTTCGTCAAGAAGTCAAAAATCAAGATCTAGTAGCTTTAGTTTCACAAATTGAACCTAAAACAATTGAAGAAGCTTTAAAAGATGAGTCATGGATAAATGCTATGAACGAAGAATTAGGATAATTTGATAGAAATAAAGTCTGGAACTTAGTTCCCAGACCTGAAAATGTGTCTGTCATAGGAACTATGTGGGTCTTTAGAAATAAGGTGAATGAAGATGGAATAATATCTAGAAACAAAGCTAGGTTGGTGGCCAAGGGCTATTGTCAGGAATTTGGGGTGGACTTTGATGAATCCTATGCACCAGTTGCTAGGATGGAAGCAATCAGAATATTGCTAGCATTTGCTTGCTCAAATAACATTGAACTTCATCAAATGGACGTAAAAAGTGCTTTCTTAAATGGGTTTATAAAATAGGAAGTTTATGTTGAGCAACCCCCAGGTTTTGAACTAACTGAGCTGCCTAACCATGTCTTTAGATTAAATAAAGCCTTGTATGGATTGAAGTAGGCCCCTCGGGCTTGGTATGATAGGTTGACATAATTTCTGCTCAGCAAGGGCTACAGCAGAGGTAAGGTGGACCAGACTCTCTTTACAAAAATTCTGAATGACCAACTCATCATAGTTCAGGTATACATAGATGATATTATTTTTGGTTCAACATGTACCGAACTATGTGATGAATTTGCAAATCTAGTGTCTACTGAATTTGAAATGAACTTAGTTGGTGAACTGAAATACTTTCTTGGTCTACAGGTACAACAGATGAAGGATGGCTGCTTCATCAATCAAACCAAATACACAATGGAAATTCTGAAACTATTTAGAATGGACAAATTGAAGCACATAGCCACTCCAATGGGTACTAATACTTCTTTGGATGCTGATAAGTCAAGTAAAGAAGTAAATGCAAAACTCTACAAGGGTATGATTGGATCCTTACTATACCTTACTGTCTATAGACCTGATGTTCAATTCAGTGTATGCATGTGTGCTAGATTTCAATCTAGACCTATTGAATCTCATCTTGCTGCGGTTAAAAGAATTTTCAGATACATTTCAGGCACACACAATCTAGGATTGTGGTTTCCTGCATCACACACACTAGATTTAATTTCTTACACTGATGCAGACTATGCTGACTGCAAGTTAGATAGGAAAAGCACAAGTGGCTTTTGTCAATTCTTCGATGAGTGTTTAGTTTCTTGGGCTTCCAAGAAATAGCATTATGTTGCCCTCTCCACTACAGAGGCTGAATATGTAGTAGCAGGGAGTTGTGGTACTCAAGTCATTTGGATAAAATGCCAGCTCCAGGACTACAATGTAGACCTTGGTTGCACACCCATTTACTGTCATAACACTAGTGCAATTAACCTATCTAAAAATCTAGTTCTTCATTCACGAACTAAGCATATAGAAATCAGGCACCACTTCATAAGAGATGAAGTTTCCAAGGGTAACTTTGAATTAATCCATGTAGGCACAGCACATCAAATTGCAGATATATTCACTAAGCCTTTGGATAATGAAAAGTTCTCTACCTTGAGGAGAGAGTTGAGTATTTTCATATCATCTTGAATTCCATGCTATTTTCTGAATCCCATTTCATTTCTGTCTGTAAATTTTATGAGTCTGTAGCCTGCCTCGATGCACTGCTGTCACCGCCTCGACCTGCCAGTTCAAATTCTTCACATCTACAATCTTGTGAATAGTCTCTGCATCGATGCACCCTGATCCCAGATCAACGCATCGGTGCATTTCAATGTTTTTCATCCTTTAATGTTCTTGTTCAGCCATCCTTGGTATATAAAATGCTGTTAGGAGAACGGCAGATTATGTCTATCTGGAAACCTGCACTGCACGTGAGGTGGTCATTAACGTAAGTTCTCCGCCAAGTACCAAGGCTAATTGACTCATGTAGTCAGGGGGAGATTTCTTTTTGGTCTGGTTAAGCATTCTTCTTGAGTCCATGCAGTCAAGTTCATAGGGGGAGTATGTCCTTCTTCTGGAGTCTGTCAGATCACATTATGATTATTGAGAATCTTATACAGTTCTTTCATAGATCTTGAATTTTAGAACCTCCTTAAAATTTAAGTCTGTTAACTAAAATTTAAGCCAAGAAGTTTAAGTCTTATGATCTTGTATAGACTAAGATAAAGGTTCTGAAGAATATCTTCCTAAACGACTTAATGAGTAAAGAACAATATTGGATTATCATGTCCTGAATTCTTCTAAAAGCTTGAACATTAAACATAACGAGGCAACTCTAGCTAAAAATCTGTACATTTTAGTATTGTCTTCAAACTCTCTACATTAGTCAAATAAAAAGGGGTAAAATTCTTCAGAGCAATGGTTTGTTTTATTGAGAAACCAACTATTCTTCACCTTGAAGTGAAGTGAGTTGTGTCATGAAGTGCCAGATTAACTCTGATTAAAAATATATTGCCAATGTAACCATGGAAGAGCATTGGCATAGAATGTAGAGTAATTGGGTCACTTCACCTAAGACGTGTTGTGCCTCACGTAAAAAGGCATCTCTACTGCTAACTCTGTTCTCAAAAGAGAGGCATTAAGGTTACCACACTAAGTAACTAGGGATTCCTGCATCTAAACAATGTGTCTCCTCAGGAAAAAAGGTGTAGGTTAATCCACTTTGCTCAATGGGAAAAAGAAATTCATTCAAAAAAAATGTTAAAAGTTTTCAAAGCCCCAATGCAAAGTATGGTGTGATTTGTTTGTCTTCAATACTGCTTGAAAATTTCCACTTAAGAAGTCTCTGAAAGGTTAACTAGTACAACATTTAGACAGCCTATTCAAGGCATCTATATGACAATTTACTCGCTCTCTTTATTCCTATATGAAGATAATTTTCAAGATTTTCTACTCTATGTCTCTCTGGATTATCAGTCTGAAACATCTAAGCAAATTTTGGTTACCACTTACTATCTTAAGAGATGGGTCTGATAATTTCTAAATCCGTGAACTTATTGTATCTAGTATCTCTTGCACTTTCATATTGTCCCTCTCTGCCCATTATTTTTGATGATGTCAAAGGGGGAGAGTAAGTTGGGAGTTGGGAGAGAGAATGTTGGGGGGAGAGTAAGTTGGGAGTTGGGAGAGAAAAGAGTCGGGAGAGAAAATTGGAATTTTTGGAGTCCTCTCATCATAAAAGTCTTATCTATCTGTTTTGGTCCGGATTGGTATCATGTCTGTTGTTTTGGTGTCTCAAAAAAACCTTCTTTCGCTGTTTCAGTCTATTTTTTTCAAATCTCTGATTGTTCAATTTTGGGCGCTAATAAGACTCAATAACTCATATTGTTGTCATCATCAAAAAGGGAGAGAATATTACATTCTGTGTGTTTTGATGATGTCAATACAATATGGTTCATTAGCTAATAAGACAAGTCTTAGTTGCAGGTGTTTTGGCTGCTCGAGCTGTATCAAAAGAGTGAGGAAGATCTGAGAAATGACAGAGTAAATTCACCTTGAAACAAGGTGAAACATCCAGAAGAAAAGGTCAAGAGTACATGCGTCGAGCTTACCATAAGAGGTTGAGGCAGCATTGACACACCAGAGAATGGCCTCGACGCAGTGATGCTCAAGGAAGCCATTGTTGCACTCCTACAGTTTTGATGATGTCTTACACTATAAGTCAATCCTGATAGTCTATATTAATACCTTCCACTTATTCATTTTTCAGATACTGCATTCTCTAGTTCTACTCAGAAAGTCCATGCATACTTAGTTTATCATGCATTGCGTCCGTGCATATGCTGCTTTTTCAACTGAGTAGAGTCTGTGCATGCAAGCATCAAGTCGGTGCAACCCTAGTTGTTGCACGCGACTAAGTCGCTGCATTGTCTGTTCATACATTAGACAAGTCGGTTCAATTCTCGCACCATGCACACAAAGTCTGTGCACATTTCATTGCTAAATATGTGCATTATATCATTGCATGCAAGTGCGATGAAAGCACATAGGGTCAGTGCACATGGTTATCTGGACGATTGCTAAGGCAGGTCGGTGCAAGCTTTGGCTCGCACAGGTCGGTGTAATTCTCACACCAAGTCAGTGTGTTTGTTGCCTACACACACATACAAGGTCGGTGCATTTTCGTGTCTTAGGCATGATCGAAGTCGGTGCAATGTCTTTGCCTTGAGCAATAATGTCCGTGCATGTTTATGATACGGAGTACTCTAAGTCTGTGCAAGTCTTACATTATCTTAACCATACTAAGTCGGTGCACATCCTCTTGTCTTGCATATCTTCTATTATGCACATCACAGTCTGTGCATTCTTTGCATTAGGGCACCTGAACTAGGTGCAATCTCTATCTCGGTGCATTTCATAGTTGGTGCAATCTTTCTTTTAGAAGGCATGTTTGTGTCCGTGCTGTGCTTTGTCTTGTGCCATAATACTCGTGCAATCTTTGCGTTGGGTTGCATAAGGTCGGTGCAACCTTTGTTCATGCACGCACATAAGGCCTGTGCATGTCTTGGCTTGTGCTCAATCAAGGTCTGTGCATGCTCATGAACAGTGTAGCTTCCACTAATGTCTTCTCTTGCTTGGCAGGTCTGTCACCTGGTCGAGCAGGTGTTCGGCGAACCCAAACCAATGAAGGTACTCCACATGGAAGTCAATGTACCAGGTTTAAGGGCTAGTGATCCGAGGCAACAAAAAGAAAGGATGATCCTGCCACATGAAAACGAAAAGGATCGGCTCTGCCAGAAGGAATGGGCGGGAATCGTGTTAACTGCACGCCATCTTCTAGCTATAAAAGAGGTCGAAGGCTGCAAGAGAAAGCTACTAAAGATTGGAAAAACGAGAGCATCTGCAGCCACTGCTTGAGCAAGAACCTCCCTATTTGAGAGAAGAGCCTGACTAGAATTGAGAGAGTCTCAGTGATCTTTTCTGTGTTTTGAGCTTGAAAGATTGCTTCTCTGGAAGCTACATCTTCGTTGGTTTTGAGTGACTATTTTCTTTTCATCGATTTATTTTTTGAATTGTTTCACACATTTCCTCCTTACTGCTCTATTACCCTCTAAGTGTTTTTTAGAGTAAGGGAGATTGGTTCTCCAATTACGAGTGTAGGGAACTCACTCGTGTGTACCCTCTGGTTTAGAGGAAGGGAGGTTGGTCCTCGGGTTCTGATCTTGCTGGAGCAAGGTCAGGTTCAGATCCTGTGGGTTGCAGGATCGGTGTAGAGGGATTTGTTCCCTTGTCGCAAGCTATGAGGCAGCGGATGTCAGTAGACTGAGTATGCAGTGGTCTTTCATTGCTTAGTGCAAGGAAGCCTTACTCCTGTGAAGTAAGGGGTGGACGTAGAATACAGATCGCAATCGAACCACCTTAAAAACTCTCCGTCTCCTCTGTGTGGTTTGTCTGTCTGATATCTTGTGGAGTGTGTTTGGCTGATCTCTCTTTGCATCTTGAGCTCTTAAGCTGTTCGTTCACGGATCCAAATCAACATCTTCTCGTTATGTTTTTGTTGGATTCTCTCTTCGTGGGCTGTTCAAGAAGACTCACTTGCTGCGACTGGTTTTTCATCTCCTGTGTTTCAAATTGCTTTAAAATTCTACGTGATCTATTCATCCCCCCCCTTATATCTCACGTTCCGCGTGCTATCAATTGGTATCAGAGCAGGTTACCCATTATGTGGTCCAACGGCCAGGGTAATACTGGATCTAATGGTCCTCGAAGCTTCATGGCTGAGGGACAGTCTATAAGCTGCCCTCCTTTCTTTGATGGTACTAACTATTTCTATTGGAAAAATAGGATGGAGGTGTTTATGAGAGCCCAGAGCCACAAGCTCTGGAGAGTGATCACCGTAGGGCCTTATGAGCTTCCACCGAATAAAGACGCGTGGACGAATGATCACGTCAAACTTTCAACCATCAACTGGTCGGCCCTGAACATTATACAGTGCGCGGTTCACCCTGATGAATATGCCAGGATCTCAGCCTGCAAAACTGCCAAGAAGATGTGGGATGAATTAGAGCTGATCTACGAAGGTACATCCCAAGTGAAGGCCACAAAGGTAAACATGCTGACCTCCGAATATGAATTATTTAAAATGAAATCTGAGGAGACTATCACAGAAATGTATGCTAGGTTGTCTTTGATTACAAATAGTCTTAATGGGCTTGGGAAACAGATTTCAGAAGGGGACATTGTCAGGAAAATTCTTAGGTCTCTATCCCCCGCTTGGCACACTAAGGCCATAGTGATAGAAGAGTCTAGGGACCTGTCGAAAATGACAGTCACTGAACTGATAGGATCCCTAATGACCTACGAAATGAACTTCAAAAGGAATGGTAAAGGAAGTGAGAAGAAGGGCAAGAACATTACCCTCAAGGTGTCCACCAGTAAAGCTAGCAGCAGCAGTGGTAGTAGCAGTGGAGAGTCTGACGGTCTGTCAGACCTTGATCAAGAGGAGCAGGCTATGCTCACTCGTCAGTTTCGAAAATATTTGAGAACGAAGGGAAAAACATTCATAAGAAAAGGGTCGTACTCTTCTGGTAAGAAGTTTGATTCCAATAATGATAAAACCAGGAGCATTAAGAAGATTACATGTTATCACTGCAGGAAGACAAGACACATAAAAGGTGAATGTCCTGAGCTCCAGAAGAAGGCCTCCAAGGTGCAGAAAAAGAAACCTCAGGCTATGGTCTGCACGTGGAGTGATGAGGAGGAAGACCTAGAGGCCAGCTCTTCAGAGGAAGATAAAGAAGGAATATGCCTCATGGCCAAAAGTGACGAAGAGGTAACAAACATTTTTGAGAACTTTACAATTGATGATTGGGAAGATTCCTATACGGAATTGCTAGCTAAGTTTAATGCTTTGAGTAAAGAGCATAGGATGGTAAAGAGAAAACTGAATGCTATAACTAAAGAATAGATCGAAACTAACAAAGAAAATCAAAAGGTCAAGGAAGAACTAGAAGAGATGAACTCTCTCAGGAGAGAAAATGATGACCTCAAGTCTGGAAACCAGGAAGTTCATAAACAGCTTGATGAACTTAAGTTAAAGCTTCAAGAGAGTCAAAGTTAAAACAACTTAATCATTGAGAAAAAAGAAGCTGTGAGGAAAGTGAATTATGAACTCCTGAAAAATTGTGAAACTCTGCAGAAAGAGCTGGAAGATAAACAAAAAATCCTAGAAAAATTTGTTCAAGGAAAGTTGAACTTGGACACTATGTTGGGTGCTAGGGTTAATTTCAACAAAGAGGGTTTGGGCTACAATCCGGCACAGAAAAGACCTTTTGAATTCAAAACTATAATGTTCTGTCCAGAAAAGGGAAAAGAAAAAATGGACACACCATCAAGCTTTAGTCATGTTCATAGTGTCCAGCAAAGTGGGAATAAGTCAACAAAACACGTCCAACAACACTCTAAAACTGTTAAGAATTTAACTAGACAAGCTCCAATGTCAATCAACCAGAACAGGAGTGTTAACAGAACCAGGCAAATGACCCACAATAGAAATTCATATTCTAATAAGAACATGGGTCAGTATAGAAGAAACTGGGGAAATTATGCTCATCCTCAGAGATTCTATCCTCAGGGATTCTTTAATAAGTGTACCTCTCCTAGATAGGATGGATACAGGAGATATCCGGAGAATAAAAGGTCTGACAGTAAGAACAATTTCCATACCATTAGACCAAATGGACACAATGTTAATCGGAACTTCAACAAAAATGTCAACAAAATGGGAAAGAAGAAAATCGTGGAACAACTTTGGATTCCAAAATGTTTGCTTAAAGAGTTGAACAATGTCTTTGGACCGAATCTTTCTTGGGTTCAAAAACACTCTACTTGATTTGTTACTTTGCAGGTTTGTCTAGCAGCTGAGAACAACAAGTGGTATTTAGATAGCGGCTGCTCCAGGCACATGACAGGTGACCGATCCAAATTCAGCAAGCTAGAGATGAAGGTAGGGTGTATGGTCAGGTTTGGAGGAAAGAACAGAGGTAAAATTATTGGAATTGGAACAGTTGGTAAGTCCCCCACAATCTCTATTGAGAAAGTTCTTC
The DNA here is from genome assembly GCA_022559845.1 of Amorphophallus konjac. Classification (NCBI taxonomy): domain Eukaryota; kingdom Viridiplantae; phylum Streptophyta; class Magnoliopsida; order Alismatales; family Araceae; genus Amorphophallus; species Amorphophallus konjac. Next base: position 160,944,932 of record CM040128.1, on the reverse strand, counting down.
TAGTGGAAGGTCTTCAACACAACCTGATCAGTATTAGTCAGCTATGTGACAAGGGTCACAGAGTTGTGTTTGATAATGACTCATGTAAAATTCTGGAAATAAGTTCTGACAATGTGAAGTTTATAGCCAACAGGGTCAATAACGTCTACATTGTGGACTTAGATGATAAATCTGAGTTAAACCTTTGCTTCTCTGCTGATTTTGAAAATAATGCTTTTAGTTGGCATAGGCGTTTAGGTCATGCTAGCTATACTACCTTAAATAAATCGGTGAAATTTGATCTTGTTAAAGGCTTACCCAAAATAAAATTCAACTCAAATTTAAAAATTTGTGATGCATGTGCTCTAGGAAAATAGACTCGAAAGTCTTTTAAACTAAGATCTGAGCCACTGTTATCTAGACCATTGGAACTCCTTCATATGGATCTCTTCGGTCCTACTAGAACTCAGAGTCTTAATGGCAGTAGGTTTGGTTATGTGATTATTGATGATCATTCTTGGTTTTCATGGATCTTTTTCTTAGCTTACAAGAATGATGCTTTTCAAAAGTTCAAACAATTCTTCAATAAGGTCAAACAAGAAGGAAAACACAAAATTTGTTCAATTCAATCTGACCTTGGAGGTGAATTTGAAAACTCCATGTTTTCTGATCTTTGTGAAACTGAGGGACTAATGCACAAGTTTTCTTCTCCCAGGACACCGGAGCAGAATGGAATTGTGGAGAGAAGAAATCGAACCATTGTGGAAATGGCCCGAACTATGCTGATCGAGAGTCAACTACCAAGGAAGTTTTGGGCAGAGGCGGCCAATACAGCAACTTATACAATCAATAGGGCCATCGTAAGACCAGTTCACAAGAAAACTCCTTATGAGCTATTGAAAGGTAAGAAACCAAACTTGGCTCATTTCAGGAATTTTGGTGCTAAATATTTTATCCATAATAATGACAAGAAGGACTTAGATAAATTTGATGCTAAAAAATGTCCTGGAATATTTTTAGGATACTCTGAAGTTTCTAGGGCATATAGGGTTTTTAACATTGCTGAACAAAAAATTGAAGAGTCTCTACATGTCATTTTTGATGAAACAAAAGGTGCTACTAATATTGAAAATGATGACAAGGAGTCAAAGCATGGTGGAGAATTCCTAGAAGATAAAGAAGAAAAGGAGATTCAGCCAAATGAAACACCAGACGATCCCAATCAGGTAAGGCCAGCTGAAACAAGTGAGTCTTCAATAAATGTTAGATTTCTAAAAGATCATCCTGTCAAAAACATCATAGGAGATTTGAACGATCCCCCTAGGACAAGATCTCATTTTAGAAATGTTCAAAATCAAGACCTAGTTGCCTTGGTCTCACAAATAGAACCCAAAAATGTTGAAGAAGCTTTAAAAGATGAAGGTTAGGTTAATGCAATGAATGAGGAACTAGGACAGTTTGAACAAAATAATATGTGGGAGCTAGTTCCAAGACCAGAAAATATTAATGTCATAGGAACTAAGTGGGTGTTTAAGAATAAAATGAATAAAGATGGGATTATCTCTAGAAATATAGCCAGACTAGTAGCCAAGGACTACTGTCAGGAATTTGGTGTTGATTTCGATGAATCCTATGCACCTGTTGCTAGGATGGAAGCTATTAGGATTTTACTGGCTTTCGCTTGCTCTAAAAATATAAAACTTCAACAAATGGACGTTAAGAGTGCATTTTTAAATGGAATTATCAAAGAGGAGGTTTTTGTTGAGCAACCTCCCAGATTTCAATTTTCTCCCCAGCCTAACCAAGTTTTCAGGTTGAATAAAGCCCTGTACGGTCTAAAGCAGGCTCCCCGAGCCTGGTATGAGAGACTGACAGAATTTCTGATCAGCAAGGGCTACCACAGAGGTAAGGTGGATCAAACCTTATTTTCCAAGAGTTCGAATAAGGACCTAATCATAGTTCAGGTATATGTAGATGACATTGTCTTCGGTTCAACAAGTACTGAACTATGCAATGAATTCTCTCAATTGATGTCTGTTGAGTTTGAAATGAGTTTGGTAGGTGAATTAAAGTATTTCCTTGGCTTGCAGGTACAACAGTTAGAGGATGGATGTTTCATCAACCAGACCAAGTACACATTGGACATTCTCAAGAGGTTTGGCATGAGCAATCTGAAACACATCACAACACCAATGGGTACCAACACCTCATTGGATATAGATGAATCAGGTAAAGAAGTTGATGCAAAACTATACTGGGTGTAAGTTAGATAGAAAAAGCACTAGTGGTCATTGTGAATTTCTAGGTGGGTGTTTAGTCTCTTGAGGTTCCAAGAAGCAACACTCAGTGGCCCTCTCTACTGTAGAGGCTGAGTACGTAGCTCCAGGGAGTTGTGGTACACAAGTCATTTGGATCAAACACCAACTTCAGGACTACCAAGTAGACTTAGGGTGCACACCTATATATTGTGACAATACTAGTGCCATCAATCTAGCCAAGAATCCTATTTTGCATTCTCGAACCAAACACATAGAAATAATACATCATTTTATTAGGGATGAGGTTTCCAAAGGAAATTTTGAACTAATCCATGTAGGCACTGCAAACCAAGTAGCTGATATCTTCACTAAGCCACTGGATAATGACAAATTTACATCCTTGAGGAGAGAGTTAAATATCCTTAAATCTTAGCTCCATGAATAAAAATGGATCATGTGTTTGTTTCCAGCATTCACACTATCTGTTTGTCATGAATAAAATGCCTTGCTTCCATGAATAACATGTCCTTCCTCTATGTCATTAATTACTCCGTATGAGTATGTCTGCTTATCATGTCATAATGTGAGGGGAAGTTGTCTCTGAGAAGGAGTGTTTGCTCTTATAAATCGTTGCATTTTGTGAAGGGCAGTTGTTTAGTGTGTGAAAGTTGACTGATTCAGAAGCTCTTGGGAGATGCATGTTGCTGTTGTTTCTTATGAAAGACTTAATACAGTTCATTCACAGCAAGTAGAATCCCATACTAGTCTTAAATCCTTAAGTTTGAACCACTAAAGCACAGCAAGAATCTTTTATCTAGTAATTTAGCAAAGACTTGGATAAGGTATTTGAAGTATATCTCCTTACACATTTCATGATCATGGAACAAGTTAAACTAATATGTCATGAAATCTGATAAGAACTTGAAACCTAGACCTCAAGGAACATGTTCTTTAAGAATCAGTGCTTCTGCTAGGTATTATTCTCAAACATTTCATATCAAAAATACAAAGGGATAGAAACACAACGAAAATTTATATGCTCAGAGCAATGGTCTGATCACTGAGAAACTGAGCGTTTCATCATAGGGAAATGAAAAACTTCCTCAGTCATGAGGTGTCAGATTATCTCTGTTAAGAAGTGCAAAATATTTTGATCTTGACTGAGCAATGGTAATAAAGTGGTGAGTAACTTGGGAGTCTGGCCTCTGATCAAGGTGTCTCCTCACGTAAAAAGTCACAGTTACTAACTCTGTTCTCTAAAAGGAGAAGTAATACGGTTTTCACATTGAGCAACTGGGGAGTCCGGCCTCTGATCAAGGTGTCTCCTTAATGTCAAAAATATGATGTACCAATTTACTCAGTGCTCTATATACTGCTACTTAAAGCAAAATATGGTTTAGTAAAATCCCTCAATGTTGTATGAGCTTATGGATGGTTTGTCCTCAATACTTCAAGAACCTTTTTCTGAGGACCAATCTCTTGCAGTCTAATTACCATAGTTTTGATCAGATCTTCCTTGGCATATCTGTACACTCTTGCTTCCTCATCATATTTTATGTATGCAGATAAACTTCACTTTCTCTTCTAGGTCTTTCATGATTACTTGATTTGAAGAATCTACACTTATTTTAGTGCCCCACTTAATCTTTTAAGATATGATCATGGGTTATTCTCACTGTGAACATGTTGCATTCTCCAACAGCTGCATATCTCTTTCATCTCCTTTTGATGATGTCAAAGGGGGAGAGGGGGAGAGGGTGAGTCAAGTTTAAGGGGGAGAGAGTCAAGAGGAGGAGAGTCATGATAGGGAGAGACAAGTTTTGCGTTTGAGGGGGAGAGACAGAAGGAAGAGACAAATGAGGGTGAGGGTGAGTGTTTTACCCATTGGTAGGGTTTAGTGTGTTTACTGCTTAATCACTCTATTTTGATTGTATTGACATAAATTGACTCATAGTGTTGCCATCATAAAAAGGGGGAGATTGTTGCACTCCTATAATTTTGATGATGTCTTACACTATAAGTCAATCCTGATAGTCTATATTAATACTTTCCACTTATTCATTTTTTAGATACTGCATTCTCTAGTTCTACTCAAAAAGTCCATGCATACTTAGTTCATCATGCATTGCGTCCGTGCATATGCTGCTTTTTCAACTGAGTAGAGTCTATGCATGCAAGCATCAAGTCGGTGCAACCCTAGTTGCTGCACGCGACTAAGTCGATGCATTGTCTGTTCATACATTAGACAAGTCGGTGCAATTCTCGCACCATGCACACAAAGTTTGTGCACATTTCATTGCTAAATATGTGCATTATCTCAGTGCATGCAAGTGCGATGAAAGCACATAGGGTCGGTGCACATGGTTATCTGGATGATTGCTAAGGCAGGTCGGTGCAAGCTTTGGCTCGCACAGGTCGGTGTAATTCTCACACCAAGTCAGTGTGTTTGTTGCCTACACACACATATAAGGTCGGTGCATTTTCGTGTCTTAGGCATGATCGAAGTCGGTGCAATGTCTTTGCCTTGAGCAATAATGTCCGTGCATGTTTGTGATACGAAGCATTCTAAGTCTGTGCAAGTCTTACATTATCTTAACCATACTAAGTCGGTGCACATCCTCTTGTCTTGCATATCTTCTATTATGCACATCACAGTCTGTGCATTCTTTGCATTAGGGCACCTAAACTAGGTGCAATCTCTATCTCGGTGCATTTCATAGTTGGTGCAGTCTTTCTTGTCGAAGGCATGTTTTTGTCTGTGTTGTGCTTTGTCTTGTGCCATAATACTTGTGCAATCTTTGCGTTGGGTTGCATAAGGTCGGTTCAACCTTTGTTCATGCCTGCACATAAGGCCTGTGCATGTCTTGGCTTGTGCTCAATCAAGGTCTGTGCATGCTCGTGAACAGTGTAGCTTCCACTAATGTCTTCTCTTGCTCAGCAGGTCTGTCACCTGGTCGAGCAGGTGTTCGGCGAACCCAAACACATGAAGGTACTCCATGTTGAAGTCAATGTACCAAGTTTAAGGGCTCGTGATCCAAGGCAACAAAAAGAAAGGATGATCCTGCCACGTGGAAACGAAAAGGGCTCGGCTCTGCCAGAAGGAATGGGCGGGAATCGTGTTAACCACACGCCATCTTCTAGCTATAAAAGAGGTCGAAGGCTGCAAGAGAAAGCTACTGAAGATTGGAAAAATGAGAGCATCTACAGCCACTGCTTGAGCAAGAACCTCCCTATTTGAGAGAAGAGCCTAACTAGAATTGAGAGTGTCTGAGTGATCTTTTCTATGTTTTGAGCTTGAAAGACTACTTCTCTGGAAGCTACATCTTCGTTGGTTTTGAGTGACTATTTTCTTTTCATCGATTTATTTTTTGAATTGTTTCACACATTTCTTCCTTACTGCTCTGTTACCCTCTAAGTGTTTTTTAGAGGAAGGAAGATTTGTTCTCCAGTTGCGAGTGTAGGGAACTCACTCGTGTGTACCCTCTGGTTTAGAGGAAGGGAGGTTGGTTGATTACGCGAAAGTTCGTCATTTAAAACACGCGTATAACAATCTTAAAACCGCACTCGCACAAAATGATCAAAAGAGAATGTAGTATTAGGACAAGCACGGGTCGAATCCACAAGGAAGAAGAGATTTTTAGAGTTAAAAACTTTGGACTCCTTTGGAAAATATTTATGATTTGATTGTTTGAAGAAAAGTGATGAAACAAAGAACGATTCTAACACTTAATTAAAAACACCTATGATTATGCACCTATGATGTAGAAATTAATTGCATGAAGTGAAAAGAAGAGATAGAAGAAGGGGGTAGAGATGGAAGAAGATCAAGAACTAGATTAAAAGAACAACTCTCTTCATTAACTTAAAAGAAAAAGTACATGAAGTGCAAGACAAGCTTACAACAAAGAGGTGACAAGATTACAATGAAGTAACATAACACAAAAGCAATGACAAAAAAGAGGGGCCTGAGATGTGAAGATAGTAGTAGCAATGGTGATGACGTCGTCCTCTCCTCCTCGCTGAGCCTTGGAGAGGATCGCTCCGCCTTGAAAGAGATCGCCGTGTACACCGGGAGGAAGTCACCTTTGTCGTTGAAGTTGCCTTTGGAGGGTGAATAACTTTGAACCCAAGAGGAATTAGGGGATGTCCAAGAAGAAAATGTTGAAGAGGAGGGAGATATGAAGAACTTTGATGAAGAACTCAGATAGAAAATAAGAGCAAAAGAGCTTCAAAATAGAGAAATAATAGAAACTAGCACCTCGGATGAAAAGTGAAATCACAGGACAGCAAGTTGAAAAATGAGAAATAACTTCAAAACCAGAAGGAATTAGAAGCTGAGCAAGACGAAGAAGTTGTAGAACACGTAAAAACAAAGAACTTTCATGAAGAAAGCAAGAGGAGAAAATGACTAGAAGGGTGAGAAACAAGGGGAAGAACAGAGAGAAACACTGGTTCACAGATGAACAAGACAGCACAGTGAAAAATACGAAATAGTTTGAAAACCAGAAGGAATTAGAAGTTGAGCAAGAAGAAGAAGTTGTAGAAGACGTAAAAATGAAGAATTTTTATGAAGAACACAAAAGGAGAAAACGAACTTACATGGGAGAAACCGGAGGCCTAAGGTTGGGAGAGAAAGAGGGAGAGTGAAAGATTGCTCAAAGAAAAGACCCCTTTCCTCCTCCTTACCATGGGCTATTTATAGGGAAAGTTTGGTAGATAGAGGGTGGAGATTATATCAAAAGGAGATGAATGGCTGAGATTCAAATGGAATATGATGCATGGGGAAGAGTAAAAGTAGGTGGGCACCCCCTTCCTTGGACTTTAGGCACCCCATTTCCCAAGGCTCATCATGTCTCTCCTTTAATTCAAACTTTGAATGTCCTTTTCCTCCTTTCCAAACTTAAAGTTTGGATTCCTCCTTTTCAAACTTTGAATTCGAAATTTTAAACTTTCCTTTCCCTCCAACCAAAATAATTTGAATTCTTTATTTGACTTGGTCAAAATGGTGATGACCCTTTTGCCCCCGGCTTCTTTTGTAATTACCTTCGGTGTCCTACACACACATAATTGCACTTTAGTCCATAAAAATTACCACAATGTGCACATCAATCTCAAATGCTCATGATTATGTAATGGAGAATTAATGCTCATGACCCTCAACTTTAATTTATTATTAAATACGACAATTGAATTAATCAATTTACGTGAAAGCTCCAATTTAAATGCGGAGTTGAGGTTAACTATGAAATATGCATAATTGCCTAATTATATGCACATAAAATGGTGTTCATGCAATGAATTGTCATAAGAAATGGCCACATATCACACCCCCCAACTTACTCATTGCTAGTCCCTTAGCAATGCCAATAAATTGCATTTTAGGACTAACAAGAGTTTACAAAATTCATGCTCTCATATCCAGTTATCCCTTCATAGAATCGACCAAAGATTAAGAATCTGGAATCATTAATGCACACTAACCTTATGTAGGAACTTAATTGTACATGATTAAGAATTCAAGTTAAAGCTCAATAGCACTTGTGCATGTGTAACTACCAAATCCACAGCTTAGACAATTGCATCCCCCATTCGCTATTCCAAGCAAATGTCTTTCAACCCTGCACCTCTTAGATCAGAGCATTAAGTATATTAGCTTTTTGTCTGCCTTATTGTTTTGTCCCTTTGGGATCTTTTATACCACACATGATGCTGCACTACCCTTCACTGCTCAACGTGAACCTCGACTCTTACCTTAGGAGAAGCAGGCCCAGTTTCGTAGATTCAGGTTCCCTTTTCCGTTTTACGCGAACCTCAACACGTCTTAGGTGAAGTAGGCCCGGTTACTAAGATTAGAGGCATTTTTCATGGTGTTTTTTTTTTCATAGTGTCATTGCACTTATTTGATAGATAATTTGGCAGAAAGCTTTGTATAAAGATCTCTTTTTTTAAGAAGTGCAGAATATCAGATAATATACCTAAAATAGAAGAGGGCTTGTCTTGCTTGTTTCATTAGTGTGTAATGTAAAATTTTTTTTTTAGTGCACATGAACTTTAAAGGGATTCTTATATCAGTTTTCCATGGCTAGATTGACTAAATTTTCCATCATCCTTCTCCCTAGCATTTTCTATTCCAGAATTACTTTTAATTTAAGCATGAATCATGAAACTCAAAATGGGGTTGACATCTTTTTACTTTCATGTAATGATGACATGCAAGAGAAAGAACTTCTATCAGGTTGTAATATATGCATCATGAAAAATTTTCTCTTCCCCCCCAACTTGAATGACATTGTCCTCAATGGCATGTATAATATATAAACATGACAATGCATACATGAATGCTTGGAAGGAAAGGTACAACCTGGGGTATGCAGACATAACTATTTTGGCAGGCAGTTTTGCGAACGACTTCTTCCAGCTCCTACAAACACAAATGAAAATATTTCACTAGATTTTTGAAGAGAAATGGTTGGGTTGCCTCCCAACAAGCGCTAAGTTTAACGTCTTCAGCCAGACAACATTCTTGTATTTATCATGGGTCACTCAGTGGGATTGATTCCTTTGATAAAAGTTGTGTGTTCTCCAAGTAGAGTTTGAGACGTTGACCATTAACAGTGAAAATTTGACCATTTTTAGGATCTAGAATTTTGACAGCACCATGATCAAAGGCTTTGAGCACAACAAATGGTCCGTCCCATCTGGATTTGAGTTTACCAGGGAATAAGCGCAGCCTAGAATTAAAAAGTCAAACCTTTTGATCAGGTTGAAATGATTTTCTCACAATGTGTTTATCATGGAAAGCTTTGGTCTTGGCTTTATAAATCTTAGTATTTTCATAAGCTTCATTCCTCAACTCCTCTAACTCATTTAGTTGTAGGGCCCTATGAGATCCTGCTTGGGCCAAGTCGAAATTGAACTGCTTAATAGCCCAATAGGCCCTATGCTCAAGCTCAACGGGTAGGTGACAAGCTTTCCCAAAGATTAACCTATATGGAGACATGCAAATGGGAGTTTTGTATGCTGTCCGATAGGCCCAAAGAGCGTCATCCAATCTTTCAGACCAATCCTTCCTATCGGGCCTAACAGATTTCTGTAAGATATTTTTGATCTCCCTATTGGATGTCTCCACTTGGCCACTTGTTTGGGGATGGTAGGGAGTGGCAATCTTATGAGTGATCCCATATTTTTCGAGAAGACCTCGGAATTGGGCATGAGTGAAATGAGAACCTCCATCACTAATGATCGCCCTCGGACATCCGAACCTTGAAAATATATTCTTTCGGACAAACTTCATGACAACTTTGTGATCATTAGTCCGGGTGGCAATGGCTTCAATCCATTTAGACACATAGTCGACTGCCACAAGAATGTACTCATGTCCGAATGATGGTGGAAAGGGCCCCATAAAATCAATTCCCCAAACATCAAAGATTTCGACCACTAGAATGGGGTTGAGTGGCATCATATCCCGTTTGCTCATGTTTCCAATGGCTTGACACCTAAGACAAGTCTTGCTAAATTCATAGGCATCTTTGAAGAGAGTGGGCCAGAAGAATCCACTTTGTAACACTTTAGCGGCTGTTTTCTTTCCCGCAAAGTGTCCCCCACAACCTAAAGTGTGACAAAAGTTCAGAACGCTTTGTTGTTCCTCCTCAGGGACACACCTTCTAATTATTTGATCCGGACCCATGTAGAATAATTCAGGATCATCCCAGAAATAGTGTTTGATTTTGGCAAAGAAATGTTCTTTTTCATGTTTAGACCACCCATTAGGAATTTGTCCCACAGCTAAATAGTTGACAATATCCGCAAACCATGGAACTTGACTATGGGTGATGGACAAGAGGTGTTCATCTGGAAATGAATCATGCAAAAGAGCATTATCAGTTGTGAGAATCCGAGAAAGATGATCGGCAACTTTATTCTCAGAACCTTTTTTATCTCGGATCTCAAGATCGAATTCTTGGAGTAAGAGGATCCACCTAATGAGTCTAGGCTTGGCATCCTTCTTGGAGAATAAATATTTGAGAGCTGAGTGATCAAAGTACACAATGACTTTTGCCCCTAAGAGATATGATCGAAATTTTTCAAGGGCAAAGACAACAGCTAACAGCTCCTTTTCTGTGGTGGTGTAGTTAAGCTGAGCATCAGCGAGGGTGCGACTTGCATAATATATCACCACCGGACACTTGTCAATTCTTTGACCTAGAACTGCCCCGATAGCATAGTCGGAGGCATCACACATGATTTCAAAAGGTAAAGACCAATTGGGAGATTGGAGAATGGGTGCCTTGGTCAAAGTCTCTTTAAGGGTATTAAAAGCCCTTAAGCAAGCATCATCTAGCTGGAATGGGGCATCTTTGGCCAAGAGAAGAGTTAACGGGCGGGCAATTTTAGAAAAGTTGCTGATGAACCGGCGGTAGAAGCCGGCATGGCCAAGGAATGAACGGATTTGCTTCACCGAGGTTGGAGGAGGAAGATTAGAAATGAGGTCAATTTTTACCTTATCTACCTCTATACCGCGTTCAGACACAATGTGGCCCAAGACTATGCCCTCTTGAACCATGAAGTGGCTCTTTTCCCAACTAAGAACAAGGTTTGTTTCAATACATCTTGCAAGCACTTTCTTCAAATTTTCTAAGCAATTTTTAAATGACTCCCCAAACACAGAAAAATCATCCATAAAGATCTCCAAGAATTCTCCTACCATATCAGAGAAAATGTCCATCATGCACCTTTTAAAAGTGGCTGGTGCATTGCAAAGACCGAATGGCATTCTCCGAAAGGCAAATGTTCCATATGGGCAAGTGAATGTGGTCTTCTCTTGGTCTTCTGGATAAATGGCCACTTGATTGTACCCAGAATATCCATCTAGGAAACAAAAATATCTTTGGCCTGCCAATTTCTCCAGAATTTGGTCAATAAAGGGGAGTGGAAAATGGTCCTTTTTGGTCATGGCATTGAGTTTCCTATAATCAATGCACACTCTCCATCCCGTGGTGGGCCTAGTGGGCACATCTTCTCCTTGTTCATTTTTGACCACGGTGAGTCCCGATTTCTTAGGAACCACTTGAGTGGGACTCACCCATTGGCTATCCGATATAGGATAAATAATTCCCGCATCGAGCCATTTGAGAACCTCCTTCTTCACCACCTCCTTCATGTTTGGGTTCAACCTTCTTTGCATTTCCCGACTAGGTTTGGCATTGTCCTCTATGTAAATGTGATGCATGCAAATAGACGGACTTATCCCCTTAAGATCGGCCACTGTCCAACCTATGGCACCCTTGTGAGTCCTAAGGACTTCTAGGAGAAGTGTTTCTTGGGTAGGGGTTAGATTGGAAGCTAAGATAACAGGAAGGGTTTGATCGGGGCCTAGGAATGCATATTTGAGGGAGTCCGGAAGGGGCTTAAGCTCAAGTTTAGGAGGGCTTTCAAGTGATGGAAGGGCTGGTTCATCTTGCAAAGCTAGAAGTGGTTCAACCTTATGCCAAATGCTACTATGATGTGGGGAATCTTGAAGAGCATTGACCTCCCTTATTTGACCCATGCCCAGATCATCCTCAATAATTTCATCATAGATGTCTATGAAGTGACATTCTTCATCTAGGTCCAAATATTGGGAGGCTTTGAACACATTGAGAGAAACTTTTTGACCTCCGAATGAGATGTCCATCATCCCCGTAGCACAATTAATGTTGGCTTTGGCAGTAGCAAGGAATGGGCGGCCTAGGATGATTGGTGTGTGACTTAACTCCGAGGAGGAGGCCATGTCAAGAATGAGAAAATCAACGGGGAAGTAGCAATCATGGACTTTCACAATCACATCCTCTATCAAACCTCGAGGAGTCTTGACTGAGCGATCGGCCAGTTGGAGAATGACGGGGGTTGGCTTGAGTTCTCCTATGTCAATTTGATCATAAACAGAGGTGGGTAAAAGGTTGACACTAGCTCATAAGTCGAGGAGGGCTCGGTCAAAGGTTACACCACCTATATCACATGAGATGAGGGGAGCACCGGGATCCTTCAACTTTCTAGGGAGATTGTTCATCAAGACCGCACTAACATCCTCGGAGAGCCAAATTTTCTTTGGGGTCGACTTGGGCCCTCTTCTTGGAGTGCAAAGCTCTTTGAGGAATTTGGCGTAGGCTGGAACATGTTTTATGGCATCTAGGAGTGGAATATTGATGTGAACTTGTGAAAAGAGTTCCATGAATTCTTCATTTTCGGCCGGCCTAGTCTTAGTGGTCTTGGGCTCTAGGGCATTAGGAAAGGGGACCTTAGGTTGATAGAAATTTGGATCTTCATGGGCCTTTCCTTTCCCTTTAGGATCTCCCCCCAACTTATCTTGAGTGCAATCCTCCTTGCTTGCATCCTCATTATCTTGATTCTTTTCTATGGAATCTTTCAACTCCTTTCCATCTTGTATGGGTCATCTAACACCTTCCCACTCCTCAAAGTTGAAATAGCCTTGACATTTTCAAATTGTGGGCCTTTAGGTTGGGCTTGTGGGATGGGTTGAGGTAGGAGGCCCAGTTGTGGAGGAAAACCCGGGGGTTGATTTCTTGGGTTGGCCACGGGTTGACTTGGAAGTTGACCCACTTCTCTTCTCATTGTAGCTTCCACCAATTGTCCTATTTGACTTTCCAACTTGGAAATGGATTGTTGTTGATTCAAGATGATTTGTTGGAGTTGATTGAATTTATCTTCAAAGTTGGATTGAGGCGGAGGTTGGTAAGTGGGTTGACCTTGATTAGATTGAAAATGTGAATAGCCCATAGGAAGGAATTGAGCTTGTGGACCTCTACCAAATGGATTGAAGTTGTTGGGTTGGGTTTGAAATTGACTTTGCATGGGTTGCTTTTGGGCTTGATGAATAGAGGGGTTGGTTGCTTGAGGTAGAGATTGTTGGGATTTCCAAGAAAAGTTTGGGTGATTCCTCCAGCCCGGATTGTATGTGTTTGAAAATGGGTCATTATTGGGCTTAGAGAATCTTGGGCTGCAAAGACTTGCTCCTGGATGGCAGGGGGTAATTGAGCCGCAGTTGGACACTCCGTGATGTGATGGGATGGGCTTGCACATAGAGTGCATGCCTCATGTGGAGTGATAGATTGACCCGAGAAGGAATGGGATGATGGTTGGCAAGAAGGGTCTTTCAAAGTCAAGAGTTGGTCTAACTTTTGAGTCAGAGTCTCTACTTTATCCAACTTTTGAGTGATGAGACTTATGTCCAATCTTGGTTCAAAATCACCTCGGGCCTTGACCTCATATAATCCGGCCCGCTTGGAGGGCCCAATGGATCTCTCATAGGATGATAAAGAAGCATGATTGATAGAATTCTCACTCAGCATTTCAAACAAATCATACGCCTCATCCTCGCTTTTGCTCATGAATGCCCCTCCACATGATGCATCTACCATTTGTCTAAATTGATCGGATAGACCCTCATAAAAAGCTTGGACTATTTGCCATTTGGACAACCCATGGTGAGGGCACTTCCTAAGCAATTCCTTGAGTCTTTCCCATGACTCATGCATTTGTTCCCCTGGAGTTTGGGTAAAACCCGTGATTGCCCTTCTCATGGTATTGGTGCGGCCTATAGGGTAGAACTTCTTCAAAAATTCTTGTTGCATCTCGACCCAAGTTCTCATTGGCTTCCCTATAGTGCCTAACCAATATTTAGCCTTATCCTTAAGCGAGAATGGAAAGAGGGTCAATCTAAGGGCATCATCCGAGAAATTTTGGATTTTTACCGTGGAACAAATTTCCAAAAATTCATCAATGTGCTTGTAGGGGTCCTCATTGGTATTTCCATAAAATGAGGGGAGCATTTGAATTGTGCTTGACTTGATCTCATAATGGATGGCTTGATTTTGAGGAATGTAAATGCAAGATGGAGGTTGATATTGGTTGGGAATGAAGTAATCCTTCATTTGCTTTGGAGGATTGGGATTTCCGGCCATGATATTTTGGTGGTGAGGTCCTTGATTTTCGGCCATAAGATCTTCTTGGAGATCGTCTCTTGGATACAAGACTCTCTCAATTTCCTGAATGGGTCCTAGTAGGTTTGGATGTTGAGATCTTCTACCTTGCATGAACTAGGACAAAGAGAGAGAGAGAGATGAAAGAGATTTTTTTTATAATGATTTTTGTTTTGTTTTTTTTTTAATTTTATTTTTCTCTTTTTTTTATTTTGATACAAACTAGGACGAAGAGAGAGAAGATGAGATTTTTTTGTTTTTATTTTTTTATTTTTGTTTTTGTTTTATGCAAACACAAACAAGTTATCACACAAATTACTTAATGCCCTAGATGTGACCTAGACCTACAAATTGGGTTTCACAAAATGGCTAAAGTGAAACTTAAGTTCACCCTCAATGTTTCCACCGGCCAGGTAAGGGGTGGGGTAGTGGGAGGTTCCCCCTACTTTCGTAGGGACCTAATTATGCCAAACCACTAGCCCGCTTAAGGCGTTTGCCGTCCGACCGTCTTGCCTTAGGCACCGGTTTTCACAAGAGGGTAAGCCTAAATAACATAAGAACCACAGTGTGAACCTAGGGCCAATGTCTACTGAATTTTATTTAAGGTCTAGGTCATGCAAAGATGCAAGGGAATTATGATTTGTGGGCTAAGGAAGGGTGATGAAATCCCCACCTTATCTTGTTTATGGGTGTTGCCCTTAGAATATTTTAGAAATGATATGCAACAAACCAAGTTCAAACAAGGGGTTCTATGCAAGCATGGAAATGCATGAGCATGCTTTTGAAAAATTAGAGTACTCACCATGCCTCCCGCAATCTTCAATAATGCAATTAACAATAATTAAACAACAAGGAAAAACAAATTCTATCCTAAATGATGCATGGCCTAAAACATGGAAGTGTGGGTTCTACTCTTGCAATGAACATTTTTATTGAAGTTCAAGTGATGCTTTTATTTTGTTTTTATTTAATGAACCTATCTAACCACAAGATACGAAATGTAGAGAAATGAAATTAAAATGAAAGAGAAAAAGTTTGGATACTTACTTGAAAAGTGTTCCCTCGTTCCTTTTTTTTTTTTTGAAATGAATGACTAAATCACAAAGATGAAAGAAAGAAAGGCAAACTTACCTCTAATTTTTTTGAGTTTTCAAGTTACTTTTTCTCCCCTTTTTTTCCTCTTTTTTTTCTGAATTTTTTTTTCACCTGTAAAAAAAAGAAAAGAAAAGAGAACTTTATTAGTACACTATATACACAAGGAAAATAAAGTTCTTAAATCAAAAATCATCATTCTTCCCCGGCAACGGCGCCAAAAATTGATTACGCGAAAGTTCGTCGTTTAAAACACGCGTATAACAATCTTAAAACCGCACTCGCACAAAATGATCAAAAGAGAATGTAGTATTAGGACAAGCACGGGTCGAATCCACACGGAAGAAGAGATTTTTAGAGTTAAAAACTTTGGACTCCTTTGGAAAATATTTGTGATTTGATTGTTTGAAGAAAAGTGATGAAACAAAGAACGATTCTAACACTTAATTAAAAACACCTATGATTATGCACCTATGCTATAGAAATTAATTGCATGAAGTGAAAAGAAGAGATAGAAGAAGGGGGTAGAGATGGAAGAAGATCAAGAACTAGATTAAAAGAACAACTCTCTTCATTAACTTAAAAGAAAAAGTACATGAAGTGCAAGACAAGCTTACAACAAAGAGGTGACAAGATTACAATGAAGTAACATAACACAAAAGTAATGACAAAAAGAGGGGCCTGAGATGTGAAGATAGTAGTAGCAATGGTGATGACGTCGTCGTCTCCTCCTCGCCGAGCCTTGGAGAGGATCGCTCCGCCTTGAAAGAGATCGCCGTGTACACCGGGAGGAAGTCACCTTTGTCGTTGAAGTTGCCTTTGGAGGGTGAATAACTTTGAACCCAAGAGGAATTAGGGGATGTCCAAGAAGAAAATGTTGAAGAGGAGGGAGATAGGAAGAACTTTGATGAAGAACTCAGATAGAAAAGAAGAGCAAAAGAGCTTCAAAATAGAGAAATAATAGAAACTAGCACCTCGGATGAACAGTGAAATCACAGGATAGCAAGTTGAAAAACGAGAAATAACTTCAAAACCAGAAGGAATTAGAAGCTGAGCAAGAAGAAGAAGTTGTAGAACACGTAAAAACAAAGAACTTTCATGAAGAAAGCAAGAGGAGAAAATGACTAGAAGGGTGAGAAACAAGGGGAAGAACAGAGAGAAACACTGGTTCACAGATGAACAGGACAGCACAGTGAAAAATACGAAATAGTTTGAAAACCAGAAGGAATTAGAAGTTGAGCAAGAAGAAGAAGTTGTAGAAGACGTAAAAATGAAGAACTTTTATGAAGAACACAAAAGGAGAAAACGAACTTACATGGGAGAAACCGGAGGCCTAAGGTTGGGAGAGAAAGAGGGAGAGTGAAAGATTGCTCAAAGAAAAGACTCCCTTCTCCTCCTTACCATGGGCTATTTATAGGGAAAGTTTGGTAGATAGAGGGTGGAGATTATATCAAAAGGAGATGATGGCTGAGATTCAAGTGGAATATGATGCATGGGGAAGAGTAAAAGTAGGTGGGCACCCCCTTTCTTGGACTTTAGGCACCCCATTTCCCAAGGCTCATCATGTCTCTCCTTTATTTCAAACTTTGAATGTCCTTTTCCTCCTTTCC
This sequence comes from Amorphophallus konjac, assembly GCA_022559845.1. Lineage (NCBI taxonomy): Eukaryota > Viridiplantae > Streptophyta > Magnoliopsida > Alismatales > Araceae > Amorphophallus > Amorphophallus konjac. Next base: position 160,928,012 of record CM040128.1, on the reverse strand, counting down.
AAACTTAAAGTTTGGATTCCTCCTTTTCAAACTTTGAATTCAAAATTTTGAACTTTCCTTTCCCTCCAACCAAAATAATTTGAATTCTTTATTTGACTTGGTCAAAATGGTGATGACCCTTTTGCCCCCGGCTTCTTTTGTAATTACCTTCGGTGTCCTACACACACATAATTGCACTTTAGTCCATAAAAATTACCACAATGTGCACATAAATCTCAAATGCTCATGATTATGTAATGGAGAATTAATGCTCATGACCCTCAACTTTAATTTATTATTAAATAAGACAATTGAATTAATCAATTTACGTGAAAGCTCCAATTTAAATGCGGAGTTGAGGTTAACTATGAAATATGCATAATTGCCTAATTATATGCACATAAAATGGTGTTCATGCAATGAATTGTCATAATAAATGGCCACTTATCACACCCCCCAACTTACTCATTGCTAGTCCCTTAGCAATGCCAATAAATTGCATTTTAGGACTAACAAGAGTTTACAAAATTCATGCTCTCATATCCAGTTATCCCTTCATAGAATCGACCAAAGATTAAGAATCTGGAATCATTAATGCACACTAACCTTATGTAGGAACTTAATTGTACATGATTAAGAATTCAAGTTAAAGCTCAATAGCACTTGTGCATGTGTAACTACCAAATCCACAGCTTAGACAATTGCATCCCCCATTCGCTATTCCAAGTAAATGTCTTTCAACCCTGCACCTCTTAGATCAGAGCATTAAGTATATTAGCTTTTTGTCTGCCTTATTGTTTTGTCCCTTTGGGATCTTTTATACCACACATGATGCTGCACTACCCTTCACTGCTCAACGTGAACCTCGACTCTTACCTTAGGAGAAGCAGGCCCAGTTTCGCAGATTCAGGTTCCCTTTTCCGTTTTACGCGAACCTCAACACGTCTTAGGTGAAGTAGGCCCGGTTACTAAGATTAGAGGCATTTTTCATGGTGTTTTTTTTTTTTCATAGTGTCATTGCACTTATTTGATAGATAATTTGGCAGAAAGCTTCGTATAAAGATCTCTTTTTTTAAGAAGTGCAGAATATCAGATAATATACCTAAAATAGAAGAGGGCTTGTCTTGCTTGTTTCATTAGTGTGTAATGTAAAAAAAAAAATTTAGTGCACATGAACTTTAAAGGGATTCTTATATCAGTTTTCCATGGCTAGATTGACTAAATTTTCCATCATCCTTCTCCCTAGCCTTTTCTATTCCAGAATTACTTTTAATTTAAGCATGAATCATGAAACTCAAAATGGGGTTTACATCTTTTTACTTTCATGTAATGATGACATGCAAGAGAAAGAACTTCTATCAGGTTGTAATACATGCATCATGAAAAATTTTCTCTCCCCCCCCAACTTGAATGACATTGTCCTCAATGGCATGTATAATATATAAACATGACAATGCATACATGAATGCTTGGAAGGAAAGGTACAACCTGGGGTATGCAGACATAACTATTTTGGCAGGCAGTTTTGCGAACGACTTCTTCCAGCTCCTACAAACACAAATGAAAATACTTCACTAGATTTTTGAAGAGAAATGGTTGGGTTGCCTCCCAACAAGCGCTAAGTTTAACGTCTTCAGCCAGACAACATTCTTGTATTTATCATGGGTCACTCAGTGGGATTGATTCCTTTGATGAAAGTTGTGTGTTCTCCAAGTAGAGTTTGAGACGTTGACCATTAACAGTGAAAATTTGACCATTTTTAGGATCTAGAATTTTGACAGCACCATGATCAAAGGCTTTGAGCACAACAAATGGTCCGTCCCATCTGGATTTGAGTTTACCAGGGAATAAGCGCAGCCTAGAATTAAAAAGCCAAACCTTTTGATCAGGTTGAAATGATTTTCTCACAATGTGTTTATCATGGAAAGCTTTGGTCTTGGCTTTATAAATCTTAGTATTTTCATAAGCTTCATTCCTCAACTCCTCTAACTCATTTAGTTGTAGGGCCCTATGAGATCCTGCTTGGGCCAAGTCGAAATTGAACTGCTTAATAGCCCAATAGGCCCTATGCTCAAGCTCAACGGGTAGGTGACAAGCTTTCCCAAAGATTAACCTATATGGAGACATGCCAATGGGAGTTTTGTATGCTGTCCGATAGGCCCAAAGAGCGTCATCCAATCTTTCAGACCACTAATATCATTCATGTTTTACTTCGACTTACTGGTATATTAAAAGACTCAGTCAGAAAAATGGGTCAGGCCTATCTGGATTGCTGGTCCTTACGTGAGGAGATCCTTGGATCAAACCTCCGCCTCGTACCGATATTAGTCGCTGCTAGTATGCTCATTTGCTGAGTGGGAGTTCTCATTGTCGATATCCTTGTTCGCGTACGTTAAGTTCACTGCATTTCTCTCTGCACTCTAGCATGCTATTTGTTTGTCTGATCCGACGCTTGCATTCGAATTGGTTTTGCTGTTGGCGCATCTGCCAGAATAGCTCTTGGAGTTTATATTGCTCGTTGTTGGGGGGGTAGATCTATTCATCCCCCCTTCTAGATCTATCATTCTAGTCTATCACTTGGGTGTTGTGGATATGCATTGAAATTTAAAACAATTGCTAGAATTAGATTACCAAGCTTAATAATTCAGTAATACCAATACAAGTAACATTTTACAATTAAACAATTCAACTACAGAATCCAGTCCACAAGTACAGTCAACTAAAAAGAGAACGTATGCTGCTGCGGGGCATACCCTAACACTGGCAAGCTAGTTTCTAGCGACCGACCAAGTGCAGCACCAAGCTCAAGGGAGAGTGTCGCATCTGAAAAGTAGGGAGTGAGCCTCGTCTCATCGGCTCAGTAGGGGTCCCGCGGATCCCCACCACCGGTAACCACAATAAATAGCACGATAATCACAAGGATGACTAAAATAACAACAATAGTAAAAGTAACGACAACAGGTAATCAAAGGAAAGATAACATAATTTATTAAATTACTTGCAATTCCTTATATCCTCGCTAACTCCAAGGACTAAACTACAAGGTGGTTCACACATGATTCCTCGAGGTCGAAAAGAACCGACAAACTCACATTAAAACTACAGACATCCGTCGGGGAATCACAATCCCGATCCCATTATCGTGAGGGTACTAGCTCGTAAAACCACTCAAAAGGAAACCCAACCATGGCCACAAGGCCCCAAACACAGCCTCCTCTCATGGGAGGATCACTGCCTCACTATAGGAGTATGTCAGCCTCAGACCAATAGAAAAAGCCACGACCTCTTCATCGTGGGAAACTAGCTCACACGCCGGAAGGGTCACGATAATGCTTTCTGTAACTCAACCTTAACCGGCGGCTCCAACTCTCAAGTCTCCTACACACAACCCACATCGCGTCTGTGAGTGGGGCGGAGACACATACACACACATCTATTTGGGATTGGCTAGGATCTGTCCCTCTGCACCCATTAGTGCCGCACACTTGTCCTAACCAAGGCACACACACTAGGGCTGTCTTCACCTGACAATAGGCTATCTTCGCCTAGGAAACACTATGCATTGTTCACACAAGGCTGTCCTCGCCTGGTCCATCCACGGTCTGCAAGCTCTCTTCGCCTGACTCAAATATCATTTCTATATGTATAGTTGCACGCTCAAGGCTCACACAGGGGAAACCGTGGTCACATTGACCATCTAAACTCACGAGAACGAACCCACTCACCCGTCACTAAGGAACACCTCGGCCCCAGACCGGGTCACAAATTGGATATCACAAACTAGCAGTTTCTACTCCACTAACTCGCATGGGAGTGAACCTCAATCAACCAAGCCACACAGCCCGGAAATTATTCTTCATAAGGTTGAACATGTAGGGAGATGACCCCTCATACACTTGAAATTACTCGGGCGCACAACCCCTATTTGGATACACTTAACAACGTTCCACGACCCCCACAAAGACCTAGAAACATAGGCCACATCTCCCAGACCATCCGGAGCATGATCGAAGCATGAAACGGCTGGCCAACAACATGGCTGGTTTGCCACTGGGTCGGTCGACTGACCCAGGCACCTGTCGACTGACCTGGCAGGGCTGATAGGCCCCCAAGCAGAGAATGGTCGACTAATTCCCCAAATCGGTCGGCTGACCTGCAACATCAGTCGACCGACCCAAATGTTCAGTTGACCAAGAACCTCCAGAGTGCTCCGTTGCACTCTGTTCGGAGCCACACACACCCACCGATCGACCGGCCCCACACGTTGGTCGACGGAAAATGGTTGGGAACCCGTCGTTTCACCTCAAATTGGGCCCCATTCACCCAGAACATGTGGGAAAACCTCGGGTAACCTACCCCCACTGGCCACACACCAATGGACCACATTCACACACACATACGATTAGAAATCATCTCGCACCCCGAAACGTATTATTTTCCCCAAAATATAAACAAAACCCGCTCTTGGCCTCTCCATGGCCCTGGATAGCGGGGAAATGCACAACGAACGAGGGGAGATTGCTCCCCGACATCCATCACATGATCATCACTAAGTTAAACCCAAGGAAATTGCCCAAATCAGCGGAGAACGCTGCTCATCCTATAACATGCATATTTCCCTGGAAAAAGAAAACCCACTCTAAACTTGCCTAGATAGGCATAAAACCAAGGGTAAAATAAAGCGCAAGGGGCCAGGATCTATCCCCCTACCTTGATCAAAGAATCTACACAATGCTGGCATCGATCCATGCCGAAACGTCAAAGTTCTCATGAGCGTATGCATGGTTCATCTCGCCGCCTCCTCACGTTCCTCGCCACCTTGCGTGCCACACACTGCCCCACGTCGCTTGCCATCTCCTCCTCGACGTCCTCCAGCAGCCGCTCGAAGAATGGGGGAGGAGATGGGGAGGAACGGGAGAGAAAGGGAGAGACGTGGGAGCGGGAGAGTGAAAACGGGAGAGGGGGAGAGAGGAGAGAACGTGAGAGTGAGGGAAAAGAGAGGGGGTGGGGGTTTAAATAAAAGAATTTTATTTTTATTTATTTACGTTTCTTTTCTTCTTATTCTTCCTATTTTATTCACCGAAAATCCAAACAAAGTGGGAAAATTCCTAAATTTTGACCCGACAATCCTCGAAAAATGCACAACTCGTCGGTCATACACGGAATCTGGAAACATTTTATTTTCTCTTATTTGAGGGACCCGAAGATCCGATATTCTTGAAATTCATTTTTAATGATAAAATACATTCTGAGACCCGCGGAAACACTCTGTAACCCGCAGTTGCAAGATCCGAAAATCAGGGTGTGACACGGTAGGCGGTCAGTAGCCTAGCCGCCCACCAATTGAGAACGGCAACTACCCTAGACGCCCTCCCCAACTTCTTAGGGATTATGCTTAATGTGGTATAAAGTTCAAATTGACACTTATATTTGATGTGCTACTTTCTAGATTGCCTTTTCTGCATGAACTTGGCTAATGTGTATTGATGCAGCTGCAGCTGACAGGATCAGCAAATGAAGGGTCACGCGATGTCGAAATCAACTTTAATTGCATTTATAGATAGTCAACCCTGCAGGCTAATAACTTCGAGCGCATAAACTCTGAGTTCCTCTCTAATAAAAATTGTGAAGAGTTTATGCTCCTTAAGTTATTTGACAGCCACCTGTTCTCTAAGCCAGGATGACAGACTTCCTGAACTCTCGACTTTGCTCAGTGACAAATGTGGGACAACGGATCTCCATAAGATTCCAGAATACAGTTGTTGCTAAGATGGGATGACGAACTTCTCGAATTCTTGACCGAACAGTCCCGGAGTCAGGCAAATAAATCCTCCGGTTATGCATTAAATAGATTTTTTTCCTTTTAAACCCAGCATGCATCATGTAGGTCCTTTTAGTCATAACAAACCAAAACACCCAAAAAAGAAATGTGCATGCATGACGCATAGGTATCACACAACTGTTGACACCCGTTTTATGCCGATAAGTTGAGTCATTCCTCTTACTCCCATTTGTTGATGTCTCGAGCTGTCCGTCACTCGCTGGGGCTATTTTCAGGCATGTTTTGGGCCAATTTTATGGGTTGCCTCCCTCCTTGGTTAGGTCCAAGTTGATACAGGGCTTAACGGGCCTTGGTGTTGGTTGATTGGGCTTTTCTATGAGTTTTCAAGCGTCCATGTGCATGTACGGTTTCCCCCTAGCCGCTCAATCCATGTGCGGTTGACTGTGGACCATTCATATATTTTGGAATATTGTGGGTAATTTTCTGAATTTCCACCGACAAGCTTTTATGCGGTCCTTCTGGCCGTTCAATTTGATGGACGGACTGATGATGACCGCTCATCTCTCAGAGTCCTGCGCTGAATGGTTTTCACAGATAATTATCTAATTATCTTACCTATTTTGATTTATCACCGACGAGGCTAGAACGGCTTGTCCCTGGCCACTCAACGGGTGAACGGTTTCATCTAAGCCGTCCATCTATGAGAGTCCAACGGCGAACGTTTCGGTCAGTTCGATGGATAATTTGGATTATTTATAAATTATTTTTAAATTTCCACTGACAAGGTTGGACGGCCAGGACACGATCGCCCATCCAGTTGAGCGGTCTATCGTAAGACCGTTCATCTCGTCGATTCCTGAATTTCAACAGAGTTTATCCCTTTTATCCGTGGTTTTATCCCCAACTTCTCCCATCATTTTCTCCGCAGATAATCAACAATTTTAAGTGCCGTTTCGATTGGATGAAAGATAATCTATTTATCTATGATTTTCTTTTGATTATCTCGACCTGAAAATGGCTCTAAACACTAATTTCGGGGATGGCTTTCGAGGCTCTATAAATAGACCCTAAAGACCGGGCTTGAAAGGGGGGAGATTTTTTGGTCGACGGCGAAGCCCTACCGCATTCTTGAGCGACCTAGCACCAAGGAGGGAGGATTTCTACGTCCATACAAGCCTCCGGTTCAGGGAGTAGTCTATTTTTGAGTCTTTTTTGTGGTTGATTGGTTTCATCCTTCTTTCATTGCATGCATTGTTTTCCTCCTTTTCTCCCCACGTTCTTCTTCATCTTCATTGCCATGCACACACCCACCCACGTTTTGACACCCTAGGGGTTTAAAATCCCCCAGGTATCCCCCTTCCCACTTATTAATGTTCACTCCTTATTATTTTGGCATTTACTACACTTTCCAGTTCTAATCTAGGTTTTATCTTTGGGTTTTCACGCTGTTTTGCAGGTCAGCAATTCCTAGCACGAGGTCCATCCCCTCTGGCCGGCTGGAGAGGGTGGAGGTTGGACCCCTTTGCGACTTCTGGCTTGGTGGTCTTGCGCGGTTCTCTACGATCCGTTCAAGGAGACGTGCGGTGCTATCTGGGCCGTCCTTCTTCTTCCTGCGGTCGTGACAGAGCCGTTCAACTTCCAGGATCGCTTCATCCCGCATCTCATGCAGCGTCCTTAGCCGGTCTATTATAAGACCGTGCATGCCTTAGGCGGTTCTCCCTGAGTACCTCTCCCTCTTTCCAAGGCACGGCGTGTTCATCACGTACGGCGTCTTGGTGGCGATCACGGTTCTTCACTCTCCTTTGTTCTCCTTCTACTGTTCTATTTTATCTTACATATCGATTTATTAGAAGGAGAGTAGGGATCTTTCAAGCCGATATTAGAGAGAAAAAGAGAGTAGAACAAAACATATCAACAGCCTCATTTTTTGGCGATCACGGTGGGACACCTAGTGCCCATCGTGCTTGTGATTTGCTGACCCCTCTTTCGTTGTGTTAGTCCCCTTTTGGAGTGATTGTAGGTTAAGTAGCATTTTCTGCCTTCTGGAACGTGAGCGGTTCTCACAGAGCCGTTCATCCTCTGGGCGGCTGATCATCCACCATCCTTCCCTGCGAACAGCGCCAATTCTCCTGCCAGCGTCCTGTCATAGACGGCGTTCTATCGACCGTCCATACTTCTGAACGGCCTATCCTTGGCCGTCCATCTCTCTGGCACAAGTACGCTTCTGCGTGTTCTGACTGTAGGTACATGGTTAGTGGGGATCCGTTCCAGAGCTTACGCGGCTGTGTACAGACCGCTCTTCTTGGTACATTTTTCATCACTCCCGTCCTTCATTTCCAGCACTCTGTGATTCTTTTACAGTTATTCTGCCCTTCTGTTGCTCCTTGGATTATGCGGTCCACCCCAGACCGTTTATCTTATTGTGTGGTCTCCCACAGACCGTCCTTCTGATGCCATAGTGCACCCGAGGTTGCTTTGATTGCCATATCTATATTGTCTTTGTTCTCCATGGTGCCATTCATTTATCTTCCCCTGGTTACATGTTGTTGCTGCCTACTTGCTTTCATCCTCGCATGTTTATTTTGGTCATTGCTTGTTAGTTTCTAGGCTAGATCTTGCATGCACTCCAGTGCACATAGGATTCATGCATTTCGTTCATAGTTAGTTGCATTCCAACCGAGGTAGGGTTTCCTCTCGTCTCCATACTCCTTTGAGCCGACTAGGGGACCTTGCCGAGGACCTCCGTAAGCCCCCGTGAGCCGTGGATTCCTACACGGACGCCGGGCAAGTTGTACAATACTACCCCCTAGTCTAGGGTCTGCATTCGTGCGAGAGAGAGTCCTTTAGAGTCTGCCAGTTCTCCATTCTCACCCTATTTAGGTACCTTGTGGTTGAGTGAACTCACATTTTTAATTAATCCACTAAGGTCCTAAAAGAGAACTTATAAAAATCTTCGCGCATCACTTGGAATTTGTTTGGGTAATTGGCTGATTCCTTTCTCATCTTTCTCCTCCATTGTATGTTGTGTAGCATCATCATTTGCATCCTTTTGTCAGATTAGGCTTATTTGGCCTGGCTCATCTTCGTGTGTCTCCATTTAGCTGCATTTATCTTAGGTTCATTCCCCTCCTTGTATTCATTTGAAATTCACTGTATAAAGTCTCCATTCTCCCCATGGAGCATTTCTCCCCTGCACCTTATTCATATACATCTCCATCTTCTTACCCCCGTGTGGACTCCTTTTCCCATGCGGGCCCGTCTCCTCATTCCTCTATTGGACCCCATTCTTTTAACGGGCCATCTTATCCCGCCCGTGCTGCTGCTAGTCCAATCCATCCTCATTCCCACGCACGTAATCCGTCCAGGCCCACGCATTCCTCCATTCCTGGAACGGGTTTTCTTTCTTCTCAGGCCGGATCCCCTTATCCAGCCTATCATCATTTTCCTGGTCTAAATTCACCATCTCTTGCTCGGGCTGGTTCATACCCTTCTCGAATTCTTCCTACCGAGGAGATGTTCACTCAGGCCCAACGCCAGCTTGATGAATTGCAACGCCGAATCAATCCTCAGACTTCTTTGGATATCTCGTTTGCCTTTCGAGGTCTTCAACTTCCACCACGTTCACAAATTCCAGCTTATCGTCGCTATGGTGGAGTTGGTGACCCCTATGTCCATTTGAAGGAGTTCTTATATGAGTCGGCCCAGTTCCAGCATGATCCACGCTTGATGACCTATTTGTTTGACTTATCTCTAGAGGGCTCAGCCAAAGATTGGTTTTTCACGTTACCACAAGAGCAGATGATGAATTTTCAAGCTGTTCAAGTAAGGTTTATTCAGCAGTATCGAGATCAGGTTGGGCCCAGACATTCTATGGTTGATTTGGCCCAAGAGAAGATGAAGCCCAGTGAGGAATTCTCCATGTTTTCCGACCGCTGGCGTTGCCTAGACACGCAAGTCCCGGGGTATATTCCGGAGGGCGAGCAGATCAAGATGGTTATTTCTAACGCAATGCCCGAGCTCAGATGCATCTTAGCCCTGAACGATATCACTTCATGGCAACAACTTTACAGTCAAGCCCGCTTCATTACCCAACAACTCCTAGTTTCCTTTCACCATGAGTCCCCTCCACCTTCGCCTTCCACATACCCCTTTTCTTCCCCATCCACCACGAGTCCACCCTTCACTACCTATCCTTCCACGAGTCGACCGTCCGCTCCCCCACACCCCTATACTTCCATGTGCTCCACCGCATGCCAACCCTCCACGAGTCAGCCCTTCGCTATCTCATCTCGCTGCGCCTCTCCACTTCCGGTCAAGGAAACACTATACCCAGAGCGGGTAGATGCCGTCCATTACATTCCCACTCCCACCATGCCTCCACGTCATTTTAGCCTTCGCTTTCGCCTACGCAATCCCCCTTGCCTACGCAACCCCCGCTACCATCCCCACAACCTTTTCATACCCCTCGGCATCCACCTTGCCCGAAGCGAGCTTCTCACCCCCCGTTGTCGGAATCTATTATAGATATTTTCAAGGCTTTGATGGCCACCCATGCATTGGAGCTTCCTCCGGTTACGCCTTGCCGACCCGCGGTCAAAAATTTGCTCCAGTGTTGTGAATTCCATCGTCAACAAGGGCATGTGGTCAAGAATTGCTCCGAGTTCCGGGAATTTGTTTACAATTTGGAAGACAAGAACATGATTGATTGGGCTATCATACGCCAAGTTATTTCAGATCTCAACAGCAAGCAGTAGCAGCAGCAAGCCGTGCAGCCTAGGCAACCATCTCCACATCAAGACCAGGGGCACCCTGGTGTTTCTTCAGTTGATAAGGTACCTACTCCATTACCCACTTCTCCCTCTATCCCATCTCCTCCACCACCTTTACCTACCCTAACCTCCGCTCGGGCAACTTCTCTTTCACCCTCCGTTTCCACCACCACTCCTATCCCCAACGCCTCTCGACGTGTTGTAAAGATACGCCGAAGAGCGCCACCACCCGCCACTTCCTCCACTACGCCGCTACCTTCTTTTCCTCCTTCTTCCTCTTCACCATCTCCATCAACCATATCACCCCCTTTGCCACCACCTTCTCCACCCCCATCTTCGCCGCCTCCATTGGCCACATCTCCATCGTCACCTTCTCCATTATCCCTATTATTCTCACCACCGTCTTCATCACCTCCCCTCGTAATAATCCCTATTCCGTCACCTTCACAACCATCCCCGCGACCGATGCCACTTCTTTCGCCATCATCCTCTGAGCCCGAGCAGGCCGACCCTAAACCCATACCTCCACTTTTGCCTTTGCCTCCACCCATGCCCATCATCATCGGTATTTCTCCATCACTTACACCATCGCCACCCGCGCCCTTCATACCTCCTCCTTCTAACCTCCCTCTACCACTTCCCACTTCATGGAGCAGGTACACGCTACCTTTGGTGCCCCTCAGGTCTAGTCCCCAGGGAGAAAAGGAGCCAAGCCAGGTTTCAATCATGCATTTCAAGATCCAAGATGTTATTTCCCGCATGCCGATCTGAGTCCTGGTTCCTGACTATTCTAGGGGGAATGAGCCTGCATTTGTTATGAAGACGGTTGCTAAGAAGAGTTCTTGTGCACTGGTGCCGGTTTCTTCAAAAGCGAGGCCGGTGGCAATCTCTTTGCTCGCCGAAAAATTCACTGTCGATGTTGTTATCACCTCTCGCTTGATTGCTATTCAATTCACTGGCCCAGAAGAGTTTTTCCCGGATGGTGCTAACCCACACGGCCGCCAGAAATCTAATGAATCTAGCATTCGAAGGGCAATCGGTCGTGTCCTCGAGATTGACCAGGGGCATTCTACATTGTCTATCTCATCTCCCACGATTTATTAGCATGCCGGCCACGTCAACGCTGCACATTGATCTCCCTCAGCTTTGTCCTGCTCTACTAGTACAGGAGTTATGCTTCAAGTCTGATTGCTGAGTGGAGCTGCCAAACCTCTATGTTCTAGTGCCAAAAGACAAAACTCCATGGCTTCATGATATTCATTCAGTTGGGAAGCCGTTTGCTCAAGAATGTCCACCTATGGCTAGCACCGAGAGTCTAGGGGCAACTGCCCCGATGCAGCTGCATATTCGCAATCAGGCCAGGCCGTCTGCCAGGTGGGCCCGCTATTTGAGAAGACGTTACAGATTGAGGAGCACGAGAAGCCGAGTCCGCACCGGACGGCGTTGTTTCAAGAAGATTGCTGCTAAGAAGAGGCGACGGCATAAGTTCAAGGGTCGTCAGTTGCGCACTTGGGGGTCCACTTCCTCCTTTCCTTCTTCCGTCCATTCATCTTTTCTTCTGCTCGGTTCTTATCCTTGGGTGGTGTACCTTCCACCACCTGACCATATTTCTTCCATCTTTTCCTATCCTTACCATTCTAGGCATCGGCCTATGTCCTCCTCTTCCCTGGAGCTAGGGGCATCCTCTTGTACTTTTTCTCCTCGGGTACGCCCTAATTTCGCTACTCATCTTTTTTCCTCGACCCTGTTGGGGATTCCTTGTACTCGTTCCCCGACCTTGTTGGGTGGCTTTTCTAATCATTCCCTGACTTTATCAGGTGGTTTCCATTTCTTCTCCCCAACCTTGTCGGGTGGTCTTGCATTTTCTTCCCCGCCCCTGGCGGGTGATCGCTACTCTTCTTCTCCGACCACGTCGGATGATCTTTCTCTTTCTCCCTTATCTTCACATTTATCTTTTCGTCATCTTTCTATTCTTTCTTCCTCACCCTTTCGGGGTTCTCACCCTTTTTCGTGATGTTTTCGAGGCTTTAGCCCGCCTTGATCTTAGTTAATCATTGGTTATTATGTACTTGGTTCCTTGTTATCAGGGCCTCAGTGCCTTAACGAGGGAGTTCTTACCCTCGTCTCTCTTCCTTTTTATCCTCCTTCATCTAGTTTGGTGTCTATCGCTCCTCTATGTCAAGGAATATTTCAATCCCTTTGCTATCTCTCACTCTTGTCCTGTCAAGCAAGGAAAATAAAGCTCGCACTCCTCAAAGCTCAATGGTCAAGATCACTCCATGGATTTTCAAAGGTATTTATATTTTGTGCAAGAATATGTTATCATTGCTATTACTCTTATTATTCTTGCACATACTTATAACGTTGGTTCCTTAACATGATTGAGTGGCTTTAGGAGTCTTTGTTTAATTAGATCTTAATTTTGTGACAAATAAAGAAGTGCGCTTCTGCAGCATCTCTTAGGCTGGTGATAGCTCCGCGCTGGGAGTCTAGTTTCTTTCCCCGATTGTTGAGCGTGACCTTTGAGCATGGATTTTTTTTTCACACATTACACGGTGTGCCATAGCCGATCTCTCTGAGGCGCACCGTTGCTGCTTTGGCCATACTTTGGGTATGCACGAAGGCCTTTTCTCTTCTCTGCTCGGCCAAGTGCAGGGGCAAGAGATGGATGGATAAGATGACTAACCTAGGCGCTCCCTAATACGGGAGAGGTCTCAAATAGGGGCAGTCTTGACCCTCAAAAATGAGCTTTCACGCTAAATCTAGTCAGTAAAGGTTATGAATGAGAAGATTAATGAATACAAAATTATGAATCAAAGGCATGGCAAGAGTGGCAGTACAGTTCCCCGCGGGACGTCATGAGCCCGGTCGCATGCATGTCTGATAAATATGGGTCTCAAAATCAAAGGCACAAAGCCCCGGCGCAACAGACCTACTCTTTGAGAGGTGGTGCCCTGGAAGGAATTCGAGTCCTGATGTCTCCCATCCTGCATAAAGCTTGTCTCCAAATTTTCTTATACTCCTTCCTCTTAGGCTGGGTTGTATCCCGGGTATGGCCTTAGTAGGGGCACCGTTCTTCAGAAGCAGTTGGTTGTGGTAAGCCACCCTCATGTGCACACCCTACTCAAGGGAAGTCTTTAATGAGAGGGGAGGGACGACGATCCCTGGCCAGTAGTTCGAGCCTGTCTTTGGGTGCTGCGGATTGCTATTGTCAAAAATCAAAAAATGAGATATTGTCAAAAAAATCCACAAAAATGAAATATTATTCAAAATCCAAAAAAATCATAAAATTACAAAAAAAGCCCTAAAATGTGTCTTTTTGTTTTCCTTTTCATGTATTCAGATTTATATTGAGAACGGATACGTAATCTGTTTGCTAAGTGTGCAGGTTGCAGGTACTCGAGCTTTCCTTACTTCATATTTTGTTTTATTTGTCTCCTGTTCACATCTTTGATCTGTTCTTTTCTTCAATCATATCTCTCGATCTGTTCTGAAGCTTGAGTCCTTCTCAGCTTTTGTTTGCAATGATCATATCTTTATGAGAGGGTTTTGCCTCGTGATTATAAACCTGGCGGTTCTGCTTCATTCTGATCTCAAGTTCTGATTGAAGATCGCGCTTTGTCGTGTTCTGTGTCCCACCGTATCCTTGTCTCATGACCATGTCCCACCGTGTTGTCCCACACATGTTGTTTTTTTCTTCACCCCATGTTGTTAGTTGTTTTGCACATGTTGACAGTCGTCCCTCCATGTTCCATGTGTTGTCCCAACCATGTGATCTATCATGTGTTGTCCCGCCGATTGTTGTCCTATCACCCCATGTTCATGCATGCATATTGTCTGTTTATGCCTTTCCTTATGTGCTTGTTCATCTTGTTGTGTTATTTTTTCCATTCATCATGTTATGTCATGTTGTTTGTCGTTCAGTTAATCATTGTGTTATCTCTGCTATGTTTATCTCATCTGTCTTATCTATGAAAATCCATAAAAATCAGAAAAAAAAAAAGAAAACTCTCACTTGCCGTTCCACCTGCACAGGTAAGTCAAGTATGGCCTTCTATCCTTGTCACCCTTATTGCATTATTATATGGTACTATAGTATATTATCTCGAGAACCAGTTGGTTATCTACATGTTCCAGGATCTGATGTTCCCCTTTAACAAAAATGATAATGATCCAGGTTCACGTGTTTAATCTTCGGATAGGCCGTTAGGTTGGGATGTCATGGGGAGGATGGCTCTATCCTGCACGTTGTGGTTGCGGATAGTGTCTTGACTCGAATTCTCCCAGCCTAGCAATATTATTCTCGAGTATTTTATATTTTAATCTTTCTTCGCATTTATTTTAATGATTTCTTTTATTTTAGCCCAGCATGCATCATACTCATCTTTTGAGCTTTCATGCCCCATGGTTTGCCTGAAGAATGTCCCATCAGTGACGGTTAGCTGTGCGTTCAGTGTTTGAGTAAGAGGAACTAATTCCACTCTGAGTTGGAAGGTTCTCTTTGGTCGATTCGCTTGGTTTGGTTGATTAAGAGGTCCCCGTCTGGAGCTTTAGCCTGTTTCGTTTACTTTTGCTGCCTGCTTTTGGCCTCCTCATTGGACCGCGGGATTGTGTCCCCCATGAGGTTGGTCTTGTCGATTTATTTCATTTAGTTTAGTTCCTCCAGACTGGTGTCACTTTTGGTTTTATCATTCCTTACGTTTAGTTCAGAGTTTTCCGGAAGATTCCTGTCGCTTGTTGGTAAAAACGGGTGTCGTTTTACCTTAACGCCCACTTTTCTGGTCCGCTCCGCTGCATTTTCGCTTCATCTCCATGTTCCATGTCACTTTCGCTTCACCTCCGCTCGCTCCCCTGCAAAGAGGACGTTAAGGAGGGGCATCTATTGACACCTGTTTTATGCCGATAAGTTGAGTCGTTCCTCTTATTCCCATTTGTTGATGTCTCGAGCTATCTGTCACTCGTTGGGGCTATTTTCAGGCATGTTTTGGGCCAATTTTATGGGTTGCCTCCCTCCTTGGTAAGGTCCAAGTTGATACAGGGCTTAACGGGCCTTGGTGTTGGTTGATTGGGCTTTTCTATGAGTTTTCAAGCGTCCATGTGCATGTACGGTTTCTCCCTGGCCGCTCAATCCATGTGCGGTTGACTATGGACCGTTCATATATTTTGGAATATTGTGGGTAATTTTTTGAATTTCCACCGACAAGCTTTTATGCGGTCCTATTCTGGCCGTTCAATTTGATGGACGGACTGATGATGACCGCTCATCTCTCAGAGTCCTGCACTGAATGGGTTTGTCAGATAATTATCTAATTATCTTACCTATTTTGATTTATCACCGACGAGGCTAGAACGACTTGTCCCTGGCCGCTCAATGGGTGAACGGTTTCATCTGAGCCGTCCATCTATGAGAGTCCAACGGTGAACGTTTCGGTCAGTTCGATGGATAATTTGGATTATTTATAAATTATTTTTGAATTTCCACCGACAGGGTTGGATGGCCAGGACACGACCGCCCATCCAGTTGAGCGGTCTATCGTAAGACCGTTCATCCCGTGGATTCTTGAATTTCAACAGATTTTATCCCTTTTATCCGTGGTTTTATCCCCAACTTCTCCCATCATTTTCTCCGCGGATAATCAACCATTTTAAGTGCCGTTTCGATTGGATGAAAGATAATCTATTTATCTATGATTTTCCTTTGATTATCTCGACCTGAAAATGGCTCTAAATCCTAATTTCGGGGTTGGCTTTCGAGGCTCTATAAATAGACCCTAAAGACCGGGCTTGAAAGGGGGGAGATTTTTTGGTCGACGGCGAAGCCCTGCCGCATTCTTGAGCGACCTAGCACCAAGGAGGGAGACTTTCTACGTCCGTACAAGCCTCCGGTTCAGGGAGTAGTCTATTTTTGAGTCTTTTTTGTGGTTGATTGGTTTCATCCTTCTTTCATTGCATGCATTGTTTTCCTCCTTTTCTCCCCACGTTCTTCTTCATCTTCATTGCCATGCACACACCCACCCACGTTTTGACGCCCTAGGGGTTTAAAATCCCCCAGGTATCCCCCTTCCCACTTATTAATGTTCACTCCTTATTATTTTGGCATTTACTACACTGTCCTGTTCTAATCTAGGTTTTATCTGTGTTTTCACGTTATTTTGCAGGTCAACAATTCCTAGCACGAGGCCCATCCCCTCTGGCCGGCTAGAGAGGGTGGAGGTTGGACCCCTTTGCGACTTCTGGCTTGGTGGTCATGCGCGATTCTCTACATTCCGTTCAAGGAGACGAGCGGTGCTATCTGGGCCGTCCATCTTCTTCCTGCGGTCGTGACAGAGCCGTTCAACTTTCAGGAGCGCTTCATCCAGCATCTCCTGCAGCGTCCTTAGGCGGTCTATCGTAAGACCATGCATGCCTTAGGCGGTTCTCCCTGAACTGTTCATCTTCCTAGCACTGCAGCTCAGGCGAGTACCTCTCCCGCTTTCCAAGGCACGGCGTGTTCATCACGTACGACGTCTTCGTGGCGATCACGGTTCTTCACTCTCCTTCTACTGTCCTATTTTATCTTACATATCGATTTATTAGAAGGAGAGGAGGGATCTTTCAAGCCGGTATTGGAGAGAAAAAGAGAGTAGAACAAAACATATCAACAACAACGAAGCTAAAGAGGCAGCGTGGGTACTGTTGATCTCCCATGGCTTCTATTCCCCGCGTCAATCATCCACGTTTCTCGATTCTGCTGAACTTGTATGAACGAGTCTACATGATTACATTTCGATTCAACAAGTCTAAAGCATGTTTTGTATATGATCGCCATGAGTATTCTGAGATTTGAAGGTCATTTTTCCTTATCTAGATTTAGTTACTTACTCCTATTTTTAGGTGTCTTGTATCTCCTTGAGCCGGATTGTGATGTATCCCGCAGTGTGCCCAAGTCTCACGTGAGATTGCCTGGGGGTCCCTTAGACTGCTGATAGAAGCCCTCTTAGATTAGCTTTTCCTTCCTTGTTGAGGTGCTATGGACGGATTCAGAGGGGGGGTGAATGAATCCCCTTCAAAAATTCTAGCCAATTTAAAAGATTAAGCTATACATAGTAAGCTATGCGGAATTAAAGACTGATTAGCTTAACTGAATGTGAGCTATAATGAAACATGGACTAAACAGATGATAGCTGACTCTGGGCTATGATGAAGCACACAGTCAAATAGATGATCAGCGAAAGCAATGAACTGCTCAGCAACTTCAAACGGTTTGCAGAAGTAGATTACGCACACTAAGAAATATTAAAGCACTCAGATAGAACAATCAATTGAAACGCACCTAGGCATTCATCTAGCGAAAATCATATAAGAAATCAAACCATGGTAGACAAGATATTTTTAGGTGGTTCGGTCCTCCAGACCTACATCCACCCCACACTCAAACCTGAGTGTGGCTTCCGCTGACTAACAGCTTGAACCGCTGGGCATCATAGCTTGCCTACATCCGCTGGGCGACACAGCTTGCCATCCGCTGATACACAGCTTCGATGGGCCTTACAGCTTCATCTCCGCTAACACACAGCTTGGAAAAGGAAATGGAAAATGAAAAATAACGGTAGAAAATAGCAACAGAATGCTGAACAATTAAAGCTCAAAATATAGCTCACTGAGGAGCACTATAGCTCGCAATGGAGCAATCATAGCTTGGATTTAATCTAGAGACTACGAGACCTTCTTCTTCTTTAGCTCTGGCAGCACTCTTTTTCTTATTCTTTTTCTCTGCTCTTTGACAATAACTCTCTTCTTCTCAGTTTCTTCTCTTCTTTGAAGCACTCGCTCTTACTCTTTCCTCTCAGACTCTCACTCTCTCTTCTTCTTCTTCTGCTCTCTATTCTTTCACACTTCGTTCTGTAACTTTCCTCTTCTCCTTTTTCTTTTCACTCTATGGATCTTTCTCTATTCTCACTTCCAGTTTTGCTGGATGCTCACCCTTCTTCTCTTCTTTTTTTTTATGTTCAGCGTCCTTCTCTCCCAGTCTTCGATCCCCTTTTATAGGCAGACGATGGGCGCGTGGGTATCACGTTTCCCACCCAACTTTCAATCAGATCTGATCCACTTTGGTTCCACGTGTCAGAATCGAGGTGCTGTCGCAGTCCATGTGGCTGGATCATTTGTTCTGGACCTTGCCTTGGATCACGAGCCATTGACTTGGTGCTTTAAGTAACGCGTGCAGTTTGCTCGATAAGTGTTCGATCGTGTAACTCATCTGGCAGAAACACAGTCATAAGTGTTATCCCTTTGAAAAATAAGCACTGATAATGTGCACAGACCTAAACAATGAAGTGCACGGACTTCCTAATGTATCTTAGGAGAAACATGCACAGACTTTAGATGGTATGAACAAGGATGCACCAACCTTGTGTGTGCGTAGGCAGTGCATGCACTGACCTTGTGTATGCGCAAAATAGAACCTGCACCGACTTGGTATACGCAACACAAAAGTTGCACCGACTTACCTGCATGAAATGAAACATGTACCGACCCTAATATGGAAGATTGAGTGTGCTACAGTATGTTGCACTGACCTTATATGCAATGCGATGCAAAGCATGCACATGGTGCAACTAGCACAGACCTATTATGCAACTAGCACCGACCTAAGTCCTACACAGGCATGATATGCACAGACCTTGCTTGGCTCAGAACAAAATTCACACCGACCTCTATGTGATCATGCTCAGACTTAGTGAGCATATATGCACAGACCTATATGCATAAAGTAGAAGATGCACCGACATTCCTATGAACATGTGATGGATTTAATGGTGCAGTGTGCAAATGTGCACAGACCTGTCCTAGCAGATGTGTTCGGACCTCAAATCACATGTGCACAGACTTGAATAGTATGTGCACAGACTTTTGTGTGCATGATGCAGGATGTGCATCGACGTAATGCTATTTGAAAAAGATATGCTCTGACTTGTCCTAGCAAATGTGCTCGGACCTGTAGAAAGCCTAAAGTAAATGTGCATCGACGCTAAAACAGTTAACACAAACTCTACATATACTCTAACAAGCTCAACACTGAATGTGCACCGACTCTATCAAGCTAACACCAAATGTGCACCGACGCTGGCCAACCTGTATGCATCCTACAGTGATGTGCACCGACGTAACATGCATGAAGGCTAAAATGTGCACAGATGTTGTATGTGCTAAAGGCAAAACATGCGCTAAAGACAAACACTGACTCACGTAGACTTGGATGCACACAAGCACATATGAACTGTATCAACACATCATATGAACCCTTGGCATATTTAGGCATAAATGAACCATGAATCATAATTTACACTACACATTATTCATAATAATGTCATTATCAAAATCAGGGTTCCAACATTCTCCCCCTTTTTGATTTTGACAATACTATGAGTCATGTATGCTTATTCACACAACTCAATTACTCCAAGTATTAGTCAAGAGCTGGGACCAATAACAATCATTTCATAGCAGACAAGTATTTCATTCAAACAAGTTCCAGTCAGCATCTTCTAAACAGCTTCCCAAACATAACATATGACTCATACCAATTTCTCCCCCTTTGTCATTATAAAAATGAATTAATTCAAAAGCATATAACTCCACATATGACACATGACTTCACATATTCTCCCCTAATATGGCAGCAAGAGTAACATGCTTCTCCCCCAATAGAAAATGAATGCAGTGCAACATCTGTCAGACAGACTTAATGACTCACACTCACAAGTATTCTCACCCTTTGACAACATCAAAAAGGGAAGGAATGAAGTAAGATGCAGACCAGTATGAATTCCAGAATTTATCTTCCCCTTTTGAAAAGCAATAGAGATAATAACCCTACTCCCCCTGAAGAAGTAAAGTATGTCAGAAATGTGAGAAAGGATCACATGGATATCAACCAGATTATCAGAAACGATTAAAATCAGACTATTTCTCCCCCTTTTTACTACCCTTGCAGCAATAAATCTTCAGAATAATCAACAGATGATTACCAACTAGCAATGACCCCATTTGTCAATAGCAAAAAGGAGGGAACATGAAGGATGCTGACATGATCTCCCCCTTTATGAATTAGTATGTAATATGATTCACTAACAAAGAAACTCCCCCAGAACAGATGCTTCTTTGTATCTTCAGAGCAGATGGAGTTTAATTAAATGAATGAGTAGTGAACCACGGGGACATTTAGAGTGGACAGTCAAGACAGATTGATTTCAATGATTTAACAGTGAGATCAAATGAGAGCAATAAGAATTAAGCACATTCTGAAAGTCTCAAGAACAGTGAGAATTAAACACATTCAGCAAGATTTTCAAAGAGTATACCAATTTCATAAATCCAAATATAGGAAAATTTTCAGAGTCTCCCATTATAAAGGTTTATAGATGAACTTTATTGGACTGCATGGTTTAAAGATGATGTATACATGGTTTCACAATAAAGTTCTGTACTCATATCTGAAATTAAGATTTAATAAAAATGAACCAAAAACTCATATTAACATCTTGATTAATCTCCTTTCATCTTACTCAATCAATTTCAGTGACTTCTTTATGAATTACACTCATAAGTATTGAGGTTAAATAATCATTAAACCAGTTGATTTTATCAAGGGTTATAGCAATTTATCCTTAGCATTCTTTTTCAGATTTTTCATTTTATCAAGTGGATAACTTTTGCTATTAAATCTTACGAGTAATCTAGTTCAGTACACACCCTGTAGCTAAAGGATATACGTTGTTTAGACGCCAATATCCTTAAGTACTTAGTGTGACTAACAGTCATGCTTTAAAATTGAACAGAGTTAACTTTTCACCTCGTGACATACCTTTTCTCATTTCTTTGATGAGTGAGATATGTTTCTCAGTGTATCAGCCATTGCTCTACCTGTTTTCAATAATTTTAAGCAGAGTTAACTAAGACACCTTATGACACAGTCTTTTGGACATGTGTTTCTCTATGACCAAAGTCATTGCTCTTGCAAGATTTATCATATTTGACCCTTGGACATTTTCAGAAGGTTCAGATGTTTAAAGACAATACAGATTTCATGTACTTCAGCAAAATAAAGTCATTATTTCAACATTTTCATATTTCAGAAGATTTGACAAGTCTTAACATGAACCAGTTGGTTAAAGTTTATTAAAGTTGATTCAGATATTTTCAAGGTATTTATGACCAACCTAAATGAATACATTAGATTTAAACTAATTTGATCTTTCAAACATTCATAAATCTGTATAATAGAAGATTCCTCATTGAATTGATTTTTTCAGATTTATGAGCAAGGTATATAGCTTGAAGTCTTCCTGAAATTCAGATATTTCAGAAATAATAATAGGAATAGCAAAAAATCCAAACACATGACCAGAGATTTCAAGACATTTCATGTAGAGAATAGTAAACTAAATTTCAAGTTGAGTCTCCCCTTCAGTAAGTTCAGGAGCAGTGTTCGCAAAGAATTACAGTTGAATTGTCAATTGTTTAATGGACTTGAGATCAGATGAAGACAAGAGAGACTAACTGATACCAATGTTTGAAAGAGATTGCTCGAAGAGCAAAGATAATCAATATGGTCAAGAATAGCCAAACAGTTTGGGAATTTTTGATGCTCCCCCTCAGCAAATGCAACTAAGCAGATTTATGAATGATGAGAGAGATTAGCAGATAATCAATTTGTTCAGGCTTGCAGTGTTTGGAGAGAGTTATCATTCAAAGTTCAGCAAATGTGAATTAAACTTAAGAAGCAAACCATCAGTTATTCAGATGAGATCTCTGAACATCGGTTGACTAGAATGGAAAATGTTGGTCGACCGAACTGCACAGAGATGGAATGAAAATGTTCTATTGAAATTTGGCAATCACTCTATCTTTTTGGTATTTTCAATAATGATGATATGCAATGAACTATGTATGCATATGAATTGACTATTTTTCACAGAATGCATTAATCCACCATACATGAATTGCAAAAATTTGTTTGACAGACTCTCCCTGACTTTATGCAATATGTGCAATGAATGTTAAGCATGGGGATTTATGACTGGACTGCCCTATGTACAACATTGCCCATGGTACTTGGCAGAGGACTTGGTCTAGAGACCACCTCACACATGGTCAGAGCTTCCAGATAGATTGCATCTGTCTTTTAGCAATTTCCATTCGATATACCTTTGGGTCATTCATGTCAATGTGATGCAAGTGCAATCCTAATAGATTTTCAATGAATTATGCCAAACATATGTGAATACATACAATTGAGACTAGTAATTTATTTTCAGTGTCTTTGCATGATGACAAATATCAAACAGATGCAATTGACAACTGTATGCATCACATTCAGACAATTCTGATTTTTCAATGAAAGATATCCAATTCTTTTTCATTCTCACCTATGCAAAAATATGCAGACTCTTGCTCATGAGTTTCTAAACTTTTTATGTGCACATTTGACTCATGGTAATAGGTAGAGAACTTAGTCCAGAGACCATCTCACACATGATTAGAACTTCTAGACAGACTTAATTTGACCTTCAGTGTCAAACCATTTGATATACTATGAAATCATGCATGAAAATACAAAACAGTTTCAGAATATGCAAGACAGTTCAATTGAATGTGCATATGTGAAAATGTATGCAGATATGAAATTTTATGCATTAAAATTTATTTCATCTCCCTCTTAAACATGTAACTAGTTGAAGCACAGTTAAAACATAGATGCATGCAGATTAGAAATGAATTCAGCATATTTTCAATGAATATGTGCACACACACCTCAGAGCTCATGTAGCTTAATGCGAATGACAAAACATATAATGATCTTGCATGCATGACACTTTTGACTGAACATATTTAATATGATATGCAGTTAAAGCATATTTCTAAGAAGTTCAACTGAACAAATGTGAAGAATGCAGATACTACCTGAAAAGTATCAGAATGGGGTTTTACCAACTTGGGTGTCTTGGTTTATTACCCCTTTATTCATCAGCTTCCAAGGCACTCCTGCAAAACACTGAACCTCATTTTGTATGTTGAGGTACCCAAGAATCCTTGGGTCCTCCATGATCAGTAGCACCTCTGAATGGTGCCCTCCACAGTTTTTAAGCATAAGAATCATCAAATTTCATCATGAAACAGTCAGACATAGAATGTTCAAACTGACCACAATAATGGCATGATGCAGCAATTTTCAAATTTTCTCTATGCACATTACTACAATCATGGAATCTATGAGCATTTTCATGGAAATTTCTGTTTACAAAATAAGCATTCTGTTTACTTAAACCAGCCATCCATCAATTAGCAACTCTGTGGCCTGGCTTTCCGCATTCAAAACATGAAGAGTTTTTCCTTTTATTAATCAAATTATTTCTAGCAGCAGCATAGAGAATAAGGAATTTTACAGATTTAGAATTCAATTTATTTCCCTGAGCATGCCAGCAGTCCTTGACTGTATGACCATGATTTCCACATTCAAAGCACCTAATGTGCTTTCCCTTAGAGCCAAAATTATTTCTTTCAAAAATATTTTTATTAATAGGGAAATTAACAAATCCAGAATGAAATTTCTTTCCCTGATTAAGCCAGCATTGAGCAACAATGTGACCCAATTTGCCGCAATGAAAACATTGAATGTTCTTCTTATGATTTGCATGATTTTTAGCATGAACATTCCTATCATACAATTTTCTAGCATTGAGGTCATCATGTTCCATTAATTTACATTCATGTATGAGATGACCTACTTTATGACAGTAAAAACATTTAATTCTCTTGTTTTGAACATGAGAAGGTTTCTTCATATTAGAATTCCTAGCATGAATTCTATCAGATTTCAATTCATCCTTTTTCATGATAAAATAATCATCCATCTCATGACCAAATTTTTCACAATAAAAATATTGAACATTCTTTCTTTTAACAGAGAACATCTTGGCCTGAAATTTTTCAGCATGCAAATTGTTTCTTTTCTTTTTTAATTTTTTCTTTTTCACATTTTTATTCTGTTTGTTTTTCTGATTAGCAGATAGTTTTGAGGGAGAGACAGAGGTACTAGCTAAATCAGAGCTACACATAAAAGTAGTGTAAAGTTTATTCCTCATAGCCTGCTTGAGTTGAGAATTACAGCCTTTCTTCTTATGAGCCTCATCTTTAGTAACCTCTTTATGTTTTTCTTCATTTTTATCATATTTGGATGATGAGTTTTTCAGATCATGAATTTTGTTTTCTAGATAAATAATGTGTAATTCATAACTGGCAATCTCATGTTCACTGCAATTAACACATTCACTTAGCACTTTGTTTGCAGTTCTATATTTCTCGATTTCTTGTTCAAAATTGCTTAGTTTTTCAAAATCTTCAGAACAAACAGTTTTTCCTTTTCTAAGACTAGAAGTCTTTCAGACATAGCAAAGTTCAGATGCTTTAGTTCTTCATTTTCTTTTATCAATTGCTCATTCTGAACTAGTTCATTAATTAGGACATGATCACCTCCTAATGATTTCAACTTATTTTCTAGTTCAGAATTCTAACCGCAAGTTCATTATTATCAGATTTCAGTTCACTCAGTTTCAAATTAACATGATCAAGCTCTTTTATCAATTTCTCATTATCCATAGAATTCAGAGTCTGATGATTATCAGATGAGTTCAATTTATCTTTCAATTCAGAAATCTTTGAATATAATTCATCATTCTCATTTTTCATCATAACCATATGTTCCTTTTGCTTGACAAGTTCAGCTTGATTTTCTTTTTGAAGTCTTTTAACCTTTTCATTATTCTCTACAATCTGTCTTTTGTAGATTTTATTCTCAGACTTCAATTCATTCATTTCTGAAACAGTATTTACAAAACCTGCCAATTGTTTCTTATAATTCTGAATATCAATCAAACACGCATCATGAGACATTTTCAGTTTTGAACAATTTTCACAAGATGAATTAGAGCAGTTTTGATCAATCTTTTTCTTTAGATTTTTATTCTCAGATTTCAATTTCCTAGATATCGTTAGCAGTTCTTCATACATCACTACCAGTTCATCAAATGAGATATCTTCTGATCCGGAGCTTACTTGAGATGACTTTCATCCTGTTTATCACTCCGGTTGGCCATCAGGCATTGTTCTTCTTGTTCCACATGTGTTACAGTCACTCTATCAAATATTTCCTTTCCAGAAGTACACCTGAGAACACAAGAAAATATGTCAGTGTTAATTGCATCTTTAAATATATTAAGAATCATATGGTTTTCACTATCCTTCAATCTATCCTCATTAGACCACTTGGTCTGATCATGAGGCAGTTTATGTGGGCCTTTTGTTGCAAGATTCCATAGATTGGAATCGATGGAATCCACATAAACGCATAGGCCTCCTAGCCATTCCTCGAAATTAGATCCATCAAAAATAGGAGGATGAGCCATTAAAATAGATTACAAGCAATTCAAAGCAATAAACTAAAACCGTTAAACCGCAGCCAAAAATACCACCAAATGCTGGCAGGATCCTCTGTAGATCGTTGGATCTAATGAACTAGAGCCCGCTCTGATACCAATTGTTGAGGTGCTATGGACGGATTCAGAGGGGGGTGAATGAATCCCCTTCGAAAATTCTGGCCAGTTTAAAAGATTAAGCTACAAACAGTAAGCTATGCAGAATTAGAGACTGATTAGCTTAACTGAATGTGAGCTATAATGAAACATGGACTAAACAGATGATAGCTGACTCTGGGCTATGATGAAGCACACAGTCAAATAGATGATCAGCGAAAGCAATGAACTGCTTAGCAACTTCAAACGGTTTGCAGAAGTAGATTATGCACACTAAGAAATATTAAAGCACTCAGATAGAACAATCAATTGAAACGCACCTAGGCATTCATCTAGCGAAAATCAGATAAGAAATCAAACCACGGTAGACAGAAGATTTTTAGGTGGTTCGGTCCTCCAGACCTACATCCACCCCACACTCAAACCTGAGTGTGGCTTCCGCTGACTAACAGCTTGAACCGCTGGGAATCACAGCTTGCCTACATCCGCTGGGCGACACAGCTTGCCATCCGCTAATACACAGCTTCGCTGGGCTTTACAGCTTCGCCTCTGCTAACACACAACTTGGAAAAGGAAATTAAAAATGAAAAATAACGGTAGAAAATAGCAACAGAACGCTGAACAATTAAAGCTCAAAATATAGCTCATTGAGGAGCACTATAGCTCGCAATGGAGCAATCGTAGCTTGGATTTAATCTAGAGACTACGAGACCTTCTTCTTCCTTAGCTCTAGCTGCTTCACTCTTTTTCTTCTTCTTTTTCTCTGCTCTCTGACAATAGCTCTCTTTTTCTTAGTTTCTTCTCTTCTCTGAAGCACTCGCTCTTACTCTTTCCTCTCAGACTCTCACTCTCTCTTCTTCTTCTGCTGCTCTCTATTCTTTCACACTTCGTTCTGCAACTTTCCTCTTCTCCTTTTTCTTTTCACTCCATGGATCTTTCTCTATTCTCACTTCTAGTTTTGCTGGATGCTCACCCTTCTTCTCTTTTCTTTTTTTATGTTCAGCGTCCTTCTCTCCCAGTCTTCGATCCCCTTTTATAGGCAGACGATGGGCGCGTGGGTATCACGTTTCCCACCCAACTTTCAATCAGATCTGATCCACTTTGGTTCCACGTGTCAGAATCGAGGTGCTGTCGCAGTCCACGTGGCTGGATCATCTGTTCTGGACCTTGCCTTGGATCACGAGCCATTGACTTGGTGCTTTAAGTAACGCGTGCAGTTTGCTCGATAAGTGTTCGACCGTATAACTCATCTGGCAGAAACACAGCCATAAGTGTTATCCCTTTGAAAAATAAGCACTGATAATGTTCATAGACCTAAACAATGAAGTGCACGGACTTTCCAATGCAACTCAGGAGAAACATGCACAGACTTTAGATGGTATGAACAAGGATGCACCAACCTTGTATGTGCGTAGGCAATGCATGCACTGACCTTGTGTATGCGCAAAACAGAACCTGCACTGACTTGGTATACACAACACAAAAGTTGCACCGACTTACTTGCATGAAATGAAACATGCATCGACCCTAATATGGAAGATTGAGTGTGCTACAGTATATTGCACTGACCTTATATACAATGCGATGCAAAGCATGCACATGGTGCAACTAGCACATACCTATTATGCAGCTAGCACCGACCCTAGCATGCACAAGGTGAAACTAGCACCGACCTAAGTCCTACACAGGCATGATATGCACAGACCTTGCTTGGCTTAGAACACAATTCGCACCGACCTCTATGTGATCATGCTCAGACTTAGTGAGCATATATGCACAGACATATATGCATAAAGTAGAAGATGCACTGACATTCCTATGAACATGTGATGGATTTAATTATGCAGTGTACAAATGTGCACAGACCTGTCCTAGCAGATGTGCTCGGACCTCAAATCACATGTGAACAGACTTGAACAATATGTGCATGGACTTTTGTGTGCATGATGCAGGATGTGCATCGACGTAATGCTATTTGAGAATGATATGCTCTGACTTGTCCTAGCAAATGTGCTCAGACCTGTAGAAAGCCTGAAGTAAATGTGCATCGACGCTAAAACGGTTAACACAAACTTTACACAGACTCTAACAAGCTCAACACTGAATGTGCACCGACTCTATCAAGCTAACACCAAATGTGCACTGACGCTGGCCAACCTGTATGCATCCTACAGTGATGTGCACCGACATAACATGCATGAAGGATAAAATGTGCACAGACGTTGTATGCGCTAAAGGCAGAACATGCGCTAAAGACAAACACTGACTCACGTAGACTTGGATGCACACAAGCACATATGAACTGTATCAACACATCATATGAACCCTTGGCATATTTAGGCACAAATGAACCATGAATCATAATTTACACTACACATGATTCATAGTAATGTCATTATCAAAACCAGGGTTCCAACATTCCTTTCCTTTGGAATGACCTATCTTATCACATTATGCTTGTCCGTTCTTATGCAAAGCTCGATTTCCACTCAAGAATCTACTTGAGCGGGATGTCCTAATTAGGCTTGTTTCTATACCGAAACACCCATTTATCAGTCCTCCGAGCTCCCTTGCAAAATAGGCATTCTAGACGAGCATTTGTAGACGCCTAATTTTGGACATCCTGCAGACCTCCAGTTAGATCGTCATATCAGTAACGCTCTCATTTTCCTTGGATTAATTGATGTCTTGTGTTTAAAGTCCAGCCCACCTGACCCTATTGGGGCTTGATTGAAGTAAACAAGGTTTGAAAAGCTCATGGGCTGGGTGGCCAGGCTGATGGTTGCCCAGGTTGGCTGGGCGATTAAGACTTTGGCCGCCCAGGTTTGGTGGGGCGGCCAATAACCTGGCTGCCTGCTACTTATGAACGGCCAGTGACCTGGCCGCCTAGTTGCAACTGTTGGTCAATACCCATGCTCCACGCCCACGTCTCACGCTTCGAACACCCCCCCCCCCTTTCGATCCCCACTTTCGGCCTCATTACCCACATTCTGGGCATGTAGCTGGAAGCTCTTAGAAGGCGGACCCAGAGATAAAAACTCTCGGGAAGGTGCCAATGACGAAAGGAGAGAGGAGAGAAAAGGGGTGATAGATAGAGGGAGAAGATGGACAAGAGTAACACAGACGTATGGAAGGAGAGAGGTAAAAGAATGGTGGCCGAAAAGTAATCGAAGATGAGAGTCTCTTGAGGGCCTAGAGCTAAGAAAGTTCCCCCGATGTGAGAGGGGGATTGCTTAGTCGACTTTGCACTGTTTCTTGTTTGCTCACATTTTCTGAGTCTGTGTTCTCCAGAAGAACGAACAACCATCGATTAGGCTATTCAAGTTGCTGGGTAGCCAACTCCAGGGCCGCCTCCTAGTTTGATCCCCTCACTACTTTCTGATTTTGACTTCCGTATACTTGTGTGGCATCTATCTCGATCATTGCATATTAGGAAACTTTCTTAGAATCCTTATCACAGAGGTTTTAAAATTAAACAATCGGGAAGGTGGGTGGTCGAAAGCCTCGGATATTCTCCTTCCCAACCACCCCTCCAGGTAACCTCACCACCAACATCTTGCGCTCTCATATTGTTCAGAACATTTACTATGCTTCACAGTCCTAACTAGTGTATCTTTTTATTTTCTTGAGTTTGCTATTGCTTGCAAGACTTTCAGCACTCTAGACTACGCAGGGCTTTTCGTCCTTGGCTAGCTGAGAATCGAGAAGTCAGGAACCCACAAACTCCCTCCCCGAGGCACCATCGCGCGATCATCCATCCTGTGTGAATCAGGTAAAATTCCGTGGTGATCACCTTATTTACGTTCTAACTGCGTACATTTCACATTTCAGGGTACTAGTAGCACCCACGGGGAGCTAACGTCCCAGTGGGGATCCGAGCGCCGCAAGCCCAGCCCCGTCCGCCGCCTTCCTGGTGCCTACACCTGGCGGTTGGGTTTTTAAGCCTTGTTTAGGGAAAAAAATAGGGTGTGTGTGTGTGTGTGTGTGTGTGTGTGTGTGTGTGTGTGTGTGTGTGTGTGTGTGTAGTGTGTAGTGCAAAAACATAGGAGAAGAGAAATATGTTGTGTCCCTGAAGTCATTTGAGTCATTCTGTGGTCACTTGGGTCATTCAACATCATTCTATGGTCATATGCATTCTGTGGTATTCTTGGTTTTGATAATGGCTAAACACTATTAGTCATTGTTGTTTTTCACTCTTATATGACTGACATATGTGCGGTTGTGTTCATGACAGATATGCAAATGAATGGACAAGTGAAAGCTCAATGTTGCGCCCTCGCACGCGGATCAACCTGCGCGGTCAGGTCGCGGGGATCGAGGGGGCAGCGCCCCTTGCGGGGGTTTCCGGGGGCGGAGCCCCCGGAACAAAAATTTGATTGAAGACTCAATAATAAAATATTCAAGACTGTCAAGGGCGATGCCACAAACATGCACGGGCTGCTAAAGGACTTAAGCGGTGGAGCTAAGATAGATAACGGACCAACCCGGGAAAATCTGGGTTCTGCCCAGCTGGCGGTCGACCGCCACCACAGGGGCGGTCGACCGCCCTAGCCAGGGAATGCCAGGCCGAAGATGTTTCAGTAGCGATCGACCGCCAGCCAGTGGCGGTCGACCGAAAATCCCAGGGGCCATTCGTCTACAGCATTTCACAGTAGTAGTCGACCGCCAGGAGCTGCAGGTCGACCGCCAGCCCCGAGCCTTCAATGTTGACTTTGTTTCCAACTTCGAAAAGGGCCATTCAACATGGATTTCTTTAATCCAAAAGTCACCTAATCACCGACAAATTGTGGATCTGGTCTGAGGCTTGTCTATAGACCATTCAAGGTCTATAAAACCAATACAAGAGGGTTGGAAACCCCAATGCTTCAACGCTTCAAGGGAGATCAAGGGAGCTCATTTTCGAGGTACTGCAGCACCTCCGTGAACAGTGTTTCGGGAGGAAGTTCTTCATCCATTCCAAGGCATTCAAGGCCAGATCTGAAGCTATCTCAACCTCCAAGGAAGAAGAAGGAATCAAGGCTCTCAAGGGTGATCTAAGCTGCATCCTACATCTTCTACATCCTCTTCATCGACTCAAGAAGATCAAAAGGAAGATTGAAGCTACATCCATCATCTTCTTCATCAACTAGAAGAGGTTCAAGGAAGATTATCCCGCAAGAAAGAAGACACCGTCAAAGCATCCGATTCAAGCTTCTGCAACTCAGACAAGATTCTTTTCTTTGAGCATACTATATATCTTGTTTGAGTGATTTCATATTTGTTCTCTTTTTCATTTCATACAAACAATTGAATCTGAGAATCGTCCCTACCGGTGGTTAGTAGGAAGGCAATCGGAGGTTGTCCGATCTGCGTTGTTGACGTCCCTACCAGGTGGTTAGTAGGAAGGCAATCGGTGGTCTTTCCGATTTGCGGTTCAGTGCGTGGCACTAGTGGAGCCTCACCGGATTTGGTGAGGGGTGGACGTAGGACTGGGGATTCAGTCCGAACCACCTTAAAATCTCATGTGTTGTGGTTTGTTCGTGTGATTGCTTCGTTCTAAATGCATGCTTAGGTTTGAATCGATATGTTAGTAATCATCTTGCTAAGCAAATCGTTGTGTCCTTCGTTTAGCTAGTTATATTCCGATGTAATTTATCTCATCTAGCTATATAGAGGGTTACATTGCGAAAAGAGGGGCAGATCTATTCACCCCTCTCCTCTAGATCTGCTGTCCACTACACAACAAAATAGTAATGTGACATGCATGCAATGCTATGATCAGATAAGAGAGAGCAATAGAATAAAAGAAGAATAATAGAAAGAAATATAGAGGGAAAACCCTAGAAGAAAAGGGGGCACTTGAGACTTCCCTAGTTGATTAAGGTCGAAGCAGAGAGTATCTAGTGCAGCATGGCTTTGCCCCACATCCAAAATCACCCTCTTTTTGACCCCTAGCCCATGAAAACCTATTTATAGAGGTCTAGAAACCCTAGGTCAGAGTTAAGAGATAAACACAAAAAATGTACGTCATTGATTGATAAATCTATGATAAAATCATAGGATAATATCCCTGAGATGGATAGGAAGTGATCTATAGCAAAATCTTCGAGATCAAAACCCTAAATAGGACTCTAAGGCGCCCACGACCAGAACAGACGTGTTTTGGCTGGGTAGTAGAATTCTCTGAGAATGCGGTCAATCGGGCAACCACGACATGATGAATGCGGTCAGTCAACTGACTGCGGTCATGCAATGTTAGCCAAAACACGGAATTTCATGAAAACTGATCCTCTAGGGCTTAATGGGATAGAAAAATGAACAAAATGGGCTCATAATGGGTCAAGGAAAGCTCAAAAGTAATGGATAATCTGGGAAATCATAAAAATGAATAAGAGAACAACCCAACTTGAAGGCTAAAAATAGGTGTGTACAGATGCCCCTCCTTGATATCCGCTTTGCAAGGGAGTGAACAGAGATGAAGCAAAGGTGACATAAAGTGGAGATGGAGCAGTGGTACAATGGAGTGAGCTGAAAAGTAGGTATCAAGGCAAAAGACACTTGTCACGACCAACAAGCGATAGGAATTCTCTGAAAAATACCGAACTAACCATAAGGGACAACTAGCATGAATGGCACCTGTCTGGAGGAAAACTAACTAGCTAACAAAGGGAAATAAGAGGCACGATCAACCTCTTAAGAGCAAAGAGGCACCCTACCCCTGATTGGTGTGTAGCTTCACTCATTAGTGGACTTGTCAACAGCTCGACGGAAAGCAACGCCATCGTGCGACTCACAGCTAACGAGCAGATCATAAGGAAAAACTAAAATGTTGAGGAGAATCTGAAGGGAAACTCAGACATGATAATGCTGACCAACTAGACCAAGCAACTAGCTCAGAGAAGACGTTCAAATTCAGAATGGAATAGGGATATTTTATTCAAGAATTGAAGTGCAATTAGCCGTTGTCAAGGAGAAATCTTTGAATGATTGTGAGTCGTGAATGATCTAAAGATGACATGATACATGCTGGGCTAAAGAAAAAAGAAATCATAAAATCGAATGCAAAGATAGAAAAAAAATACTCAAGTATAATATTGCTAGATTGAATAAACTAGAGTTAAGATTCTTCCCACAACCACGGCGTGCGAGATAGAGTCCATCATTCCCCAACCAACTCAACCTAATGACCTATCCAACGATTAACCGTATGCCCCTACATCATCATCATTTTTGTTGAAGGGGAACATTAGATCTCAGAACACACGGAGAACTAGCTAATCCTTGAGGTAATATCATAGAGTAGAGTAACATATAGTAATGCAAGGGAGAAGGATAGAGAACATACCTAACTTGTGGCATGGCGGGACGAGATTTTTTGAACTTTTGATTTTCTGATTTTTTTTATTTTTGATAAGACGTGAACTGAACAAACAACAGACATAAGCAGAACAATAAGTGTAGTGGGACTGTAAAAACACGGTGGGACTATAAAAGAACATGGTGGGAGTACTGTAAAAGAACATGTTGGACGGTATGAGAGGATCTAGAAGGGGCGGTTAATAGATCCTATACCAATTTTTTGACTTCTACAAATAAGCTATGGAAGATATGTAATACCCTGGATTCTTATCGGATCTTTCGGAGCTTCTTCGAAGAGTTTCGGATCACTTTTGTGGGTCATGAGTTGAGTTTTACGATCCATGTGGGTTTTTCTCTCGTACTAGTTACGGAACCCTGTGGTGAGTTTATTTCTCAGTTCATCGACTCGTGGACGCCGCAGTTGCGTTGTACTCTTCCCGAGGATCATTTTGACTATTTTTACGTATTTTTCTGAATTAGTGGATTTTTGGGCTAAAAATCAAATTTTTAAAAATTAGGAAAAATTCCTAATTCTTTTCCTTTCTCTTTCTTTTTTCATCTTTCCTTTTCTTATTCGCCGCCGTGACCTCTCTCTCCCCTATTTTATCTCTTCTCTCGCCCTTCCGGCTCCGACTACAGACGGAGGAGGCTCGGGCAGGCTGAGGTGATGCTGTGGGGGTGGTCCGGAGCGCGATGGGGCGAGGATCGGACCGTTTCTGGCGCGATCCCAAACGGTGGATTCAAAGCCGACGGTCGAGCTCGCGATGTGGTTTTCGGCGCGTTTAGTCACTACGGTGCACGGAATCATTGGTGGAGGTAGGGAGACGGAAGCTCTACTTCTCTGTTACGTCCCCTCGAAGCTTCACGTCGGGCGGTGAGGATACGAGTGGGTTTTGCCTTGTTGGGGTAAAATCATGCTTTCGGGGTGTTCGCAGGGTTCGCCAAAAAATGGCAACGATTTTTAGATCAGTTGGTATCAATCAAACCCTTGGAATGTCAGCGTTCCAGATCCGCTGATTTCGTGTTGATTGGTTGTCATTTGGGGCCGGTACGAGCCCGGGAACCCCGGTAACTCAATTAGGGTCAATTCGGTAGAATTGCCCGTTTCAAGCCGTTTGTGCGTCGTTTTGATCCCTTCCGGAGTGTGGAAGGTCGGTATTATCATTGTGGTGATCGAATGGGGCGTGGAATCGGGCCCAAGGATTAGTGTTTGGCCGGTTTTCCGCCGTGACCGGTCGATCGGACCGGACGGGTCGGTCGACCGGCGGGCGTTCACGGAGCATGTTGGGTTCGATCGTTGGTCCGGTCGACCGACCGCCCAGGTCCCATCGACTGACCCTGTCAGGTCGACCGACCCCAGGGGTCAAGTCGACCGGAATTCTGTATTTTTGTTCATTTTGAGTCCTGGTTGGTCCGGTTGAGACCCAATGACCGACCTATGGCCTCGCGAGTGTCCCAGACACCCTGTGAGTTTCGTGTCCATGTTTCTGGGGTGTCAAGAGGTAACGTGTTACCTCGATTAGCGTGCCCATAGGGATGTGTGTCCCAGGCTTTGTGTTGTGTTCGATCAAGTCACTGTGTATCGGTGTGAGTGCGGTGGGGTTCCCAAGCATGTGTGTGGCCTCCCTCGAGTTCCTGTCTTGAAGGGATGGTCTCGGTGGCATGTGGTCTACTTCGGTATTCGTGTTACCGTGGTTTTAGACCTAGTCATAAATTTAAGTCAGTTGGCCTTGGCGGCCCAACCTTCATGCGTTTCTTCGCGGTAGCGCGCCTCTCTTAGGCCGCTACAAGTTGTTTGACTTAGGTCAATGTCTTAGTGTGGTTAGTGTGGCGGTTGTCTCTTAGACCGCCTAGTCCGTGTTGCAGATCTATATTAGACCGCTTTGGTGGTTTGACTGAATAGGTCGGTTCAGGGTTGACTGGGTTTAGCAACCTAATCCTTGACCGCGATAGTCACCTAGCGGCCCATTCTATGACCGCCAGCGTATGTTCCTTCGCTTAATTTCTGAGTGTCGTTTCCCGATGTTTTGACTTCTGATTATCTTGGCTTGACTTTGTGGTTTGCCCGCCGTCCCGTGGTTGTCTTCTGACACCCTATGAGGGCTACAACCATAGTCAGATAGCCAGGAGTGCCTTTGTATCGCTTCAGAGTCATTATTTAGGTTCTAGTCAACCCGGTGAGACCCAGTGGTTAACAAGTAACCTTGTGTGTGTCTCGACTATTCTGGATAGCTCGAGATAGTGGTTCTGGATGCCTTGAGGTACAATCCTACCTTAGTTTACGTGTCCAGGTGTCTTGAGGGTCTTGATGCTCTCTCAAGTCTTTGTGAGTCATTTTATATGGTTATGTGGATTGAATGATCCCTTGTCGTTTCATGTGGCTTAGGATTAGACTGATTGGCGATTCGTCATCACCGTCATGCGACGATCTTGGCTCCAAGTCATGAGACTCAAGGATCGTTGCGTTGGTAGGTCTAGTTGCCCTGTCCTGAGTCTGTTGGCAGTTGGTGTACTGTCTTTGTGCTTCGTAGTACGGGTGACAGTGCATGTTAGCCTGCCTCAACTTCAGCACTGATGTTTCAGAGTTCTGTGTCTTGTGAACCTCCACTAGTCGTAGCCCAACGACGTTTAGCGTCGATCCCACCTGGGAGAGGTAGCGGGGTAGTCCCATTTTACGGTTTGTAAGCTAGTTTCTGTGGGCCCCTGCTTAACAGTAGTGTCCTGCTGGGGGGAAAACTAGCCAGAGGCCTGACTCTAGGTAAGAGTCGGTGTGTGCACACGTGGTCAGGGACGTTTAGGACTGACGCCGACGGGTGTGACCCTGACTAGTCAGTCGTTACTATAGTTCTTGTTCTGGTTCAGAGAGTATCTCAGTCTCCGTCGTTCTAGGCGTCCGTAGCGAGATACTTGTGGCGCAGTGTGAGACATCAGTGGATGCATCTGGCTGTTCTTCTAGTAAGGAGGTGCTCCCGTCACGTGACACATGACTCTCACGTTTCTCGGAGTCTATCTTCCCCTTCCGAGTTAGCCTGACCTTGGCTCCATCCGAGTTCAGCTTCCCCTTCCGAGTTAGTCCGTTCTCGGCTTTGCTGAGGATAGCTCGTTGTCGTATACACGACGTTCTAGTCATGTGTGTCCATGTCTGTTGTGTGTCTAGGTCTTTTCTAGGCTTTTCGCCTGTCTTCGTAGGCCTTCGCCTAGGGCCTTGTGTTGTGTCAGCAGATCGATAACTCCTGACTTTGTGAGATCAGGGTTCGCCTTTCTGTTGCTGTTTGGAGTAGCTTAGGGAGCCGAGGTTAGTTTGGCAGCCGTGTTTTGCTTGGTACGGCTTTTCCCTTTTCTTTTAGCTGTTCCTACTCCTTCCGTTCCCGGTTTTCTTTTATAGGTTTCTAGTGGTAGTTTCCTGCTTTTCCTGCTTTACTACTACTATTGCTGTTTTAGTTGTTCCCTGTTACTGCGTTATTTTTCAGTGGGGATCCGCGTGACCCCTACTGAGCCAGTGACATGAGGCTCACCCCTACTTTTCAGGTGTGGTCGTCTCTGCTTCCTTGGCAGTTCCAGGTGTAACGAGTTCGTAGTTGCCAGCGGTACCTGCGTCGGGTTTCCCCCGACCTCAGTGTACGTTTTTCTTTCTGTTGGACTGTACTTATCTTTCCTTTGGACTGGACTCTGGTATAATTATTGATTTTAACTGTTAATTAAAAAGTAATTTTATTTCTGCTACTTTAGCAAACCTAATTAATGAAATTTAATTGCTTACTGTTATATCTACGACTTCAATGTACTACATGACATTCCTTTTATCCCTTTGGAGCTTTACAGCTCTTGGGAGGCTTCACGGGTTCCAAGCGATATTGGGTCTACTCGGTAGTCCTATCGGGTATATCCGGTATTCGGAGTCTGGGTCGTCACAAGATAGCACTATAGTAACCACAAGCAAAGTCAAATGGCAGATTAACAAAGCTAAAAGATAAGAGAAACACTTAGACACAACAAGCCACCTGAGAAGAGGGGATAGCAGATATGGAGAGCAAACTACAACACAATACTTTTTAAGGTGGTTCGGCAACACCCTAGCACACCTACGCCCACCCCTCACCAACACGGTGAGGCTTCCACTCTTTGGCCAAAGGAAACACACACACACACACACACACACATACACACACACACACGAGGACAAGTCCTTAAAGCACATAGGAAAGAGATCCCACAAGAAGGAAATAAAACATAGCAAGAAACCAGACACACACACGCTGCAACTGCAGCTACACGGTGACACTACCCCACACACAAGGTGATTTGTTATTGAAAGACAAAGGCACACAAGAAACCAAAAATAAGAAGATGCAACTACAATAGTCCCGAGCGAAGAAGCACTACAAACGGCGGTGTTCAAACAATGAAACAAGGGAACCACAGCTGGCTGGATGGCTGTGGATCCTTCTCCTTTCCTTCACCTTTCTCGCTGATGGAAGTCTGAGCAGGCACTCCTTTCTCTTCTCTTTTCTCTCTTTTCCACGATCTGCTCTTCCTGTAAGCCAACTTAGAACTCCAGCAGCGGCTACAAGAAAGGGAAGGCCGTCCAATTTATAGGCCTTAAGAAGCAGAAGATTTTCCCTCCATTTCTCTTGTAGTTTTGAATAGCTAAAATAAACAAAGGGATTTGACCAAGGAAACCTGCAGAACCTTAATTTCTGTTAGCAGAGAGGACATCCTTTTTCTAGAGATGTTCTTCCTTCAGACACAATCCTGACTTGCTGGCGCAGGGGACCGAACTAGCAGTGAGAGACTTTTCCAAGGTATTGTAATGACAGATATCTGGAGTAAAGTGTTCCTCTGGACACTTATGATGACAAGGACGTTTGGGAGTTCCTAGGAATCTCTTCCAACCCTCAAAAACCAAGTTTTCAGAGGTTTATGTCGGACTATTTTGCCCTCTGTACGGTTTTCCAAAAGATAGATCTATTAAAAGACTTTTTAGTTTACCCTTTAGTGAGGTCGACCTGCTGAGAGACTAAGGTCGACACTGCTTTGAAAACGAGTGATTATAATGGCTTCTGGAATGATCCTGAGGTCGACCTATTGTAAGAGTGTGGTCGACACTGCTTGCGCTGGCCGCTTTCCACAGTGCTGGTGGAGATCATGAAGCTCAACACTTCATGATGGTGAGGTCGACACTGTATGGCCCAGCCGAACGTTCGTGAAAAGGGGTCGACCCTCGGAGTCGAATCTTTTGACTTGGAAACTTGAAGAGGTCGACACGCCTGATGACGAGGTCGAGGCATCCATGAAGAACAGCAGGTGAACTGTTTGATGTGAGGGTCTGAGGTAGACACTCTGAGAGACTGAGGTCGACCTTCTTAATACCTAGTCATTCAAAAAGGTGTTTCATGAGTTTCATAGTAAATTGACCAATGACTTATAGTGAGATATCATTAAAATAATATTTATTCAACATTCTCCCCCTTTTTGATGATGGCAACTATGAGTCATTGTGCTTAATGTTTTGAAATAAGATTTGGGTAGGCAACTCATGCAAATTTTAAACATAACAACATGATATGCAATGGACACAGAATGTAACAGTAAAAACTTTCTCTCCCCTTTTGACATACTAACTCTCTTAATCAGAACTTTCTCTCCCCCTTTGCCATCAGCAAAAACAAGAGGTGTAGTGAAGAATATGAGAAGTGGGGAAAAACTCAGAAGAAAGATTCAGGACTAAGACATATTCGAGAAGATGACTGGAGCAATCCTCAAAGCAGATATCTCCCAGCACAGAAGCAAGTCATCATAGTAGAGTATGACTGGATGGATTAAAGTCAAAAACTTTTATCAACAATGGAGCAATTAAAGGAGTATACAAAATAAGATTACTAAAGTTGATGCACACAATAGAACTGAAGTCCAGTGTTCCTCATTTAGTCTAACTTATGAGACCCAGTGACCTTCCAGGATTAGCTACCATGAGTATTGAGGTCAAACAAGCTGGTATTGTGAGAACTTTTGTGAATATGCACCTCTGTTTCTCATAGTGGCCAAACTGACAGTCAAGTCCAACTTACACCTTTTTACGTGAGGAATCACATGTGTTAGATGCAAATGCCCCAGTTACTTAGTACAGTTAACTGCCGTGTCTCATTTTGATCGGAGATAGCTTGCCACTTCATGCCAGTCCCACTACCACTTCATTGGTGAAGGGTGACAGTTTCTCAGCGGGCATTAGCCATTGCTCTATTAAGCCCTTCTAGCCTCTTTTTTGATAAATAAACTCTAATTAGATTAGAGTTAATCAAGATATTGCCTTTTGATGCGAACCACCTCACATCTCAGGTGAAGTGCATCTGGTTACTTAGCGAATCCTGACCATTGCTCTGCAATGAGTGCTTTGAATAAGTCTCACTAGATATGGTCGTTTGATCACAATACTCAATGGAAGTACATCAACCAAAATAGTCACTGAAAAATGCATAGGTAGACTATGGAGCATTAGAACTTATACCATGAAAAGAATCATCAGAAGTAAGCCAATGGAGTCCCTCCTCCAAGTTGCAAGTTTCCAGATATCAGAAAGTTGTTGACCTTAAGCCTCAGTATTGTTAAACAACCATGATAAAAGAAGATGCATGAGATTACTGCTAGAGAGGTCAGTCAATAAGAACAGTCTTAGAAGGGAATCTACCTTTGAAACATTCCACAAGGAAGTGAGGAGTAGATAAGTGACTAGGACACACTCCCCCTTAGCAATTGTAGGGTTTGAAATGGAAAAGAATATGAATGCAACACATGCAGAAGTGCAGAACATAGGAAATGAGAAGGCAGTGAGAGGTTTGAACAACAGAGTTGTCACGCCCCGAGCATTTGATACAGCGGAAGGAATATCGGAACGTGAACAGTCGGCATGATAAGTCTCTCGCAAGCAAGTAATCAGAGCGCAAGATAATCACATAAAGTAATTGCACAAGTAATTCACTTAAACCTTCATCTTTATTTCAAATAAATAACCATCAATACACAAAAGATCTTTCACCCTTAACATTCTTACACCATAGACTCAAGAAAACAAAAATTTACATAATGACTTGGGTAGAGATTAGAAAACTAACGCTTCTCTCGTCCACATGACCTTCAATTGCACTCGGATCCGCTACTTGTATAATTCGAATCCGATTCACTAGTCCTTCCTGAAACATTGAGAAAGTAGGTAATGAGCACACTTGCCTAGTAGGTATCCTCGTATCAACATGATGGCAATCTTAAAGTGATTAAAATTTTTAGCTCTAGAGAAAGCTAAATCATACGAATACGGTGAAACATGCGAATAGAACCAAAATAGCAAGATATGGTCAAGACGAGATATGAGAATATGACTGAGCAAGTATATAACAAGGATATAACCTTGGCCTTCCCACGAACACGAATGTAACAAGAATGCACTTTTCATAACCTTAAAGGCTATGCACTAGAAAGTCATGTAATACGCAAGAATGTAATTTGCTTTGCAAGTACTTCATGAATATTTGTGGATCTTCACTTATTTATAAAGAAAGTACTCTCAGCGTAATACGACGCCAGTAGCATCATACCCCATGGTTTACAGTATATTTCCGACAATCAGCCGAGGGGACTAGCATAGAGCCCTTGAACACAATCAATGCTCGAACTGCATCTTCAAGTATAAATCAAGCTACTTCCACAAGTATAACAATAATGTTGGCCAATAATGTAACAAGTTTTAACAATAGTCAATAGAAGAATGCACCAAATATGAATATAAGAATTTAAGGAATGCATTTAATAACTAAGTCATGCTACAGAGAAAATTCGGCAACATAACGGTACATTCATTAACTTTCCAAAATTTATTTAGATAGCCTTTTTGAAATAAAGTGACATGTTCTAGATAATCAATAGACCATCTAGAATCATAGGAAAAATCAACCCTTGAGCCAAACCCCGGGTTAATCAAACTCTGGAATCAAGCTGTCGTTTACTGGACCATTTCTTGACCAGACGGTCGTGTACTGGACTGTTTGGAACCAGAACTCAGAAAAATACATGTAAGTGCTCTCTAGACAATTGTGCTTTAATGGTACAACCAGTTTGACGTCCTAGTGGGAATCCCAGGCTTGCGGAGACTTATGGAGGCCTTGAAATAAGTTCACCTAGTCCCTTGGAAGGAATATCCAATGGAGAGATTTTCAAGTTCAAGAATGTGTACGTGAAGTGTCAGTGTGTGACTAATGACAACATACCGGGATATGTGCCATGTACTTACGAAAATGACTCTAGATAAGAAAAAAAATCGTGATAAAATAGCGATCAAATAAGTCCATAAACTTTATGAAAACGTGCCTATAAATACAAGAGTATAAATTTTTGGCCATAAAAATAACATAGGTTAAAAATAATCCCAAGTACATAAAGAATATAAAATATTTTAGAGTAATCTGTTAACACAAGTAGGTATAAGAAAATAACACTTGAAATAGGAGTAAAACCTTCTTAACTAGGCTTAGCATATAATAATTATGGCTAATCTGTAATATATTTTCAGGTTAACAATATTACAGAAATCAGAAAATGCAAACGGTCTAGTTGGTGACCGTTTCATGGGTGCTAACGGTCTGTCGTAGGATCGCTAAAGGTCTCTGGCGGTCTACAGGAAGACTGTTTCTTCCTAGGTAACAGAAATTCATTTAATAGTAAAATACACACTAACCTAGGGCATGTTAAATATAGAAATCGACGAGAACTTACTTTAAAACATGATGGAACAAATGTAGATCGAGAATATGCATGGGTTTGTGGGTAATGACAAGAGAATTTCCTTTTAACTCAATTAGGGCTAAGAATTATGCATGGATATACACTAGATGCATAGCCCTAATGAAAACATAAAATTCTCGATGTATAATACATAAAAATGACTGAAATCAGAGGGATTTTATTCCTAACACATTAATTTAACCTTTTCATGAGATAACCTACCTCTGTTTTGGGCTTTAGGCTTCGAATTTAGGGCTGAAAATTAACCCTAGTTTCTGCTCGTCCTGAACCGAAGTAGTAACTTCTTGCCCCTCTATCTCCTGATTCTCTTGACCTAAAGATGTGAAATTTGGAGGGTAAGAAGAGGGTACTAAAAGGAACATATTTTTCTAAAGAACCTCTATCTAATTACCTCGTTTGCGGTCTCTATTTTCCTGATCTTCCTGGGTCGGTCGCATAGTTTCCTGAGTTGCTTTCATTGAACCAGCATCTTTGCAGGCTTCTATCTCCCTATAAGCTTGATCTCTTAGAACGGAATTTTAAGGAAAGTTAGATCTAACTATAATTAATAAATTTATAGAAGAAACTTACCTCTAATTCGACCTCTTTACCTTAGTTCCACGTCAGTCAAAAGTAAGGGTCCCGCAGGTTGATTCTGGGGTCTATTTATAGGGTTTTAGCTAGGGTTTCATGGATTTAAACAATTCTAGAGTCGTAATTTAGGTGCAGGATCGATCCTCAAGAGTTCTAAGCTTGATTATACTTCTATCCACTTCGATTTCTGGGAGTTCGGGCGTCAAAAATCTAACCTTTTACGTTTTCTTCTACTTACGGAATCTGCAGAACTTAGCGATCATTTGGGAGACCGTTTGTTGACCCTATGCGGTCTTGCGATAGACCGTTTTTGGTTTTGGGCACCGAATTTGAAACCAGTTCAAACTCTCGCTTCGTTATCTATCTTTTTATCCTAAAATATCCTTACTTATCTCTTTGATTCAGTAAATACATCAATTCAAAGCTTCTAGAACATGGGCCAAAGTTTAAAATTATAATTTGGGCCAATTGGATTTGTCAAAATGGGCCTAATCCTCTTGGATTAGTATAGGGCCTAATAAATAGTTTTAATTAACCATAATTCAATCAATAGCCCATTTAAATGCTTAATAATTATATTTTTAATCCTAAAAAATTCTTAAAAAATCTTCGGGCGTTACACCCTCCCCCACTTAAAAAGAATTTGGTCTCCAAATTCCTTGTAATAAGATTTTCTAAGGAGAGTGTACTTACATTCAAATATCTCTGGAAATCTCTTGCGCATGGCTTCCTCAGTTTCCCATGTTGCTTCATGTGGCCATGACTTGGTCCATTGGATC
Source organism: Amorphophallus konjac (assembly GCA_022559845.1). Classification (NCBI taxonomy): domain Eukaryota; kingdom Viridiplantae; phylum Streptophyta; class Magnoliopsida; order Alismatales; family Araceae; genus Amorphophallus; species Amorphophallus konjac. Next base: position 160,884,427 of record CM040128.1, on the reverse strand, counting down.
TTGACCATAGGAATAGTTTTATTCCGAAGTTGAAGCACTTCTCGTTCAATGATCTTGATTGACTTTTGCCCGTACGTCAAGTCCTTTTGAACTTTCAAGTTGTCGTAAGTTATGACATGGAAAGGATCAGGAACATATTTTTTGAGCATTGAGACGTGAAATACATCATGAACTCCTGATAATTGAAGGGGCAAAGCTATTCGATACGCAACTTCACCAACTCTTTCGAGAATTTCAAAGGGGCCAATGAATCTCGGAGTAAGCTTGCCTTTGATTTCAAATCTTCGAATAAGTCGACCTAGAGAAACCTTAAGGAATACATGGTCTCCTACTTGAAATTTCAGGTCGCGCCTTCGATTATCAACATACTATTTCTGCCTGTCTTGGGCCATCTGAAGTCTGTCTCGAATAAGTTTTATCTTTTCGGTAGTATCCCTGATGATATCGGGACCGAGAAATTACCTTTCTCCTACTTCATTCTAGCAAATAGGTGAGCGACAATTCCTTCCATACAATACCTCAAATGGTGCCATTTGTATGCTAACTTGGTAGCTATTATTATATGAAAACTCTACTAGAGGCAAATGGTCATGCCAACTCCCTCCAAAATCAATAGCACAAACCCTGAGCATATCCTCCACCACCTGATTTGTCCTTTCAGTTTGACCGTCGGTTTGTGGATGGAACGCGGTGCTAAAGTTGAGTCGGGTCTCTAATGAATGTTGAAGACCCTTCTAGAATTGTGAAGTGAAACGAGGGTCTCGGTCAGATATAATGGTGACAGGTACACCGTGTAGTTTAACAATTTCCCTCATGTATAGTGCTGCTAATACATCCACAGACCAGCGACTTTTAATTGGTAGAAAATGTGCAGATTTAGTCAATCGGTCTATGATTACCCATATAGCATCGTGTCCACCTCTTGTAAACCCATAATGAAATTCATCCCCATACTTTCCCATTTTCACTAGGGAATATTCAAGGGATGTAGCTTACCAGCAGGCTTTAAATGTTCTGCCTTTACTTGCTGGCAAGTGAGACGGCGAGACACAAAATCTACTACTTCTCTTTTCATGTTGGGCCACTAGAAGCTCCTTTTCAAATCGTGATACATATTGGTAGCACCTAGGTGAATAGCATACTTTGACTTATGAGCCTCTTCCATGATCGATTTCTTGGTGTCGGCATGATTCGACACACATATTCGATCTTTAAACAATAATCTTCCATCCTTTGAGATAGAGAATTTCGTCATGTGATTAATATTATTCTTGATTTCCATCAATACAGGGTCATTCTCTTATAATTTAACTATACCTTCCATCAATGTAGGCTGTGACCTTATATTGGCAATCATACATCTTTCTCCTTCTCTATCAATATCAAGATTTAAGTGAGAAAAATCCTCGATAAGACATATCATACCTTTCCTGAGGCTTGCTAATGTTACCATTGGTCTTCTACTAAGAGCGTCAGCTACTGCATTGGCTTTGCCTGGATGATACTGGATAGTAAAATTGAAGTCTTTGAGATATTCCAACCATCTGCGTTGTTGCATATTTAATTCCTTCTGGGTGAAAAGATATTTCAGACTTTTATGATCTGAAAATATAGTGAATTTCTCCCCATAAAGGTAATGCCGCCAAATTTTTAAGGCGAATATAACAGCTTCCAATTCCAGATCATACACAGGGTAGTTTTCTTCATGACGCTTCAACTATCTTGATGAATAGCAAATCACCTTTCCATTTTACATAAGAACGCATCCTAGGCCAATGTCAGATGCATCCATATAGACTTCAAAACCACCACCTTCAATGGGCAATGCCAAAATAGGGGCTGTAGTAAAGTGATCTTTAAGAGTTAAAAAACTCTCTTCGCAATCCTTCGACCATATAAAAGAGTTCTCCTTTCTAGTGAGTCTAGTCAAAGAGATAGCGATCTTAGAGAAGTCTTTAATAAACATCCTGTAATAACCAGTCAGACCTAGAAAACTTTTAACTTCTGCCACGATTGTCGGTTGGCTCCAATTCTTAACAGCTTCAACTTTAAAAGGATCGACAGCGATACCCTCTCTTGAAATAATATGGCTGAGGAAAGAGACCTCCTTTAGCCAGAACTCGCACTTGCTAAGCTCTGCGTAAAGTTTATGCTCTCATAGTGTCTGTAAGGCTATTCTTAAGTGCTCTTCATGTTCCTCCTTAATTTTAGAGTATATAAGAACATCATCAATGAAGATGACCACAAATCGGTCGAGATAAGGTCTGAAGATATTATTCATAAGTTGCATAAATGCTGCCGGGGCATTGGTTAACCCGAACGGCATTACAATGAACTCATAGTGGCCATATCGACTTCAGAAAGCCGTCTTGTGTATGTCTTCATTTTTGATCTTGAGCTGATGATAATCCGATCTGAGGTCTATTTTAGAGAAATATTCTGCTCCCGAAATTTGATCAAAGAGCTCGTCGATACGCGGCAACGGATATTTATTCTTGATAGTAAGTTGGTTCAATCACCGGTAGTCGATACATAGCCTGAGAGATCCATCCTTCTTTTTGACAAATAAAATTGGCGCATCCCAAGGGGATGTGCTAGGTCGAATGAAACCCTTATCTAATAACTCCTGAAGTTGTCTCTTCAATTCCTTGAGTTCTATGGAGGACATCCTGTAGGGAACTATAGAAACAAGTGCTGCTCCGGGAATGAGTTCAATAGAGAAATTTACTTCCCTTTCGGGTGGTAAACCAGGTATCTCTGACGGAAATACATCGGGAAACTCATTCACAACGGGAATATCTTCTAAGACGATCTCCTTGGACTCGGTAATGATTACGGAAGCAAGGAAAGTTTCATATCCTTGCGAAATGAGTTTACAAGCGTGAAGAGATAAATAATAGCAGGATGTTTCCTATACTTGATGCCAAGGAAGGAAAACCTTGGAAGACTGGGTTTCCGAAAAGAGATAATCCTGTTGCGATAGTTTATATAGGCGTCGTGGTCCACAAGCCAATCTACACCTAAGATAGCATCATAGCCTTCCATGTCAAGACATACAAGGTTTGCTGGAAGATTATGACCTTCTACTATTACCTCACTATCGGGGTAGTAGGTTATAAGTTTGGTTCCGGGACCTAATGGTGTAGTGATTGCTAGGTCCGAAGGTAGAGGAACTGATGAAACTGGCAAGATTTTTACAAAAGCAGTAGATATAAAAGAATGAGAAGCACCAGTATCAAATAACACGAATGCAGGATGGGAACAGACTTGAATGGTACCTTCCATTAACCCATCATCCTTGGGCGCTTCTTCATCATCTATAATAGCATTAAGATGATCCTGTCATTTGCGTCCACCATTAGAAATTTGATCCTTCATGAGGGGGCAATTCGGCATGCGGTGCTCCAGGCTGCCACATCGTAAACAAGCGTCGAGACGCTTCCAGCATTCTTCGGCTGAGTGGCCAAACTTCTCGTAGAAAGTACAGGCCGCCATGACTTACTTTTCTTCTTCTTTAACCTTCTTGTTCTTATGGTAGCCACTACCACTACCGCTCCGGGATCTCTTCTTGCTATCACGGGATTTGTAAGGTTCCGTGATACTAAACTTTCCCTTCTTTTCATGCCGATCAGACCTTCGACTCGGCTCCTCTCCTTTACCTTTAAGTTTTTCGACCTTCTCCAAAGTCCATTCGCATAGAGGTGCCCATTGGACCATCTCCGCATATGTACGGATATTCTGAGCCCCAAGTTGTTGAATAAAGCCGGGCCTCAAACAATCCATAAATCAATTAGCTTTCAATAAGTTAGTACTAACCAAGTGAGGAGCGTACGGTGACAGTCTAGAAAACTGGAGTTCATATTCTGCCACTGACATCATGTCTTGGCGGAGAGAAGCGAATTCCATAGCCTTCCGTTCCTTGACATGCTCGGAGAAGTATTTTGCTCGGAAGAGGGTAAGGAATCCCTCCCAAGTATGTGCTGCATCTTAAGGCGGTGCAGGATTTGACTTCCACCATGTATGAGCATCTTTATTGAGTTGGAACGTAGGAAGACGAACCTTCTCCTGGTCAGCACATTGCATGACCTCAAATATGCGCTTCATTTCATCTATCCAGTTTTCAGCTTCATCTGGGTTAGAAGAGCCTGAAAATCGTGGAGGGTTTAGACTCCAGAAATTACAGTGCAGATCGCCAGCACCCGCCCTTGCGCTGACTTGAGCCATGTTTTGCAACGCTTGTGTGAGACCTGCAATAGTTTGTTGCATTCCACCCCAATCGACACGATGAGCCATTGTAAGAATGAGGTACCTGAGAAGAGTAATGGGTTTGTTATTCTCCATAGAATTTAAAGGAAGTTAGCATTAAAGATATATTCTAAACAACTAGCTCATCCTGGGTTCTACCCAATTCTCACATGGGTTGGAAAATTTCTTCCTTAGTTCATAGGTATGGGTCCTTAAGCCTTGGACTTAGCCTATGACATGCCATATATTTCCTAGAAATAAGTAAGTCCTTAGACTTATGGCTCTGATACCACTCTAACTGTCACGCCTCGAGCATTTGATACAGCGGAAGGAATATCGGAACGTGAATAGCCGGCATGGTAAGCCTCTCGCAAGCAAGTAATCAGAGCGCAAGACAATCACATAAAGTAATTGCACAAGCCATTCACTTAAACCTTCATCTTTATTTCATATAAATAACCATCAATACACATAAGATCTTTGACACTTAACATTCTTACACCATAGACTCAAGAAAACAAAAATTTACATAATGACTTGGCTAGACATTAGAAAACTAAGGCTTCTCTCGTCCACATGACCTTCAATTGCTCTCAGACCCGCTACTTGTATAATCCGAATTCGATTCACTAGTCCTTCCTGAAACATTGAGAAAGTAGGTAATGAGCACACTTGCCCAGTAAGTATCTTCGTATCAACATGATGGCAATCTTAAAGTGATTAACATTTTTAGCTCTAGAGAAAGCTAAATCATGCGAATACGGTGAAACATGCGAATAGAACCAAAATAGCAAGATATGGTCAAGACGAGATATGAGAATATGACTGAGCAAGTATATAACAAGAATATAACCTTGGCCTTTCCACGAACACGAATGTAACAAGAATGCACTTTTCATAACCTTAAAGGCTATGCACTAGAAAGTCATGTAACATGCAAGAATGTACTTTTACTTTGCAAGTACTTCGTGAATATTTGTGGATCTTCACTTATTTATAAAGAAAGTACTCTCAGCGCAATGCGATGCCAGTGGCATCATACCCCATGGTTTATAATATGTTTCCGATAATCAGCCGAGGGGACTAGCATAGAGCCCTTGAACACAATCAGTGCTCGAACTGCATCTTCAAGTATAAATCAAGCTACTTTCACAAGTATAACAATAATGTTGTCCAATAATGTAACAATTTTTAACAATAGTCAATGGAAGAATGCACCAAATATGAATATAAGAATTCAAGGAGTGCATTTAATAACTAAGTCATGCTACAGAGAAAATTCGGCAACATAACAGTACATTCATTAACTTTCCAAAATTTATTTAGATAGCCTTTTCGGAATAAAGTGACATGTTCTAGATAATCAATAGACCATCTGGAATCATAGGAAAAATCAACCCTTGAGTCTAACCACGGGTTAATCAAACTCTGGAATCAAGTAGTCGTTTACTGGACGGTTTCTTGACCAGGCGGTCATGTACTGGACCGTTTGGAACCAGAACTCAGAAAAATACCGGTAAGTGCTCTCTAGATAATTGGGCTTTAATGGTACAACCAGCTCGACGTCCTAGTGGGAATCCCAGGCTCATGGAGACTTATGGAGGCCTTGAAAAAAGATCACCTAGTCCCTTGGAAGGAATATCCAATGGAGAGGTTTTCAAGTTCAAAAATGTGTACGTGAAGTGTCAGTGTGTAACTAATGACAACATATCGAGATATGTGCCATGTACTTACAAAATGGACTTTAGATAAGAAAAAAAATCGTGATAAAACAGTGATCAAAGAAGTCCATAATCTTTATGAAAACGTGCCTATAAATACAAGAGTATAAGTTATTGGCCATAAAAATAACATAGGTTAACGACTCAGGAGGTGAGTAAGTCAACTCAGTGAAAAACCCTTCTGACTAAGCACAAAGGGGAAAGTCGACCCGAGGCTCACACCAAGTCAACTCCTAACTATCTAGAAACCTAGATATCGCCTTTTTCCAAGAACAAGTCGACTCAGTGAAAAACCCAATCGACTCAAAATGGTGCTCTAGCAGATTTCGAACAAGGCCACCCAATCATGTGGCCACCCACTCTAGGTCAACAGCATAAGGCTTCAGGACACATGCTTCAAGATCCAAAAAGGTCCTAGGATAGAGATATGTCCTTTTCTTCATGAGATAGTTAGAACACCTTTTTGTGAGAAGGTTCTGTCAGATACCAAAATTGGAAAAAGTCACTTTTGGTTGTCTTCTTTTTCTAGTGGACAAATAAGATTACTCTGGCAAAGATCCAGACAGAAAGTAGATATGGAAAAAGTTCGTGTCCACACTCTCATATATACATGGACCAATCAAAAGAACTTTATTTTTATCTAGTCCAATCAGAGGACAGATCTGAAAAGGTTCTACAACACAAGAAGCTTATTTTATCTAGGACCAATCAAATTGTAGATTTTGAGAGGGAAAAATTTCTATGGTTCTCCTCTATAAATAAGGGCCTTCTGCATGAAGAAAGGCCGTTGCTGCCCTGGGGAAGAAGAGAGCGGGAAAAAAACTTGAGATTGTCTGAGCCTGTAGAAGAAAATCTGTGAGAAGAAAAGAAAAGAGTGGAGCAGCCCAGCAACGGCCTTTCTGGTGAAGCCTTGTAGCTGGCCTAAGCTTGAAGAGAAGAACTTCAGATCTGAGTTCAGATATGTAGATACAGCTTCATGACTTCGATCTGAAGCTACAGTTGGTTTCTCAGCTTCGTTTTACCTTTTCTTTTTTAAACTCTATCTTTGTTTCTCCGTGTGCAGTGCTATTTTGACAGTATTGTCCGGTGCTCTATTTTAGAGACCGGAGTGGCCTTTGGCTGCTGTGCAGCCGTGTGTGTTTGTGGGGAGTTGTCCTCGTGTTTTGCTGCAACTTTGCAGCAAGTCTTATTTTTGTTTTTGTTTTTCCTTTAGGGCTCATCCCCGTCTATTCTTGTTGCATTTTGCAGCGTGTATGGGGCTTGTCCCCGTGTGATTGCTGCGTGTAGCAGCATGTGGGGTTCGTCCCCGTGTGGAAGCTGTGAATCAGCTAGAAGCAGTGAATCGGCGGAAAGCTCTAAATCTGCGGTAAAGCTGTGAATCATCGGTGAGGATTGTGTCCTCGTGTGGAAGCTGTGAATTAGTGGTCAAGTTGTGTATCAGCGGTTGTAGGGGACTTGTCCCCGTTGCTAAATTTGCATCGTGGTAAAGTCTCACCGGGTTTGGTGAGGGGTGGACGTAGGTCTGCGAGTTTGCAGACTGAACGACTTTAAAAATCCTTTATGTAATGGGCTGAGATTTGTGCAATTGTTCCTTCTCCTCTATCACCCATTCACAAGATGGTTTGATGATTATCATGTTTTCTGTCTTGGTTATTTGAGTTCCAGCATTCTCAGCATTGTGCTCATACATGTACTCACTGGGTGTTCAAACCAGGCTCAGTGTGAGCCATCTTTTGATGAGCGCTCTCTTTATTCCTTGTGTGTGTTATTTCTATTTGGTTTGACATAGCTTGTTAGGGAACATTAGTGTTCCTTTGTTCTGCATTTCATTAAGTGATCGGATTAATTTTAAATTGGGCATTGTTTCTAAAAGGATCTACTCACCCCCCTCGAGATCCTATTGACGCACCCAATAGAGATGGTTTGACGATCTCGATCATCTTCCACCTCAAGTGGGAGGGGAGGGAGCAATGGGATGGGCTGTAGTTCCTCCTCTTTGTCATCTACTTCGAGGACATGAACATTTGTTTAAGTTTCCAAGTATATGTATATTGATCATATGTCTGGTTATGTCATTTAATTTTTATAGCCATGAGTGGGAGGGAAGAGGGTCATGGGAGTGGATCTAGAGGCCCCTCTTTGTCACCTACTCTGGTGATAGGTACGTGTATTAAAGTTTCCAGCTATATGCATATTCATAATATGTCTACTTATGTTAGTTAATTCTTACAGCCTCGAGTGGGAGGGAGAGAGTCAGGAGAGGGGCTTTTGAGGCTCCTCTTTGCCACCATCTCCGAGGACATGTATGTCTATTCAAATTTCTAGTTATATATGTATAGATAATACATTCTATTTATGCCATGTTATTCTTATAGGCCCGACGCACCAGTTGTGTACGATACACCACTGCCACCATCAACTAATATAGGTATCTTTTGATTTAGTCTCATTTTAATTCAATAATTTTATATAAAAAGTTGATTAATTATGCCAATTATGATTACCGTAGTACTTATTTTCATTTCTATTTTACTTGCAGTACACGCCGGGGAGAGCTCCCAGCCTGCCCATGCTCCCCCAGCGATAGATGACGTCGACAACGTACACGGGGCTGATGAGATGGATGTCAATGATGGACGCCAAGAGATCTACATAGAGGACGGGCCAAGGGGTAAGTATATTTCATGAATTATGTTCATTGTCTATCGGTCAATTGTATAATTATCTCTAATTGTATGATTTTTAATTGCAGAAAGAAATTTGGGCCCGAGGGTTCACCCGACATATTACCAACATGATCAGGCAATTTTTTCCTGAGGGGGTAATCTAGTGCAAGGATTTCTTGATCGAGGTCAGGATTCATTGTTCAACAAATTCATGGTATACAATTTAATCTTTTAAATTACACATTTCTCAACTCTTGATTTTAGTATACTAACTTAATGAATATAAAATTTTTTTGTAGCCGAGGTATCACTTCTGGAGCATGTTGGACGAGGTCAGAGCTAGATATGTTTGGGAATATGTTGCAAAAAATTGATTGACTAATTCACTGAATAAAGCTCAGGAGAAGGGGAAAAAGGCAGCGGGGACGGATGATGCAGAGGTTCGGAAGGAACACGGCCCTAGATGGCTGAGAGGGGAGACTTGGAGCTCTATGTGTGAGCAATAAAAGGATGAGGGGTGGAAACAAAAGTCCCAGGCCGCAAAAGCAAACTGTGCCAAAGAGCCACAAGCATATGTGCATATGAGCAGGTTTGTCAATTTTGCAACCCAAAGATATAGTTTCGTAAGTAATATTTGTGATTTTGTTGTATTTTATTTGCATTTAATTCTAAAGCAACTCTTTTATATGATTTCTAAAATAAGCACAAGAGCTCCACCGCGAACCTCAGTACAAGGAGGTGTTTGAGAAAACTCACAAGAAGAAGAAGAAGGATGAATACATCTTGAAAAAATCTCAAGGGGTGTTAGTAAGTTTATCTCCATATAGATATTTTTTAATTTTAAATATGAATAATTAATATGAAATTTAAAATTCTTTTCATTCAATTTACAGGAGAAATACTGGAGATGGATGGTGGAGAAGTATGAGGTGGACACCACGCAACATCTGGAGATAGATCGGGAGTTGTGGATAGAGGTAATTGACCCACCAAAGAAAGGTTGGGTGTACAGTTTTGGGCAGAGCTTGAACTTGGGTAAGGTGACGGCATCCTCCAGGGTTCAAGCCACGCTAGGACTAGCACCTTCACTACGAGCCTCCCCAAATATGCGAGCGATACCTGAGAGGTCATCATAGTGGAGATGGATATGTGACTCATAACTCAGGAGTTGCACCTCACGCAGATGATAGTGAGCATGATGACCCCCCTTTACTCTCATATGGGGATGCATCCTCCTCAAGGAGCATCATCATCCTCATCACAGCCCCCTCATGTGAGTACCATACTTGTTACACTTTTTAATTTGTAAAATTTGACTTATAATTCTATTATTTACTTGAAAGGAATTTAATTGAAATCTAAGTTAGTTGAAAATAACCCCTTTAGGATAAACCAAAAAAGTCGAGTTCGGGGGTCCAATATTTGAAATACCAGTCTGATCGACGTGTTGATTGTTCCAACACGATTGGAGAGATGAGAGTGACTTGTGGGATCAGTTGACAGAATCCAAATTTGATTCTCGATTTATGCTCAATGCTCAAATCACCTATTTATAAATTAAGTTATTTTAAAACCAAATATGTCAGATTCTAGAGAGTCAAAAATTTGAAATATCGATCAGATTGGTGTGCCGATTATTCCAAAACGACTGGGATGGTGGGAGTGACCTGTAAGAGTTGAAGGAATCCAAATTGAATTCTTGATTTGGGTTCAGCGCTCAAATCACTAATTTATAGATTAAGTTAGTTTAAAACTAAAGGTCAGATTCTAGGGGGTCGAAAATATGAAAAATCAGTTCGATAGGTGTGCCGATTGTTTCTACATGATTGGGGTGGTGAAACTGACTTGTGAGAGTTTATAGAATCCAAATCAGATTTCTAGTTTGGGTTTGGCACTCAAATCATCCACTTATAAATTAAGTTAGTTTAAGCCAAAGTTGTCGGTTTCGGGGGGTCGAAAATCTGAAATATCGATCCAATCTGTACGTCAAATATTCCAACACCATCGGAGCGATGAAAGTGACCTGTGAGAATTGATAAATTTTAAATCAGATTTCTGGTTTGGACTCGGCACTGAAATCACTCACTTATGAATTAAGTCAGTTTAAAATCGAAGAAGTCCGGTTCAGGGGGTCAAAAATTTGAAATACCGGATCGATCGGTATGTTGATTATTCCAATATGAGTGAAACGGTGAGAGTGACCTGTAAAAACTGATAGAATCCAAATCGGATTCTCAGTTTGGGTTCAATGCTCACATTACTCGTAAGTTAGTTTAAAACCAAAGATGTCGGGTTTGGAGAGTCAAAAATTTAAAATACTAGTCCGATCATTGTGCCGATTGTTCTAACACAATCGGGGTGGTGAAAGTGACCTATGAAACGAACCAAGTCCAAATAAGAATTCTTATTTTTAATTTCAAAGATGTTATTTACTTCAATTTATTTATTAAAAAATATATTTCATATATGCACATCTATTATTCTTTTATTTTTCTTTTTTAATATAGGAGGATCCTACTCCACATCCATGTGACTGCGACAGGGGAGACGATGACGTGAAGGGAACACTTGACATTTCTTGATTTATTTTGGACCAATAATGTAAACATATTGTAGCTTTTAAACAGTATATTTGAATGATTTTGAAAGTTATTTTAATGATAAAAGTGCGTATTTTCCATTTTTTATTGTGTGTTTGATGTACGAGATTTTTTATTTTTTTCTATGTCAAGTGATTTTTTATATTTTAAATAATAATATTTTAAAAAATAATTAACGATGGACTGCCCATTGCTAATTGAAATGAGAAAAGAGAGACTAGCGACGGATTAACAGTAGATTAGCGTGGGATTATCTTAGCGACGAAAAATATTACGTCTCCAATCAGTCGTTAAACGAAGTAAAATTAGTGACAGAGACTTAGAGACGGCTTAATTTATCACTATTCTATCTCTATTTAGCGACGAATTAGTGGCGGATTATATTTGCGATTGAAAAAGATTTCGTTTCAAATCTGTCACTAAACGAGATAAAATTAGTTACGAATAATCATACTCATAGATGACTTAATTCATTGCTAATTCATATTTATTTAGCGACGTATTAATAATAAAAATTGTCCTCTAAGACGTCATGAATTAGCAACAGATCCTAATCTATCATTAATTAACGAGTAAATTTCAATGACCAAAATTATATAATTAATCTATCGCTAATATGTCACAGAACTCTACCCATTTTATTGTAGTGAAAGATGCATCTTCCTTTGTTATCCCGCGCAATGAAGCCTGTTCCCCCGGTTCCTTCCTTAATCTCTTGAGCTCTGTCAGAATTTAGCTTCAACAAGCCTTCTTGGGGTGCCACCCAGCACACATTGGATTTTCTATGAAGTTCTGCAACTCCTAACCAGCTGCCTGTGCTATGTGGGACACTTGTAACCGTCTTCGCCTGTAAACAACACTTAGCTAGTGCAATTACCACCTTTCTTCATAGCTCAATTCACCTTCGAACACCCATTCGTTCTTGCCCTTCCAGAATTGAAACAAAGGTCAGACTCACCACAATTTGTATGTAAAAAGTCGTCTGATTCTTCTTATATTTTCCTGCTTCACACCGACTCTAAATTGAGGCTTGGCCTCAATTTGGTAAAGGCTTAGCACAATATATAGTGAGTTAACTCAAGTCGATTAAATTATCTCAAGATTAACTCATTTTTACTTAATAAGAGGAGAGTTAACTCATAAATGAGGAGAGGAGAGTTAATCTACTTTTAAATCAGCGTGATCTAATAGACAGCGGCGGGTTAACTCGATAATAATGACAGTTAAAATATCACATTTGACTCTCCCTTTTAATTTTTTTCTCATAGTTACTCCGTCACGATTCATTTTATTATTTTAAACTTTATAAATATTTATATTAGATTTTATTAAATACTATTTTTAACCCATAGTTACCCGTCTACATGACCTTTCTTCGCAGCTCAATTCACCTTCGAACACCCATTTCGTTCTTGCCCTTCCAGATTTGAAACAAAGGTCAGACTCACCGTAATTTTTCTGTAAAAAATCGTCAGATTCTTCTAATGTTTTCCTGCTTCACACCAACTCTAAATTGAGGCCTAACCTCAACAGAGGGTTAGCACAATAGTGAGTTAACTGATCAACTCCATTAAATTAACTTAGGATTAACTCATTTTTACTTAATAATAAGAGAAGAGTTATTTCGGAAGTGAGGAGATGAGTTAACTAACCTAATTTTCATCTTAGTATGATTTAATAGGTAGTTAATTAACTCGATAATAATGAAAATTAAAATATCATATTTGACACTCTCTCTTTTTTTGAATTTTTTACCCATAGTTACAACGTCACTATTTATTTTATTTTTTAAAAATTTTAAAAATATTTTTAGTAGATTTTATTAAATAAATATACCATCAAAAAATACATTTTTGATAAAAAAATATTATTACTATTACTAATTAAAATTTGAAAGTAAATAATATTACTTTTTACAGGTAAAAGTTGCTGTTAAATTTTAACTTTTTAATTTTTTAATTTTTAAAATATTTTAAACAATTTTATAAAATAAGTATACCCTCAAAATAATAGAATTTTTAATAAAATACATCATTAATACTACTAATTAAAATTTAAAAGTGAATAGTGATGTTTACAATAAGAAGCTACTATTTTTTTTATTTTTTTATTTTTTAAATTTTCAAATATTTAAAATATATTTTATAAAATAAATATACCATTAAAATAATAAATTTTTAATAGAATACATCATTAATAGTATTAATTAAAATTTAAAAGTGAATAACGCTAATATTTACAATTCAAAGTTACTGTCCTATTTAAAGTTTTTATTTTTATTATATAAATATTTTTAATAGAATCTATTAAATACATATACTATCAAAATAATAATTTTTAAATTAAAATATTTCTTTTACTAATTACAATTTAAAAGTGATAAACAACAATGTTTATAGTTAAAAATTACTGTTCACTTTGAAAATAATATTACTAATTACAATTTAAAATTGATGCATTTCATTATTTACAAATAAAAGTTAATGTCCATTTTAAGTTTTTTATTTTTTTTAATTTTTGTAAATATTATTAATAAATTATATGAAATAAATCTACCGTCAAAATAATAAAATTATTAATATTAATTTTACTAAAAAAATTTAAAGAGTGATAAATTTTAATTTGTATAATTAAAATTAAACTTTTAAATTTTTAATTTTTATAAATATTTTTAATATATTTTATAAAATAAATATATCTTTATAATAATAAAAATTTTGATAAAAACTATCGTTGATGTTAGTAACTAAAGTTTAAAAGTGACAAAATATTTTTGTTACGTTACTATTTATAATTTACTGTTATTATTTGAATGTGGCAAAAAGAGTAGCACTTGCTAACGGTGGGAGGGATAAGTTAACCCAACTCCGTAGAGAGGTGGGTTTCAAAACCTGGGATTAACCGTGAAATGACTCATTTTTTGTCCCAATTATCTTATTCCGACCATCAAAGCACGTACATGGTTAACTCTAGTGTCTTGTGCATAAGTCTCACTTTGGTATGGAGTTAGGTTAAAGGTGGGATAACTCAACCCGATTAAAGTAATCCAGAGTTAACTCATTTTTAATTTGGTAGGATGGTAGTTAATCGGGGAGTAAGGATGTGGGTTAACCTACTTTTAATCTAGTATGATTTGATAAATAGTAAGTTAACCCAGTAATAATAAGAGAGAAATAGCATTAATTATGAGAGAGAGACACATTTTATTGAGTATTTATTGAGGATAGGAGGTTAACCCACCTTAACTCACCTCTGGGTGTGGATTTCAAAATTCAGAAATAACCCTGGGTTAGTTCTTAACCTAAATCGATTAACATTAACTCTTTATCAAAGCACAAAAAAATTTATCCCGGAGTTAACTTAGAGTTAATCCTGAGATAAACCGATACCAAAGTGAGACTTAGTGATAAGTAGTTTTGAGCGTTAGGTAGAAAGGTAAACTGATCCCCTCCCCAACCCCTCCACCAACCCAAAATGTTGAAACTTCCATTTTGATCGTAAGATGTTTTACTTTATCTACAAAAAAAATAAATCAAAATAGATGTGCTGATCATTATCCATAAAAGATTTTAATTATAAGTTTTCTCCTATGCAGAACAGATTCTGTTCTCTTCCATAATGAGGCTCGTCCCCGTCAGTGGGCCACCTACAACCAAAAACCCAGAGTGGCCCCAACACCCACCCAACCCGGATTGCATCACCGGATCACGCAATTAAGAACGATGAGAAACCGACCAATAACCCCCAACATAGATTCTTATTACAGTCAATTCTTAAAAAAAAAAAATAGAAACCTAGATGGATCATCCAAGAAATAAAAAAAAGCTCAATGATTACTCAGCCATTTTTCATCTTACTTTTTTCCATCGAACTGTCTGATCGGATCCGGGTCTCAAATGGACGTAGCCACCTAGACAGGGCCCCGTGGGGAGTCCGCCCTAACATGGCAACGTGCGAGCCATTCGAGAGAGAGAGAGAGAGAGAGAGAGAGAGAGCAGGCGCATCACTTGGAACCCCACCACCCACGCGACATGCTCCAATCTTTTGTTCGAACACTTTCATCATATGTGCAAAAATGGACCAACAATTCCAACAAAAATATAAGTAGAGAAGAATCATATCATAATTTAACTCAGGCTAAACAATGCCATCGTTATTTACAGGGACGAAGGCCGCCTCAGATTTATCCCCAAAAAAATGCAAAAAAAAAGCAAGAAAACCTTTTGATCTATAGGGATGACCCCCCCCCCCCCCGTAAGAAGGAAGCTAGAAGCCCGAGTGCAGAAAGGAGAGGCCAGTTAGTAGTAGAACTGGAACTCCCTCCTCCAATCTTCTGGGCATGCGCGCGCTCTCTCTCCCTCTCTCTCTCTCTCTCTTATCTTCTCCGTGGCCACCTCCCTTCACAATCCCAAAGAACAGGACGCAGTCAAACTCGTACACGTACCCCTTCCCTCCTTCCAGATGACCTCATCAGAACCGTCTTTTTTACAGCTTCTCCGCTCATACACGGGGAATGGCTATCAACATAGATATAAATTTTATATATCACTGTAGAAATGGGTGAGGGCCGTGGAGAGGGGGGAGACGACGCCGGCGGGGCATCAATTCCCCGAAATGCCCCCGGCCAGCTCTCAGAATTACCAAGCCGGAACGCCGCCGCCGCCGCCGCCGCCGGCGGCCTCCCACCGCTCCCGGATCGATCAGATCAGGTTAGTTCCGCCGGATCTTTGCCCGGCGGCACGGCCCACTTCACCAGACCGAGGACTTCTCCGGCAGGCCCCGCAGCAGCGGGAGGGACTCGTGCCAGGTGCTTCCCCCGGCGTGACAGCTGGACGGCGACGAGGAGGAGGCGGCGAGCTTCCGCTGGAAGTCCTCGAGGGTGGAGAACCGCGCGTGGCCGCCGGCGTTGAGGTGGCGGAGGACCTCCTCGAAGAGGGCCTCGTCGCACGGGATGGAGAGCGGCCCCGGCTGGGCGAAGCCGTACTCCTCCTCGGCCTGCACCAGCAGCTTCCGGAACACCGGGTGGTTCAGGTGCGCCGCCCGCACGACGAACCGCCGGGCGTTGGGCCCCACGCACACGGCCAGGTGCCCCGCCGGAACGTCCGACGGGATCCGCCGCGACCGGGCCGCGGCGGCTGTGGAGGATGAGAAGGCGGCGGCCGAGGCGGAGGCCGTCGCCCGGGCACGCCACCTGCGCGCCATCTGGCGGAGCCTCACAATGCACCGGATCTTGCTGCATTTCGCGGATCCCCCCACCATTGCAACCCTAAAAGCCTCCTCTTCAACCGAGTTCTGGTGGGTAGAGAAAGAGAGAGAGCTGCTGGGGAGGGCAGCAAGAAGCACCAAGAACCAGAGGACTGGGCTGGGGAAGAAGAGCGAAACAGGGGGGGGGGGGCTTGCAACGAAGGGATGCGCGGGGTTCTTATAGAACTGGATTCTGTTAAATGCCCCTGGCATTCGCCGTAATTACGGATAGGCCAGCAGCTATCCCGGGCAGCTTCTGCGGGTCGGATCGTGTGAACCGACAAGGTTGAACAAGTTATGCCGCCGTTTCCTCTGGGTTTGTCGATCAAAGAAAACAAGGATTACCTAGCATGCCCTTACCACCCATCCTCCTCTAGCATTTGACCTGCGCATCTGACGAAGTAGTAGTTTACACTCAAACCAGAGGTAACTGTCACGACGGGTGAGGGGATCGCCACCGGGCAGCAAGTGGGTGCGAGGAGTACGGTTCGTATGACCGTGGAGTGGAGGTGGAGCCGCTCTGCCCTGTTCTCAGGACTTGCCGGGGGTGATAAAAGAAAGGTCGTTAATGGAGGTGTATTAGTATTAATTTTCGTGATCATCTGGGCCGCCGATGTCCGGGTATCAGTATTAAGTAATAACTGGACCTTGGCCTATCAGTGCTCGGTATATATATGCACCGTGATGCTAGCTACCTCCCCAATGGGACAAGTTTGGGTTTAGTTTAATTACTCCGTAATCAGGGTTTATGTGGATGGTTGGGGGTTTCTTCATGCCGGATGATGGTCTTGATTGATGTTAAAATAGTCTGATTAGAAGACAATAATAAGATAGAATTAAAACAGTGCTTATTTTTTTTGTTTTTAAATCTTATGGTTTGCATGGCATTAAGGGTTGGATAGTAATTAACATTTCCCTTTCTTTCACATTTATTTTGAAAAAAAAGTGCACTTGTAGATCCTTTCGCTTAATTACTTCACCCCAAAAGAAAAATTCTTTTAAACAAAAAGGAGTAGTTAGATTAATGTAAACGTACCCAACACGTCTCGCTACTTTGTTTCAGATGCCTCAAAACAACTTGTACGCAGGTGTGAATGATTCATGTCTACTTTTCCCTTCCGCTGACTACCCCTTTTGACATCATAAAAGAAAGTGTAAAATCAAATAGTTTTCGATCTGGCACCGTTTCAAAAGCGTCGGAAATATTCAAACTTTTATTGCAATAACAATTAACATACGTCCGTGCTAATCCCATATAGCCAATATTTGGACTTTAAATAGAATTGGAGCCTTTACTTTTATATCCTTTAAACAACAATTAACCCCCCTCCCCATAGAATGCACTATACTGTGCTTTCATTTTTCACCTTCTATCCTTTGACGACATGAATGCATGCCCGACTCCCGACTCCCGACTCCCGACTCCCAAATCTATTAATTAATCTATTAAGTGGTACTTCTCGATCGCCAATCTCCGTGAGCCAACTGCAACGACGTGCCTACCTTGTCCCCTGCCTCCTTTATTATCCTCGAAGAAGAAAAGAAACGCTACATGCATGTACTTATCCATCTAAGCTGAGGTTCCGAGATCGTACGTACTCTTAGGTCCTCTTTGACGGTCGAACACGATTACCGTGTTAGACTCTTTGAGGTCGAATACGGTAATCGACTCTGGGTAAAGGCGGTTGTGTGAGAGGAAGGTGGATCTTTCTCTCACTTCGGTTAGCGTATGTCTCAACTAAGTCTCGACAATTCGATTATCCAAGCGGGCCTTAACGAATAAAAAAAAATCTTCATATATATATATATATATATATATATAGAGAGAGAGAGAGAGAGAGAGAGAGGGGTAAATTAGTGGCCCAATGAACATACGATTGAGAGCGGTCCAATCAGGTCCAACATTACCCAAACAGGTCGAGCTCTCCAAGTGACAGTCCCAATAACAGGCCCACTTATCTTGAAGCCCAAAATCACTCTGACCTATACTTCCTAGGCGGCCTCTAGGCCCGGAAGTCCGAACAACCGTCGAGTAGGGAAAGTCCAAACAGTGCCCGATCGTGCGCTACGACCGATCGGAGAAAGCCCAAGCGGTGCCCGAGCGTAACTGAATGAGGAGATATCGCGAGTCGATGAAAGGGGAGACAAACGACTAGGCCTGAAACGGCCGAGTAATACCCCCTATACTCTCTTTCTTCTCTGAACTCCCTACGGAGGAAAACACTATATAAACCAAGGGAAACCATCCAATAAGGTAAGAAGGTGATCCTGAGCACTCAACACCACACCCACTGGTGGAGAGCGATCTCGTGCCTCTCACTCTTTCTCCTACTCCCTTTCCACCTACACTCTATCACCTCGCGGACTAAAGCATCAGAGGATTTTCCCCGGGATCTCAACCCTAGGCACCTCTGACCTGTTTCCTGCTTTGCAGATCCTCAATCGTGGTAACAACGACACAGGCTTGTCCAGGATCGTGTGGCTCAGAACACAACTCGAGATCACCCCTCTTCATCTGGCGCCATATGTGGAAAATGAACAAAGAGCCAATATGGTGCGAAGAAGTTCCGGTAGGAGAAACGCCGGCGAAAAAGGGAAGACACCGACAGTCAAAGAGAGGGAGCCCGCGCCCTCGCACTCTTCGACGGCCGCCCCCTCTAACAACCACGCCAACAACCTGAAGTCCCACGATCAATGACACCCAAGAGGGGGGGTGAATTGGGTAATTACAGAAACTATCAAAACTATTTTCCGATTTAAAAACACTCACATGGTGAGGGCTACAAACACAAAGGGGTCAGTCGAAGAACAGATTTGAAGCTAGCACCAACAATCTTATTCAGAGGTTCTTTGGTACCGGACGGAGTTCAGGAATCCAAGGATTCTCTCATGCAAGATATTTTCCTTCTGATGAGACTGACCACATCAGTCAGAGGATACCTTTCGATATATCACAAGATATTCACAGACAGATTGATGAACCGAGATTCGAGCAAGCGTCCGATGCACACACAAAGCTAGCGAAGTAGAGCAGAATAGAGATAGAAGAGAGGGATCAAACCATACAAGGGACAATAATTTTAAGGTGGTTCGGATACAACAGCAGCAACCTACGTCCACCCCTCACAAGGTGAGGAACCACACACTATCTTGTATAGGATTACAAGATCAACACCACCCACATAAACACACGTGAAAGATGTAAAACCCTTACAAGGATGCTGAACCACACACACATACACACACGAAAGAGAAAAACACTAAAAGATGTACACACGTACACGGATCTATGAGAATCCACACACACAAGGGATTGCAAAAAGGCAAGAAGGCAAAAATCAGTTTGAGCACAAATTGAGAATGAATAACAAGGAGTAAGAACACAAGACAGCTCCCCCTTAATGAATGACGAAGATTCAGGATGAAGCTTCCTCTGATCTTGATCTATGCTTGATTTGGATGAATATTTGAACTTGAACACCTCTGATCTTTGATGAAGGATTCCCTCGGATCACTGTTCACGTGAACAGTGCAGACACTCTCCTCTTGTTCTATCACTTCAGCATTAGGGTTCTCTTACCCCTTGAATGAGATCTTTTATAGATCTAGGAAGGGCCTGGGACATGTGCCAGACCAGATCCACAATTCACTCCTTGAAAGCTGGACTTTTCCTTAAACAATTGGGGGAGATAGACTTCACTCGAGCTTGGACAAACAAGTCAACAAAGGGGGCTTTCGAGGCTACCGGTTGACCGGAACCAGGGGGCTGATCGACCTAAACCTGTAACAGATAGGACTTTTTGATTCTGGAAAAACCGGTCGACCTAAATGGCAGGGGCGGTCGACCGGAACCTGTAAACCGTTGATCTCTTGAGTTCTGGGAAAACCGGTCGACCTGAAATCCAGGGGCGGTCGACCTAAAACCTGTAACATTGAGAAATCTTCAATTCTGAAAAAACTGGTCGACCTTCCTTTGAGAACTGGTTGACTGAAATGGTCCTGGCATGCAGAAATAAGTTGTTAGCCTAGTAAAAAAATATCAGAGCATAAATGTCATTAGATGAAAGATCGCTTCATGCAATACGGAGTTAAAGATAGATAACTCAGTATAACTCCATGGGAAGACATTTATGCATTAGCCTCCTTTGCACGTGCTTGAAACCAATAACACGGACGACGATGAAAACATAACCCTGAGTTTTGTTATCATCAAAATTATTCGAGGAGACTCAACAATCTCCCCCTTTTTGATGATGACAAAACAAGAATAAAAGTGTGTCAGGGGTGATAGAATTCTTCAAGCAAAAATCACCCCAAACAATCCAACCAAAACCATTTCAACCATTCATATACGCTCGATGTTGGAGATGTAATAAAAGATAAGAGAAGTGACCAAAATAGATAACAACATCAAGTGCCTGGCATTGTTTCATTTCAAGGTTGGAGTACATGACAAGGTGCAGATGCAAGTCCTAAATGCAAATGCAAGGACACAAGACTCACAAAATGCAAACGAACGCAGTGCCAAAAGGCATACAAACATACAGACACACAGGCATACAGCAGACATAATATAGATAGATAGACAAGGAAGTAGCTACTTCTCCCCCTTTGACATCAACAAAAAGGAGAGTGGGATACAGAACGCGTGGACTTGAACGACACAGTGGGGACACAAGGTCAGCTAAGAAGCAGGTTGATCAGGCGTCCCCTCAGCAGCATCATCACCCAAAGCACCGACGCCATCACGAGCAGCAGGAGCAGGAGGCAGACGATCAGAAATTCCATGGAGAAGGTCATCATAATGAGACAACTGTGAATGCATGTGAAGAAGGGATTGATTTGTAGTCCGAAAATGCTTCACAGTTATCTTCGTGACTGGCAAAAAGGGTGGCCAAGTGGAGAGAGATGTCATCCAGAGCAAGGGAAACACCATCCATTCGTTCAGTCATAGTGCCCATGAATGTGTCCATCCGGTCAAGGGATGAGTGAATCCGAGATTCCAAGCCTAAGACACGACCCTCAAGAGTCTCATAGTCCGCCCTAGTGGGAGGACCAACACCCGGAGTGGAGGACTCCCCTTGAAAAAATTGTGGAGGAGGTGGCATCTCATGGTCCGCTGCCTGTACGGGAGGCTGATCCTCCGCCTGAACTGGAGGGGGTGCATCCCCAAGGTCCGGCTGGTCCGGCGGTAACGGTGGAACTGCAGCTGGAGCAAGCTGGGTGACATATGTGGGAACATCTCTAGTAAGCTCACCATCATCACCCCAGTAGTATCCAAGATCGAAGAAAATCTTGTGTTCATTATAGATATCATCCTGTCGAACTGGGAGTGATCTTTCGTTTGTCAAGTCTATCCCAGCATAGAGAAAAACACCCGTCAACTGTGTAGCATAGGGTAAGGACCGGCTCAAGTTGGTGCGGCAAGAACTGATCAAATGTGTCATGAGTCGACCCATATTCACTAAATTTGCATTCATGATATGGTAAAAGAGGAACTTATGGACTGCTGTGACTTCATTGCGACTGCCACTTTTAGGATAAATCAAGGTAGTGATCATGTGATGTAGAATGCGCTGCAGCGGTGGGAAGTAGTTGGCGTTCAATTGAAGGCGATTACTGACACCTTGAACAAAATCACACTCTGTCATGAGGAAGAAAGTATCTGGCATTTCATCATGCCCACACGATATGTCGGCACCCCAGTCCGAGACTCCCAAAGCAAGTTGGAAAAGTTCAGGTGCAATATGTATCTCCATGGCCTGAACAAAGGTATACAACTCTCCATTTCTCGCAACCAAGTTTCCATAAAATTCCTGGACTAGGTTCGGATAGTACCTAGTGTATCGGGATGCAAAGTCTATCCAACCATCCTGAACGGCAAAGAGAGCAAACAAATCTGGCAAAAGCTCAGTCACCTCCTGAAAGTCAACCAGGCGAGGGTTGATGATGGGCCGAGGAGGCAGACGGACTGCTGGACGTGGTTCCGGTGCCCTCTGTGGACGAGCTGGGGCCTCCCTTCTCTGGCCGCTGGCTTCCCCTAGATTGGAACGCCGAGAACTCCGTCGGGGCGGCATCGTTGGCTAGAAAACCGGCGGTGAAGCCCTTCGAAGAGAAGGAGTTCGTCCCTTGGTAGGGGGATGGACGAATGGAGCACTCTTGAATCCCTGGAGGATACTTCCCAAGCTCTGGAGTCGGGGAGAGAGGGTTGCGGCAGCACGGACGACAGAGGAGAATGCGTCCCGGAAGTATGACAGATCTGTCGGAGCTAGTGCGGATGGAGGAGGGATGGAGATTTAGGCTAGTGGAAGAGAGGGTGTGTGGTCTAGGGTTTAGATGAGGTGTTGGAAGGAAGATAGGAGGGATTGAATGAGAAGAAAGGGGGTGAGGACCCTTTAAGAAAGAGGGCGGTCGGATCCCGGTTGGGCCGGTTCGCCGGTTTCGGTCGACCGGGACTGGTGGGCCGGTCGACCGGAATGGTCGATTGCCCCCAAAACGGCTGAATAAGGGGAATGATAACCATAAAGTCTCCAATGCTGCTGCCTCAAGTGAACTCCTTGCACTAGAAGGTATAAAATCCCCCTTTTTTTCTTTCCTTTTATATATATATATTTTTTATTATTTGGGGAAAAAGAGGATGACTTCTAACGAATCAACTAATGAGGTTGGTCTGAAGGCTCCCCCTCAGTTGCTGCCCAGTGACCCCATGTCATTTGTCCACATTTATTAGTCAAGGAGTAATTGGTTCTAGAAATAATTCAAGGAGGGGTATATAAATACATATACAATCACGCAGGCAGGAAAATATCATACAGAAAAGAATACACACACACAATAAGATGATGCATGACTCACTATCTACCCTCAATGTTCCTGATATGCATCACTCATTCTAATGCAGACTTAAAGATGTATGCTTTCACCCTTGCACATGCCAAGTTCCCTTCTAATCTTGTTGAATTGCTCTGATTTAATGGCTTGGTGAAGATGTCGGCCAGCTGGTTATGGGTATCAATAAAATGCAGCTCGAAAACTCCCTTGCCTACATGATCTCTTAGGAAGTGATGACGAATGTCTATATGCTTGGTCCTAGAGTGTTGACCAAGATTTTTTGACAAGCTGATAGCACTAGTGTTGTCACATAAAATTGGAACACAGTTTATTACAACATCCAAATCAAGTAATTGATTTTTGATCTAAAGTACTTGGGCTCCACAACTTCCGGCGGCTACATACTTAGCCTCGGCTGTTGATAAGGCTACTGAATGTTGTTTCTTGGAGGCCCACGAAACTAGGCACCCGCCAAGAAATTGACAGTACCCACTAGTACTTTTTCGATCGACAATACAACCAGCATAATCGGCATCGGTATATGCAATCAAGTCATATGAACTGCCGATTGGAAACCACAAGCCAAAGTCTAGAGTGCCAATAAGATACCGAAAAAATCGCTTAACAGCTATAAGATGGGATTCCTTTGGGCAAGATTGAAAGCGAGCACATAGGCACACACTGTACTGAATATCTGGGCGGCATGCTGTTAAATATAGTAGTGATCCGATCATACCTCGGCATAGTGTGGGATCGACTGGTTTACCATTTTCATTTTTGTCCAACTTGGTGGTTGTGGCCATCGGAGTTGACATGGGTTTTGCTTCTGCCATCCCAAATTTCTTCAGCAGCTCCATCGTGTATTTGGCTTGGTTTATGAAAATCCCTTCGGACGATTGCTTCACCTGCAGTCCAAGAAAGAATGTTAGTTCACCCATTAGACTCATTTCAAACTCGCCCTGCATCATTCTTGCAAATTCATCACACAAGCCGTTGTTAGTGGCTCCAAAAATTATGTCATCAACATACACTTGAACCACCAATATTTCTTTACCTGATTTTTTAGTGAAGAGTGTTTGGTCAACATTACCTCTTTTGAATCCATTTTGAGTTAGGAATGAAGTGAGTCTTTCATACCATGCCCTTGGTGCTTGTTTAAGCCCGTACAATGCCTTCTGAAGCTTGTACACATGTCGTGGGTGCTTGGAATCTTCAAATCCTGGAGGTTGTTCTATAAAAACATCCTCCTTGATGAACCCGTTAAGAAAGGCAGATTTAACATCCCATCTGAAACAGTTTGAAGTTTAATGAGCATGCAAAAGACAGTAAAATCGAACTGCTTCTAGTCTAGCCACTGGGGCAAAGGACTCATCAAAATCAATTCCCATTTCCTGGCTATATCCTTTGGCCACGAGCCGTGCCTTATTTCGGACGACCACACCTGTATCATTCAGTTTGTTTCTAAAGACCCACCGAGTCCCTATCACAGGTTGATCTCTGGGATGGGGTACAAGTGTCCACACTTCGTTTCTCTCAAACTGATGCAGCTCTTCATGCATGGCTTGAATCCAGGATTCGTTTCGTAAGGCATCAATGATGTCTTTCGCTTCTTCCTATGAGATGAGAGCTATCAAATCTTCTTCTTCTACTTGCATCAATGAGGCTCTGGTTCTTACTCCATCCTGAGGATTACCGATGACGTTTCCGGCCGGATGATCCTTTAAAAATGTAGAGGTACTTGGAAGGTCGGGGTGCTGTACTTGCTGCTCCTGTAATGCCCTGATTGAAGGGTCTTCACTTTCTTAACCCCTGCTGGACACTTCTTCCTTAGATTCATCCTTAGCTTTTGGTGTTCCAACAAATGTTGAGCTTTTAAAGACTTCTCTTGTATCCACAAGTTGGACAGATTGGTTTGTCAGTTTTGGTTCAGATTCATCAAAAATCACATGAGGACTTTCTTCAACAACTAAAGTCTGTTTATTAAAAACTCGATAGGCTCTAGAATTCAGTGCATAACCTAAGATTATTCCCTTGTCGCTTTTCTCATCAAACTTCCCTAAATTAGACTTACCATTATTCAGAATGAAGCACGAGCATCCAAAGGGTTTGAGATGGGAAATATTTGGTTTCTTACCCTTATATAGCTCGTAGGGAGTTTTCTTTAGGATAGGCCTTACCATAGCCCTGTTGATGATGTAGCATGCCGTACTTACTGTCTCAGCCCAAAAGTATTTTGGTAGAGAGTTTTCACTTAACATGGTACGTGCCATGTCTATCAACGTTCTATTTTTCCTCTCTACAACTCCATTCTGTTGAGGCGCCCTTGGTGAGGAAAAGTTATGTGTGTACCCCTGCTCTTCGCAGAACTCACTGAATTCTTGATTCTCAAACTCACCACCGTGATCACTCTGAATGATAGTGATAGGATAACCTTTATCATTCTGAACTTTCCTGCAAAAGACTTGAAATTCCGCCACGACATCATTTTTATTGGCCAAGAAGAGCACCCATGTAAATCTGGAATAGTCATCAATAATCACAAAACCATAAGATTTTCCTCCTAGGCTGGAAGTCCTAGTTGGACCAAAAAAATCAAGATGCAACAATTCCAGGGGTCTAGCAGAAGAAACAATATTCTTATTTCTGAAGGAGATTCGTGTTTGCTTGCCTTTTGTGCAAGCTTCACAGACTCGATCACTTTCAAATTTTAATTTGGGCAATCCGTTCACTAAATCATGTCTAGACAACTTGGAGATTACTCCAAAATTAGCATGACCCAATCTTCGGTGCCATAACCAAACATTTTCATGATTGTTTGCTAACAGACACAAATCATCACAAGAAACATTATCAATATCAACAGTGTAGACATTGTTATTTCTATTTCCAATGAATTTTATTTCCTGAGTGCTTTTGTTCATGACAATGTAATGGGTTTCATCAAAAATAATTTTAAAGCCTTTATCGCACAGTTGACTAATGCTTAACAGGTTGTGATTTAGACCTTTCACCAAAAGCACATCTTTAATGAGAATTTCAGAATTCTTACCTATGTTGCCGATCCCGATGATCTTACCTTTGTCTTTGCCTCCAAAGACCACAGAGTCTCCATCCTTATCCTGCAATGATGAGAACACTTCCTTGTCCCCTGTCATATGCCTTGAACAACCGCTGTCTAGGTACCACTTGCTCCCCCTAGCTTCAAGACATATCTGCAAGAACGAAGATTCTCATGCGATTGTTTTTGGTACCCAAACTAATTTGGGTCCATAAGAGTTAGTCTCATTCTGTGCATATCTTTTCTTGGCCCCAAAAGTGTGATTCCTTGACAAGTTTTGCCTGACCCAACAGTTTGCAATGGTATGACCAAATCTACCACAGTGATAGCAGTTGACTGGAGCAAATTTCCTTTGAGGTTTTGGTGATTTGGATTGCACACGTTTGGATTGTGTGTTGGAAGATGAGACGTGGTTATTCTCATGCACAAATGATGTGGTAATCTTATGCTCAAAAGATTTTTTGTTTTCAGGAGTGTATCCCAAACCTTCCCTTTGGAAGTTAGCCTTAACCCCCAACAAGTTGTCCAGGTTTTGTTTTCCTTTGACGAACCTAGTCAAAGTGGACTGGAGTTCAACCGCTTCCTCACTCAAGATCCCATTTTTCTTCTCAAGTTCTGAATTTGCGAACCTCAGAATTTCTTCTTCCCTTTTTAATGTTTCGCACACTTTTTCAATCTCAGCCATTTTGCATGCCATCTCTTCTTTGGTTTTTTTCACTGTCTGAAATGATTTGCAACAGGTTTTCTTTTTCTTCAGTTAACTCGAACCATTCTTGTTCCAATTTCTCAAATCTAGCGAAAATGTCCTCATCAACCCCCTTTTTTAGATTTTTATTTTCAGACCTGATTTTTTTATATTTCAAGTAAAGTTTCTCATATTCAGATTCCCATTGTTCATTTGAAATGAAGTCAGAGTCAGAGTTTACCTCCGGAGATTCATCTCCGTGTGCCATAAGACATAGGCTTCCCACCAGTTCTTGAATCTCCTCATCGGATGGTTCATCTTCCTCATCGCTCCACGTGGCAACCATAGCCTTGGGTTTCTTGAAGATGTCCTTCTTAAATTTCTTTTTCAGATCTGGACACTCACCTCTCATATGTCCAGGCTTCTTGCATTCGTAGCATATGATGCTGTTTGGTTTGCTCGACTCACCTTTAGGTTGAGTGGGCTTTCTTTGCCCCTTCCTGAAATTTCCCTGAAAATTCCTTTTCTTCTTTAGAAATCTTCTCACTTGTCGGGTGATCATTGCAAGTTCTTCTTCTTCGTTGCTTCCATCGCTAGTTTCTTCTTCTTGAGAATCATCATTGGGTTGATGAGATTTCAATCCAATCACCTTTTTCTTCTTGATATCTTCTTCGACTGTCCTTTTCATATTTATCTCATAGGTCATGAGTGACCCTATGAGTTCATCGAGCGTGAGTGTGGACAGATTTTTTGAGTCTTCAATGACGGTAGCCTTTATGTGCCACGCAGGAGGGAGGGATCTCAAGACTTTCCTCACGAGCTCAGAGTTGGTGTAATCTTTCCCAAGGCTTTTGAGGCCATTTGTGATCTCAGTTAGCCTTGCGAACATTTCTGAGATAGTTTCCTCCGGCTTCATTTTGAACAGCTCGTAATCGCTTACGAGCAGATTGGCCTTTGTCTCTTTGACCTCCGAGGTTCCTTCATAAATGAGTCGCAGTTTATCCCACATCTCTTTGGCTGAGCTGCACATTGATACACGAGAGAACTCATTAGGATGTATCACACACTGCATAATATTCATGGCATTAAAGTTAACAGTGTATTTCTTAATTTCTTCGGGGGTCCATTTTTCTTCATCAGCACCGAGTTTGTAAGGACCTTTGTCCACAACTCTCCACACTTCGTACTCTTGAGCTCTCAAGAAAACATGCATTCTGTTTTGCCAGTACGAGTAGTTCGAACCGTCAAAAAAAGGAGGGCGGCTGATGGAGTGACCCTCGGGGATCATTCCCTTGTTAGCCATTGATCCGGATCTTACTCAAGATCGTTAGATCTAGAAGGAAAAAAGAGCCTTGGCTCTGATACCAATTGAAGTCCCACGATCAATGACACCCAAGAGGGGGGGTGAATTGGGTAATTACAGAAACTATCAAAACTATTTTTCGATTTAAAAACACTCACACGGTGAGGGCTACAAACACAAAGGGGTCAGTCGAAGAACAGATTTGAAGCTAGCACCAACAATCTTATTCAGAGGTTCTTTGGTACCGGGCGGAGTTCAGGAATCCAAGGATTCTCTCATGCAAGATATTTTCCTTCTGATGAGACTGACCACAT
Organism: Amorphophallus konjac; assembly: GCA_022559845.1. Taxonomy (NCBI): domain Eukaryota; kingdom Viridiplantae; phylum Streptophyta; class Magnoliopsida; order Alismatales; family Araceae; genus Amorphophallus; species Amorphophallus konjac. The sequence goes on along the minus strand of CM040128.1, from coordinate 160,855,760 downwards.
CAGTCAGAGGATACCTTTCGATATACCACAAGATATTCGCAGACAGATTGATGAACCAAGATTCGAGCAAGCATCCGATGCACACACAAAGCTAGCGAAGTAGAGCAGAATGGAGATAGAAGAGAGGGATCAAACCATACAAGGGACAACAATTTTAAGGTGATTCGGATGCAACAGCAGCAACCTACGTCCACCCCTCACAAGGTGAGGAACCACACACTATCTTGTATAGGATTACAAGATCAACACCACACACACAAACACACGTGAAGGATGTAAAACCCTTACAAGGATGCTGAACCACACACACATACACACACGAAAGAGAAAAACACTAAAAGATGTACACACGTACACGGATCTATGAGAATCCACACACACAAGGGATTGCAAAAAGGCAAGAAGGCAAAAATCAGTTTGAGCACAAATTGAGAATGAATAACAAGGAGTAAGAACACAAGACAGCTCCCCCTTAATGAATGACGAAGATTCAGGATGCAGCTTCCTCTGATCTTGATCTATGCTTGATTTGGATGAAGATTTGAACTTGAACACCTCTGATCTTTGATGAAGGATTCCCTCGGATCACTGTTCACGTGAACAGTGCAGACACTCTCCTCTTATTCTATCACTTCAACATTAGGGTTCTCTTACCCCTTGAATGAGATCTTTTATAGATCTAGGAAGGGCCTGGGAAAAGTGCCAGACCAGATCCACAATTCACTCCTTGAAAGCTGGGCTTTTCCTTAAACAATTGGGGGAGATAGACTTCACTCGAGCTTGGACAAACAAGTCAACAAAGGGGGCTTTCGAGGCTACCGGTTGACCGGAACCAGGAGGCCGGTCGACCTAAACCTGTAACAGATATGACTTTTTGATTCTGGAAAAACCGGTCGACCTAAATGGCAGGGGTGGTCGACCGGAACCTGTAAACCGTTGATCTCTTGAGTTCTGGGAAAACTGGTCGACCTGAAATCCAGGGGCGGTCGACCTAAAACCTGTAACATTGAGAAATCTTCAATTCTGGAAAAACTGGTCGACCTTCCTTTGAGAACTGGTTGACTGAAATGGTCCGGGCCTGCAGAAATAAGTTGTTAGCCCAGTAAAAAAATATCAGAGCATAAATGTCATTAGATGAAAGATCGCTTCATGCAATACGGAGTTAAAGATAGATAACTCAGTATAACTCCATGGGAAGACATTTATGCATTAGCCTCCTTTGCACGTGCTTGAAACCAATAACACGGACGATGATGAAAACATAACCCTGAGTTTTGTTATCATCAAAATCATTCGAGGAGACTCAACACAACCCACCTCTGTCGGCCGTTGGGGAACAATTCGCTCCCGGGAAGCCAAATGCCCTCCAAACCCTCAATGCTAAAATAGACGTCCTTGTCGACTTGATGAGGACCCAGATAGCTGGAGAGGAGAGGTCACGGCTTCCTCGGACGAATCACTCCCGTGCGTAGGCCTCCCGGATGACGGCCGGAGGCCGATTTATCCTTCAAGGAGGACGCATCGTCCGGAGCGAGCGTGGCAGACCTTCGCAACCCCCACCTCCGGAGCAAGAAGCCTCCTCCAACCGAAGAAAGAGGAAGTCTGAGCTCAATCAACAACGCACAAAGGAGGACGTTCCAGATCTAGAATGCCAGGGAAATACTCGGAGCCCCCCGGCCCCATCCCGGCGACAGGGGGAACTGTCCCTCCAGCTGCAGAACTTTGAGCGACGTTTCGCCGAGCAGGAGCGCGCTGTTCGTGCCCTCCCGCAGAACACCACCAAGGAGGATGAGGAGTGATCCCCATTCTCCGATCAGATATTGGAGGCAGAGATTACGCCCAGAGTCTCTCTGCCGACCTTCAAGTCTTACGATGGTCAGGGTGACCCGGTCGACCACTACGACAGCTTCGACACCCTGATGACCTTGCACGGGGTATCCGACGTGGTCAAGTGCCGAGCATTCGTGACTACTCTAGTCCAAGGCACACATGCATGGTTCCGAGCACTCACCCTCGAGAGTATCACCAGCTTCCGATAATTCGGGCGACTATTCAAGGATAGCTTCGTCGACAGCGGTCCTCCAAGGTCAATAGCGGGATTACTGGCCCTCAAGCAGGCGCAAGGGGAAAAGCTGCGGGCTTACATTAACCGCTTCAAAGCGGAAGCTCTGCGCATCCCCCGCCTGGATGTGGCCTCCGCCATTATCGCACTGACCGGAGGCACCCACGACGAAAATCTCTGGCGAGAATTGCTACTCCACCCTCCTTCCTCTCTCGCCGACCTTATGACCTTGGCTCTGCCTCATGCGGAGTTTGAGGAGGTCCTCCACGACTGCCGAGCTCCCGCAAGCTCAGGGCGAGAGGGGGAGAAAAATAGGTCGTCCGACCAATCTTCTGGGCAGGGGAAGAGGAGGAATCGAGAAGGCGATCGAAAGGAACCCCCGCGCAAGATCGAGTGCTATACTCCTTTGTCTACCCCTGTCTATCAAGTTTATCAAGAAATAAAGGACTCGGGACTACTCTGCCGTCCCGAGCCGATGAAGGCCGACCCAAAGCGCCGGAGTCGTGGAAAACATTGTCAGTTCCATGACGATCATGGCCACCATACGGGAGATTGCCACCAGCTCAAGGACGAGATCGAAAGTCTCATCCACCAAGGCCACCTCTCCCAATACGTGACCAAGCAAAGGAAGGACAACGGAATCCCCCCTAAAGAAATTGACAATTGCCCCTGAGGGGTCCACATAAACGTCATCTCAGGTGGATCAGCCTCGGACGTAGATAGCAGCCATGGAAGAAAATGTCATGCCGAGCGAGCCAGCTGAGCAAGCCAGCCACCTAGAGCTCTGCCCCCAGTGACCGACCAGCAGGCCTTGGTCTTCTCAAACCAAGACCTCGAAGGAGTGGTCACCCCACATGATGACGCCCTTGTTATCTCGGCCACGATAAACCATTATAACGTAGACCGGATCTTAGTGGATAATGGCAGTGCCCCCGACGTTTTGTCGTACGAGTGTTTGCTAAAAATGGGTGAAAACCCGTCAAAACTACGTCCGATCCGAACCCCCCTCTGTGGGTTCAATGGCCAGGTGACCTATCCCGAGGGAGCTCTAAGCCTACCTGTTACCCTCAGTACCCCGCCCAAAGCCGTAACCTTTTTGGCAAACTTCGTAGTGGTCAAGGAGATATCGGCCTATAATGCCATTTTTGGCCGAGGCATCCTCGGCCGAATCAAGGCAGTGCCCTCCACATACCACCAAAAAATGAAGTTTCCCATCAAATACGGCACCGGGGAAGTCCGAGGCAATGGCTAGAAGGTGCTATGTGATCTCGGTGGAAATCGTAAAGCCAGAGGATGAAAGCAAAGAGCTTAGAACGATTGAAGATAAAATGACCAACAAACCCAGGGGAGAGCTACTATCTATTTTCCTCAGAAATGATCCGACCCTTGAAGTAAAAATCGGGGCAGACCTAACACCCGAACTACAAACTCAATACAAAGACTTCCTTTTGAAGTATGTGCACATTTTCGCATGGTCTGATGAGGATCTCCCTGGCATTCCCAAGGAGACAGTAATGCACCACTTCAACCTCGACCCTGCGGTAAAACCAGTACAACAACGAAAGAGGAAGCATGTCCCTAAGAAATAGCCGATTATTAAAGAGCAAATCAACGAGGGGAAGAAAACTGGGTTATTTAACCCGGTCCTTTACCCTACTTGGCTCGCTAACGTCATCCTGGTACTCAAAGCTTCGGGCAAATGGCGAATGTGCGTCGACTTCACCGACCTCAACAAAGCCACTTCGAAGGACTGTTATCCATTACCGAGTATTGACCAACTCGTCGATTCAACCACGGGTAACAAACTTCTCAGCTTTCTAGATGTATATTCTGGATACCACCAGATCTAAATGAGCCCCGAAGACATAGAGAAGACCGCCTTCATCACCAACTTCGGCGTCAATTGCTATACCCGAATGTTGTTCGGGTTAAAAAACGCCGGAGCTACTTACCAAAGGCTGGTCAATTAGATCTTCGAGGATCAGATTAGGCGGAACGTCGAGACCTATATTGACGACTGCAAATATCAAACTCAGTCAAACACGGCAAGAAGCATTCGCGTACGCTCTGAAACTTACTGCCATTATATTCCAAGAAAAAGAAAGTATGTGATGAAGTTTCCAAAAAGGCCCCCATACAAAAATAGGAAAGGCCAGTAAAGCAAATACAGTCTAATCGATTAAGATGGGAGAAGAAGGGGAGGTCTGCGATCGTTCCAGAAGCCCGGTAGTCGGAAGGCCCGCGGCACTCGGCCCCACTCCTACGGTCACGTGCGGCTCATCCTTGGCTCCCTCGGTGACGGCCGGCTCAGACACGAACCCCACCTGTGTGGGAAATGTCTCGATCGCGTGCCCTCTCGAGGCTGCCTAGCTCGGAGAGCCCTCAACCTCAGGAGCGGGACTGTCCTCGCTGCCATCCTCGCCGCTCGATGCCGTAGAGGAGGGAGGAGTCGAGCCTCCTTCATCCGAGTCATATCGCTGACCGGGAAGAAAGACAAGCTCATCGAGAACCTACTGTTGGGCCTCCCTGACGGCCTGATTGAAACCCTGGGTGAAACCCTTCCGCAGCCCCCGACGATAGCCCGACTCATAGTAAGCGAAGGCATTCTTCTTCGAGGCTTCGAGGTACTCCTCCGAGCTCAGATATTGTTCGACAGCCCTCGCCTCAGCCACTGCTTCCCTCGCCTCGAGCTCAGCCAACTTCGTCCCGATCTCGGCGAGCTTCACCTCGGCTTTGGCCTTTTTTGCCTCGACCTCTACCCGTACTACCTCGACCTCCTCCCTCGCTCGATCAGCTTCTAGGAGATGGTTCTTGAGCAAATCCCACTCGGCCTCCCATTGCCTCGAGCTCAATACATGGGTATGCTGCACCTCTTCGAGGAGGCTGGTTTTTAGATCGACAGTATGGCGAGCCTGGGACAATTGCTTGGACAATGACTGTACACCCTCCTGATGCGCTCGATCCTGTGCCTAGAGCGAGACCACCTCCTTCCGGAGGACCCTAAGCTCGGAGGATAGCTGCTCGGCCTTCGGTCAGACTCGGCGTGACCTTTGGCCTGAGCCATCTCGCTGCTCTCCATCTTCATCTAGTGACAGGTGATCTCCGCCCCTAACTGGGCCATAAACAAGTCGCCCTCCATAACCCTCTCAAGGAGCATCGGAGGGGGGCATCGCTGAAACTCTTCCTGAATGGATGGGGACTCTAGCTCTCGGCAACGCTGGTACAAGGAAGCCTGAATGACAAACCAGCCCTGCTGTGGAGCGGTACTCCACCGAGGTGGAGTCTGCACGGGGACATCTCCCTCAGCAACTCCCGAGCTCGGTGCAACAATGCTCGGCCCAACAGGGACCCCGATACCGGCCTCTGCTCCTTGTGCCCCCGCAGACTCGGTGGCAACCTCCTTCACCGACTCATGCATCTCCGGCCCAACAACTAACAAGCCCGAGAGACGAACACCCTTGGCTAGAGACTCCTCCGTCGAAGGAGGGACCTTTGTTTTCTTCCGCCTACTCTTCTCGGTGATCAGGTCTTTCATCACCCCCAATAGCAGTGGCGCCCCTGGAGCCTTCCGTTTGGACCCCCGTCGCCTTGGCTCATCCTCCCGAGGGACATGTTTGCCTTTATCTCGGGCGGAAGAGGGACCCTCGGGAGCCCTAAGCGCATCTGAGGCGGTGGCCTTCGCTCGCTCGGTGACCTCCGGCTCTGGCGATTGCTCCCTATCCTCGCCGCGCCTCGCCTCTGCTCACCAAAAAGCATCTCATCAGCAAAGGCTCCACCAAACAAAAAAAAAATAAACGTGCAGTAAAGGGTTCTGAGATCCTTACCTTTAGGCAGCGCCCGGCGAGAAAAGCCTTCGACAAAGGCCGGAGTCAACAGCTCGGCGGTCGACCAACGATTATCTTGGAGAATTTTGATCTCCTCCTCCAACTCTGGGGAGATCGTTGGAGGCTTCTCAGGAAGAACCGGTTGATGTTTCTGCTCAACAGGGAAAACCCACATATAGCTACCCTTGGTGAATCTCACCCAGAAAAGCTTAGTCTTCCACCCCTTGTGTGAGGAATCCCGAAGGGAAAGAGTCACACAACTCCTCCCTCTCCTCGTCTGAACAAAAAAGAAGCCCATCCCAGCACGGGCGTGCTCCTTCAGCTCAAAGAAGGCGTGAAAAAGATCTAAAATAGCAACAACACCGCACGAGTCACAGAGAGCGATGAAAGAAAAAATGAAGGTGTAGGAGTTCGAAACCAACTGGACCGGAGCCAGCTGGTAGAACTGCAAAAGTCTGACAACAAAGGGGTGGAGGAGAAGGCAGAAGCCGCACTTCCAAGCAAGAGGAAATATATAGAACATGCCCGATCGTGTGCCCAGGCAAGACTCATGGGGTTTGGCCGGAGAGAAGAAATACCGCCAAGGTAACCTGAAGCAAATCTCAATCTCCTTCACCGCAGACTCTGTCAGTTCGCTGCAAGGATGGTCGCCAGGCGCCAACTCCGAGCCTTCTACTCCTTGCTCGAACTCCTGGATTTCGACTTCAGCATCGTGGTCCGCCATAGAAGAGAGGGAAGATAAGGATGGGACGCCAGAATCAGATGAACTAGCTGGAGGGGGAAGCTGACGGACAGCCTCTGCAGTGATCTCCCCTAACTTCGCAAAAGCCTCTGCGATCGTCCGCTCCCTTTGGCCGCTTCTCCGGCGCATAAACTCTCCTCTGAACTCACGGACACGATGAGGAAAACCCTAAGCGGAGGAAACGTAAGGCTCAAGCACAAACCTCTATTTATAAGATCCAGGCGATCCCAAGTGCCGCCGCTGCGACGTTTTGAACTCCGAGAAGGGTGATTTTTGAGCCCAAAAGTAGCACATCGTCATTAGGCTCGAGCCCCCATGCGACAGGATAGCCGTATTCTCGGCCCCTAAACGCAATCGGCCAATCTACCGCCGAGCCAACACGATGCCGCCACGACCGGGGCCCCCATCTCTTGAACTAGGATAGCCACATAGACGGCCCCTGAGCTTCGAAGCTGGGACAACTCACAAACGGTCGATCCCCAACCGAGCCACAAATGCTACCTGATCATCTTCTACTCTCCAAGCCAGATCACTAAGCTAGGGAGTAGGGGGGGCAAGTGGAGAGGGGTAAATTAGCGGCCCAATGAACATACAATTGAGAGCGGCCCAACCAGGTCCAACCCTACCCAAACAGGCCGAGTTCTCCAAGTGACAGCTCCAATAACAGGTCCACTTATCTTGAAGCCCAAAATCGCTCAAACCTATAGTTCCTAGGTGGCCTCTAGGCCCGAAAGTCCGAGCAACCGTCGAGCGGGGAAAGCCCAAGCGGTGCCCGATCGTGCGTTACGGCCGATCGGGGAAAGCCCAAGCGGTGCCCGAGCGTAACTGAATGAGGGGAGATCGGGAGTCAATGAAAGGGGAGACCAAACGACTAGGCCCGAAACGACCGAGTAACGCCCCATATACTCTCCTTCTTCTTCGAGCTCCCTACGGAGGAAAACACTATATAAACCAAAGAAAATCATCCGATAAGGTAAGAAGGTGATCTTGAGCACTCAACACCACACCTACTGGTGGAGAGTGATCTCGTGCCTCTCACTCTTTCTCCTACTCCCTTTTCATCTACGCTCTATCACCTCGCTGACTTAAGTATCAGATGATTTTTCTCGGAGTCTCAACCCTAGACTCTTCTGACCTGTTTCTTGATTTGCAGATCCTCAATCGTGATAACAATGACACAAGATTGTCCAAGATCGTATGACTTAGGACACAGCGCGAGATCACCCCTCTTCAATATATATATATATATATATATATATATATATTCGCTCCTGTAGTTTCACTACTGTCTGCATCGACTTAAGAAATAAATATGCCACTGGAGGATGACATGTCCCATCTAACTTACACACCTCGAGTAGTTTCCGGATCACCATTTATGGCTTGCCCTCTTTTCAAATATTCATAGCCAGCCAAACAACACTATCATAACAAGATATTTTAGATCGATTACCCACAGCGATATTTTGGGAAGCAGCAAGTTAAACTCAACAGGCCGAGCAACGAAAGATCGTAGATAGGCATGGGTGGGGGGGGGGGGGGTGTTTGATGTACGAGGTGCACATGCATGGTCCGCATAGTAACATGTGTCTCTACTCCCATTGGGTGTTAAGACAGACGGTAGCTTGTTTCTTTAATCTTGGATGTTTAGGTTAGGGGGCGGGATAGGTGGTTGTGCGTAGTAAGATGCTCTCTAGCTAGTTCCTTGGATGTATACATTAGGAAGGGTGGATTAATAATTAAAATATGTGTGAGACGGTGTGCAAAGGGTCCCCCTCCATGTGCAAGTGATCTGATCCCCTTCCCCGATACTTTTCCTTCCATTTAATTAATTAATCGGACGGCCCCTGCCCCTTTTGTGTTCTTAAATAGCCGACCCACCCTAACGCCCAAACCATGCGCAGTAGCCACATCCAAATTAACCTGTGTTTGGACGGATACGATGGCTATCCAGTTTTGGCTTCGGCGCGCGGCCGGATTCATATCTGAATGTATAGATTCTATTCGATTTAACAACCAGTTAGTTACTCAGATACAGTACTTAAATGTTTGCCTAAGTGTCAAGAGTGCATACGAATACGTGTGTTTCGTTCCGTAAAGTAATCCATAATACATACGCATTATGTATCTATATATATATATATATCTCTCTATATATATAAGCATACAGTTATGCATACATATGTACGTAATATGATGTCTATTATATTGTGAAAAGAAAATATAACTGCTTGTGTCACATTTGATACTGCTTGTTTTGTTACATCCTATCTCATAATCAGATGGCCGAAAATCCCGAATCTTAATGTTTCCTCGATGATTGGCACGCCAAGACGGCCGAGCTCATGATGATGATGTACAGGGGATTGTGCACGAGGGGAAGAAATATGTGCCACCACCTCCCGCAGGGCGCTGACCCGATGATCAGGGCATTACCGCGATGTGCAGGCCCAATCTCTCTCCATATTTATCGCTGGTCCCTGCAAGTAGGGGTGTAAACGGGTCGGATCCGGATCGGATCTTTCATGATCCGGATCCGGATCCGATAATATCAGATCCGAAATTGATCCGAATCTGAAATGAAATAATGTTTTAAATTCGGATCTAATCCGAATCCGAATTTAAGTTTTCGGATTCAGATCTAACCCGAAATCTTATCATATACATCTTTAATAGATAATGAATTAGGGGATCCAAATTTACATGTTGGCATTGAATTCGGATCTGGATTTTCGGATCTAAATACTATACACGATATTAGTGGGCATATGAACATGGTGCAAGCCCACAGAAAAGCCCACATACAAAAACAGTTTTGAATAGACATGAGAGTTCTCTGTTCCACGCCATTCACAAATTGTACCAATTATAGATCCACGTGGGATCCATATATATCGATATATTACATTGAATCGAAAAACTTTTGGACACTTCGGATCTATTGTCTCATGTTCCAAGCATCTAAGCATCCAGAAATTTCAACAAATAGACAGAAGAGTTCTCTGTTCCAAGCATCCAGAAATTTCAACAAATCCGCCAATATCATTCAAAGAAGTTTCCACCTTGAATCATATATGCATAAATGCAAAGAGCTCTGAAATTTTCTCCAAGATGAAAATAATAAATCTCCAAGATAGGCATGAATTATTTTGCCTGGCTACTGGGCACCCAAAAATATTTGATGACATTCCTAGGATAGAAACCTTTTAGAGCAGTCAGAACAAAGAAGAGGAAAATATCAGATGGATTGACTACATAACCCTTGAAGTTCATTAACCCTGCAAGTAGAAAAGAATACAAATAAGAAAAAAAAACATGTCATCATACAAAGGTATAAGGAAGCCCAAACATGGCATGTACTTTGAGGAAAAGACCACAAATTGGATCACAATTTTTGTGCATGAATCTATAATTAATGCATGTACACATGCCAAAGAAAAGGATAAAATGTAAATGGATAGAACATTTACAGGTGTCATCCGTACTCATGGTATGCCAATCATAATAAATAGATTATATTCTAGAATATAGTAGTTCTGCGCTCAAGCAGAGGAGACAACCTCAGCAAGTAGTGTGGGCTAAATGAACAATAGAAATTTGGGATCTAAAGACAATGGTATGGATTATGAAGAATGCAAGTTGTAATGGGCCTGAAAGTTATTTTATATAGTTATAAGATATTGTAATTGCCCATCCAACTGAGAAACAAGCTGACATAACCTACAGAAGAAAGAGAACAGGATGCCTAGATCCTTGAAGAAGAAGTGTACATATCAAGTTTTTCCAATGGACTAATACCCAAGAGAATGCACCAAAATATCTGCAAGAGAACAGAGAACAAATGAGATAATAATGTAAAAGTAACCCCATAATGAAAGATATCCACTAATTCTGAATTCATCCAGAAACCACTCAACCTAAACATGTCAGAATAAAGGAAAGAATTGAGTTGCTCGCAATACAAATGAGCGAAGAATTTGATTTTCTTCTAAACTTGTAGATATCATTTTTCCATATTGAAGGGAAGGTTAGATACGCAGAATTAACCAGATCCTAAAGATAAAAACGATCGCATGAATATGTATCTTAACTTTTCCACATCCAATCATTGGGTGAAGTCAAAAATTCCAAAAGGATGGCGGAATTGTGAAATATCCATCTATATGGAGGTCCAGAGCACTCTGGGTTGTACCTCCACCAATCCTTAATTATATTTCAAGATTAGAAAGAATACCATAGCAATGGAATCTTTTTCTGCCAAACTATCATTCATCAGTTAAACCACAATATAAGAAATTAACATATGAGAAATGCAATAATGCTCTGAATTCCAGCTATCCTAAAAACATACCGCACAAAATTCAGTTACCTATTCTCCTTCACATGTACCCTGGTAAACACTCAAAATGGAATTGGTCTGCTTGGACATCCTACACCTCTAAATAGTGACATGTATCCTGTATAATCCGGCTTCTCATCAAATTTGAGCTTCACAACATACTCCAAAAATTCCCTGAAATGTTGTGGAAGAGAGCAACAAAGTTCCTCAAGAGGTGTAGACATCTTCTTGTCACCAACAAGAAAGTACCAATTCCCTTTATCCTCTCCCTATACCAAAAGATCCAAAATGTCAAACTCGTAAAGGAAACATCAGAGAATGCACCACATATAAAGCTTTAGACATCTATACTTCCAGTCCTTGACAAGGTAGAGAACGATGACAAAGAAGAATTAGTGTATGTGCATGAGACTCCAAGTCATCTCTCATGCTTGGTGTTCTTCCCAGGTGTATGTGAATAATAGCATACTCCACAGCCCCCCTAAAGTTCCAAAAAATACACCAGCCTTAAGGAAAATGACCAATAGTACTCAGAGAGAGAGAGAGAGTTTCAGTCATAGTGCACAAATATATATAGTTAACTCATTAACTGTACCTGAATTTATCTGGTTGCTGATCATATGCAACATGTCCACCAGAGTTATTTCTCCATTTAGTGGCTGATAATTGAGATCTCAAACAATGATAACATCAGAAATAATATTGGAGATAATAGAATATTCCAGAGGTATGAACAGAAACAGAGTTATTACCAAGTCCAAGATCAACAAGAAACAACTTTTGCTCAGAAGTTCAAGGAGAGTTAATTAGTAAATTATTGGGCTTTATGTCACCATGGACATACCTGTTTTTAGCAGCTAAAACATATGAGTGCAGCAGATTAAAAGCCACAAGGAAAAAAACATTTGACCACAACTATCTTGAGCAATAAAAAGCATAATGACTCGAATGGGGACACACATCATCTAGGTAAGCATCCAAATCAGATTTTTCTGATGAAGCTGATTAGATCACATAAGTTGATTAGATCACAGTTACTTTTACACCCTTCACAATTGGATCCTTTCTCTGTCTACTGTTTACCTTCTCAGCTCCCATCACTGCTTCTGGTCATGAAATGACAGGTGAAGAAAGAAGACATTTGTACTGTCGTGTAATACATGGCCTTTTCTCAGCAATCACTATCCATCATTGTACTGTTTGCTACGTGTATCTTTGTAAATGTTATTCATACTAGGTATTACATGCTGAATATATCTTCACCATTGAATTTTTTGCATTAAAACTGTTCTGCTGACATTTGATGGCTTAGACATCATTTTATACTGTCAGTTAACTGAAAACTAGAACCCCATCAATTCTGAGACCTTCATCTTCTGTAGCCAAATTATGTTCTTCCTGTTGACTGACAATTGCAAGTAACACTGCATAATTAGAGACAGTACTATGACTTTAAAAAGTACAAAGTACAGTAAAAGTCAAAAGCTGATGCTAAAGCATGATGGCATCACTAGCATGACTTTAAAATGTCTGAATCCCTACCAAAAGCATAATTATAATAAAAATTAAGCCCTACTTATAATGAATAAAAACAAGAATGGTGCATCCAACTGAAGCCATGCACTATTACTCATGTTTGGAATTAAGATACCAAAGGTTTGGTGACTTCCCGCTTGTTACTACGAAATACACCTATGTCTCCTTTGGCTGACAATATCTGTAATTGATCATAACAATGGCAAGTTTAGTTGCCAATGCACATATAGCAAAAGCATATTCATATCTAGGCATTAGCAGTCTCACCTTTTTATTGAGAGGTCGAGCTTTAAACATGGACACTTCTTTCTTACCTTCTTCTCGATGATGGTTATCATTTCCATGCAGTCTACAAGAAAGGACCAGTAAACTAATATTGGTATGAAAAAATTACATATGTTTGATTTTAAAGCAGCTGCCAGGAAAGATGTCCACTAGGACAACTGTAGTTGTGCTCAATTTCAAGCGAGAGAGCATCGGCCACTGAAACAGGGATGGACCATTATGCCAATTGATTCCATCTGTAGCATTTAAATGATGAAAATAACGCAAGGAAACTCCTGTAGATCATCAATAGAGATATGAACCTTTCGCAATGCTTCTGAAAATCAAGACTAATTAGTGTGAAATCAAGAACCCAGAAAACAAAAAAGGATCTGAATCTTTATTCTGAAACTCCTCGCCACCTAGAAACTCATGAGGCTATAGAAAAAACAAAGGTAAAAGACCTCCCAAAAATCACTTTTTTCTCCTTTTCCTCGTTCTAGCAGAAGACATGAGACTATAGAAAGAGATTCAGAGAAGCGGGATATAACAGAGGGGGGAAGAGAAGAGGAAGAAGAAGAAGAAGAGGAAGCCGCTCAAATATGCTCCAGATTTCTTAATGAGTTCTTCTGAACCCCACCCAAATCCGATCGACAAGAGAGAGAGAGAGATCACAAAGAGAGAGATAAAGAGATCACATAGAGTGAGATATGTTATGAACCCCACCCAAATCCGATCATAGAGAGTTCTTCTGAACCCCACCCAAATCCGATCGACGGGTGCCAGAGGGGGGTTTCCCATCCCCGACGATGAAGCCGACACCCACACCCACTAAAGAGAGAGATGAGAGGAGGCAACGAAGAAAGAGAAAGAGAGAAACCATGTTCTGAGACGGCGAGAGCAGAGAGCCGAGTAGGGAAGCCGATCGCGATCGGAAAGATCACCGTCGTTGTCGCCGTCACTATGGTTGTTGCCGTCGAGGGTGGTCGAGGAAATCACGTCACCGTCGTCGAGAGACCGCTGCTGTCGCCTGTCGTCGTCGGAGAAACCCTAGATAGACGAGAGGTGAGAAGGAGAGAGGCGAAAAGGGGAGAAAGGCATATGTGAGCTGTCGACTGTCGTCTGCCGAGATCCCAATGTCGCCCCGATAAGATGGCTTTTACGGCGCCCCGAGAACCCGATCCGACGATTGGGATTTCGGATCAGGAGGAACTCGCCCCGACTTTCTCATTGCCCGTCCCATACGTTGATCCGAATCCGAAAAACCAATCGAACTCGGATCAACTTTTCGGATGCCGCGTTTCCGTTGACAGGGCTACTTGCAAGAATAAGTGGTTATAACTACAACTCGTATCTACGGCATTGTCACTCATCGGAGCAAATTGACTTATACGTATAGGGTGTTTGGTTGCACTTTTTTCCCTCTTTCTCTCTCAAATTTAGAAAAGAGAGAGATAACTCACTTAACTGTGTTTGGTAAGTATTACCTAATTTTTAAAAGAGAAATCAACTATATTCAAATCTCTTTCTAAAACAAAACACCTCCTGAGTTTTTTTTTTTTTGAAATCGTCCGTCTCGTGAGACCCTTCCCCCTCTTCTGCTCTCTCTCTCTCCCCCACTCTCTCTCTCTCTCTCTGCAACTCCCGGAGGTGCCGGCGCCCCGGAGGGGAAGACCCCCTCCCCCCCTCCGGCGGCCCCCTCCCCTCCCCCGGCGGCTCCCCCCTCCCCCTGCGGCGCCCCCCCTCTTCTGCTCTCTCTCTCTCCCACTCCGTCCTCTCTCTCTCTCTCTCTCTCTCTCTCTCTCTCTCTCTCTCTCTCTCTCTCTCTCTCTCTCTCTCTCTCTCTCTCTGCAACTGCCAGGTGCCGGCGCCGGAGGGGAAGACCCCCCTCCCCATGCGCCATGCGCAGCCCCCTCCCCAGCCCTCCGGCGGCCCCCTCCCCTCCCCCTGCGGCGCCCTCCCCTCCCCGGCCCCCCCTCCCCCTGCGCAGCCCTCTCCCCAGCCCTCCGGCGGCCCCCTCCCCTCCCCCGACGGCTCCCCCCTCCCCCTACGGCGCCCTCCCCTCCCCCGGCAGCTCCCCCCTCCCCCTGCGTAGCCCCCTCCCCAGCCCTCCAGCGGCCCCCTCCCCCCTGCGCAGCCCCCTCCCCAGCCCTCCGGCGGCCCCCTCCCCTCCCCCTACAGCGCCCTCCCCAACCCTCCGACGGCTCCCCCCCCTGCGGCGCCCTCCCCTCCCCCGGCGGCTCCCCCCTCCCCCCCCCTCTTCTGCTCTCTCTCTCTCTCCCACTCCGTCCTCTCTCTCCCCCCTTCTCTCTCTCTCTCTGCAACTGTCGGAGGTGCTGGCGCCCCAGAGGGGAAGACCTCCCCCTGCACAGCCCCCTCCCCTCCCCCTGTGGCCCCCTCCCCTCCCCCTGCACTTCTGTCCGTCGGGTCTTCGTCGTGTGCAAGGAGGACGGGGGCGATGACGGAGGACTTCCAGCGGTGGATAGTGGGGCGCAGCCCGTCAGAGGAGGTGAGGGAGATCGACGGCTCCGACCACATGGAGAGTTGTCTGCCAAACACATCTACATAAATTTTAAAAATTATAATACTGCTGCCAAACAGAATTATCAATTTTAAATTTTAAGTCAAAAATTATGTTGACACAATTTTTTAGATAGAAATAGATTAAAAAAAATGGTTCCCAAACACCCCATTACAGTTTTTTTAAAAAAATATTATTTTAAAGATTATGCAGTTCATGACATAGGTAATGCATGTGTTATACCTACGAGTTTTATGCAACGTAGGTATGGCATAAAAACACTGTAAGTATAGATGTGTTCTCCCCATCTCACACTATAGGAAAAAGACTTAGATTGTTACGTTATAGGTATAGATCGGACCGCCTCCACATGAGTTGACGTCGATTGGTGCGATCACACTTGCCCTATAAAAGAGACGAAAATTGGAAATTCGATCCCCCCAAATGCCTAAGCCTTATACGCCGAAATCTCCCTCCCCCCCTTCATATCCTCAAATCCGTATGGCCTCCCTTCCTTTATACCCCTCCATTCCCAAATCCTAATTAGCCTCTCTCCCCACCCGATTGGACATTCCTATCGGGCCCCTCGATCCCCTAGTTGCTAGACATTGTCCCCTCGTTCCCCTTCTCTCGGCGAGCCCCTTGCTGCTATTGCTATGGCCCTTTGATCATGTTGAACCCCTCCTCACAGGGAACCCCTCGCTGCTAGCCGACATGTTCCTTAAAGTGGGCCCCCTTTGCTATTGCTGTTGCGGTCCCACAATCATGTCGGGCCCCTCCCCACATGGAACCCCTCACTATGTGCTGGTGGACGTCGAGCTGCTCCTCACAGTGGGCCCCTTGCTATTGCTATTGTGGTCCAAGATAAGACCCACTCTGCTCCTACGCCACTCACTAGTTGTTGGCCCCCTCCCTACTACATGCTATGTGGGCCAGCCATGCTACCCTAGCATTATTTTAATCTCAATGTATGGTTTGAAGTCCCGCGATCCATGACACCCAAGAGGGGGGGTGAATTGGGTGATTACCAATTTTAAGAAAACTTTTGGCCTTTTATAAAATATGTGATACAATGTTAGTTAAGAGATTCAAAACTATTTGAACACAAATTGGATTTATCAAACTATATATGATAAGATATAGATTATGCAAGTAATCGTAGATAAATCCAGAACAACAATATACACTAACGTTTATGTAGAATGGAGATAGAAGAAATGGAACAAACCACACAATACAAACACAATGCACAGTAGTTTTTAAGGTGGTTCAGATGCAACGACGGTAATCCTACGTCCACCCCTCACCAAACCCGATGAGGCTTCACCCGGGGATAAATCCCCAAACGGAGACGACGCTCCAAACACACATGCAGGACGACGCTTGCCCACACACACGGGGACGCACCCCAACACACACACACACACGGAGACGAGGTCTCCAACACGATCCAACAAGCGGATCAACAAGACACACACACGCTGCGACAAGTGCAGCACTCCACACATACAAACACTAAGATCTGGATAAAACCACACACACACGCAGATCTAAGAAGACCTACGCACACACGAATGGAACACGATGACCACGGATCTAACAACGATCCACACACACACAAGTTCGCAGTTTATACAAAACACAAATATGAACTTGAAACATAATAAGGCACAGTTTAGAATGCTCCTGATTTAGGCTCCCCCCGAGTGTATGCTCCGGATGTTTGCGTTGATTCCTTCTTCACTTGAATGACTTGAGACTCAGCTTGAATGGCCTTGTATTTGATGCAGATCTTCTTGCACGGAGTACTGTTCATGGCTACAATACTCTTCCTTCTTCACTTGAGCAACCTTCCTTTGATCTCTTCTTGAAACTCTTGAATTGCTTCTACTCTTGATTGGAAGTTCCTTGGCTTCAGATAGTGCTAGAATGACTCCAATTGGATGAAGAACTTACTAGATGGAGTATGTTTATGAGAGTTGAAGTAGCCTTCCTCTTGCCTTGATAGCCTCCCCCTTGATCTCTCTTGTTGGTTGCTTGCTTCTTCAATTCATTGGAGGATGAAGGCTTCAAAATGGACCTTGGATCTTCAGCTGCTGGATGGAGTTTTGATTCACGAACTACTGTTCATGCTACAGTAGCACTCCTCTTCTTCTTCTCCCTTGAGCCACCTTGATCTCCCTTGAAGCCCTCTTGGTTCCTTAAGGTTTATGGCTCCAAATGATATGTTTTATAGCCCTTGAATGGTCCATAGACAAGTCCCAGACCAGATCCATAAAACATGGTGAAATTGGGGTCATTGGGATTAAACAAATGGGTAGAAAGACCTCTCCTCGAGCTTGAAACACGAAGTCAACAAAATGGGGCTCGGGGCTGGCGGTCGACTGAACTGAGAAAAATTGTAGAATTTGGAGTTCTATTATTTCGGTCGACCGCCCCTGGACCAGCGGTCGACCGCCACTGAGAACCAGCTTGAGAGTTGGTCCCTAGAATTTTCGGTCGATCGGGATCAGGCCGGCGGTCGATCGGACTTTGATAAACCTGAAAAATCAAGAGTTTAGCCCAATGAAATATATCTACATGATCGATGCATGAATTGAATGTAAGCTATTATTTATTTCAAGTTCATTTAAGTTCTAGGGAATGCATTATACCATTTGAGCATTTCTAAATTTTGTTTCGGGGGCTCCGCCCCAGGTAACCCCCGCAAGGGGCGCTGCCCTCTTGACCCCCGCGACCTGACCGGGCAGGTCGATCCCCGCGACCTGATCGAGCAAGTCAATCTGCGGGCGAGGGCGCACGATGGCCAGAAGGGTTTCATGTTTAATGTGCATGAATGAGGTATATTAAAGGGAGGTATAAGAGATACACAAGGTGAGATCGATGCTAAGACAAGGTAAGAGTTTCACCGATGGTTCTTGATAGTAAATGACATAAACCACCTGTTTTGGACTGTAGAGGAGCAGGGTGCTTCTCCACACATTTGGTTCACCAGGTGACGGCCATGAGTTTAATCCTGCAAGCAAGATAGTCAGGGTTAATACCATGCTTGCTAACATTAAAGAGGTTATGAAACCTCTTGCCTCTTGTAAAACCAACATATGCAAACCAAGGATCAAGACCATGTAACCGTTGCCATTTTCCATCTCAACCATACATAGATAACAAGAGCATGAGCAATCAACCACAAGTTTAGATATCATCGCTTAATCATACATTAAGTTTAGTTATCATCAAAACTATAACTTAACAATCACAACAATCATCAAAACCATAACTCAACATGGTCCATCAGCCCGTGCTACCCCTTCCACACCTAGGATCTGTAGACATGCTAAAATTAACATCATATTGAGCAAATCTCGTAGCACATTATAATACCCCAATTGACCCTCAAATTGACTTATTTGAGTGATTTTTCTCATTTTTCTTGATTATCATCTTTTTCTTTTTTTTCTAATTTTTCTAATTTTTTAGTATTTTTTTAATTTTTCGAGGCCTTTTAAATTGAAGCATTTCCAGGTGGACGCGTATTAATTCGCATCAACAACTTGGACGCCATTTTACAGAATTTGTGTCAGCCACCGCAGATGCCAATTTCTAAAAATTTAAAATTTCTGGGATCTTTTCAGATCGCAGTCGACTGGACGACCACGTTCATTCGATCGCGGTCAACCAGACAACCGCGTTCACCCAAAAATACATCCGCCAACCAGTCGCCAATTCTTCAAATCCACGTCTTTCCAAATGGACATAAATTCTTTAATTAACATCCAGAGGAGTGGACACGAATTTTATTTCCTTATTTTGAGCTTTTAGTTCCTACCAAAATTCGTATTATTCTGAATCCGCATCTTAGCAGAAGGATGTGAATTTTTAATTTGTGTCTGGACCTAAGACGCGAATTCTTCTTCAATTTTACTAATTTCTAAACTTGTCATATTTGAATTCCAATTGGCGCCTTTCCATATTGACGGATATTTAATTTGTGACCATTGTGATGGACGCGAATTGTCACACCCCGTACTCTATACCACCGAGATATTTTCCGCTTTGGCCTACCGGCCTCACGGTTTTATCCCTTTCTGACAGTGATCAGCTCTAGAATGGAGGACTTCCCGGGAGGTCACCTATCCCAGTACTACTCCCCATTAAGCATGCTTAACTTCGGAGTTCCTTTTCAAGAACTAAGTCGATACTTCAAAAGATGCCTCGGTGATATAGAGTACAACTTAGCTATATTTGAGGGTGTTACAATCTACCCCTCTTATATATGCGACGTCCTCGTTGCTGGGCATATATAGCACGCAATCAAATCCCCAAGCAAGTAGGACTCTAGAGGTGGCCCCTACAGGCTCAAGAGGTGGCTCCCACTATGTAGCACTTTGTCCTATTGCGGGTTCAAGAGGTGGCTCCCGTAGCATAGCACTTTGTCCTGTATAGCATTTAGTTCCTACACTTCCGGCTGGGGTATAGCTCTTATACCATTCTATCATGCCCCGTACTCTATACCGTCGAGGTATTATCCACTTTGGCCTACCGACCTCACGGTTTTGTCCCTTTTTGACAGTGATTGGCTCCAGAATGGAGGACTTCCCGGGAGGTCACCCATCCCAGTAATACTCCCCATTAAGCACGCTTAACTTCGGAGTTCCTTTTTAAGAACTGAGCCGATACTTCAAAAGACGCCTCGATGATATAGAGTACAACTTAACTATATTTGAGAGTGTTACACGAATTCCTCCACAAATCTAATCTGGGAGCCAACCCTTCCCTTCCTCATTTTAATCTCCTATTCGACTTGGGAAAGGATTCCTATGCTTCTAAGGCAACAACGACACTTGGAGAAAGGATTCCACTCTCCAAATCTCATTAGAACCCTATTTTATATTTTTGAGAGAATTAAACTCTAAATTTCCAACTCTATAAATAGGACCCCCCTCCCATGTGTGTTTCAAGGATGAATTCTTGTGATCTTGGGGAAGCTCTACTGGAGGAAGGTGTCAAGGAGGAGCCTCCCATGCATTAAAAGCTACATCCATTGGAGTTCTTCCTCCCTTGAAGATTTTGAAGCCCCTTTTTGGAGAAAAATCATAAGCCTTTCTTCTGTAAGTTAAGTCATGAAAAATAGGAGTCAGTAGGGAGGAGGTGAGCGAGCGAGAGATCCCTGGTGTTAAACCCTAAGGCCGTGCCTCCCCGTCGGCCATGGACGGGGAGGGGGGGGTCATCACCCCCCACCGTCCTCCTCTGGGGAGAAAGCTTTTTCTCCTCTTCGTCGCTCTTATGCTCAGATGCTGATGGCATCGAATGCTAGACCACAGCTCTCCATTCCAATAAAGAAATCGGCTTTCACAGATCATGGAGAACCATCGGTTTTCTTCTCACAGGCTGAGATCAAAGCATCATTGCAGCCATTTCAACATGATGTGATTGCCAAATGTGCATATAGTCGTCCTTCTATCCCTGAGATCAAAGCATGTATGGCTCAGCGACTGGGTCTCTCCTCTAATTTCATTATAAGTCACCTTTCCCCCAGACACATTCTCATTCGTCTCGGCTGTGAAGAAGATTTCGTAAAGGTGCTCATCCAGAAGAACTTGTATATCAAGGGTTATCTATTAAGATTCTTCAGATGGACCCATTGTAAGGATTCGGTCAGCCCAGTTCGGGGAACGCAGTGGATAACAAAAATTTATATACCGAACCCGGGCTTTATGGAATCCTAGAACCGTGCTCTAATCGATGCAATAATAACTCCCAACCCCTAACTACGGGTTACAGATTTCACCTTGCACGGAACGATGCTCTCCGCAGTGCCCGATGCAGATTTTCACGCATGCCGAGCCGCACAGATGTACGGCCTCTAGAGCTGATCCATACGGATCCTCGCGCGGTGACGACGTCCTCCCATTCTTTCCCTCTCACGCACAAAACCACGGGTGCTCAAAACCCCGTTCTTCTCTCTTAGGCCTTTCACCTTTGAGAGGGAGAGAGAGAGAGTAAGAGGGAGGAGAGGGGAGGAGAGAAGCCTTCTTCTCTTCCTTTCTATAATGCTTGGTTCGAAAGAAGAAGAGAGGAAAGGCTTCCTACGTAGGATACATATATATAATAGTTAGGTACTTTTCAAAAGAACCCATAAGGATCAAAATTCTATATGTATCCCTTTCATTATTGTACATATATATTAAGCCCTTCTCATCATTCGTTTCCCAAAAGAATTTAAGGTTTTTAATATATACGTCTGTACAATAATGTCCCGTCACCCGAGAACCCATTGTGTGTGATCCTCTAGGCCCATAGTCACTCTAGTTTAAAGCCCATTAACTTCTAATTCCCAATTAGAAGTAAATTAAACTTACTATTCACTTCTACTAGAGCCGAATAATAGTTTAATTTATTCTGAACCTTTGATCACGTTGGGTCAAGCAAATCCGCGTGATCCTAGAGGACGCCGGGTTCAAACCACCCTGTCTGGTACCTGTAAGTCTACAGTTGCTGCATCGCTATAGTCCCTCGCTCCTTCTATGAGTCTGGTTCGATCGAGGGTACGGTAACTGTCAAACCCCCATGATCGTGCCATTCGACCATGACCTCCTTAAAGTGTATGACGTCCGCTCTAAACGAACTCACACGACCCTGGCAAGGGATTTAATGGAGCGTCAGTGTCATGACCCATTAACTGTTTGATTTACAGTGAGCGATCTCCTCTTGACCATTGATGATCTTCACACGTATCCTGAAATGATTAATGACTCGGCAATTCATGACTTATGGTTAAAGTCACTTAGCTAATTCATCAAACCATTCCGATCCTTGTGTAAGATCCAATCAATGTCTCAGGTCAAAAGACCAACGATGCTACTGAGATAGTTGGATCTTCAGTTGACATTAGGTATAATCAACCATCTGAAGATCCAATAGCTGATCGGTTCAGTGTACATCCTCCAAGGACGTACACCTACACATATGTGTTGGTGCCCCGCACCAGTGACCATGAGACTGGTCCCGTACACATCATGTGTATTGGTTACTAGGTAATCAAAGTCCCTGAGTGATTACCCTCCAACCAGGAACATTTTAAGTAATGTGTCCATGTAAAGTCAGTCTCATGATCGAGATCCCATATCGAGTTGACTTTACAACCACATATCCTAAGGACATCGTAAAGTAATATACAATCACATATTTACGCTCAAATACCACTTTATTAATAATGAACAAGATCATACATCTATCGGGCCTACCCGACCCTAAATTGACCTGTAGCACACCAATACTAACAATCTCCACTTTGATTTTGAAGCTGATCCTGCTACGGCAACGGTATGGATTGGATTTCCTTCTCTACCTGCAAATTTCTACAATAAAGCGATGCTACGTTCAATAGCAGGAAATATAGGGGAGGTTTTACGGATCCATGACTATTCTATGGCTCTGACAGAGACATCCGAAGCTCTGGTTTGTGTGGAATTGAATCTCATATCCACTCGTAGAGAGAGATTGTGGATTGATATGGAAGGGGAAGGTTATTGGCAGCCTATTCGCTATCATAACATTTCGGCCCTTTGTTCATTTTGCCATAAACTCGGCCACACAGAGGAAGAATGCAAAAAGAAACAAAATCCTCTTCTCCCAGGGAAGAAGACTATTTCATCTCGGGGTGATCCAAAATTGAATGGTGGAAAGCAACATAAGGAATTTAGGCCTCGCCCTGCTTCTACTAAAATCATTGATGATAATGCCAATAGATTCAATGTTCTATTATAGGATCCAGAAGAAATGATAACCCAAAATTTATTAATAGAGTCAGTAAAGGTAATGGATGCAACCACAGAGACAGATATGCAGGTTGTACAAAAGGAAGAAAGTTTGAACAAAGGGACTAATGCACATCCTAAACAGGTTGATACACATAATGACAGCGACCCCCCACAATCTCAACTGGTCCATTCCAGTGATCCGACTACAAATCTTTTGGAAGCACCTGCTGAGACATCTAAATTTCTGGAACCAACAATTTTGGCCAATCCCTCTGGCACAGAGCTCCCTTCTATCCAAAACAGGCTCCCTTCAGTTCCCAGCTCATCTAACTATGAGGGCCAAGACACAAGTTTTGCTGTCGATATCACTCATTCATTACAGCCAGAGAAACAAATTCTCAGTATACCCAATGCTCAGGAGGATTTGCAAGAGTGCCGAAAGGAAATTTCTATTCAAGTAGAGGTATATAATGTGAGTGCCATTCATACTGCTAGGCCATGAGTTTTAACCAGGGGAATGAAGAGGGCTAGATCTGAAGGTAAGATCCATTCAAAAACTCAACTCTAGTGACTTTTGTCATATGGAATATTAGGGGCATTGGAAACGATCTTTCTTTGGGTCGTGCTAAGCTATTGATTAAAGAAAACAAAGTTGATCGCATTGTCATTCTTGAGCCTAAAATAAATGTCAGCAACCTGGAAAAGACAAGTAAGAAGTTAGGTATGGAAAAATTCCTAGCTAATCATGATGAGCATGCTCATATATGGATTATGTGGAAAGGCCATATGGATTTTGATATTGTTTTTCAGAATGAGCAACAAATCACTATTAAACGATCCCATCAAAATCTGCCAGAATTCTATGCCTCTTTTGTTTATGCAAAGTGCACCCCAGCTGAAAGAGTCTCTCTATGGGCATCTCTTACTCATGTCAACTCTTTGCTTAGTGGTCCGTGGATTGTGGGTGGAGATTTTAACATTATGGAAATTGATGAAAAACTAGGGGAGAACATGCCTTCTTTAAGATCAATAATAGATTTTAAGGATTGTATGAATGACTGTGGTCTTACAGATGCTGGTTATATGGGTTCCAAATACACTTGGTACAATCAACAAATTGGTGCCAATGGCATATGGGCTAGATTAGACAGGGTCCTCATCAATAACTTATGGATGAACTTTTCTCCAATTACTGTGGAGCACCTGTCTAGAGAGGCTTCGGATCATGCACCCCTTCTAGTTAAATTGGCCCCACACAGAACCTTAAAAAGGAAATTTTATTTTCAACAAATGTTGACAAAACGTGAACTTTTTCTTCAGGCTGTGGAACAATGCTGGAAAACCAGTCCTTTAGCCTCTTCTGCTATTACTACCTTGTGTCTTAAACTTAAATCATTGAGGTATATGCTCCAGGATTGGAACAAGCAAGTTTTTGGAAATGTTCATCAGAATTTGATGGAAGCTGAAGATCTAGTGTTACAGGCTGAACACAGATATGACCAGCAACCCTCTCAAAGTAATTTTTCGGCCCTTGAGAGTGTTAAAAACATCCTTACATAGAGAATTCTTGATGCGGGACGGGACCACGGACACGACAAGCTCGCGATCGTCCCTTAACGAGGGAAGCGTCGGATGTGCGCGGTTGAGAAACCGGCAATGAGCTAGGGTGGTCGGCTCTCTTTTGCGCCCGGATCGGGTCACGGGATGGCTTCGCTCTCTCTCGCAGCAGTGATATTATAAATTGAAGGCGAGCTAGGTATCCCTACACATGCTCTCTAGCAGCGGCATATAAAGCATATAAAGAATTAAGCTAATGCCAAGTGTAAGGGTGAAGGCGATACCTCCACGCTCTCGGCGTGGCGAAGACGGCACCCGGCCAAAGCTCGTACTCCCGGGAACTTAGTACATTATGTTTACAGCAGTACAAATAAGCCCACTCCACGCAGGGAGGTAAAGGGCGACACAAGTGGGCCCGGGAGGACCAAGTTCGGGTTGACGGGCGGGTTCGGGCAATGCTTCGGCTTCACGCGTACTCGTGCTAGTGGGGGCCCACGTATTGACCGGAGGGGTCGTGTGGGGCCTGATGACTCCTCTGTGGTGGAGACACCTGGAAAGCGTTCCCCTGGGATGGCGAGCTGCTGGAACGACCGCCGGACGCCGGGCGGCCCTCGGACGACGCTCGCGGGAACTCGGCCACGAACCTGAAAATTCTGTTTGCAGGCGCGCGACTCGGAGAAAACTGCTGCTGCGATCAGCCCCGTCGTCGGAATGCGACGAGGTTAGCGCCGTTGGAAAGCTGACTCAGAATGCTTCGACGTAGGGGTCTTCAAAAAAAATAATCAGATCTGTATTTCTGATCATGTATTTTACAAGCTTGCTGGAATCTGGCCAGAACTGCAGGGGCAGGTTCTGACTTCTCTGAAGATCGACGTTGACCGGGGAGAAGAACTCTGAATCTGGCAATGATTTCTTCAGCAAAGTTGAAGATCTCTGAGAGAGGAATCCGGGACTATTTTTGGTTTTCTGATTGGAGACGAAATGGATTTTCGGGGATTTCTTTACTAGACCTGGGTCGGATCTGGGAAACTGTGGGCAGACTGTTCTTGGGAACTTGGACGAACTTTTAAAAATACTTGGAGGGTGAACCAAAAATTAATAAAATTCCTGGTGGTAGAGGGATGTGGACAGAACTCCCAGTAAATTTGGGCGACCCAAAAAAAATCAAAAGATGGTTCGAATGGGGTAAACTCAGAGCTGATGAACAGTAAACAGAACCAGGACAGATCTGGAACTTGGACTTGGACGAAAATCAAAAAATAGCTAAAGGATGAATTTTGACGTGATTTTTTTTGTGGGGATAAGGGTTCTAGAGGGGAACCAACCCTGAAATTTTGAGCTTCAGAAGACGAAGGGAGTAATAGCAGGAATTCGGAGAAGAATGGTCTATCCTGGGTGGACAGAACACCGAAACCGTTGGCGACGACGCGTCGGCGGCGAGACGATGGCGGCGGCGATCACCGGAGTTGCTTCAGATGCTGGAGGGGATCAAGGGGGAAGGGATTACACTCTAGAAAGGGGAGAGGGGGTGGAGGAACCAGGGAGAGAGAGGGGAGGGGTGCAAATCTCACTTGGGGGCAAATGCCTATTTTCTCTTCATTTTATTCATTCAATATGAAAAATACAACCTTATATAGGATGCCAACCAAACTCAACCTCAACCCTTGGATCTAGGGGTTTGGATTGAAGGGCTGGGATACAATGTGAATCACACATTTAATACATTAGTTTTAATCTAATTTGACCATACTTATTCAACCTTGGACTAGATCCATTCAAACACCACCTAACTAGCCTAATAAGGCCAAAAGAGGGGGCGCCCCCTTCATGGGCCTCTCTTGGGCCTAGGCTGGTCCAAGGGCAGCCAACCCAATCCACACCCATGCTTGGTCCATGGGTTCTCCCATCTAGATAGCCCATGAGAGGGAGTGGCCCAATTGGGCCTTAAATGGCTCTTATGGTCCATAAGGGTGGCATAAGGTCCAATATGATAATCACTCCTAATGGACTCTACCTAGTAATGGACTTGACATAACAAATGGCCCATTAGCTTGATATAAGCCTTACAAGGAGCCCAAAAGAAAGAAATTACACAATTACAATCTTATACAAGCCATAACACACAAATACATTTCACCCGTGTATGGAAATCGCCTTTGATGCCCCATCAATTCTCCCCGGGTGGGAGGAACTCGACCCCGTCGAGTAGGGGTATGGCTGCTCTGGTCCTCCGGCGGATCCGTCACCGTGCAAAGTAGCGCGGGTATGCTCCACTCCAAGTGATCGGCACCTGCTCATTCCATATATACTCGATATGCGCACTGCTATGGCTAAAGGTGGTCACTCCGAAGGGGCACTCTCAAAAGGAAGGAAACAGCTCGAAGACTCACTAGGAATCACCGCTGAGGCCCTATAGGTGACTGATCCGGATATAGAAGTAAAACCGATCCCATACTCATCAAGTGAGTCCACTCGCCTCTTACTCATAAGAGAACGACAACGAGCTTGCACAAGACACATGCAGACTCACCATGCACTGACACACGAATGCAAACCACGCAAACAATCGACTCAAAATCACCACACAAACAAACCACACAAAGAAAACACACCGACTCAACTATGACCCTAGACACACCTAATGTTAGTCCGACCCGTACATGGGTGATGGCGGACCAGGACACCCGAATGTGTGCCATGCATGCATGTTATGTAACCGGAGATGGGTGGCATGAGGTACACCTAAATGTCCAAGTATGACCCAGTCATGCATGGACGGCCCTTTGGATTTGGGAGACTTGAGAGGGCTAGGAAAGCCGGGTGTGGAAGAGCTGGGTGTAGGTGTATCGTGGACGGGCTTGGTGGGTATGGAGGACCCGGCCCGTAGGAAAGGGGTATGAAAGTGGACTTCCCCGATAAGGTATGAGGGAAGTGATGGGTCACGGGGCCCACTAGAGTAGGGGTCAAATGGGTCAAAGAATGTGTGACCCCTTGTGGTGGGTTCCCACAAGTCACGGTCCCACGTGTAGAAGTTTTGAAGGTGTGGATAATCACCTTCTTGAATTGTGATGGGTGGGACGGGGACCGTAGGCAAGAAGTATGATTCCTCCCTCGGACAAAAGGGTATGAATTCAGGCTCGTCCGGTAAGGGAAGGAGTAAGAGGACCTCCGTGGTGATACAACCCACGGTGCACTCGGAGGTAATAGACCCTAAGGCCGGATGAGTGAGGCTAAGACTAGTGGGTTGGTCAAAGCCTCGGGCCAAAAGGTGCGTCAACTCCCATTGTGAATCCAATCCCATGACAAGATCGTCCAATGTGTCAACATGGTGACGAGATCGAAAGGTGGTATGGAATGAGTTGACTGGCACTAAAGGTAAGGTGGGGTCCATGGACGGGAAGGGATGTGGGACCAAGCCATCCTTGAGCCATCTAAGAAGTGGCTCGGCTATGTAAAGTGTTCCCGTAAGAAACACGGGTGGCTCGGGCTTTGGTAGTTCCCACTTTGATGGTTTCGAATGAAGACCGGAGGTAGATAACAATGGAGCATCCATGGGTGGTGGAGTAGCTTGTGTCCTTTCCCACCAATCCGAAATCATTTTCTTTATTTCCTCTAAGGAGCGGGTTGGAGGAGGGACCTTGGGGTGGACTAGCTCCTTAACTCTCGGCTCGGGTGTGGGCCTTGGCTCGGTTATAAGCGGGACTTCCACTCGGTTGGAGGTGCTTGAGTGGGTTGGGATGGGAGTGCCAAGGGGAGGTTGGTTGGTGGTGCATGGGCGGGCCACTAGATTGGGGTCACTTTGGTGGGCTTGGACGGCGGTGAAGGGGTGGGATTGGGTAGAGGTGTGGCCCACTTGATTGTGGGTGAGTTGGTGGGGTTGGTGAGTGGAATGACCTCCGTGGTTGGAGGTAGGTGGGCGGGGAACGTAGGCCCTCCTAAGCACTCTCTTCATTTCCCACCATGACTCGATGGGCCTTAGATTCCTATCCTCCCTCCAATATTTGATGTCCCTCCAAGTTGCAGCGGCTTCACCAAAAAGTCACCTTTTGGCAACATCGACTTGCATGGGCCCGTACATGATGTACACCTCGAAGTAATCATCCATAATGGCTTCCCATTCTAGATAGACACTCGGGTCATCGGACCCGTAGAAATCCCGGGTTTCGGGCCTCGTGGGGTGGTTCGGGTGGTCCTTCCATTTGAGATAGTATCGCCACCATCCGGGAGTTTGGGACTCCATGGGACACGGGAAACTAGTGGATGGCCATGCCGACACTCGGACCAAAACACTAGACACGACACTAAGTAATGCAAAGTTGGAATGCACTAACTAATGCACACTAAGGACCCTAGACGTAAACCAAGACTCGGTACGGGGCGGAGACAATCGACCCGAAGGTCACTCGCACAAGTGTGCGGCCTTCCCGATAGGCGTAACCTAACGGTCGGACAACACCTTTTTATATACCGAGTAAAGGGATGTATGCGACCCAAAAACGACTCTTTTTGTTGTTTTAAAAATGTGATGATCCTAAACACGACTTAGACCGACTAATGACTACATGACACTCTTTTTTTTTTTGAATGCAAACACCCTAGACTCAAACTCGCTCTGATACCAAATTGATGCGGGACGGGACCACGGACACGACAAGCTCGCGATCGTCCCTTAACGAGGGAAGCGTCGGATGTGCGCGGTTGAGAAACCGGCAATGAGCTAGGGTGGTCGGCTCTCTTTTGCGCCCGGATCGGGTCACGGGACGGCTTCGCTCTCTCTCGCAGCAGTGATATTATAAATTGAAGGCGAGCTAGGTATCCCTACACATGCTCTCTAGCAGCGGCATATAAAGCATATAAAGAATTAAGCTAATGCCAAGTGTAAGGGTGAAGGCGATACCTCCACGCTCTCGGCGTGGCGAAGACGGCACCCGGCCAAAGCTCGTACTCCCGGGAACTTAGTACATTATGTTTACAGCAGTACAAATAAGCCCACTCCACGCAGGGAGGTAAAGGGCGACACAAGTGGGCCCGGGAGGACCAAGTTCGGGTTGACGGGCGGGTTCGGGCAATGCTTCGGCTTCACGCGTACTCGTGCTAGTGGGGGCCCACGTATTGACCGGAGGGGTCGTGTGGGGCCTGATGACTCCTCTGTGGTGGAGACACCTGGAAAGCGTTCCCCTGGGATGGCGAGCTGCTGGAACGACCGCCGGACGCCGGGCGGCCCTCGGACGACGCTCGCGGGAACTCGGCCACGAACCTGAAAATTCTGTTTGCAGGCGCGCGACTCGGAGAAAACTGCTGCTGCGATCAGCCCCGTCGTCGGAATGCGACGAGGTTAGCGCCGTTGGAAAGCTGACTCAGAATGCTTCGACGTAGGGGTCTTCAAAAAAAATAATCAGATCTGTATTTCTGATCATGTATTTTACAAGCTTGCTGGAATCTGGCCAGAACTACAGGAGCAGGTTCTGACTTCTCTGAAGATCGACGTTGACCGGGGAGAAGAACTCTGAATCTGGCAATGATTTCTTCAGAAAAGTTGAAGATCTCTGAGAGAGGAATCCGGGACTATTTTTGGTTTTCTGATTGGAGACGAAATGGATTTTCGGGGATTTCTTTACTAGACCTGGGTCGGATCTGGGAAACTGTGGGCAGACTGTTCTTGGGAACTTGGACGAAATTTGAAAAATACTTGGAGGGTGAACCAAAAATTAAGAAAATTCCTGGTGGTAGAGGGATGTGGACAGAACTCCCAATAAATTTGGGCGACCCAACAAAAATCAAAAGATGGTTCGAATGGGGTAAACTCAGAGCTGATGAACAGTAAACAGAACCAGGACAGATCTGGAACTTGGACTTGGACGAAAATCAAAAAATAGCTAAAGGATGAATTTTGACGTGATTTTTTTTGTGGGGATAAGGGTTCTAGAGGGGAACCAACCCTGAAATTTTGAGCTTCAGAAGACGAAGGGAGTGATAGCAGGAATTCGGAGAAGAAGGGTCTATCCTGAGTGGACAGAACACCGAAACCGTTGGCGACGACGCGTCGGCGGCGAGACGATGGCGGCGGCGATCACCGGAGTTGCTTCAGATGCTGGAGGGGATCAAGGGGGAAGGGATTACACTCTAGAAAGGGGAGAGGGGGTGGAGGAACCAGGGAGAGAGAGGGGAGGGGCGCAAATCTCACTTGGGGCAAATGCCTATTTTCTCTTCATTAATTCATTCAATATGAAAAATACAACCTTATATAGGATGCCAACCAAACTCAACCTCAACCCTTGGATCTAGGGTTTGGATTGAAGGGCTGGGATACAATGTGAATCACACATTTAATACATTAGTTTAATCTAATTTGACCATACTTATTCAACCTTGGACTAGATCCATTCAAACACCACCTAATACACACCAACCAAGCCACCAAGCCTAATAAGGCCAAAGAAGCTTGCGCCCCCCTTCATGGGCCAAGGCCATTCATGGGCCAAGAGCCACCTAATAGCTCATGCTAGGCATGGACCCTTTCCACTTAGTTGGCCCATGAGGAAGTGTAACCCAATTTGGGCCTTAAGTGCATTAGTGACCCATTAGACACCTAATGACCCAATATGGCATAAGCTCCTTAATGGACTCTACTAATGGCAACCTAGCCATGGACTTGACATAACAAATGGCCCATTGGCTTGATATAAGCCTTACAAGGAGCCCAAAAGAAAGAAATTACACAATTACAATCTTATACAAGCCATAACACACAAATACACTTCACCCGTGTATGGAAATCGCCTTTGATGCCCCATCAATTCTCCCCGGGTGGGAGGAACTCGACCCCGTCGAGTAGGGGTATGGCTGCTCCGGTCCTCCGGCGGATCCGTCACCGTGCTAAGTAGCGCGGGTATGCTCCACTCCAAGTGATCGGCACCTGCTCATTCCATATATACTCGATATGCGCACTGCTATGGCTAAAGGTGGTCACTCCGAAGGGGCACTCTCAAAAGGAAGGAAACAGCTCGAAGACTCACTAGGAATCACCGCTGAGTCCCTATAGGTGACTGATCCGGATATAGAAGTAAAACCGATCCCATACTCATCAAGTGAGTCCACTCGCCTCTTACTCATAAGAGAACGACAACGAGCTTGCACAAGACACATGCAGACTCACCATGCACTGACACACGAATGCAAACCACGCAAACAATCGACTCAAAATCACCACACAAACAAACCACACAAAGAAAACACACCGACTCAACTATGACCCTAGACACACCTAATGTTAGTCCGACCCGTACATGGGTGATGGCGGACCAGGACACCCGAATGTGTGCCATGCATGCATGTTATGTAACCGGAGATGGGTGGCATGAGGTACACCTAAATGTCCAAGTATGACCCAGTCATGCATGGACGGCCCTTTGGATTTGGGAGACTTGAGAGGGCTAGGAAAGCCGGGTGTGGAAGAGCTGGGTGTAGGTGTATCGTGGACGGGCTTGGTGGGTATGGAGGACCCGGCCCGTAGGAAAGGGGTATGAAAGTGGACTTCCCCGATAAGGTATGAGGGAAGTGATGGGTCACGGGGCCCACTAGAGTAGGGGTCAAATGGGTCAAAGAATGTGTGACCCCTTGTGGTGGGTTCCCACAAGTCACGGTCCCACGTGTAGAAGTTTTGAAGGTGTGGATAATCACCTTCTTGAATTGTGATGGGTGGGACGGGGACCGTAGGCAAGAAGTATGATTCCTCCCTCGGACAAAAGGGTATGAATTCAGGCTCGTCCGGTAAGGGAAGGAGTAAGAGGACCTCCGTGGTGATACAACCCACGGTGCACTCGGAGGTAATAGACCCTAAGGCCGGATGAGTGAGGCTAAGACTAGTGGGTTGGTCAAAGCCTCGGGCCAAAAGGTGCGTCAACTCCCATTGTGAATCCAATCCCATGACAAGATCGTCCAATGTGTCAACATGGTGACGAGATCGAAAGGTGGTATGGAATGAGTTGACTGGCACTAAGGTAAGGTGGGGTCCATGGACGGGAAGGGATGTGGGACCAAGCCATCCTTGAGCCATCTAAGAAGTGGCTCGGCTATGTAAAGTGTTCCCGTAAGAAACACGGGTGGCTCGGGCTTTGGTAGTTCCCACTTTGATGGTTTCGAATGAAGACCGGAGGTAGATAACAATGGAGCATCCATGGGTGGTGGAGTAGCTTGTGTCCTTTCCCACCAATCCGAAATCATTTTCTTTATTTCCTCTAAGGAGCGGGTTGGAGGAGGGACCTTGGGGTGGACTAGCTCCTTAACTCTCGGCTCGGGTGTGGGCCTAGGCTCGGTTATAAGCGGGACTTCCACTCGGTTGGAGGTGCTTGAGTGGGTTGGGATGGGAGTGCCAAGGGGAGGTTGGTTGGTGGTGCATGGGCGGGCCACTAGATTGGGGTCACTTTGGTGGGCTTGGACGGCGGTGAAGGGGTGGGATTGGGTAGAGGTGTGGCCCACTTGATTGTGGGTGAGTTGGTGGGGTTGGTGAGTGGAATGACCTCCGTGGTTGGAGGTAGGTGGGCGGGGAACGTAGGCCCTCCTAAGCACTCTCTTCATTTCCCACCATGACTCGATGGGCCTTAGATTCCTATCCTCCCTCCAATATTTGATGTCCCTCCAAGTTGCAGCGGCTTCACCAAAAAGTCGCCTTTTGGCAACATCGACTTGCATGGGCCCGTACATGATGTACACCTCGAAGTAATCATCCATAATGGCTTCCCATTCTAGATAGACACTCGGGTCATCGGACCCGTAGAAATCCCGGGTTTCGGGCCTCGTGGGGTGGTTCGGGTGGTCCTTCCATTTGAGATAGTATCGCCACCATCCGGGAGTTTGGGACTCCATGGGACACGGGAAACTAGTGGATGGCCATGCCGACACTCGGACCAAAACACTAGACACGACACTAAGTAATGCAAAGTTGGAATGCACTAACTAATGCACACTAAGGACCCTAGACGTAAACCAAGACTCGGTACGGGGCGGAGACAATCGACCCGAAGGTCACTCGCACAAGTGTGCGGCCTTCCCGATAGGCGTAACCTAACGGTCGGACAACACCTTTTTATATACCGAGTAAAGGGATGTATGCGACCCAAAAACGACTCTTTTTGTTGTTTTAAAAATGTGATGATCCTAAACACGACTTAGACCGACTAATGACTACATGACACTCTTTTTTTTTTTTAATGCAAACACCCTAGACTCAAACTCGCTCTGATACCAAATTGATGCGGGACGGGACCACGGACACGACAAGCTCGCGATCGTCCCTTAACGAGGGAAGCGTCGGATGTGCGCGGTTGAGAAACCGGCAATGAGCTAGGGTGGTCGGCTCTCTTTTGCGCCCGGATCGGGTCACGGGACGGCTTCGCTCTCTCTCGCAGCAGTGATATTATAAATTGAAGGCGAGCTAGGTATCCCTACACATGCTCTCTAGCAGCGGCATATAAAGCATATAAAGAATTAAGCTAATGCCAAGTGTAAGGGTGAAGGCGATACCTCCACGCTCTCGGCGTGGCGAAGACGGCACCCGGCCAAAGCTCGTACTCCCGGGAACTTAGTACATTATGTTTACAGCAGTACAAATAAGCCCACTCCACGCAGGGAGGTAAAGGGCGACACAAGTGGGCCCGGGAGGACCAAGTTCGGGTTGACGGGCGGTTTCGGGCAATGCTTCGGCTTCACGCGTACTCGTGCTAGTGGGGGCCCACGTATTGACCGGAGGGGTCGTGTGGGGCCTGATGACTCCTCTGTGGTGGAGACACCTGGAAAGCGTTCCCCTGGGATGGCGAGCTGCTGGAACGACCGCCGGACGCCGGGCGGCCCTCGGACGACGCTCGCGGGAACTCGGCCACGAATCTGAAAATTCTGTTTGCAGGCGCGCGACTCGGAGAAAACTGCTGCTGCGATCAGCCCCGTCGTCGGAATGCGACGAGGTTAGCGCCGTTGGAAAGCTGACTCAGAATACTTCGACGTAGGGGTCTTCAAAAAAAATAATCAGATCTGTATTTCTGATCATGTATTTTACAAGCTTGCTGGAATCTGGCCAGAACTGCAGGGGCAGGTTCTGACTTCTCTGAAGATCGACGTTGACCGGGGAGAAGACCTCCGAATCTGGAAATAATTCTTCAGAAAAGTTGAAGATCTCTGAGAGAGGAATCCGGGACTATTTTTGGTTTTCTGATTGGAGACGAAATGGATTTTCTGGGATTTCTTTACTAGACCTGGGTCGGATCTGGGAAACTGTGGGCAGACTGTTCTTGGGAACTTGGACGAAATTTGAAAAATACTTGGAGGGTGAACCAAAAATTAAGAAAATTCCTGGTGGTAGAGGGATGTGGACAGAACTCCCAGTAAATTTGGGCGACCCAACAAAAATCAAAAGATGGTTCGAATGGGGTAAACTCAGAGCTGATGAACAGTAAACAGAACCAGGACAGATCTGGAACTTGGACTTGGACGAAAATCAAAAAATAGCTAAAGGATGAATTTTGACGTGATTTTTTTTGTGGGGATAAGGGTTCTAGAGGGGAACCAACCCTGAAATTTTGAGCTTCAGAAGACGAAGGGAGTGATAGCAGGAATTCGGAGAAGAAGGGTCTGTCCTGGGTGGACAGAACACCGAAACCGTTGGCGACGACGCGTCGGCGGCGAGACGATGGCGGCGGCGATCACCGGAGTTGCTTCAGATGCTGGAGGGGATCAAGGGGGAAGGGATTACACTCTAGAAAGGGGAGAGGGGGTGGAGGAACCAGGGAGAGAGAGGGGAGGGGTGCAAATCTCACTTGGGGGCAAATGCCTATTTTCTCTTCATTTATTCATTCAATATGAAAAATACAACCTTATATAGGATGCCAACCAAACTCAACCTCAACCCTTGGATCTAGGGGTTTGGATTGAAGGGCTGGGATACAATGTGAATCACACATTTAATACATTAGTTTTAATCTAATTTGACCATACTTATTCAACCTTGGACTAGATCCATTCAAACACCACCTAACTAGCCTAATAAGGCCAAAAGAGGGGGCGCCCCCTTCATGGGCCTCTCTTGGGCCTAGGCTGGTCCAAGGGCAGCCAACCCAATCCACACCCATGCTTGGTCCATGGGTTCTCCCATCTAGATAGCCCATGAGAGGGAGTGGCCCAATTGGGCCTTAAATGGCTCTTATGGTCCATAAGGGTGGCATAATGACCCAATATGCATAAGCTCCTTAATGGACTCTACTAATGGCAACCTAGCCATGGACTTGACATAACAAATGGCCCATTGGCTTGATATAAGCCTTACAAGGAGCCCAAAAGAAAGAAATTACACAATTACAATCTTCATACAAGCCATAACACACAAATACACTTCACCCGTGTATGGAAATCGCCTTTGATGCCCCATCAATTCTCCCCGGGTGGGAGGAACTCGACCCCGTCGAGTAGGGGTATGGCTGCTCCGGTCCTCCGGCGGATCCGTCACCGTGCTAAGTAGCGCGGGTATGCTCCACTCCAAGTGATCGGCACCTGCTCATTCCATATATACTCGATATGCGCACTGCTATGGCTAAAGGTGGTCACTCCGAAGGGGCACTCTCAAAAGGAAGGAAACAGCTCGAAGACTCACTAGGAATCACCGCTGAGTCCCTATAGGTGACTGATCCGGTATAGAAGTAAAACCGATCCCATACTCATCAAGTGAGTCGACTCGCCTCTTACTCATAAGAGAACGACAACGAGCTTGCACAAGACACATGCAGACTCACCATGCACAGACACACGAATGCAAACCACGCAAACAATCGACTCAAAATCACCACACAAACAAACCACACAAAGAAAACACACCGACTCAACTATGACCCTAGACACACCTAATGTTAGTCCGACCCGTACATGGGTGATGGCGGACCAGGACACCCGAATGTGTGCCATGCATGCATGTTATGTAACCGGAGATGGGTGGCATGAGGTACACCTAAATGTCCAAGTATGACCCAGTCATGCATGGACGGCCCTTTGGATTTGGGAGACTTGAGAGGGCTAGGAAAGCCGGGTGTGGAAGAGCTGGGTGTAGGTGTATCGTGGATGGGCTTGGTGGGTATGGAGGACCCGGCCCGTAGGAAAGGGGTATGAAAGTGGACTTCCCCGATAAGGTATGAGGGATGTGATGGGTCACGGGGCCCACTAGAGTAGGGGTCAAATGGGTCAAAGAATGTGTGACCCCTTGTGGTGGGTTCCCACAAGTCACGGTCCCACGTGTAGAAGTTTTGAAGGTGTGGATAATCACCTTCTTGAATTGTGATGGGTGGGACGGGGACCGTAGGCAAGAAGTATGATTCCTCCCTCGGACAAAAGGGTATGAATTCAGGCTCGTCCGGTAAGGGAAGGAGTAAGAGGACCTCCGTGGTGATACAACCCACGGTGCACTCGGAGGTAATAGACCCTAAGGCCGGATGAGTGAGGCTAAGACTAGTGGGTTGGTCAAAGCCTCGGGCCAAAAGGTGCGTCAACTCCCATTGTGAATCCAATCCCATGACAAGATCGTCCAATGTGTCAACATGGTGACGAGATCGAAAGGTGGTATGGAAT
Source organism: Amorphophallus konjac (assembly GCA_022559845.1). Taxonomy (NCBI): domain Eukaryota; kingdom Viridiplantae; phylum Streptophyta; class Magnoliopsida; order Alismatales; family Araceae; genus Amorphophallus; species Amorphophallus konjac. The sequence goes on along the minus strand of CM040128.1, from coordinate 160,818,552 downwards.
GAGTTGACTGGCACTAAAGGTAAGGTGGGGTCCATGGACGGGAAGGGATGTGGGACCAAGCCATCCTTGAGCCATCTAAGAAGTGGCTCGGCTATGTAAAGTGTTCCCGTAAGAAACACGGGTGGCTCGGGCTTTGGTAGTTCCCACTTTGATGGTTTCGAATGAAGACCGGAGGTAGATAACAATGGAGCATCCATGGGTGGTGGAGTAGCTTGTGTCCTTTCCCACCAATCCGAAATCATTTTCTTTATTTCCTCTAAGGAGCGGGTTGGAGGAGGGACCTTGGGGTGGACTAGCTCCTTAACTCTCGGCTCGGGTGTGGGCCTAGGCTCGGTTATAAGCGGGACTTCCACTCGGTTGGAGGTGCTTGAGTGGGTTGGGATGGGAGTGCCAAGGGGAGGTTGGTTGGTGGTGCATGGGCGGGCCACTAGATTGGGGTCACTTTGGTGGGCTTGGACGGCGGTGAAGGGGTGGGATTGGGTAGAGGTGTGGCCCACTTGATTGTGGGTGAGTTGGTGGGGTTGGTGAGTGGAATGACCTCCGTGGTTGGAGGTAGGTGGGCGGGGAACGTAGGCCCTCCTAAGCACTCTCTTCATTTCCCACCATGACTCGATGGGCCTTAGATTCCTATCCTCCCTCCAATATTTGATGTCCCTCCAAGTTGCAGCGGCTTCACCAAAAAGTCACCTTTTGGCAACATCGACTTGCATGGGCCCGTACATGATGTACACCTCGAAGTAATCATCCATAATGGCTTCCCATTCTAGATAGACACTCGGGTCATCGGACCCGTAGAAATCCCGGGTTTCGGGCCTCGTGGGGTGGTTCGGGTGGTCCTTCCATTTGAGATAGTATCGCCACCATCCGGGAGTTTGGGACTCCATGGGACACGGGAAACTAGTGGATGGCCATGCCGACACTCGGACCAAAACACTAGACACGACACTAAGTAATGCAAAGTTGGAATGCACTAACTAATGCACACTAAGGACCCTAGACGTAAACCAAGACTCGGTACGGGGCGGAGACAATCGACCCGAAGGTCACTCGCACAAGTGTGCGGCCTTCCCGATAGGCGTAACCTAACGGTCGGACAACACCTTTTTATATACCGAGTAAAGGGATGTATGCGACCCAAAAATGACTCTTTTTGTTGTTTTAAAAATGTGATGATCCTAAACACGACTTAGACCGACTAATGACTACATGACACTCTTTTTTTTTTTAATGCAAACACCCTAGACTCAAACTCGCTCTGATACCAAATTGATGCGGGACGGGACCACGGACACGACAAGCTCGCGATCGTCCCTTAACGAGGGAAGCGTCGGATGTGCGCGGTTGAGAAACCGGCAATGAGCTAGGGTGGTCGGCTCTCTTTTGCGCCCGGATCGGGTCACGGGACGGCTTCGCTCTCTCTCGCAGCAGTGATATTATAAATTGAAGGCGAGCTAGGTATCCCTACACATGCTCTCTAGCAGCGGCATATAAAGCATATAAAGAATTAAGCTAATGCCAAGTGTAAGGGTGAAGGCGATACCTCCACGCTCTCGGCGTGGCGAAGACGGCACCCGGCCAAAGCTCGTACTCCCGGGAACTTAGTACATTATGTTTACAGCAGTACAAATAAGCCCACTCCACGCAGGGAGGTAAAGGGCGACACAAGTGGGCCCGGGAGGACCAAGTTCGGGTTGACGGGCGGGTTCAGGCAATGCTTCGGCTTCACGCGTACTCGTGCTAGTGGGGGCCCACGTATTGACCGGAGGGGTCGTGTGGGGCCTGATGACTCCTCTGTGGTGGAGACACCTGGAAAGCGTTCCCCTGGGATGGCGAGCTGCTGGAACGACCGCCGGACGCCGGGCGGCCCTCGGACGACGCCCGCGGGAACTCGGCCACGAATCTGAAAATTCTGTTTACAGGCGCGCGACTCGGAGAAAACTGCTGCTGCGATCAGCCCCGTCGTCGGAATGCGACGAGGTTAGCGCCGTTGGAAAGCTGACTCAGAATACTTCGACGTAGGGGTCTTCAAAAAAAATAATCAGATCTGTATTTCTGATCATGTATTTTACAAGCTTGCTGGAATCTGGCCAGAACTGCAGGGGCAGGTTCTGACTTCTCTGAAGATCGACGTTGACCGGGGAGAAGACCTCCGAATCTGGAAATAATCTCTTCAGAAAAGTTGAAGATCTCTGAGAGAGGAATCCGGGACTATTTTTGGTTTTCTGATTGGAGACGAAATGGATTTTCTGGGATTTCTTTACTAGACCTGGGTCGGATCTGGGAAACTGTGGGCAGACTGTTCTTGGGAACTTGGACGAAATTTGAAAAATACTTGGAGGGTGAACCAAAAATTAAGAAAATTCCTGGTGGTAGAGGGATGTGGACAGAACTCCCAGTAAATTTGGGCGACCCAACAAAAATCAAAAGATGGTTCGAATGGGGTAAACTCAGAGCTGATGAACAGTAAACAGAACCAGGACAGATCTGGAACTTGGACTTGGACGAAAATCAAAAAATAGCTAAAGGATGAATTTTGACGTGATTTTTTTTGTGGGGATAAGGGTTCTAGAGGGGAACCAACCCTGAAATTTTGAGCTTCAGAAGACGAAGGGAGTGATAGCAGGAATTCGGAGAAGAAGGGTCTGTCCTGGGTGGACAGAACACCGAAACCGTTGGCGACGACGCGTCGGCGGCGAGACGATGGCGGCGGCGATCACCGGAGTTGCTTCAGATGCTAGAGGGGATCAAGGGGGAGGGATTACACTCTAGAAAGGGGGCTGGAGGTGGAGGAACCAGGGAGAGAGAGGGGAGGGGCGCAAATCTCACTTGGGGGCAAATGCCTATTTTCTCTTCATTTATTCATTCAATATGAAAAATACAACCTTATATAGGATGCCAACCAAATTCAATCTCAACCCTTGGATCTAGGGGTTTGGATTGAAGGGCTGGGATGAGGTATGACCAACCACAAGAAATACAATATTTAAAGGAATCCCATTCCTAATTCTACCACATGTGGTCAAATAAAGGGAGGAAAGAAAGAAAATTAAACAACCTAGCCTAATGGAGCCAAAAGAGGGGGCGCCCCCCTTCATGGGCCAAGGGCCTTTCATGGGCCATGAGCCATCCACAAGCCCATGCTAGGCTTGGACCCTTCCACTTAGTTGGCCCATGAGGGAGTGTAACCCAATTTGGGCCTTAAGTGCATTAGTGACCCATTAGACACCTAATGACCCAATATGGCATAAGCTCCTTAATGGACTCTACTAATGGCAACCTAGCCATGGACTTGACATAACAAATGGCCCATTGGCTTGATATAAGCCTTACAAGGAGCCCAAAAGAAAGAAATTACACAATTACAACTTCATACAAGCCATAACACACAAATACACTTCACCCGTGTATGGAAATCGCCTTTGATGCCCCATCAATTCTCCCCGGGTGGGAGGAACTCGACCCCGTCGAGTAGGGGTATGGCTGCTCCGGTCCTCCGGCGGATCCGTCACCGTGCTAAGTAGCGCGGGTATGCTCCACTCCAAGTGATCGGCACCTGCTCATTCCATATATACTCGATATGCGCACTGCTATGGCTAAAGGTGGTCACTCCGAAGGGGCACTCTCAAAAGGAAGGAAACAGCTCGAAGACTCACTAGGAATCACCGCTGAGTCCCTATAGGTGACTGATCCGGATATAGAAGTAAAACCGATCCCATACTCATCAAGTGAGTCCACTCGCCTCTTACTCATAAGAGAACGACAACGAGCTTGCACAAGACACATGCAGACTCACCATGCACTGACACACGAATGCAAACCACGCAAACAATCGACTCAAAATCACCACACAAACAAACCACACAAAGAAAACACACCGACTCAACTATGACCCTAGACACACCTAATGTTAGTCCGACCCGTACATGGGTGATGGCGGACCAGGACACCCGAATGTGTGCCATGCATGCATGTTATGTAACCGGAGATGGGTGGCATGAGGTACACCTAAATGTCCAAGTATGACCCAGTCATGCATGGACGGCCCTTTGGATTTGGGAGACTTGAGAGGGCTAGGAAAGCCGGGTGTGGAAGAGCTGGGTGTAGGTGTATCGTGGACGGGCTTGGTGGGTATGGAGGACCCGGCCCGTAGGAAAGGGGTATGAAAGTGGACTTCCCCGATAAGGTATGAGGGAAGTGATGGGTCACGGGGCCCACTAGAGTAGGGGTCAAATGGGTCAAAGAATGTGTGACCCCTTGTGGTGGGTTCCCACAAGTCACGGTCCCACGTGTAGAAGTTTTGAAGGTGTGGATAATCACCTTCTTGAATTGTGATGGGTGGGACGGGGACCGTAGGCAAGAAGTATGATTCCTCCCTCGGACAAAAGGGTATGAATTCAGGCTCGTCCGGTAAGGGAAGGAGTAAGAGGACCTCCGTGGTGATACAACCCACGGTGCACTCGGAGGTAATAGACCCTAAGGCCGGATGAGTGAGGCTAAGACTAGTGGGTTGGTCAAAGCCTCGGGCCAAAAGGTGCGTCAACTCCCATTGTGAATCCAATCCCATGACAAGATCGTCCAATGTGTCACATGGTGACGAGATCGAAAGGTGGTATGGAATGAGTTGACTGGCACTAAGGTAAGGTGGGGTCCATGGACGGGAAGGGATGTGGGACCAAGCCATCCTTGAGCCATCTAAGAAGTGGCTCGGCTATGTAAAGTGTTCCCGTAAGAAACACGGGTGGCTCGGGCTTTGGTAGTTCCCACTTTGATGGTTTCGAATGAAGACCGGAGGTAGATAACAATGGAGCATCCATGGGTGGTGGAGTAGCTTGTGTCCTTTCCCACCAATCCGAAATCATTTTCTTTATTTCCTCTAAGGAGCGGGTTGGAGGAGGGACCTTGGGGTGGACTAGCTCCTTAACTCTCGGCTCGGGTGTGGGCCTAGGCTCGGTTATAAGCGGGACTTCCACTCGGTTGGAGGTGCTTGAGTGGGTTGGGATGGGAGTGCCAAGGGGAGGTTGGTTGGTGGTGCATGGGCGGGCCACTAGATTGGGGTCACTTTGGTGGGCTTGGACGGCGGTGAAGGGGTGGGATTGGGTAGAGGTGTGGCCCACTTGATTGTGGGTGAGTTGGTGGGGTTGGTGAGTGGAATGACCTCCGTGGTTGGAGGTAGGTGGGCGGGGAACGTAGGCCCTCCTAAGCACTCTCTTCATTTCCCACCATGACTCGATGGGCCTTAGATTCCTATCCTCCCTCCAATATTTGATGTCCCTCCAAGTTGCAGCGGCTTCACCAAAAAGTCGCCTTTTGGCAACATCGACTTGCATGGGCCCGTACATGATGTACACCTCGAAGTAATCATCCATAATGGCTTCCCATTCTAGATAGACACTCGGGTCATCGGACCCGTAGAAATCCCGGGTTTCGGGCCTCGTGGGGTGGTTCGGGTGGTCCTTCCATTTGAGATAGTATCGCCACCATCCGGGAGTTTGGGACTCCATGGGACACGGGAAACTAGTGGATGGCCATGCCGACACTCGGACCAAAACACTAGACACGACACTAAGTAATGCAAAGTTGGAATGCACTAACTAATGCACACTAAGGACCCTAGACGTAAACCAAGACTCGGTACGGGGCGGAGACAATCGACCCGAAGGTCACTCGCACAAGTGTGCGGCCTTCCCGATAGGCGTAACCTAACGGTCGGACAACACCTTTTTATATACCGAGTAAAGGGATGTATGCGACCCAAAAACGACTCTTTTTGTTGTTTTAAAAATGTGATGATCCTAAACACGACTTAGACCGACTAATGACTACATGACACACTTTTTTTTTTTAATGCAAACACCCTAGACTCAAACTCGCTCTGATACCAAATTGATGCGGGACGGGACCACGGACACGACAAGCTCGCGATCGTCCCTTAACGAGGGAAGCGTCGGATGTGCGCGGTTGAGAAACCGGCAATGAGCTAGGGTGGTCGGCTCTCTTTTGTGCCCGGATCGGGTCACGGGACGGCTTCGCTCTCTCTCGCAGCAGTGATATTATAAATTGAAGGCGAGCTAGGTATCCCTACACATGCTCTCTAGCAGCGGCATATAAAGCATATAAAGAATTAAGCTAATGCCAAGTGTAAGGGTGAAGGCGATACCTCCACGCTCTCGGCGTGGCGAAGACGGCACCCGGCCAAAGCTCGTACTCCCGGGAACTTAGTACATTATGTTTACAGCAGTACAAATAAGCCCACTCCACGCAGGGAGGTAAAGGGCGACACAAGTGGGCCCGGGAGGACCAAGTTCGGGTTGACGGGCGGGTTCGGGCAATGCTTCGGCTTCACGCGTACTCGTGCTAGTGGGGGCCCACGTATTGACCGGAGGGGTCGTGTGGGGCCTGATGACTCCTCTGTGGTGGAGACACCTGGAAAGCGTTCCCCTGGGATGGCGAGCTGCTGGAACGACCGCCGGACGCCGGGCGGCCCTCGGACGACGCTCGCCGGGAACTCGGCCACGAATCTGAAAATTCTGTTTGCAGGCGCGCGACTCGGAGAAAACTGCTGCTGCGATCAGCCCCGTCGTCGGAATGCGACGAGGTTAGCGCCGTTGGAAAGCTGACTCAGAATACTTCGACGTAGGGGTCTTCAAAAAAAATAATCAGATCTGTATTTCTGATCATGTATTTTACAAGCTTGCTGGAATCTGGCCAGAACTGCAGGGGCAGGTTCTGACTTCTCTGAAGATCGACGTTGACCGGGGAGAAGACCTCCGAATCTGGAAATGATTTCTTCAGAAAAGTTGAAGATCTCTGAGAGAGGAATCCGGGACTATTTTTGGTTTTCTGATTGGAGACGAAATGGATTTTCTGGGATTTCTTTACTAGACCTGGGTCGGATCTGGGAAACTGTGGGCAGACTGTTCTTGGGAACTTGGACGAAATTTGAAAAATACTTGGAGGGTGAACCAAAAATTAAGAAAATTCCTGGTGGTAGAGGGATGTGGACAGAGATCCCAGTAAATTTGGGCGACCCAAAAAAAATCAAAAGATGGTTCGAATGGGGTAAACTCAGAGCTGATGAACAGTAAACAGAACCAGGACAGATCTGGAACTTGGACTTGGACGAAAATCAAAAAATAGCTAAAGGATGAATTTTGACGTGATTTTTTTTGTGGGGATAAGGGTTCTAGAGGGGAACCAACCCTGAAATTTTGAGCTTCAGAAGACGAAGGGAGTGATAGCAGGAATTCGGAGAAGAAGGGTCTGTCCTGAGTGGACAGAACACCGAAACCGTTGGCGACGACGCGTCGGCGGCGAGACGATGGCGGCGGCGATCACCGGAGTTGCTTCAGATGCTGGAGGGGATCAAGGGGGAGGGATTACACTCTAGAAAGGGGGCTGGAGGTGGAGGAACCAGGGAGAGAGAGGGGAGGGGTGCAAATCTCACTTGGGGGCAAATGCCTATTTTCTCTTCATTATTCATTCAATATGAAAAATACAACCTTATATAGGATGCCAACCAAATTCAATCTCAACCCTTGGATCTAGGGGTTTGGATTGAAGGGCTGGGATGAGGTATGACCAACCACAAGAAATACAATATTTAAAGGAATCCCATTCCTAATTCTACCACATGTGGTCAAATAAAGGGAGGAAAGAAAGAAAATTAAACTAACTAGCCTAATAAGGCCAAAAGAGGGGGCGCCCCCTTCATGGGCCTCTCTTGGGCCTAGACTGGTCCAAGGGCAGCCAACCCAATCCACACCCATGCTTGGTCCATGGGTTCTCCCATCTAGATAGCCCATGAGAGGGAGTGGCCCAATTGGGCCTTAAATGGCTCTTATGGTCCATAAGGGTGGCATAAGGTCCAATATGATAATCACTCCTAATGGACTCTACCTAGTAATGGACTTGACATAACAAATGGCCCATTGGCTTGATATAAGCCTTACAAGGAGCCCAAAAGAAAGAAATTACATAATTACAATCTTATACAAGCCATAACACACAAATACACTTCACCCGTGTATGGAAATCGCCTTTGATGCCCCATCAATTCTTCAGCAAGAAATTTTCTGGAAACAAAAGTCAAGGATCCGTTGGCTGGCAGAAGGAGATAGGAACACAAAATTTTTTCATATGACTGCAACGGCTAATAGAAGAAATAACTGCATCCCCCATCTCAGGACATCCACTGATGATCTTACCTCTGACAGACAGAAAATAAAGGACATTGCTGTTAGCCATTTTCAAGCTGCTTTCACCTCCCAGCCTCACTATGTTGACAATGATACCATTAACTGCATTCCTCACATGGTGACCCAGGATGATAACAACTTCTTGAATGCCATTCCTAATGATATGGAAATCAAGGAAGCTATCTTCTCTATGTCCCCAGACAGTGCCCCAGGCCCTGATGGATTCACTGGGAACTTCTTTCACAAGGCGTGACCAATTATTGCTGATACTATCATCAAGGCTATTCAGGAATTCTTTACTGATAGGAAACCTCTTCCTAGGTGTTTCACTGCTACCATTATTGCTCTTATTATAAAGAACAAGAATGCAACTGGTATCTCGGAGTACAAGCCTATTAGTTTATGCAACTTCTCTTACAAGATCATTTCAAAAATCCTGAGCAACAGGTTATGCAGATTTCTGCCTTCTCTTATTTCAATGGAACAAACAACTTTTGTTAAAGGAAGGCACATTATTGAAAACATTGCTTTATCACAGAAAATGGTTCAAGAGTTGGGCAGAAAAATCAGAGGCAACAATGACATTTTTAAGCTGGATATGGCAAAGGCATATGACAGAATTGAATGGGACTTTCTATTTGCTGTATTGAAGAGATTTGGCTTTAACAACCAGTTCATCAATCTGATTGAAAAATTGATTACTAACTATTGGTTTTCTATCTCATTGAATGGTGAGTCTGCTGGATTCTTCAAATCTTCCAGAGGCATCCGACAAGGTGATCCCATTGCCCCCTATCTATTTATTCTTGCCCAAGAGACATTAAGCAAATTACTTAAGGATATCTTTATAAAAGGGAAAGTGGGATGGTTTTCTGGCCCGAGGAGATGCCCTCTAATCTCTCACCTTCTATTTGCTGATGACACTTTAATTTTTGCAAATGCCAATGCTGATTCTATCCGTAACCTCAAGAAAACATTAAAATCCTATTAGCAAGCTTCTAGTCAGTTGATTAATGTGAACAAGAGTGGATATGTTATTCATCCTACTAGCAACCTAGCTCTTCAGAGAAGACTGGAAGCTATTACTGGATTCTCAAGACAAGCATTCCCACATAAATATCTGGGCTATCCGTTGGTCTTGGGCAGAGTTAAAAAGTATTTTTTGATGGTATCATCACTACTATTCAAAAGCGTATAGTGGGCTGGCAAGCTAGACTACTTTCACAGGGTGCTCGGCTGATTTTACTCAAACATGTTCTTTCATCCATTCCCATTTATATTTTAGCATCCACCCCTCTTCATGCTGGCATTCATCAGCTTCTTGATAGGTCTTTTGCTAATTTTTTCTGGGGATCCTCTAAGCATGGAAACAGAAGACACTGGAGATCTTGAAAAAATATTTGCAAACCTATTGCTCAGGGTGGTCTTGGGATTATATCCCTAAGACATTTGGATCTTACCTTGTGGGTTAAAATGCTCTGGCATGGACTGCACTCTAACTCACTCTGGGCTGAGTATTTCAGAGCCAAATACATTCAAGATAGACACATCACTGAGGTAAACTTCAAAGCCATGAAAGGATTTACCAGAGGTAGCTGGCTTAAAGCAAAATCATTGATCCTACAAAACAAGAGGACCATTCTGGGTGACGGGGCATCAACCAACTTTTGGAAGGATATATGGCTGGGTAACAGAAGTTTAGCATCCTATGCATACAATGATAACATACCAAATTCAAATGTGACTGTCAGAGATATTATCTACAGTTCAACTCAGGAGGATATTCAGGCTATGGACACTAATCTACCAGCTGATATTAGAAGAGCAATATCATCTACCTTACTGACTCCATATTCTGATAAAGTTATATGGTGCCTCTCAGGTAATGGGAATTGCTCGGTCTCCTCCACATATAAGTATATGATGCACCCTCAGTCTTCACAACTGATGGAGATGAACCCAAATTGGAGTCGTATATGGTCTCAATGGATTCCAATGAAAATATCAGTTCATATCTGGAAGGTCTATTTCAATTGTCTGCCCACAGATCAGAATATTCAAACTTCTGGAATCCCTATATGCTCTAAATGCAGATGCTGTCAGGAACATTTTGAAGAGAACATTGACCACTTATTCACTAAGAGTGATTGGGCAGTGGCCATTTGGTCCTTCTTTCAATCTAAAGGATTGGAGATTGGGGGTAACACAGCTAGAGGTTTAATCACAAAAGCTATACATATTGCCACAGGTAAATCTCTGTTTGGCCTCTTCACTATTGCTGCGATTGGATACAGCCTATGGGAAATATGGACTGCTAGAAATACTGTCATTCATGAGGATAAAACCTTAAAGCCACAGAACATGATCCACAAAATCCTTTCACAGGTCAAGCAAAGTCTCATTCTTTCCAAGCTCTAGGAAGACAACCATGCAAGGAAGATAACTATGTCTGCTTGTGGTATCCAATTCTCTACTAGCAACGGGCCAAAGATTAAACTCATTAAATGGCTTTCCCCCCCATGGCCTTATTTAAAATTGAACACGGATGGTGCATCTAAGCAATCTGCAACTTCGGGTGGTGGTGGAGTAACAAGGGATTTTCATGGTTCCATTATCTTTGCTTATTCTCATTTCTATGATCAAGCTAGTAGCATGATGGCTGAAGCTAGGGCACTCATGGATGGTCTCAAATATTTAAAAACTATCACATCCCAGTCGACCCAAATTGAATGTGATTCGCAGGTTTTGGTCCAAGTAATCAACAAGAAGATACCATGCCCCTGGGAGATTCTCCTATATGTGAGGCAAATTTGGATCCTTCTTTCAATAAATGATTCAATTATTCATATCTTTCGTGAGGCGAATAAGGTGGCAGATTCTTTGGCTAATTTAGCCTGCAATACAAAATGTAATCTCTTTTTTTCTTCTCAGCAGCAACTGCCCAGGCATGTTATAGGTGTTGCCCGTTTGGATAAGCTAGGAATGTCTAGCATCCGATTGATGTAATCCTTTTATATCGTTCATTATTAATAAAATTCACCTCCTAGATGTGCATTGGACCTCCCAATGTACCTAGGCAAGGTTTTTGATAAAAAAAAGCATTTCTTCTTCTTTATCTTTTTATTTTAATTAGTGCATGCATCATACTTCTTTTTTTCTTTCATCAATTTTCATCATCTCAAACATATTGAGATTTTCATAGTGCAGCACTTGCACCCTACCTCTCATATCATCATATTTTTATCCACCCTTTGCATAGGGGTTTTAAGGCTAAACACCAACAAGGTATCTTTTTTTATGCTTTTATGCTTATTTATGTTAAGAATTTGATGCTACACATCTCATATTTCTAATCAATATGTTTCGTTGGTTGTTTATTGTTTTGCAAAGGTAATCAAAGGAAGCTCTCTTCATTGGCCCGCCGATTGGAAGAGAAGGTAGCACTCACTGTTGTGTCTCCTCCGGTTTTGATGCTAAGTGGGGAGAATGATGTGTTTTGTTGACTGGCAATAGTTTAGTTGACTTTATTTTGACTTTGGCAACACTGTTACTTTGATGTCCTTACTTTAGTCAGAATTGATTTTTAGTCAAGTAAAGGTCTGTGCATATGTCCAGTTTTATCCTGAAAGTCTATGCATGTGCAAAGTTATTGCTTAGCAAGGTCGATGCACATGTACTAGTACTGCATTAAAGGTCGATGCACATGTATAAGTAATGCGTTGAAAGGTTGATGCATTTTTACTCTACTGTCTAACAAGTCGATGCATACATTACGACCACTTCAGAAGGTCGATACACTTGTCAACGCATTGCATCATAAGGTCGATGCACTTTTACTTTACTGTCATTACAGGTTGATGCTAGTAAGCTAGCATCTATTGCTTAGGTCGATGCATATGTAGAAGGACTGCATTATAGGTCGATGCATGCTTCAAGATGGTCAATACACATAAGTATTTTAGTTCAGAAAGTCGATGCATCTTATACACTGAATGAACAATCAGGTTGATGCACATTGAACATCGTACACACCATTAGGTCGATGCACCTCATGCACCTTATGCTATAAGGTCGGTGCACCTTGTATAAAGGTTGATGCTAGCAACCTAGCAGTTGGAGAAAGGTCGATGCTGATCTGTTAGCCTCTGCAGCATTTAGTCAGTGCTTTTGAAGTCTTCTCTATCAAGGTCGATGCATCTTGTGTATTTCCCATAAAGACAGGTTGATGTACCTTCATTAAGGTCTATCTGTGCTATATTAGAGGTCGATGCTGATATTCACACATATTGAATGGGTCAGTTAAACAGTTAGATGCATCTCATTTATGCATCAATATTTCTACAGAAATTAGCATATTCTTTGTCTTGACTAAATATGTGGAAATGATTAAGATTGAACTTGTGTTTATGTTTATCATTTGATTAATGACTAATGTCTCTTTATCTCTCATTTTGACAGGTCAGCTATATGATCAAACACCTGGACAACGTGAAGGCAGTCTGCTACCAAATCTCACGTGGAACTTAATGTACCGGGTTAAAGGCATGCGATCCAAGGCAAGGAGCAGAACTAACATTCTGCCACGTGGATCGTCACAACATCCACATCTGACACGTGACTTCTCGAAATGCTTTATGGATAAAATGTGTGTGCGGGAATGTGTCTTCCACGCGCCCAAGATTGAAAAGCTGGTGGTCCCACAGATTCACGCCCCCTGCTATATAAAAGGGATCGAGCACTCAAACTCGAGACAGTAACGAGATAGTAGAATAGTAAAAGAGCAGAAGAGTTAAGAGAGAGCTAAGAAGAGTTAGAATTGAAAGAGAAGAGTCAGAGAGAAGATTGAAAGAGTGAGAGCATGTTACGAAGTTCAGAGAGAAGAATAGAGTGCCGTAAGATAGAAAAGTTAGTCTGAGTGAGAAGAGAGCATGAGAGAGTCTATCTCTATAAGTAACTACTGGATCAGATCCAGAGTCAATTTGCTCAGTGTGAGCAACATTGCTTCTTCGAATGTTTTCTTTTCTTTTTTTGTTTGATTTCTGATTACATTCATAAGCTGTGTATCAGCGGTCAGCAAGCTGTGGTGCTCAACGGTAAGGAGTGTTCCTCAGTTAGCAAGCTATGAAGCTCAGCAGTCTGGAACGTGTTCCCCAAAGCCGTGGATCAGCTGGTGTAGAGATTATATCCCCGAAGCTGTGGATCAACGGTATTGAAGCTGTGTGGCAACAGAATCCTTACTCGGTTGAGTAAGGGGTGGACGCAGATCTCAAGATTGAGATCGAACCACCTAAAAATTGATTTGCTCAGTGTGTGATTGATTTTCTCTCTTTATGAATAGATGAATGCTTAGGATCATCAACTGCTATCTTTTACCAAATTCAATCAATTCTGAATCTGTTTGTTCTAACATACTTTGGATCTTGCTGCGTTGATTTTTCCTTAAATTGATGTTGTTATGAATCTTATTATCCTCATCTATTTGTTATATACATCTCAATGGTATATTAAATATGTTCAGTTAGAAGGATATATTACATCTATCTGAAAACTGACCTATGCATGAGGAGATTTTCTAATCAACCCTCTGCCTAGTACTATACTGAGTGGATTGATTGTTTGCTTTGGTGATTACTTTGATTAATCTGCAACTTCATTGCAGATTCTCTTATTGATAATTCACATTGCTATTAGTGTTTGTGTTTACAGTAGTTCATTTTAATTCCGCACTATTTTTAACTACTGTAAATTTTAATTTTGGGGTAGATCTATTCACCCCTGCTCTAGATCTCTTATTCATCCATTCTTCACATCACGTGGTATCAGAGCCTAACTCTCCCTTAGAGCTTTACATCCCGGAGAGGTTAGTTATGGATGCTAGAGGGTTAACTGTTGAGGGTCATTCGACTAGTAAGCCGCCATTCTTTGACGGAAACAATTATGCTTACTAGAAGAATCGCATGCAGGTCTTTCTTCGGGCTGAGGATTATGAAATTTGGAAAGTATTTAGTAAAGGACCATTTGAGCTTCCAGAGGATGATGAGGTTTGGATCGGGGAGCAGATCCGTAGGTCCACTTTGAATTGGAGTGCAGTTAATGCTATGCAATGCGCACTCCATCCCACTAAATTTTCTAGAATATCCTCCTGTTCCACAGCCAAGGAGATATGGGACAAGCTGGAGGTGATTTATGAGGGAACGTCTCAGGTTAGAGAGACGAAGGTAAACATGTTAGTCTCATAGTATGAAACTTTTAAGATGAAATCTGAGGAATCCATATCTGAGATGTATGCCAAGTTGATGGTTCTAACCAATAGTCTGAGAAGTCTAGGTAAGGTCTACAGTGAGTACGAACTAGTCAGAAAAATTCTTAGGTCCCTGACACCTATTTGGCACACCAAGGCCACTGTTATGGAAGAATCCAGGAACCTAGCAATCACATCTGTAGATGAACTCATCGATTTCCTCATGACGTATGAGCTGAACCTTAAGAGGGTTGATGAGACTGCAAAGAAGAAGAAGTCCTTAGCTCTTAAAGGTAATTCTAGTAGCAAAGAGTCATCTAGTGAGCATAGTTGTTCCAGTTCTGATGATGATCAGGATGAGTTTGTCATGATCACTAGGAAGTTTAACAAATTTCTAAGGAAGGAAGGAAAGGGGTTTAGAAGAAAATATTTTTTAGGAAAGAGGCAGTCGAAATATAAGCCTGAACCTACCAAAAAATCTGATGCTATTGTCTGTTATAATTGCAGGAAGGCAGGACATCTGAAGGCTGAATGTCCTGAGCTGCTGAAGGAAAAACAACCCAGGTGGAAGAACAGGAAAGGAAAAGTCATGGTGAACACCTGGAGTGATGAAGAAGAAGACATCAACAGTAGCACATCCGACAGCGAGGATGAAAATAAGCTTTGTCTGATGGCAAGAGGAGAAGATGAAGAGAAAGACAATGATGAGGTAACTTCTCCTTTTGAGAATTTTACACATAGTGATTAGGAAGAAGCCTATGCTGAGATTCTAGATAAATATGATGACATGCGTAGAGAAAATAGGCATCTAAAAAGAAAAATAAATTCATTAGTAAATGATACTTCCTCAAATGACAGAATCACATGCCTTGAAACTGAAAATAGTAGTCTAAGAAATTCTATTGTTGAATATGAAAATGTCAAATCTATTTTGAATGATATGAGACATGAAAATGAACATTTGAAAAACACAATTGATGAACTAAAAATCAAAAAGCAAAAATCTGAGGAAGAAACCAGAATTGCTAATGAAAAATATGATGTTGTTAATAGAGTGAATAATGAATTGAAAAAGATAATTGAAAATTTGGAAAAAGAAAATAAAGATAAACAACATTCCCTTGAAGGCATGACATAGGGAACTGAAAATTTGAATGTCATTATGGGAACAAGAGTAAATTTCAGAAGAGAAGGATTGGGTTTTAACCCAAGCAATAAGAAAAGGTTGGATGTGAAAACCATATCCTTTGTTGCTGAAAAAGCAAAATCCAAACCTTTGATAAAAATGAATTGTGAAGAAAACTCAAATAGAAATTCTATGGAAACCAAATTCAGTGCCAAGGACAAAGGCAAAGGGAAGGTAGAAGTGTCCAGAGAGTCATACACACATACCACTGCATCTACATCTAAGGGACAGGTTAGGGGTCAGACAAGTAAAGCTAAAGTCCAAGGAACCCCCAAGACCAATGCAACCCAACCTGCATCGACGCACACTCCTTCTGGGTTTAAGTTCCTTAGAAACCCAAGTCAGAGTAGAGACACCTCAGGTCGATGTACCACTTTAGTGCACCGACCTATCCATCAATTCACAACTCCTATCGATACACGGTTGGTAGGAAAGGTCAAGGTAGCTCATATATAAGGTCGATGCAGCAGAATATTCACAACACTTATCCTAGACATGTGCATCGACGCTATCCTTTGAATATCTCTATGCAACCTAGGTCCAGAACTTACATGAACTAGAATTCATATGGCCTTGTCCATCCTAGAACTGTTCAGCCCAGGGTCTACAGTGCCAATACTTGTTCTAATGCCCGATGGACAAGCAACTGGTACAAAAACTCTAAATTTGGTAAGAACAAAACTATCACACCAAAGAAATTGAATACAAAAACTCTAAGTGGCAAGAAAAGACAAGAAGAACTGAAAATCAATAAATCCACAATTCAAGTCAAATCACAAATGTGGATACCAAAACATTTGATGTCTTGTTTAAATGATTTAACTACTGTTATGGGGCCCGAACAATTTTCGATTCCAAAAGTCTCTACTTGATTTTTTGTGTAGGTATGCCTGACAGCCAACCACAACAGATGGTACCTCGACAGTGACTATTTCAGGCACATGACCGGGGACAAAGGAAAATTTTGCATGCTGGTGGAGAAGGATGCAAGTCATGTTACCTTCGGAGGTAATACCAAAGGGAAAATAATTAGATCGGGCAAAGTTGGTAAGTGCTCTTCATGTTGTATTAATGAAGTTTTATTGGTTAAAGGCATTGCCTATAACCTGCTTAGTATTAGTCAGCTTTGTGATAAAGGACATACAATTATTTTTGACTCACTTGCTTGCAATATATTTGAACCTGATTCTAAAATTGTAAAATTCACTGATAAAAGAGTCAATAACATCTATATGGTAGATTTAGATGATGCAGCACACACTAATCTTTATCTCACTGTCAATAAGGATGACTTAACATGCCTTTGGCATTGTAGGTTAGGTCATGCCAGTTATAATGTGATGCATAAGCTAAATAAATATAGCATGGTAAGAGGTCTTCCTGAAATATCATTTAAGAAAAATAATAAAATCTGTGAGGCTTGTACCCAGTGCAAACAGACTAGAAAGTCATTTAAGACTAGGACTGAAAACATGTCTTCCAAACCCTTTGAGCTGATTTATATGGATCTATTTGGTCCTACTAGATCAGCTAGTTTATCTGGTAGGAGATATGGGTATGTTTTAGTAGATGACTTCTCTAGATTTACATGGGTATTCTTGTTAACTCACAAAATAATGCCTTTAAAGAATTTCAAGAATTTTACCTCAGAATAAAATAGACTAGTGAGCAGTCTATTTCTTCTATTCAGTCTGACCATGGTGGTGAGTTTGAAAACTCACAGTTTGATGAATTTTGTAGGGAAAATGGAATAAATCATAGGTTCTCTTCACCAAGGACTCCGGAGCAAAATGGAATAGTTGAAAGGAGGAACAAAACCTTAGTGGAAATGGCTCGAACCAAGCTAGTTGAAGGCAACCTGCCAAGAAGGTTTTGGGCTGAAGCAGTGAATACTTCATGTTATATCATAAACAGAGCCCTGGTAAGACCTTCTACTCAAAAGACTCCTTATGAGATACTCAAGGGTAAGACACCTTCACTAGCACACTTTAAAGTTTTTGGTTGTAAATATTTTATTGGGTTTTTTTGCATGAAAACCATTGTTAAAAGTGAATTTGTAAAAAAACCATTCCTAAAAATGCATTAGCAGGTATATCACTGAGTTAATTCAAATAGTGCATAAATACCATTTAAGCGTGGTTTTCTTGCAAGTTCTTGGTAAAAAGAAGTGATATGCATGTAAATAAATCTGACATTTTTGAACAATTCAGATTACACAGTGATATACCTGCGAATACATTTTTAGGAATGGTTTTTTTGTAAATTCACTTTTAACAATGATTTTCATGCAAAAAACCCTATTTTATTCATGTTAATTCTAAAAGAGACCTTGATAAATTTGAACCTAAAAGTGAACCTGGAATCTTTCTAGGTTATTCAAAAAAATCCAGAGCCTATAGAGTTTATAACATAAATTCTCAAACTGTTGAGGAATCACCACATGTAGTATTTGATGAACTTTGCAATAAATTTGAAACTGGTTTCGTTAGGGATAAAGTTGATGGAGAAATCCTCGAAAATAAAGGAAAAAAAGATGTAGAACCAGTTGAAGAAGGTGAGACTGGAGGATCTGATGTTCAGGGGGAGGCAATTGAAACTTCAGGTAATCAGCTGACCAATATTAGACTTTCCAGAGATCATCCCTTAAAAAATATTATTGGTAATCTGAATGAACCCCCTAGGACTAGATCACATTTTAGGATAGAAAGTGAACTGAATTACTTTGCTTTAGTCTCACAAGTAGAACCCAAGAATATTGACAGTGCTTTAAAGGATGAGCATTGGATTAATGCCATGCATGATGAATTGAACTAATTTGAAAGGAACAAGGTATGGCACCTAGTTCCTAAACCCTCTCATGGTTCTGTCATAGGCACTAGATGGGTATTAGAAATAAAACTGATGAGTATGGAAAAGTAGTTAGAAATAAGGCTAGGCTTGTAGCTCAGGGGTATAATCAGGAATATGGAATAGAGTTGGAAGAATCTTTTGCCCCTGTAACTAGACTAGAAGCCATTAGAATTCTCTTAGCCTTTGCCTGCATTCTAGGAATAAAATTGCAGCAGATGGATGTAAAATCTGCTTTCTTGAATGGGTTAATAAAAGAGAATGTTTTTGTTAAACAACCTCCTGGGTTTGAATGTACTGATTTTCCTGATCATGTGTATAAGCTAGACAAGGCACTCTATGGACTGAAACAAGCTCCTAGGGCTTGGTACGACAGGTTAAGCTCCTTCCTCACATGTAAGGGATATTCAAGAGGTAAGGTTGATCAGACTTTATTCACTAAGGTAAACAACAAAGATATACTTGTTGTTCAAATCTATGTAGATGATATAGTCTTGGATCAACTAAGTCTTCTATGTGTGAGAAAATTTTAAAATTAATGACAGATGAATTTAAAATGAGCTTAATGGGAGAACTAAAGTTTTTTCTTGGTTTACAGGTTAATCAAACTTCAGAAGGAAGCTTCATCACACAATCCAAGTACATTAGAGATCTATTGAAGAAATACAAGTTCGAGAACCTCAAGGAAATAACTGCACCTATGGGCACATCAACTAATCTTGATGCTGACCCAAAAGGTAAATTGGTTGATACCAAACTATGCATAGGTATGATTGGATCTCTCTTGTATCTTACTACATCTCGTCGAGACAAAAAATTCTTAGTGTTTTTATGTGCTAGATTTCAGGCTAGTCCTAAGGAGTCTCACATGAGTGCAGTGAAAAGAATTTTTAGGTATCTATCAGGCACCCTTGATTTGGGTCTATTGTATCCTGCTTGGTGTGAGCTTGATCTTATAGTTTACACTGATGCAGACTATGCAGGGTGTAGGGTAGATAGAAAGAGCACTATTAGATATTGTCAATATTTAGGTGGTTGTTTAGTGTCTAGGACATCTAAAAAGTAAGACACTGTTGCTCTCTCCACTGCTGAGGCTGAGTATGTTGTAACAGGGAATTGTGTAGCCCAAGTACTTTGGATAAAATATCAACTTATTGACTATCACATAAAATTGGGATGCATTCCTATTCTATGTGATAATACAAGTGCTATCTCTCTAAATAAAAATCATGTTCATCACTCTAGGACTAAGCACATTGAAATAAAACATCATTTCTTGAGAGATGATGTCATGCCCCAACGCGGAATATTAGAGCACAACAGGGGAGAAAACCCTTCACTCAATCAAGACTAAAAATTCTAATTATATCACTTGATATAAAAATCTCAAATATAAATTTCAACTTCTTATCAAAACTCTCCAATTACACAATAGATAATTTCATAACACTAACTCTTTATAATTACAAGACACATCTCATAATAAATTACTCTCAATTATAAACTAAGAAATTAGAAGAAACACTCTTGCCCATTCCCGCTAGCTATCCTCGAGACAACCTGAAAAATATTAATTAACACTGCATGAGCGTAAAGCCCAGTAGGAATTACATCTCAACACAAGTAAATTTAAGTGATTAGCATCTTTTAACAGTCCATTTAAGTTAGGAAAGAGATAGAATAAAATCAAGTATAAGGATGTAACCATGAGAACAATAGATGTCAAAGGAGTATAATCGTAGCACTTTGCCCCGCATGATTCAATGAACAATAATAAGAAAGGTATGTATAACAAATGAAGAATGGGTACAAGTGAACATAACTATAGATTGGCCATATAACAATTGAATTTTAATATATATATATATATATATATATATATCCTTTCGGGTCAAGAATATCAAGTAGCAAGTCAAGCATGTCATGTAACAAGTCAAGCAATCAATCATGTACAAGTAGCAAGTAACGAGTATCATGTGAATTGTCTAGATCAAACTAGCAAGCAAGTACTTCGGTGCAATGTCACATCTTGTCATTACAACTCCCATGAGCACTGGTACTTTTGGGCGCTCCTCCCAGGACCAGACCAAGCTCTTTATGATGCGTTGGCATTGAGTGGTGGATCAAAGATCCCAGGTAAATACTAGACAATCACATTTTAATGGTCAAGTGGACTTCAAGGAAGTCATGTTCAAGTAATTATCAAATAGAACAAGTAGAGTGCATGAATCATATGCAGAAGATTGTAACGAAAGATCTTAAGGAAATCAGTGAAATTAAGCATAGATTTTAAGTTAGTTATAATCTAGTAAGAAGGCTCAAAATCATAGGGATCGAGATTCAGGTCCTTTAGAGATTTCAAATTTAGATTTCAAAGGTTAGAAGTTCATATTTCCAAGATATAAACATGCTGGTTTCTAAGGCTAAAGAATTAGAATTCTCTTAGTTTTTCTTTTCTTTTATTTCTCCATAAATCTAGTAGGAGTTAAAGAGTTCAAGTTCCGGTTTAAAGAAACTAGATTACAAGTTTAAGGGTGATCCAAATTTTAAGTTTATAAATTTCAGATTTATAGGTTTATGGTGGATCAAATTTTTAGGTTTCAAAGTTGACGAATAGCAGGGTTAAAGGGGATAAGAACCGTAGATTTTAAAAAAAATGGAAACCAGGTTTGGAAGGGTTAAAACATAGTGTTTTAATGCTTTTTTTAAAGGGTCAAAAGATATCAAAACGTCAGGTTTTAAACCTCAAATTTGCAGATTTAAAAGGAGATTAAAACAAAGAAAACAGGGACTTGTTTTATACAAGATTAAACCTCTGAGTTTGCAAATTTTTAAGGTCCGGTGGACAGGTTTGGAGGGTCACGTTTTGTCACTGTTAATGTTATTTTAACATCACTATTCATTTAAGCATGAACAATGCTATTTTTTATTTATTAAGATTTTATAGAAACAATTTACATGATAAATAAGAGAAAAATCTAAGGACTATACTCATGAAATGTCATAATTTTATTCGATCATGTTAAAAAGATAAAAATCCATAAAGATGATATGGTTGTTAACATCATGAACAGAGTCACTTTCCAATTTTAAATCTTTTAATGAATCTAAATATATGAAAATTAAGATAAAAATGTGAGGATCTCAAAAATATATTTTCCCATAATTTTTGATACATGGTTACGTGATTATAAAATTTTTAATAGTGTGTTAACTTTTACGACAAACATAACAACGTAAAAAGAACGGGATTATGCATGCATTGGTTAACCTTGATATAACCTACTGGAAATTTGTTACAGAGAAACATGCATGCAAGATTTAATTAATAGTAAACTTTTGTGCTGATTTTAGATCCTCAACTTTTCAGATTTAGAAGGATCAAATCAGATTTAAGGTCTCTATACCAGAGGGTTAAGAAGGGTTTAAATACAGGGAAACATGGATCATAAATTGTACGCTTTAAGGCTCTTATTCTTGCAAGGTTAAAAGAGATTAAAACGCTAGTAAAAAAGACATTAAAATGCAGGTAAAAGAAAGAGAATCAAAGCCATGTTTGAAAGAGATTAAGATGCACAATTGATAAAGATTGAAATTAATCAGGTCTGGGAAGGAATCAGACGCAGATTTTATGGGATTTTCATTTGCAAGTTTCAACAGCCAGATGGACAGAGGATTGAATGGTCAATCACCGGATCTAAACGTTGACAGATTTACAGGTCTAGGAGGGACCGATTTGTAAGAGATAAGGAGTCATGTTTTGCTAGATTTTAAACTTCGAATTTACAAGTTTACACTAACAAGTTTGCAGGGGATTAAAGGCTTAGGATTGCAAGGATAATAGGATCAATTTTATGCTTGAAGCCTGAGTGAGAACAACTACCTTAGATGAAGAACATATACCCTTGCCTAATCCTTGTGAAATCCATCTCTTCTCTTCCGGTCATCTCTACAAGACTCATCAAATTTAACTAATCCTCGAGCCTTCATCACCCACGAGCCTTCATGCTACCTTCTCACGTACAAGCATCCTCCTCCAACACTCACAAAGGGCCTTCTAAGAAGCTTCCCTGCTACGACCGCCCATCACGTTGGAAAAATGGGGTTTAGGTTTTAAAACGTACGAGGCTTAGGAGGGTTTATATATAGTGTAACCTTCTAATAGAGTCCTAATAGGTGAGGCTACTGGGAGATAAAACCCTAATCTAAAGCTACAGCCGCCTTCGTCCTTTCAAGATGGGTTTAGCTAATTAAGTTTTAACAAAAGATTATCACAAGGCTTTATTATACATATACATATATATTAACCCTTTCAGAAATCTTATCCTAAGTTAAGTTAATGAGTAGATCGCAACAAAACCTCCCCCACGTTTAACCGTCCAGAATAGACAGCCTCTGTCTTGACCACTTATTCAATTTAATTTTGATTTTAGTGGATTGCATTTTAGATTTTAATACTATTAATTTATCTATTTTATTTTTTTATCAATTAACAAATTCTAATTGCTATGTATAGAGTCTTAATGGGCCTAATTTAATTAGTAAAAATAAATAAATATTCTAATGGATCATTTAACCCAGAGATTTAAATAAAAGAAAAGTACAGTGCAATTTTATTTTATTATCATTATTATGAGCATATAAAAATTTTATTTATTTATTTTTAACATTCCTCAATGCAAGCGTACGTTATCTATAACTCTTGATTAGTAATCGAATAAAGTCCATTTAAGATCTTATTATATTATGTATCCTACGACATTAGTAACATAGTACAATGGACACAATTTAATTATTAAAAAATATATATAACCCAATTGTATTATTTTACTAATATTTATTTATTTTATTTCTTAAATATCTTTAAAGAGATTATATTTAAATGTTTAACTCGTTATATTTCACCTTTACGAATCTTATCTTTTTCTTTACCTTAATTATACTTACGCGTTATTTCTCACGTAATTAGTTTTATCCTTACTTATTAATTTATCTTTATTTATTTTCCTAAATATACTTGAGTGTTTTCTTAAATTAAAGCACCAGTAATAATAAAGTCATTCGACAAAATATTATTCATTAGCTAACTACAATTTGAATGTGATAATTATTACCTTTCATCTTTAGAGTTTCTTTTTTTTGATAATTTAGATATACATTTCAAAAATCTATTCGAGGGATTCTATAAATTAAATAAATTTTTAAACACCTCATTAATTAAATTGTGATAATATTATTTTACAATATTATCTTTTTTTGTTTAAAAAAAACTTCTTTGATTATTATCTTATAATATTTTCAAGAGGTTCTATACATTAAACATGTTCTCAGCATAATATAACATTTGTTAATAATATTATTAATTAACTAACTTAAATGAGGGAATTCATACACTAATACTATTGCATCTTTTATTCCTGTATTTTATTTTAGATCCTTTTAAGACGATAAGATGTCATTAAATTAATAACTTTTTGTTTTTGGTAATCAACATTAAAATATTCTAAATAGCAAATTGAGTTTATATTAATGCGTATGTTATAAAGAAACAAATGTATAATTACATAATTAGATGGGTTCCTTTTTAATATATTGATTCTTAATTTAATCGAATCCTTAATTCGTTATTTATTTACTATATTTTAACTGATCTCTCTTTTATTTATTTACATAAATAATTATCTAAATTCCTTATTATTTATTCTAAAATATCAAACTTAATTTACAAGAATAATTTATACATATTATTTCATTTTTATTGTAAAAATATATTTTTATTTCTAATTTAGTCTTATAATTAGTCGGGATGCTACAGATGAAGTAAGCAAGAATGAAATTGAGTTGAATTTTATTGAATCAGAAAAATAAATTACTGACATATTTACTAAATCTCTTGGGAATGAAAGGTTTAAATTTTTAAGGAGAGAACTAGGTTTATGTAAATTTCAGCATGATGAATGATTTCTTAATTTCACTCTTGTCAGAAATAAATGTTTTCTCTATGATGATCTCTGTGGCTAGGATTCATTCTATCACATAATTTCAGTGGTCAATGATCACTATTTCAGAATATGTCATGCACTGTGTCATCTTGATGTTAGAGGTATATCAAATGGTATGATGGTAGAAGGACAGATTTATTCTGTCTGAAAACCCTAACTATGTGTAGAGACCAGTCATCCGCCAAGTACCCTGCGTCAAGAGTCTTTCTGAGTCCTTCACTCTACAATGTTGTGTCTAGATATCAATACATATAGACATGGGGAGTTTTTTGCTTGATGATAGGGGGAGTTCATAACTCTGCCATGGCCAGTCCCAAACCCGGATGAGAAAGGAGGAGGGTTTGCGTTAGGTTGACAGCCAGCAGTAAAAATTTGTCACATCTCCCACATGAATTCTGATCTAAATATATTTTGTGCTAATGCTAGGACGTCCCCCGGAAGCGACGCGTTACATCGGAACCCGGATGAAATGATAAGTGAGCAAGAGCTAGCTAGGGCGTTCCCCGTAAGCGACGCACCGCAATGGCGCCCGATTGCGGTGTCAAATAGGCAACGGTTCCCGTGTGGGGTTGGACGCTCACAGGTAAAGAAGCTAGTCCAAAAATATAGGATCCGTCTAGCTACTTGGAATATAAGAACTTTAACGGGTAATGATTTAGAATTGGTTAAGATAATGAAGGGTAGGAGGGTTAGCATAGCTTGCCTACAAGAAACTAGGTAGAAAGGACATAAAGCTAAAGATATTGATGGATATAAAATTTGGTATACGGGTAATAATAACTCTAGAAATGGTGTTGCTATAATAATAGATAAAAACTTAAAAGATAAAGTTGTAGAAGTTAATAGATTGGGGGATATATTGATGTTAATTAAACTTATCTCAGGTGAGGATATTTTGAATATAATTAGTGCATATGCACCACCTCAAGTAGGATTAGAAGAGAGTATTAAAAAGTAATTTTGGGAGGCTATTGATAGTTTGATGCAAAATATCCCTAGTGAAGAGAGAATCTTTATTGGAGGGGATCTTAATGGTCATGTGGATAAAGATAATAGAGGTTATGAGAGGATTCATGGAGGGCTTGGTTTTGACAATAGAAATAATATGTGTTATACTATTCTTGATTTTGCTAAGGCCTAAGATCTAGCAATTACTAATACCTTCTTTAAGAAGAGGGATGGACACTTAATAACATATAAGAGTGGATCACATATAAGTCAAATTGACTATTTTCTTATTAGGAAGGTCGATAGAGTTTTATGTAAAGATTGTAAAGTTATTCCTGGTGGGAGTCTAGCCCCTCAACATAGGTTGTTAGTAATAGATGTCTTTATCCCTAAATTCAAATGAAAGATCATTATAAATAATTATTCTAAGATTAAATGGTGGAATTTAAAAAGTAAAAGTTTAGAACATTTAAAAATCACTTATTAAAAGAAAATATTTAGAATTTAGAATAAGAAACTAATGTAACGTGGACTAATGTTACAAATTGTATAACGAGTGTAGCAAAACAATTCTTAGGCAAATCTAAAGGTAAAAAGAATTTAGAAAAAGAGACTTGGTGGTGGAGTGAGGAAATCTAAAATACCATTAGAGTAAAAAAGGAGTGCTTTAAAGTTTGGCAAACTAACAAAAATAACCAAACCCTAGAAGCTTATAAAATTGCTAAAAAGAGGGCTAAGAAAATAGTTAGCGAAGCTAAATCAAAGGCATATGAAGATTTATATAATAAATTAGGAACCCGAGAGGGTGAAATGGACATATTTAAACTTGCTAAATTAAGAGAAAAGAAAAATAGAGATTTAGATCATGTTCATTGCATTAAAGGTGAAGATCAAAGGGTTTTAACTAAAGATCTTGAGATTAACGAAAGGTGGCATAGTTATTTTCTGAAGTTACTTAATGGAGATTGCGCCAAGGATTCTTCTTTAGAAGATACCCAAGAGTCCACAATATTTGATAAATATCAATATTTCAAGCGTATTAAGATGTCAGAAGTGGAGGATGCTTTAAGGAAAATGAAAATGGGCAAGGCCTTAGGACCAGATGGCATACCTATTGAAGTATGGAAAGGCTTAGGAGACATTGGTATTCAGTGGCTAACTAAACTTTTTAATAAAATTTTAAAGGAACGGAGAATGTCAAAGGTTTAGAGGAAAAATATTGTAGTTCCTTTCTATAAAATAAAGGAGATATTCAAAGTTGTAATAATTATTGTGGAATTAAGCTTATGAGTCATACTATGAAACTTTGGGAAAGAGTAATCGAAAAATGTCTCCGATATATGACTACTGTATCGAAAAATCAGTTTAGTTTTATGCCGAATAGATCTACTACAGAAGCTATTTTCTTACTACGGCAGCTAATGGAGAAGTATAGAGAGATGAGAAAAGATTTGTATATGATTTTTCTTGATTTAGAGAAGGCGTATGATCGAGTACCGAGAGAATTGATTTGGTGGACATTAAGAAAGAAAGGAAACTCTCAAGGATATGTTGATTTGATTAAGGATATGTACGACGGTGCTATTACTAGTGTTTGAACTATTGTTGGAGAGACTGGTGAATTTCTGGTTTCTATAGGTTTGCATCAAGGTTCTGCACTAAGTCTGTATCTCTTTGCCTTAGTTATGGATGAAGTAACAAAATAATTGCATGAGGATATCCCTTGGTGTATGTTATTTTTAGATGATATTATCTTAATTGATGAGAGTATTGATACTTTAAATGCTAAGTTAGAGCGTTGGAGACTTACTTTGGAGTCTAAATGGTTTAAAAATAGTAGGAGTAAGTCATAGTTTATGCATTGTAATTTTAGTAATGGGAGAGTGGTACAGGAAGACATGATTCTAATTGATGGGCATAACATTCTAAAGAGTAGTAGCTTTCTATACTTAGGGTCTATCATACAAGAGAATGGAGAGATTTATGACGACATTACACATAGGATTAAGGCAGGTTGGTTAAGATGGAGAAGCGCATTAGGAGTCCTCTGTGATTATCGTATGCTTGTGAAACTCAAAGGGAGGTTTTATAGAATGGCTGTAAGACTGTGGACGTTAAAAAATGTCGATGATGAGCATACGGCACCCGCGTCTACGCGTTCAAGCGCAAGTCGAAGCCGGGAGGGCCGAACAAACCCATACCTCACCCAATCAAGACGAGAGCTCATTTGGTGGTCCGCCATCCGTTAAGAACACCCCCAGGCAGAAGATACGGCCACAACTCTACGACCGGCCGTGCCGAGAGCTGAATCAAAGAAAAGCTGGGAACTCCGGCACAGTCTCGGCATATGCCGGAAGTCACGCAAAGTCCTGGACCGAGCCCTAGAAGCTGCGAACGGAACATTACGGAGGCCGTGCATCGCAACTAAAACATTCCGGGAGTGCCAACATTCATATAAACGGCCGCGACTTCGAAACGAATCCGTTTGGTGCTTAAAATTGTGCGGAAGGGCCTTAAAACGGCGCGCCTTAAATCGGCGCGCTTATTTGAAGGAAGTGCCCCCTTTACACCTTAATACGGTGCCACCTTTGATGTCTTAATACGGAACGCTAATTTCATATGGTTTAAAATGGCACGGGGGAATAGTGACCGCGCCGTTTTAACCGAAGGGCCATCCCGTCCGCCAGTCGATACCCTGTTTCGCGCTAGTCTGAGCGCACAAAGAACATTCAATGCCCATCCCATAACCATTTAAAGATTGAGGAGCTGTGCACGCCTCAACTCGATAGTGCGATGGTTGCAGCGGTGAAGGAAAGCAGAGTAATGACAGCAGCATACTGTGCAAATCGACGGACGACACCACGGCCTGTCAAGCCCGTCTGTTCAGTAAACAAGAGGAAGGAAAGGCAACCCCTCCTATATAATCTCTACAGGTTCAACAGAGCAACCGGCTGGCTTCTCCCCCCGGCCAGCGATCAAGGAGAAGAAAGGGTGCTCTCGACTGTGTGCAGTGAAGAGAAGAAGAAAAAGAGAGGAGGAAGCTCTAGTCATCCACGCCGGCAAGGTGAAGAAAGAGAGATAGTGTGTGTGAGAAAGGGAAGGTGAGTCTGGAGGGGGGGGGAGCTTGTGCTCTGCCCCCCTCTCCCCCACTGGTGTATCTCCCTCTTTCCCCCCTAGCTATGTACTTCTCTAACCCAGAGATGAATCTCCCCTGTGTCAACTCCTTCCCCCGTTTGTGAGGATGAATAAAAGAAGAACCCTTTTGCAAGCTCAGTGCTCTCAATTTCAACCCCCGCTCCCCTTCCTCCTTCTCCTCATCCAGGGCCCTTCAAAGCATGCTCCTCCGTAGCATGGCCTTCGAAGGAGTTCATCGACGGATGAATATTCATGGCCCTTGTGGCGAACACTTGTCCCGCTTCAAAGAATCATCACCCGTAAGTCGTGGTCGCACTCGTAGGCTGGCCCTCGAGCATTCCACACTCACACTTGGGCTAACGGACCACCGTGAGGCCATTCCGCATTTTGAGAGTTTACCCGGGAGTAATCCGTGTGGTGGCTTTCGCTTCTCTCTGGCAAGTCCCGGTCCGGGGGAGGTGCTGCCCAATTCTTGCCAGGGCCAAGAACGCTCAAGAACAAATGAAGAAGACACCATCCGGAGAACAAACAGAACACACAGTGAACCCTCTGTGAATCAACCACTTGAAGTCTTTGCACAATAAACTCCTCCGAACAAAACACTTAAACCTCATGCTAATTCCTCTTAATAAACAACTAAAACGATTAAACCCCCTCTTCACCAACTTAATCCACCAAATGAATGAACAAACGGATCATTAACCCAACCTGTAGGTGAAAGAAAAGAAAAAAAACACAGTCAAAACAATAAACCCTCGGGAGAGGCTAATCCGACGCGGTTACTGTTCCCCTACGCCGTTTTAGCCCCTCTCACAAAAGCCCTCATCTCCTTCTTTAAATCCAAAAACGGCGCGCTCCCACTCCTCTATACATCTTAAAACGGCGCCCCCCCCCTTTGCCCATTCCTAACACGGCGCGCTCCCCTGCTTAACTCCCTAATACGGCGCACCCCCTCCCTTGCACATCCTAATCCGGCGTGGCCTTAACCGGCGCGCCCTCCTTATTGAACCCTTAATACGGCATGCCTGCTTAATACAAAAAGGGAATAAACAAGCAAAAGAAAACAATAAAAGGTCAATCATGTTAATACAGAATAAAAGAAACTCTATCACCCGTGCTTTAATTAAAATTTTGTTCCAGGGGCGCTGCCCCCTCGACCCCCGCGACCTGACCGCGCAGGTTGATCCACGTGCGAGGGCGCACGTTGGCGAGTTCGGGCTCCACACTTAACAATTCACTCCCCCAGACTGGGTGCAAAGAGAAAATCAATGATGCCTTGTGGTATCGGACGTGGACCTCGGAACCCCCGACATGGTCATGATCTGAACACATCTTGGGCCAATAGCTCATTAACTCGACCCGCTTCTACCGGGATTCAATCCCGCACCCGCACTAAACTTGCCGTACCTACGACAGATATTCGTATGGCTTTATCGTCATCTTTGATGCTTCAAATGAGGACTCTCGTCTGAACAATGAATGGTCCGTTAGTGACCGACATATATACCGGGATCCAATCCCGCACCCACATGAAACTTGCCGTACCTACAGCAGACATCCGTACGGCTTTATCGTTATCTTCGATGCTTCAAATGTGGACTCTCGTCTGAACAATGAATGGTCCATTAGTGACCGACATATATACCGAGATCTAATCCCGCACCCGCACTAAACTTGCCGTACTCACGGTGGATATTTGTATGGTTTGTCGCCGTCTTTTACGCTACAAACACGGACCTTTGTCCAGACATAAAGTGGTCCATGAGTGGCTGACAAAATCTGAATGGAACGAGAAGGCCCTCATCATCCCCGGACCCTTTGCATGGGAATATCAATAAGGCCTCTGTGGGCCATGCTTAGACCTCGGGTCCGCCCCGAACGTGGTCATTGCCTGACCCATATCCTCGGCCTATAGCCCGCTCGCTTCGAACGCATATTGGTTCTCAGATCTGGTCCTAGGGAATCCTCCCGTTGCCCCCCTTGGCACCGGAAACATTGACGATGCCCACGCGAGCCCGACTTCGACCGCGGGGGGCCCACCGCAGTATGGTCACAGCTTGATCTTGCACCGGGCCGACAAACTTATCGGTTTCGACCGCTCTAACCGGGATTTAACTGAACGTTTCCCGTTCCTTTGAACAATAAATTTATCGTATCCCGACGTACATATGTTCCGGTCTTCCCGCGACGATTACGCTATTCTCAAGCCGGACATTCGTCCGAACATTAAATGGTCAACACATGACCGACGTGAGCTCAGATGCTTTCTTCACACCCTCGTGCGAGAACCTCAGCGTTTCTTAATAACTTTTTTATGCAATTAATTTCTTGGCCATGAGACCCCTTTTCCTAGCGATTAATCAAGGGTGTTCCCCTCTCCGAGGTGATGTAAATGACGCCGTGACCTTTATGGCGCGGTGGGTTCTGGTCCCGACACGAACCACACAATCGTCTGATTAGTCAGATCGAGCGCACAATAGATCGTCACCTAGGTGACTGGCACGCCCACACACTTAATAAACACAATAACCATAGATCTTAATTAACTAAATAAAAAGTGTGTCCACAGAGACCTGCTTTGTTATATGGTACCGAGTGTTGGGCAGTATGAAAGGAACACATTCACAAAATGTGTGTAGTAGAGATGAGGATGTTGAGATGGATGTGTGGCAAGACTAAGAAAGATAAGATTAGGAATGAGCGCATCTGTAAGGACTTAGGGATAGCCCCAATTGATAGTAAAATGAGAGAAAATAGACTCAGGTGATTTGGTCATGTGCTTCGTCGCCCTAACTCAGTGCCGGTTAAAAGATGTGATCGAATCTTAGTGGATGCTAGTAAAAGAGCTCGAGGAAGGCCTAAAATGAGATGGTGCGATGTTATTAGGAAGGACATCAGCTTCTTGGGTTTAAATATGAATATAGCACTTGATAGAAATCTTTGACGGAACATGATTCATGTAGCCGACCCCAAATAATTGGGATAAGGCTCTGATGATGATGATGATGATGATGATGATGATGATGATGATGATGATGGGGAGCTCATAGTAAATTTGAGTCAGATCTGATTTATTACATCATGTGATATCTCTTTAGTCCAGATTAAAATTCTACCAATCCTGACTTTGTTCTCCTTATTAAGGGAAATTCTTATTAATTCTTTACTGAAATCTCAGTGGCACACTGTCACTAAGCATTCCTTTGTATCAGGTCATTCTGGCACACTTAGATTTTTTTATATCATTTTCTTAAAAGACCTTACAATTCTATTTCTCTGAAATAATGACAGTCTGATAATCAGTTCATCATTCTAAGCTACTAAAATCAGAAACCTTCTCTTATAAGAATCCTTTATTGTTTCATGAATGAACTGATGGTTTAAACTTAATAAATTTTAGAGTCTAAAGACTGAATTCAATGAACTGAGATGTTTTTGACAATTAATAGCACTCAACCATTTCTCTCATAACATGTCTAATAAAGTCTTCAAATATCTGAAAGTTCTTGGATTAATGATTTCTTGGTTGAGAAACTTGGAATGAGTATTATTTTTAAACAAGTCTTTCTATAAACACAAAGGGCAGGAAGGTTACAAAAATAAGTCAAAATATGTATAGGTAGAGCAATGATTGAGTGCACTGAGAAATCGAGTACTTCATCAAAGTAATAAAGAAAAACTCATGTCATGAAGTGCTTCAAGTTATCTCTGTTTAAAGATCAAAACAGTATGGGTAGCTTCATTGAGTAACTAGGGGTACTGGCGTCTGATAAGCGTGTACCCTTACGCAAAAAGGTGTAAACTAATTCTACTGTTTTGATATATGAAACAGGATTATACATTTTGCTGAGTAACTAGGTATTGGACCCCTTGGTGTGTTTGATGATTTAGTTTTAATGTTGACAAAACTTGTGTGCATGCTTGTGTGCATGTGATATGCAAAATATCAAATTGATGAATGAATGGTTAATCAAGGATCTCATGCAACATATGTCAACTTTACTTTGCAGGACTGAAATTTATGATGAATACCCTCTTGAAACCAAAGGATTGAAGGAACATGTATCATGTCATCAACAATACCAAATAGGTTGAAATTCCCACAAAATGATCATCAATGATGGAATGGTAAGATCCAATACTGCAAAACAGTCATTGGGATTGTGAAGGTAACAAATGTTCACTCTTATGCAATTCTGGAAGG
Organism: Amorphophallus konjac; assembly: GCA_022559845.1. Classification (NCBI taxonomy): domain Eukaryota; kingdom Viridiplantae; phylum Streptophyta; class Magnoliopsida; order Alismatales; family Araceae; genus Amorphophallus; species Amorphophallus konjac. Next base: position 160,785,794 of record CM040128.1, on the reverse strand, counting down.
CTTTGGATGGAACTTGCATATTGAGTAATCATGTGTTGTGAAGATTGGTTGAAAATAGTTCTTTTAAGTTTCACACCTTGCTCACATTCATAGTGATAGGTCACTCATGCTAGGTGTGTCTCATTGGTCTTCAAAGTGCATCCTTGCATATTCTTTTAGAGGTTTCAAAAGGTGAAATTAGTTCTTGGGTTGTATTGCATATCATTGTTGAAACTTAGCATCACCATTGAGCATTCATGTTGAATATGCATTAGGATTGGTTGATGCTTGGTTTAATTGGCATATTGTAGATGTGAATTGGTTTCATAGTGTTCATTTAGTTGTTTTTACATTGGGGTAACATGCAAACACTTCACGCATATCAATCCCTTGCATTAGCCCCTCAAAACCCTCAAAAATCGGCATTTTACTGAATGTCAGTCGACCGGCCCTAGGCCACCGGTCGACCAGATCTGTCAGTTTTGTTCTGGTCTGCCTTGTGCAGAACCAGAATCGATCGACCGCCCCACTGGACCGGTCAACCGGCTAAATCCGGACAGAACCAAGTTCTGTCCGGTCGACCGGCCCAGTGTAACTGGTTGATCAGATTTTCTCTGCTACGCCCAAAACAGAACTTGTGTTGGCCCGATTGACCGCCCCAATGAATCCGATCGACCGAAATTTCTCTGCTACGAAATCGGGCTTCACAAAATGCATCGAAAACCCACTAAACCCAATCCATTTGGGGCCAAACTTGACCCCAATACCCCTAGGGCATACATACACATGTTAGACTATATTTGGAGGGGTTTAAACATGGATTTCTTGGTCTTTTCATGCATCTCTTGTTGCCATATATATGAGTTACGAATTTGGGAGATTTTTAAGGGTTTCGAATGTTGTCTATCTATCTTGTAGGAGAAGAAAGGGAGAAGGAAAGAAGCTGAGCAAAGATCCAAGGTTTTCATCTACTTCCGATCATTTTTGGAGTTCGTGATTGAAGAAGAAAAGGAGCGGAACGAAACGGGGAACACGAGGACGTTCACATCGTCAACATCCGGCTTCCTTCCAACCCGAGGCTTAGAGAAGAATTTCTACAACCCTTTCTTTCCATGGAGTTTTCTTTCTAGATCTTGTTTGTGTCTAGTGGAGTCACTAGCTTCAGGTTTGCATGCTTGTATTGAACATATCTTTATTTTTGTAACTTCAACTCTGTGAGTCTATTGACCGTCTGCGAACGGTTGTAGTGTTCTTGTGCCACGGGTGTTGCGGCAAGTGTGTGTGTTTGTTGATCCGTGGTAGGATCGTGTAGGAGACTACGTCTCCGTGTCTTTTGGAGCGGAAGCTCCGTGCGCTTCATTTGAAGCGAGTGGATCCTCACCGGTTCGGTGAGGGGTGGACGTAGGGAGCCCTTCGTGGTCCCGAACCACCTAAAAATCCTGTCTCGCATCTGTATGCTTGTGGTTTGATTGTTATCATTTTGTCTTGATCGTGTGAGAACGGTAAGCGTGAGAGAATTAATTTTTTTATTGCTTATACTTCGTGCAATCATTCTCTGCTTTGGCATCTATTTTAATTAGCTGTGTTGAAAATTTAAAAGTTACCATCGTGCTTGGCGGGGACAATTCAACCCCCCCTTCTTGTCAATACGAGGACCTAGGGACAACAATCTGGTATCAGAGCGAGGTCTCTAATTTTAGGACAACCTCACGGTTGTAGAGAAAAGATCTCTTGATATGGCCAACATGGGAATGATCCCCGAGGGACATTCGATTCATAGACCTCCCTTTCCCTATTGGAAAAATCGTATGATTGTGTTCATGCGAGCACAGGACTATGACACCTGGAAGGTCATCAACAAAGGTCCCTATGTTTTACCTCCAAATGAGGATGGATGGGATGATGAGCATATTAAGAAATCATGTGCAAACTTTAGAGCTATGAATATCATTCAATGCGCTATACATCCTAATGAGTACTCATGTATTTCTGTGTTCTTCTGCGTAGGAAATGTGGAATAAATTGAAGACCATCTATGAAGATACTTCAGAAGTACGAGAGACTAAAGCAAATCTGTTGGTTCGGAAATATGAGCTCTTTACAATGAAGCCTGAGGAGAACATCACGCAAATGTACGCAAGGCGGAGCAAGATAACCAACAATTTGAAGACTTTGGGAAAGGAGTACTCGAATCAAGATTTGGTGAGAAAGGTGTTGCGGTCTCTCACACCTCCATGGCACCCAAAGGTGACCATCATCGAAGATTCAAAGGATCTCACCACACTCACGGTGGATCAACTCATTGGATCATTGATGACGTATGAAATCAACATTATGAAGCCAGCTGAGGAAGAAAGCAAAAAAGAAGAAGACGATTGATTTGAAAGCATATCCAGCATCGTCGGACGACAGTGATGGAAAATCAAGCATTGACAGTGAGGAAGAGGAATTGATGGCTCTTGTCACAAGGAGAGCTAGGAAATTTTTTAGAAAGGCAAGACGGGAAGGAAATTTCCCAAGGAGATTCTTGAGAAGAAATACCATCAAGAAAGGAGAGCTGAGCAAGAAAGAGGAGATTATCTGCTATGAGTGTAAGAAGCCCAGCCACATGAGGGGTCAATGCCCCGACCTCCAGAAGAAGATGAAGAAGGACAAGGCCAAGAAAGGAAAGGCCATGAAAGCCACCTAGAGTGATGAAGACTCGGATAGCTCAACATCCGAAGGGAACATGGACAGAATAGACGAGTTAGTCCAGAACCTTTGCTTGATGGCGGATGAGGAACACTCCGAGGTAAATTTTGATTCCGAAAATCTCACTCCTGATCAATGGCAAGTTGCATATGCTGATTTGTACCAAAAGTACAAGAAGTCAAAAACTACTATCAAGAACTTGAAAATAAAATTTCATGATTTGATTAGCTCAACAAATCCATGTGCTAGGTGCAATTTCTATGAAATGCAAATTGAAAAGTTCAAAGAAGATAAAGAAGATTTTCAATCCAAAATGACACTGTATGAAGATGAATTGGCATGTTTGGAAACTGAAAAATAGAATGCCTATGAAAAAGTGGACAATTTGAAAAATGAAAATGAGAAATTGGTTAAGGAGTTGGATAACCTCAATTTGAGATTGAGTGAATGTGAAAAATACAAGAAAGAATTACAAACCAACTTCAACACCATGCATGTTGAATTGATAAAATTAAAAGATGTTGTTCAAAAAGAATTGAAAGGAAAAGAGAAAATTGTTGAACATGGTGAGACTAGCAATGGAAATGCTAGGAATGAGAGAATTGATGTGGGAAGCTCACCCACAAAGAAAAATTCATTTGCGAAAAATAAAATTCAAAAATCCTTTGATTCATATGGCTTTAATCATGTTGACTCATGCATGAACTCATTTGTTGATAGATCTTACATGCATAGGAGTCGGTTTAGAAAGCCAAATGTCACATGCTTCTATTGTGGAATGTTCGGCCACTCAATGTATGTTTGTGATTTGATGAGGGCCGATGATGAATATTTTGAAAAAAAAATAGAATGCATTTCTCTCATGGTAGGACTAACACTTCGGGACCCAAGCTTGCTTGGGTACCTAAATCTACTTGAGAGTTGTTTTGACTGTGCAGGTCTGTTTAAGAGCCAAGTGGAACAAATGGTATCTGGACAGTGGATGCTCTAGACACATGACAAGCAATAAGGAACTCTTCTCAGACCTGAAGGAAAAGGAAGGCGGATTGGTCACCTTTGGCAGAAACGACAAAGGTAAAATTGTGAGAATTGGACGAATAGGTAAGGATTCAAACCAATCCATTGAAGATGTCTTGCTTGTAAATGGTTTGAATCACAGTTTACTTAGCATCAGTCAACTTTGTGACAAGGGTCACAAGGTCATTTTTGAAAACACACACTGCTCCATTGTAGATGAAATTTCACATGAAATAAAGTTCATTAGTGTTAGAGATGGAAACATCTACTCTGTTGATCTTGAAAATTCTCAAAATAAAAATCTTTGTTTAGTTGCTAATAAATCGGATGATACATGGCTGTGGCATCGACGACTTGGTCATGTCAGTTTTAGTGTTTTTTCAAAACTGTTTAGAAAAGATTTGGTAAGAGGCTTACCAAAATTGAATTTTGATGTAAATAAAATTTGTGATGCATGTGCTATGGGAAAACAGACCAGAGTGTCATTTAAATCCAAAAACATTGTCACCACCACTAGACCCCTTGAACTCCTTCACCTAGACTTATTTGGTCCCACTAGGACACACAGTCTTGGAGGGAAATTTTATGGGTTTGTTATTGTAGATGATTATTCAAGATTCACTTGGATATTATTTTTAACCCATAAGAATGATGCTTTGCAGGAGTTCGAAGATCTTTGTAGGAACTTACAAATTGATAAGGGGTATCAAATTAAAGCAATTAGAAGTGATCATGGAAGAGAGTTTGATAATCATGACTTTGATGATTTTACAGGAAACAGAGGTTTACACACAACTTTTCAACATCTCGAATCCCACAACAAAACGGAGTCGTGGAAAGAAAGAATAGGACGCTCGTGGAGATGGCGAGGACAATGCTTGCAGAAAATGGCTTACCAAGATATTTCTAGGTTGAGGCGGTGAGCACGGCCTACTACATCATCAATCGAGCCATGGTAAGACCTATACTTAAGAAAACTCCATATGAGCTGTATAAAGGTAAGAAGCCGAATATTTCATATCTTAAACCTTTTGGTTCTCCATGTTTCATCTTGAATAATTCTAAAGATTATTTGAAAAAAATTGCCGCAAAGAGTGATCGAGGTATATTTCTCGATTATTCTTCATCATCTAGAGCATATCGAGTATATAACCTACGTACTCTTGTGGTGGAGGAAAGCCCTCATGTGATTATTGATGAATACACATTAAGAATGTCTGACAAAGATAATCATTTTCTCGATGAAAGGCATGAAGATGGAGAAGAAAAGAAAGATAAGAAAAATTAAGATGTGGATCAAGAAGAATCGAGCAACAAGAATGATGAAGCTCCAACCCAAAATGAGGATTGCAACAAGAATGATGAAGCTCTAACTCAAAATGAGGAGCTCCCCAAGTAATGGACATTCGACAAGGACCATCCACAAGACAATGTCATAGGAGACGTGGAACAAGGCATAAAAATAAGGGCTTCAATTAGGGAAGTTGAAGAAATTGATAATCTTGCATTTCTTTCTGATATTGAGCCCAAATATGTAAATAAAGTATTAAATGATAATTTCTGGGTCTTGGCTATGCAGGAGTAATTACACCAATTCCAAAGGAATGAGGTGTAATTTCTTATGCCTAGACCTAAGAACCACCCGGTGATAGGAACTAAGTGGGTTTTTCGAAACAAACTTAGTGATCAAGGGGTGGTGATCAGGAATAAAGCTCGGCTTGTAGCCCAAGACTATAGTCAAGAATTAGGAATTGATTTTGATGAATCATTTGCACCCGTGGCTAGGCTTGAGGCTGTTAGAATATTATTTACCTTTGCATGCTCTAGGAATATAAAACTCTTTGAAATGGACGTTAAAAGTGCCTTTTTGAATGGTGTAGTGAAGGAGGACGTCTATGTTGAGCAGCCACCTGGTTTTGAAGACGAGAAGCGTCCGGACCATGTATTCAAACTTGACAAAGCACTTTATGGGCTGAAACAAGCCCCCCGTGCGTGGTATGAACGGCTAAGTACTTTTCTTTCAGAAAATGACTTCAAGAGAGGTAATATCAATCAAACTCTTTTCATTAAAAGTAACAATAAACACATGCTTATTGTTCAGGTATACGTTGATGACATTATTTTTGGAGCCACTTCTAACTCATTGAATCATGACTTTGTAAAATTGATGCAGGGAGAGTTTGAGATGAGTTTGATGGGGGACTTGACATATTTTTTGGGTTTACAGGTGAAGCAATGAAAAGATGGCATCTTCATCAACCAAAGGAAATACACAAAGGAGCTCATCAAGAAATTCAAATTCGACAATGCAAAGCCACAAAAGACGCCGATGTCTACAACAGTGAAATTGAAGAAAGATGAAGAAGATAAGTCTGTCGATCAGAAACTTTTTAGAGGAATGATTGGTTCCTTATTGTACTTGACTGCTAGTAGGCCAGATATCATGTTTAATGTTTGCATGTGTGCAAGATTTCAATCTAATCCTAAAAATTCACACATGTTAGCAGTCAAAAGGATTTTCAGATACTTGCTAGGCACCACGGATCTTGGTCTTTGGTTTCCACGTAGCTGTACTTTTGATTTGGTAGATTACACAGATTACGATTATGCTGGGTGTTTAGTGGATCGTAAGAGCACAAGCGGGTACTGTCAATTTCTTGGAGGTTGCGTGGTCTTAAGGGCCTCTAGGAAATAAAATACTGTGGCATTATCAACTGCCGAAGCCGAGTACATGGAGGTAGGTAGTTGTGCAGCCCAAGTGTTTTGGATCCAACAACAATTAATTGACTTAAGTATTTCTTTAAATGACACACCCATTCTTTATGATAACACTTTTGCGATTAATCTTTCCAAAAATCCTATTTTGCACTCTCGCACAAAGCACATAGAGATTAGACATCACTTCTTGCGAGATCATGTGAGTAAGGGTCATTTTAAACTTTTGCATGTAAATACAGAAAATCAACTTGCAGACATTTTCATAAAACCCTTAACTCCTGAAAAATTCACTCAAATAAGGAGAGAACTTGGAATTTGCTGTTTGAATGAGTAACTGTGCTTGAATGACATGATTCTCCGGTATCTCAAATGGCGATTGCGAAAGTTGGGTTATGTCTAGCTGGAAACTTTCCCCATGCGTGATGTTGGTCTTCGGACCTACGTTCTCCGCCACGTACCGGAAATCATCTTGCATGACTTTACTTTCATTTCCTTGCTTGACTGCATGTATATATATATTTCTAGAAGACCCTTTCTTGAAAATCTTCTAAGACCTCACCTCCTTGTTAAATAAAATGCTTTGACTTTGATCATTTGTAAATCATAACATATACAAAGGGGGAGAATTATTTCCAATTGTGCATACATTTAGGGGGAGTCATAGCTATAGTATGACAAATTCATTTTCTACGTACATAGCAATTACCCACACACTTTGCACAAGATGATGCATGACTTAAATTAATAAGGATTTCAGAACTTCTTTTCAACACTTTAAGGGAAATAAAATTTCTACATGGAAATGAAGAGAATCGTGAGGAAAAAGCTGTCAACCCTAATCAATAAGTGGAATGTGGAACTGAGTAGCCGGGAATCTCCACTGAAATAAATGAAAAAACTCGCGTCGAAAAGTGAAGCTAAAATCTACAAGAATAAAAATTGTGATGAATCCTAGTAGCCGGGAAACCACATTAAGACACATGAGGTGACTCGCGCCGAACGGTAAAATCTAATTTAAAAAAATATAAGGGGGTTGTGCGAAGCTACCAAAAGTCAAGGATCTAAATGGAATTGTAGAAAGAAAATAACCCTCTAGTATTTTTTAGAAATTCTGCCAATATCTATATATTTCTGAAGTTCATTGCTCATCTTCACATATTTCACTCGGGTATTATTGTGATGTTTGTATAGCTTGAATTTGTTCTTATCATGGGTTATGCAGTGCTTCAAACATATATATGCACTACCTCTTTTGATTATGATTCATTTCTCACATTATGATTCAAATCAAATGCTCATTTGCTATCCGCCTATCCCACTTAGGGGGAGCTATACATATTTATATGCATGCTTGTCGGTCTTGCTTGTCTTTCATGCTTGCATGCTTGCTTTTTGGTGCTGACAAAAAGGGAGAGAACATGTGTGGATAACGTTGTCATTGGAACGTTGTACGTTGTCATTGGCGTTCTTAAGATCATCTCCTAGTGGCATTTTCAATCACTATTCTGAACCATGGACAAACACACGTTCTAGTTTGTTTATCAAATGTCGGGCACACAATGCATGTTTTGTCATCATCAAAAAGGGGGAGATTGTTGGACCCCTTGGTGTGTTTGATGATTTAGTTTTAATATTGACAAAACTTGTGTGCATGTTTGTGTGCATGTGGTATGCAAAATATCAAATTGATGAATGAATGGTTAATCAAGGATCTCATGCAACATATGACAACTTTGCTTTGTAGGACTGAAATTTATGGTGAATACCCTCTTGAAATCAAAGGATTGAAGGAACATGTATTGTGTCATCAACAAGACCAAACATGTTGAAATTCCCACACAATGATCATCAAAGATGGAATGGTAAGATCCAATACTGCAAAATAGTCATTGGGATTGTGAAGGTAACAAATGTTCACTCTTATGTAATTCTGGAAGGCTTTGGATGGAACTTGCATATTGAGTAATCATGTGTTGTGAAGATTGGTTGAAAATAGTTCTTTTGGGTTTCACACCTTGCTCACATTCATAGTGATAGGTCACTCATGCTAGGTGTGTCTCATTGGTCTTCAAAGTGCATCCTTGCATATTCTTTTAGAGTTTTCAAAAGGTAAAATTAGTTCTTGGGTTGTATTGCATATCATTGTTGAAACTTAGCATCACCATTGAGCATTCATGTTGAATATGCATTAGGATTAGTTGATGCTTGGTTTAATTGGCATATTGTAGATGTGAATTGGTTTCATAGTGTTCATTTAGTTGTTTTTACATTGGGGTAACATACAAACACTACACGCATATCAATCCCTTGCATTAGCCCCTCAAAACCCTCAAAAATCTGCATTTTACTGAATGTCGGTCGACCGGCCCTAGGCCACCGGTCGACCGGATCTGTCAGTTTTGTTCTGGTCTGCCTTGTGCAGAACCAGAACCGTCGACCGCCCCACTGGACCGGTCGACCGGCTAAATCCTGACAGAACCAAGTTCTGTCCGGTCGACCGGCCCAGTGTAATCGGTCGACCTGATTTTCTCTGCTACGCCCAAAACAGAACTTGTGTTGGCCCGGTCGACCGCACCAATGAATCCGATCGACCGGAATTTCTCTGCTACGAAATCGGGCTTCACGAAATGCATCCGAAAACCCACTAAACCCAATCCATTTGGGGCCAAACTTGACCCCAATACCCCTAGGGCATACATACACATATTAGACTATATTTGGAGGGGTTTAAACATGGGTTTCTTGGTATTTTCATGCATCTCTTGTGGCCATATATATGATTTACGAATTTGATAGATTTTTAAGGGTTTCTAATGTTGTCTATCTATCTTGTAGGAGAAGAAAGGGAGAAGGGAAGAAGCTGAGTAAAGATCCAAGATTTTCATCTACTTTCGATCAATTCTGGAGTTCATGATTGAAGAAGAAAAGGAGCGGAACGAGAAGGGGAACGCGAGGACGTTCACATCGTCAACATCCGGCTTCCTTCCAACCCGAGGCTTAGAGAAGAATTTCTACAGCCCTTTCTTTCCATGGAGTTTTCTTTCTAGATCTTGTTTGTGTCTAGTGGAGTCACTAGCTTCAGGTTTACATGCTTGTATTGAACATATCTTTATTTTTGTAACTTCAACTCTGTGAGTCTATTGACCGTCTGCAAACGGTTGTAGTGTTCTTGTGCCGCGGGTGGTGCGGCAAGTGTGTGTGTTTGTTGATCCGTGGAAGGATCGTGTAGGAGACTACGTCTCCGTTTCTTTTGGAGCGGAAGCTCCGTGCGCTTCATTTGAAGCGAGTGGATCCTCACCGGTTCGGTGAGGGATGGACGTAGGGAGCCCGTCGTAGTCCCGAACCACCTAAAAATCCTGTCTCGCATCTGTATGCTTGTGGTTTGATTGTTATCATTTTGTCTTGATCGTGTGAGAACGGTAAGCGTGAGAGAATTAATTTTCTTATTGCTTATACTTCGTGCAATCATTCTCTGCTTTGGCATCTATTTTAATTAGCTGTGTTGAAAATTTAAAAGTTACCATCGTGCTTGGCGGGGACAATTCAACCCCCCCTTCTTGTCCATACGAGGACCTAGGGACAACACTAGGGGTACTAGCGTCTAATCAACGTGTACCCTTATGCCAAAAGACATAGATGATACCTAATTGATCAAAATTCTGGAAACAAAAGATAACGTTTTTGCTGTAACCCTAAAGTCAAAATTCAGAAATGTCAAATTGTTTAACCTCAATACTTATCCTACTCACTACTAAAGAAATTCACTGATTTTTGAGTGAATAGGATATAGTAAGGCCTAATCCTTCATGTTTAATGTGATTCTGATTTATTGCTATTAAAGGTTGTTACATATTAATTCAAGAGTCCAGTGGATACACTCTAAGTTTTTATTACTCTTAAACCAAAATTCTATCAAGAATGTAGTACATAGAATCTTATATTTGAAGAATTTGAGCTATGTATGCTAAGCTTATTGAACTATCACTCAGAATGTGAATCAGACTTCTCTTATTCTTTCCTACTTCTTGATGCTATCCTATCTTTCCGTATCTCTACCATTTCCTTGTTTGCTGATGGCAAAGCGGGAGAATATATTATGCAAAGAGGGAGAGATTTTTTTGATTGGGTATGCAAAGGGCAAAGGGGGAGAGATTTTTTTGTGGTATCATATTGGTTTGGGAAAATGGTAAAAGGGGGAGACTGTCTGATATGCTGTGTCAGAATCCACGCATGTCTATGGTAGTTTGCATATGTGCACTTGTGTCTACTTGTATGCTTTCCACTACACTGCTGAACGTAATTGTACTTGACTTTTATTCTTGCATGTTCTGACTTAGATTGACATGAGTGTTACCATCAAAATATAGTTATGTTGCCATCATCAAAAAGGGGGAGAATATTGTGTCTCCTCTGGTTTTGATGCTAAGTGGGGAGAATGCTATATTTTGTTGACTGGCAACAATTTAGTTGACTTTATTTTGACTTTGGCAACACTGTTACTTTGATGTCCTTACTTTAGTCAGAATTAATTTTTAGTCAAGTAAAGGTCTGTGCATATGTCTAGTTTTATCCTGAAAGTCTATGCATGTGCAGAGTTATTGCTTAGCAAGGTCGATGCACATGTACTAGTACTCCATTAAAGGTCGATGCACATGTATAAGTAATGTGTTGAAAGGTCGATGCATTTTTACTCTACTATCTAACAAGTCGATGCATACATTACGACCACTTCAGAAGGTCGATGCACTTGTCAACGCATTGCTTCATAAGGTCGATGCACTTTTGCTTTACTGTCATTACAGGTCGATGCTAGTAAGCTAGCATCTGTTGCTCAGGTCGATGCATATGTAGAAGGACTGCATTATAAGTCAATGCATGCTTCAAGATGGTCGATGCACATAAGTATTTTAGTTTAAAAAGTCGATGCATCTCATACACTGAATGAACAATCAGGTTGATGCACATTGAACATCGTACACACCATTAGGTCGATGCACCTCATGCACCTTATGCTATAAAGTCGGTGCACCTTGTATAAAGGTTGATGCTGGCAACCTAGCGGTTGGAGAAAGGTCAATGTTGATCTGTTAGCCTCTGCAACATTTAGTCAGTGCTTTTGAAGTCTTCTCTATCAAGGTCGATGCATCTTGTGTATTTCTCATAAAGATAGGTTGATGTACCTTCATTAAGGTCTACCTGTGCTATATTCGAGGTCGATGCTGATATTCACACATATTGAATGGGTAAGTTAAACAGTCTGATGCATCTCATTTATGCATCAATATTTCTACAAAAATTAGCATATTCTTTGTCTTGACTAAATCTTTGGAAATGATTAAGATTGAACTTGTGTTTATGTTTATCATTTGATTAATGACTAATGTCTATTTATCTCTCATTTTGAAAGGTCAGCTATATGATCAAACACCTGTACAACGTGAAGGCAGTCTGCTACCAAATCTCACATGGAACTTAATGTACCAGGTTAAAGGCATGTGATCCAAGACAGGGAGCAGAACTAACATTATGCCACATGGATCGTCACAACCTCCACATCGGACACGTGGCTTCTCGAAATGCTTTATGGATAAAATGTGTGTGCGGGAATGTGTCTTCCACGCGCCCAAGATTGAAAAGCTGGTGGTCCCACAGATTCACGCCCTCTGCTATATAAAAGGGATCGAGCACTCAAACTCGAGACATCAAAAAGATAGTAGAATAGCAGAAGAGCAGAAGAGTTAAGAGAGAGTTGAGAAGAGTAAGAATTGAAAGAGAAGAGTCAGAGAGAAGATTTAAAGAGTGAGAGCCTGTTGCGAAGTTCAGAGAGAAGAATAGAGTGCCGTAAGATGGAAAAGTTAGTCTGTGTGAGAAGAGAGCCTGAGAGAGTCTATCTCTCTAAGTGACGCCTAGATCAGATTTAGAGTCAATTTGCTCAGTGTGAGCTACATTGCTTCTTCGAGTGTTTTCTTTTCTTTTTTTGTTCGATTTCTGATTACATTCATAAGCTGTGTATCAGTGGTCAGCAAGCTGTGGTGCTCAACTGTGAGGAGTGTTCCTCAGTTAGCAAGCTGTGAAGCTCAACGGTCTGGGACGTGTTCCCCAAAGCTGTGGATCAGCTGGTGTAGGGATTATATCTCTGAAGCTGTGGATCAGCGGTATTGAAGCTATGTGGCAGCAGAATCCTTACTCGGTTGAGTAAGGGGTGGACGTTGATCTCAAGATTGAGATCGAACCACCTAAAAATTGATTTGCTCTGTGTGTGATTGATTTTCTCTCTTTATGAATAGATGAATGCTTAGGATCGTCAACTGCTATCTTTTACCAAATTCAATCAATTCTGAATCTGTCTGATCTAACATACTTTGGATCTTACTGCGTTGATTTTTCCTTAAATTGATATTGTTCTGAATCTTATTATCCTCATCTATTTGTTATATACATCTCAGTGGTATATTAAGTAGGTTCAGTTAGAAGGAGAGATTACATCTATCTGAAACCTGACTTATGCGTGAGGAGATTTTCTAATCAACCCTCCACCTAGTACTATACTGAGTGGATTGATTGTTTGCTTTGGTGATTACTTTGATTAATCTACAACTTCATTGCAGATTCTCTTATTGATAATTCACACTGCTATTAGTGTTTGTGTTTACAGTAGTTCATTTTAATTCTGCACTATTTTTAACTGTTGTAAATTTTGATTTTGGGGTAGATCTATTCACCCCCCCTCTAGATCTCTTATTCATCCGTTCTTCACATCACTTACAATCTCCCCACTTTTCAAGGTATTTATAATGCGATCACCTCCTTGTCTTTATTGTTAATATCCTTCGAGGCCCACGTGTCTCTGGCGATCAAACTCCATTTAGCATCTACATGCTCCCCTCCCCTTATTATTATTATTATTATTATCATTCTTTTTATTTAAATCTTATGAATTTTTCATAATATACAAATTGGTGATCACAGTGGGACACCTTTTGCTATTTCTTTGATTACCCTTCTCCTTTCGGCACCAACGTGTGCCTCTCTCTTATGCTCCCACAATGCATATCCCCTTGTGCTCCATGTAGCACTCTCTTTTATTATTTTTTATCCCTCGTGCATCACGTGCACACCTCCCTCCCCAAGTTATCACTAAATTGTGATTTTGAAAATCTAAAAAAGAAAAGAATAAATTGAATGCATGTTCTATGTTATTTTTAGTGGAGTGCCATGATTTTCATGCTTATGTGAGTGTTTCACCTTGTTATTCCCTTGGTGTTTTTTTAGTTCCATACATTTCTGGACATTGAACATGTCACAACTAATCAAAGGACAATTACATATGTTCCCAGAGTCCAACGACTAGGCTTCAAATCTTAAGCAGTTCTAATCAAGTTGACTAATACAATGACATAGATGAATTGATACGACTGACATAAGTGAACTAATACAATAACACAAAGGACATGACAATTTGATAACTTCACTCTAACACTCATCACTCAGTCTCATTCCCTTCCGAGTGTTGGTTGACATCCAAATTACCTGAAAATATTAGAAAACAATTAGATGAGCGAATCGCTCAGTAGGAATTACATCTCAATATTTAACATGCTTTAAGTGGTTTACAAGTTCAATTAATGTCAGTAAAGCTATGCATGTAGATGAGTAGATATCAAGGATTGTAAAAATCGACAAGAGCAGTGAAGGAATAACAAGTGAGAGTATAAGGATTCCAACTTCAATGCAACAATAGCAAGAGATTCAAGCTTGGAATTAACAAAATCTTTCCAAGAGAGTAAGAACTCATGTCAAACAAGTAATAGAAAGTAATATAAATTCAAGCATGTAAAACTGGAATTGGCTATTTATCAATTTCATTCAAACAAAAACTTTACCCTTCTGCGGGTCTCAAGTCAAATCAATCAAGTAATATCACGAGAATGAGTGGAATGTCTAAAGCCAAGCAAGCAAGTACTCCGGTGCAATGTCAAACACCGTGGTCAATAAACTCCCATGGGCACAAGTACCTTCGAGTGCTCCTCCCAGGACCAGACCGGGTCCTATATGCACAGCATTAATCATGTTTGTTGACATCCACTCTCGTTTATAGCCAATATGGAATTTCGAGGGTTGACCCGGTAGGATGTTTATAAGGTGGATTATAGAATAGAATCTAAGGCGTATTGTTTTGTAGGGACGAATTAGGAGTAAAGCCCGTAACGTTCGATACATGCTAATGACAATAGGGGTTTGAGACTAATTTGCTAGTGTTGACACAAATGTCGATATTAGTTATATATATATATTTTTATCCAATATGTATATATATATATATATCCGATTATAAAATTCTGTCCAATATAATGGAGGTTATAGGTATGTATATCTTTTGTCCGATATAGATATATGGGTTAGCCAAAATGGTGATTTATTATAATAATCAAAATTTAATTATGAAAATAAGTCTTTTATGTTGAAAATAATTCTAACTTGCTAAAAATAATATTAACATGCTGAGAATGGGTTTCATATGTTACTTTACTGGTAAGATGATAAAAATAAAATTTTCAAGCGGGATTTAGTTTTTTTTTACATGCTGAAAATTAATTATTAACATGCTAAAGTTAATGCTTAACATGCTAAAATAATTAACTTACTGATAGGATGATAAGATAAAGTTACCATGCTGATTACAGCAATTTTCTGATAACAACATAATTTTTATCATGCTAAAAATTATTTTTCTACATTTATTTGCTAATTATTTGATAGGAAATAGAATTATCATGCTGAAAAATAGTTTTAATACACTGAAAATAATTATAACATGCCAAAAATAATTATAACATGCTGAAAATAATTTTTATATCTCAGTATGTTTAAAATAATTCTATCATATTGGAAGTCACTTTTAACATGCTGGAAATAGTTTTAACATGTTGGAGATAATTGTTAGTATGTGGTGAAAATTAGATATATATATAAGGTGGTTTGTATATACATATATTCTTGTCTAACAATATATAGTGAAGGTGCTTTGTATATACAATTAATGGAAGTATATATATGAATTTATATACAGTGTTCTATATACACTTCGATTATATAGAGAATATAGAGATATGATAATAAGTGTCGACACTTGTAAGGGGTATTATATGTAGGTGTCGACACTTGTAGTGGCGTTATATGCAGGTGTCGACACTTTTATATGGAAGTGTCGACACTTCCAATTAGGAGGTGTCGACACTTGTATATATGTTATATATATATATTTTTTCTTAAAAGATATATGGAGGTTATATATATATATATATATTTAAAGATATATGGAGGTGTTGTGTCGGGTGTATATATGCCGGTGTCGACACTTGCATATGCAGGTGTCGGGCATTTGACTATAAATATATATATATTGCTGTTATATGTTTAGGTATGGAAGTGTAGGAGTATAAATTGTTCACATTTTATTTCTGTTGTTTGTCAACATGTTTCTGCAACATTTGTAAATAGCTTTGAGGTGTCGACATTTACTATATATATGATGCTGGAAGTGTCGACATCTGTGCAAAATACTGTATAACAGAAACGAAAAATGAATAGTAAATGTGACCCTTGGTGTCACATTGAAGTGTCGACATTTGTATGGAATATGTACGGAAGTGTTGACACCAGGTGTCAACACTTGCGTTATATATATATGGACATTGAAGTGTTGACATTTGTATGGAATATGTATGGAAGTGTTGACACCAGGTGTCAACACTTGCGTTATACATTGAAGTGTATGACACCTATATGTGAGGTGTCGACATTAGCTATATGGAAGTGTTATGTGAGGTGTTGACAATGAGTGATTTGGTAGATTAGCAGGTTAATTAAGCATGCTAATAGATTAGGTATGCTATTAGATTAGTTAATAAAGCTAATTCATGTTAGTTATCTAGGGCATGAGACTAATACTTGCTAATTATCCCAGATTGAAGCTGTTGCATGCTAATTATCCTGGTTGTGAAACTAATTACTTTACTAATTTTACTACTTTTCTTAAATTAAAGCTAATACATGATAACTACGAGGCTAATACATGCTGTATAAATACGAAATATCACATGGAGATGAGCCTAAGACTAACGACCTAGACTAATCATCCTAGATTAGCTACTAGTTTAGTTAAAAATTGAGAACACCTACTTGTTGGAAGATCGTAACAGCAGAACCCTTCTTTGTAATTCCTGCAGAGCTTTGCCCCAACCTTAGCTAGCCTAGAATGGGGGTAGCAAAGGGGTATGTTATAGGGTCTGGTATGACCGGATAGGGGGGGCAAGATCTGGAATAATGGGGCTTTACAGCTTGTACAGGCTGGAGAGATAAGGGATAATGTTTGGACAGCCAATCCATGGCCCATATCGTAAAGTCTGTCTCCCACATTCATACACAATCCCTCTTCAATGTGCACACTTTCAAAGTCTGTACATCCTGAAAGTCTATACATTGGCTTCACAAGGTCTGCACATCACAAAGTCTGTACATTGCTATTGCTAGCCTATTCACTAAGTCTGTACATCATAAGTCTGTACATCCTCTCCCTCTCAAAGTCTATACATTGGCTTCCTCTCAAAGTCTGTACATCACTTCCTCTCAAAGTATGTACATCACAAAGTCTATACATTGGCTATTGCTAGCCTATTCACAAAGTCTGAACATCATAAGTCTGTACATCCTCTCCCTCTAAAAGTCTATACGCTAGCCTATTCACAAAGTCTGTACATCACAAGTCTGTACATCCTCTCCATCTCAAAGTCTATACATTGGCTTCCTCTCAAAGTCTGTACATCACTTCCTCTCAAAGTCTGTACATCACAAAGTCTATACATTGGCTATTGCTAGCCTATTCACAATGTCTGTACATCACAAGTCTATACATCCCCTCCCTCTCAAAGTCTATACATTGACTTCCCTCTCAAAGTCTATACATTGCCTGAGCATAGTCATGAAGTCTGTACATTACACTGTGCATCATTCTTCCAAGTCTATACAACGAGGTGAAGTCTGTACATCCATTAGTGATCTTCCAAGTATGTACATCCAACTGTTCAACTTCGAAGTCTGTACATTGGAAGTGTTACCTACGTTTCCCTTCAAGTCTATACATCGGTAGTTTTACCGTCGTTTCCCTTGAAGTCTATACACTGATTGCTTTACCGTCATTTCTCTTGGAAGTCTATACATTCGCTGGCCTTGTTTTGCTCAAGTCTGTACAGCCTTTCCTTTGGAAAGTCTATACATCGTGAAGTCTTCACATTGACTGTTGAATGTTGTTCAAGTCTGTACATCGTGCATCTCTTAGTTGAAGTCTATACAGACTTTGCTTGACCAAGTATATACATTCGTTTCTAAGGCAAAGTCTACACATCACTGTAGCTTTCACGAGACGAAGTCTGTACATTGGACTATTGGGTAAAGTCTATACATCCTCTAGCTGGAACTGTGCAAGTCTGTACATCACTGCTTTGCCAAAGTCTGTACATTGGCATCTTTTCCTACGTTGCACTTCCAAGTCTGTACGTTGCTAGCTTATAATGTATAATTAATTGGCACAAAAGGTGAATGGTGGATGCTAGGATTTGAACCCTGGTCATTTGAGTTGAAAGACAAGTTACTTAACCAACTACACTAGGAAGCCACTTGTTAAGTGAATACTCTTTACATATGATAACTACGTGTTCCAACTTCTTACTTAATCTAGAGTTTATCTAATATTTTTTTTAGGAAATATTATTAATAAATATATATATATATTTTTTATACGGGATGCTACACCCTCCCCCACTTAAAAGAATTTGGTCCCCAAATTCAATTACATTATACGGAGACAAGGAGGGTGAGAATTACTTACGGACTAGAATAATTCTGGAAATCTCCTTCTCATAGACTCCTCGGTTTCCCATGTAGCTTCTTGTTCTAAGCATCGATTCCATTGAATGTTTACCCTAGGGATCGTCTTGTTCCTTAGAACTCAGATTTCTTGGTCGAGGATCTTTATTGGCCTTTGCTCATAGGTGAGGTCCTTCTATATCACCAAGTCAGTGTGATCGATGACGTGTGAGAAATCGTGCACGTATTTCTTTAGCATAGAAACATGAAATACGTTGTGCACTTCTGACAGTTGTGGAGGTAGGGCGATACGATAAGCCACTTCGCCTACCCTTTCCAGTACTTCGAATGGACCGATAAACCTTGGTGTTAATTTGCCTTTAACACCGAATCTTCTAATGCCTCGGCCGGGAGATTCCTTGAGGAAAACATGATCTCCGACTTGAAATTCCAGGTCTCGCCTTCTGTTATCGGCATAAGATTTCTGCCTGGACTGTGCTATCATTAACCTTTCTCTAATGAGTTGTATCTTCTCGGTAGAATCTCGCACCATGTCAGGACCTAGAATTTTTTTTCACCGACTTCATCCCAGCATATGGGAGATCGGCAACTCCTGCCATATAATGTCTCAAAAGGTGCCATTTGTATGCTGGCTTGATAGCTGTTGTTATATGCAAATTCGGATAGTGGTAAGTGGTCATTCCAACTACCGCCGAAGTCTATAATGCATGCCCTTAACATATCTTCCACAACTTGATTAGTCCTCTCGGTCTGTCCATCTGTCTGGGGATGAAAAGCAGTGCTGTAGTTGAGTCTCGTCCCCAAGGAGTGTTGCAGGCTCTTCCAGAAATAAGAGGTGAAGCGCGGGTCTCGGTAAGATACGATCGAGACGGGAACTCCATGCAATCTAACCATTTCCTTCATATACAGGGCAGCAAGTACGTCGACTGACCATCGACTTTTGATGGGTAAGAAATGAGCCGATTTAGTTAACCGATCGATAATTACCCAAATTCCATCATATCCGCCCCTAGACTTGGACAAACCCA
The DNA here is from genome assembly GCA_022559845.1 of Amorphophallus konjac. NCBI lineage: Eukaryota > Viridiplantae > Streptophyta > Magnoliopsida > Alismatales > Araceae > Amorphophallus > Amorphophallus konjac. The sequence continues at coordinate 160,766,475 of CM040128.1, read as the reverse complement.
TGAAAAAGTCCATGCCAATGTCTTCCCACTTCCACTTGGGAATATCCAGCGGATGTAGCTTTCCGACGGGTTTTTGATGTTCCGCCTTCACTTGTTGGCATGTGAGGCAACGAGACACAAAGTCTGCTACCTCCCTTTTCATGTTAGGCCACCAGAAAGTTCTTTTCAAGTCTTGGTACATCTTAGTGGCTCCAGGGTGGATTGTGTACCTCGATCTATGAGCTTCTTCAAGAATCTTCTTCTTCAATTCGGGACAGTCGGGCACACATGTCTGTTCATGAAATAATAATCTACCATCAGGTGCCAGCTTGAAATTCAGTCTCTCGTCCAGCTTGCTCTTTATCTCCACTAGCGAGGGATCCTCTTCTTGTAACTTCTTGATTTCAGGTAGCAAATCTGGATGTAGGCTCATATGAGATAGAATAATACACATGTTCTTCTCATCTGTGCTGATATCAAGCTCAGAGAATTTCTCCAGCAGTTTCCATTCTTGTATCATGCAGTTGGACAATATTGTTCTCGGCTTTCGACTAAGGGCATCAGCTACGGAATTACCCTTACCAGGATGGTACTGTATAGTGAAGTCGAAATCCTTGAGATACTCGAGCCAACGCCTTTGCCGCATGTTCAACTCCTTTTGGGAGAATAAGTACTTGAGGCTTTTATGATCGGAGTACACAGTGAATTGTTCTCCGTAGAGATAGTGCCTCCAGATCTTTAAAGCGAATACTACTGCGGCCAGTTCTAAGTCGTGAACTGGGTAGTTCTCTTCATGTTTCTTCAATTGTCGGGAAGAGTATGCAATGACTCTCCCATTCTGCATCAATACACATCCGCAGCCAATACCAGAAGCATCGGTGTATACCTTGTATTTTTCTCCTTCCATTGGTAATGATAAGATTGGAGCAGTGGTCAAGAGATCGTTCAAAGTTTGAAAACTCTTTTCACAGTCTTCCTTCCACTCATAAGGCACTTCCTTACGGGTTAACTTGGTCAGGGGAACAGCAATTTTGGAGAAGTCCTTTATAAAACGCCGGTAGTAACCAGCTAGACCCAAGAAGCTTCGAATCTCAGTTACATTTGTGGGTCGTTCCCAGTTCTTCACGGCTTCGACCTTTGATGGGTCAACAGTAATTCCGTTCTTCGAAATGATATGGCTTAAGAAGGATACTTCCTCGAGCCAAAACTCGCATTTGCTGAATTTGGCATATAGCTTGTTTCCCCTTAATATCTGCAATGCCTTCTTGAGGTGTTCTTCATGATCCTCTTCGGTCTTTGAATAGATCAGAATATCATCAATAAAGACCACAATAAATTGGTCTAAATAGGGCCGTTCATTAACTGCATAAAAGCTGCGGGGGCATTTGTTAGTCCGAAAGGCATAACAGTAAATTCGTAATGCCCATACCTGCTTCGGAATGTAGTTTTATGAATATCTTCTTCTTTGATCTTCAATTGGTGGTAACCAGAACGAAGATCAATGTTGGAGAAATATAAAGCTCTAGATAGTTGATCGAACAGCTCATCAATCCTTGGCAGTGGATACTTGTTCTTGATTGTAAGGTGATTTAGCTGTCGATAATCTATGCATAATCTCATCGATCCGTCCTTCTTTTTGACGAATAGCACGGGTGCTCCCCATGCGGAAGTACTCGGCCTGATGAAACCCTTGTTCAATAACTCCATTAGCTGCTCTTTTAGTTCCTTCAGCTCAGCAGGGGACATTCTGTATGGTGCCCTGGAAATAGGACGAGCACCAGGGAGAAGGTTGATTGTGAACGACACTTCCCTTTCTGGGGGTAAGCCGGTTAAATCTTCTGGAAAAATATCGAGAAAATCCCGAATCACACGGATGTCTTCAAGTTCAACCTTCTCGACTTCCGTGGCAGTCACGAATGTTATGAAAGTCATGCATCCCTTATTCATAAGTTTACTAGCTCGGAGTGCGGATATAAGAAGTGATTTACTCCGAGGGCTATTGTAAACTAGCTCTGGGAAATCTACGAAAGTTACCTTGCCATGCCGGCAATCTACAGTTGCTTGGTATGTGGATAGCCATTCGGCACCTAGTATGACGTCATAACCCTTCATATCTAGGCATATCAGGTCAGCAGGTAAATTATTTCCCTTAATCATCACTTCACAGTTTGGATAGTGATAAGTGATATCAGACTCATTCCCAAGAGGTGTAGATATGACCAAATCTAACAGTTCATGTTTCTTAGAAAATGAAGCAGCAAAGTTCTTGGAAACGAATGAATGAGTTGCTCCGGTATCGAATAAAACTTGAGCAGTTTTTGAACAAATAGTGAGAGTACCTTCCACAATTCCACCTTCAGTGGTTTCTGTCTCTCGGAGAGCTTGCAGACGGCCTTGTTTCTTTACCGGACGCTTCTCGTCTTTGATGTCCTGCTCCTTCATCAGTGGGTAGTCTGGAATCCGATGCTCTCGACTCCCGCATCGAAGGCAAGCTCCTAACTTTCTCCAGCATTCCTTGGTCTTATGACCAGCTTTATCACACTACTTGCAAAGCTCCTTTGATGGTGTGGTGGTGGAGAATGGCCTATCATTCTTCTGGAATTTCTTTGCCTTGGAGGGCTCCCCTCCCATGAAGAATCGCTTCTTGTTGAAGGATTGTTTGAATTTTCCTGGGCTTGTAACGGGTTCCTTCTCGTCTCTTCCTCGAATTCTCTCAGATAATTCGGTGGCATCTTCCAACAGTTGAGCACGCCGAACCATCTCCGAATAGACTTGGATGTCCATCGGGGCAAGTTGTGTGATATAATGGGGCCGAAGCCCGTTGAGGAATCTTCTTGCCTTCATCTTTTCCGTACACACCAAGTGGGGTGCATACCTAGATAATCTGGAGAATTGGGCCTCATACTCGGCCACTTTCAAGCCTCGTTGTTTTAGAACGGCGAATTCCGTGGCTTTCTTTTCCTGGATATGATCGGAGAAGTACTTGTTGTTGAAATGCTCCGTGAATTCATCCCATGTGACATGGTATTCTGGCAGTGTTGCTTCTATAGATTCCCACCAGCATCGAGCGTCTCGCTCTAGTTGGAATACGGCAAGTAAAACCTTCTCTTCATCCGCGCATTGCATCACACGGAAGATTCGTTCCATCTCCTTTAGCCAATTCTCGGCATCCTCGGGGTCGGACGAACCCGTGAACCTCGGTGGGTTCATGTTACGGAAACTTCGGTGGAGATCTCCCGCTCCACGATTTGCTCCGCCTTGGGCCACTTGCTGTAGTGCCTGTGTGAGGCCTTGCACGGTGCGCTGCATCTCGCGCCATTGTGCTCTTTCCGCAGCCATGATCCAACAAAAGAGTTAAGTATGATAAAGATCGGATTTACTTGTAAGGTCGAAAGTCATTGTAGAACTTAACCCATGGCTCTATCCATCTCACCGGGTAAGGTATATCTATCTTTGAACTTGGGTTTTACCTATCCATGGACTCAAGTTTTTACTTAGATTTCAATTTCTAACCGTTTATTTTTTTCTAGTTCCCTAGGTTTGAAAACCTAGGCTCTGATACCACGAAGACTGTCACGCCCCGAGCGCGGAAGATTACCCGGAGGCGTGACACGTCTAAATAGATCGTGTCAATCATGTAAATATCAGAGTGCGCAAATAACTAAGATTTAACTCGAAATTAATACAAATAGTACGAGCTGACAATTGTCATAACTAATCAAAGGACAATTACATATGTTCCCAGAGTCCAACGACTAGGCTTCAAATCTTAAGCAGTTCTAATCAAGTTGACTAATACAATGACATAGATGAATTGATACGACTAACATAAGTGAACTAATACAATAACACAAAGGACATGACAATTTGATAACTTCACTCTAACACTCATCACTCAGTCTCATTCCCTTCCAAGTGTTGGTTGACATCCAAATTATCTGAAAATATTAGAAAATAACTAGATGAGCGAATCGCTCAGTAAGAATTACATCTCAAGATTTAACATGCTTTAAGTGGTTTATAAGTTCAATTAATGTCAGTAAAGCTATGCATGTAGATGAGTAGATATCAAGGATTGTAAAAATCGACAAGAGCAATGAAGGAATAACAAGTGAGAGTATAAGGATTCCAACTTCAATACAGCAATAGCAAGAGATTCAAGCTTGAAATTAACAAAATCTTTCCAAGAGAGTAAGAACTCATGTCAAACAAGTAATAGAAAGTAATATAAATTCAAGAATGTAAAACTGGAATTGGCTATTTATCAATTTCATTCAAGCAAAAACTTTACCCTTCTGCGGGTCTCAAGTCAAATCAATCAAGTAATATCACGAGAATGAGTGGAATGTCTAAAGCCAAGTAAGCAAGTACTCCGGTGCAATGCCAAACACCGTGGTTAATAAACTCCCATGGGCACAAGTACCTTCGGGTGCTCCTCCCAGGACAAGACCGGGCCCTATATGCACAGCATTAATCATGTTTGTTGACATCCACTCTCGTTTATAGCCAATATGGAATTTCGAGGGTTGACCCGGTAGGATGTTTATAAGGTGGATTATAGAATAGAATCCAAGGCGTATTGTTTTGTAGGGATGAATTAGGAGTAAAACCCGTAACGTTCGATACATGCTAATGAAAATAGGGGTTTGAGACTAACTTGCTGGTGTTGACACAAATGTCGATATTAGTTATATATATATATATATTTTTATCCAATATGTATATATATATATATATATCCGATTATAAAATTCTGTCCAATATAATGGAGGTTATAGGTATGTATATCTTCTGTCCGATATAGATATATGGGTTAGCCAAAATGGTGATTTATTATAATAATCAGAATTTAATTATGAAAATAAGTTTTTTATGTTGAAAATAATTCTAACTTGCTAAAAATAATATTAACATGCTGAGAATGAGTTTCATATGTTACTTTACTGGTAAGATGATAAAAATAAATTTTTCAAGCGGGATTTCGTTTTTTTTTTTACATGCTGAAAATTAATTATTAACATGCTAAAATTAATGCTTAACATGCTAAAATAATTAACTTACTGATAGGATGATAAGATAAAGTTGACATGCTGATTACAGAAATTTTCTGATAACAACATAATTTTTATCATGCTAAAAATTATTTTTCTACATTTATTTGCTAAGTATTTGATAGGAAATAGAATTATCATGCTGAAAAATAGTTTTAATACACTAAAAATAATTATAACATGCCAAAAATAATTATAACATGCTGAAAATAATTTTTATATCTCAGTATGTATAAAATAATTCTATCATATTAGAAGTCACTTTTAACATGCTGGAAATAGTTTTAACATGTTGGAGATAATTTTTAGTATGTGGTGAAAATTAGATATATTTATAAGGTGGTTTGTATATACATATATTCTTGTCTAACAATATATAGTGAAGGTGCTTTGTATATACAATTAATGGAAGTATATATATGAATTTATATACAGTGTTCTATATACACTTCGATTATATAGAGAATATAGAGATATGATAATAAGTGTCGACACTTGTAAGGGATACTATATGTAGGTGTAGACACTTGTAGGGGCGTTATATGCAAGTGTCGACACTTTTATATGGAAGTGTCGACACTTCCAATTAGGAGGTGTCGACACTTGTATATATGTTATATATATATATATTTTCTTAAAAGATATATGGAGGTTATATATATATATATTTTTAAAGATATATGGAGGTGTTGTGTCAGGTGTATATATGCCGGTGTCGACACTTGCATATGCAGGTGTCGGGCATTTGACTATAAATATATATATACTGCTGTTATATGTTTAGGTATGGAAGTGTAGGTGTATAAATTGTTCACATTTTATTTCTGTTGTTTGTCAACATGTTTCTGCAACATTTGTAAATAGCTTTGAGGTGTCGGCATTTACTATATATATGCTGCTGGAAGTGTCGACATCTGTGCAAAATACTGTATAACAGAAACGAAAAATGAATAGTAAATGTGACCCTTGGTGTCACATTGAAGTGTCGACATTTGTATGGAATATGTACGGAAGTGTTGACACTAGGTGTCAACACTTGCGTTATATATATATGGACATTGAAGTGTTGACATTTGTATGGAATATGTATGGAAGTGTTGACACCAGGTGTCAACACTTGCGTTATACATTGAAGTGTATGACACCTATATGTGAGGTGTCGACCTTAGCTATATGGAAGTGTTATGTGAGGTGTTGACAATAAGTGATTTGGTAGATTAGCAGGTTAATTAAGCATGCTAATAGATTAGGTATGCTATTAGATTAGTTAATAAAGCTAATTCATGTTAGTTATCTAGGGCATGAGACTAATACTTGCTAATTGTCCCAGATTGAAGCTGTTGCATGCTAATTATCCTGGTTGTGAAACTAATTACTTTACTAATTTTACTACTTTTCTTAGATTAAAGCTAATACATGATAACTACGAGGCTAACACATGTTGTATAAATACGAAATATCACATGGAGATGAGCCTAAGACTAACGACCTAGACTAATCATCCTAGATTAGCTACTAGTTTAGTTAAAAATTGAGAACACCTACTTGTTGGAAGATCGTAGCAGCAGAACCCTTCTTTGTAATCCCTACAGAGCTTTGCCCCAACCTTAGCTAGCCTAGAATGGGGGTAGCAAAGGGGTACGTTATAGGGTCTGGTATGACCGGATAGGGGGGGCAAGATCTGGAATAATGGGGCTTTACAGCTTGTACAGGCTGGAGAGATAAGGGATAATGTTTGGACAGCCAATCTATGGCCCAGATCGTAAAGTCTATATCCCACATTCATACACGATCCCTCTTCAATGTGCACACTTTCAAAGTCTGTACATCCTGAAAGTCTATACATTGGCTTCACAAGGTCTGCACATCACAAAGTCTGTACATTGCTATTGCTAGCCTATTCACTAAGTCTGTATATCCTCTCCCTCTCAAAGTCTATACATTGGCTTCCTCTCAAAGTCTGTACATCACTTCCTCTCAAAGTCTGTACATCACAAAGTCTATACATTGGCTATTGCTAGCTTATTCACAAAGTCTGTACATCACAAGTCTGTACATCCTCTCCCTCTCAAAGTCTATACGCTAGCCTATTCACAAAGTCTGTACATCACAAGTCTGTACATCCTCTCCCTCTCAAAGTTTATACATTGGCTTCCTCTCAAAGTCTATACATCACAAGTCTGTACATCCTCTCCCTCTCAAAGTCTATACATTGGCTTCCTCTCAAAGTCTGTACATCACTTCCTCTCAAAGTCTGTACATCACAAAGTCTATACATTGGCTATTGCTAGCCTATTCACAAAGTCTGTACATCACAAGTCTATACATCCTCTCCCTCTCAAAGTCTATACATTGGCTTTCCTCTCCAAGTCTATACATTGCCTGAGCATAGTCATGAAGTCTGTACATTGCACTGTGCATCATTCTTCCAAGTCTATACAACGAGGTGAAGTCTGTACATCCATTAGTGATCTTCCAAGTCTGTACATCCAACTGTTCAACTTTGAAGTATGTACATTGGAAGTGTTACCTACGTTTCCCTTCAAGTCTATACATCGGTAGTTTTACCGTCGTTTCCCTTGAAGTCTATACACTGATTGCTTTACCGTCGTTTCTCTTGGAAGTCTATACATTCGCTGGCCTTGTTTTGCTCAAGTCTGTACAGCCTTTCCTTTGGAAAGTCTATACATCGTGAAGTCTTCGCATTGACTGTTGAATGTTGTTCAAGTCTGTACATCGTGCATCTCTTAGTTGAAGTCTATACAGACTTTGCTTGCCCAAGTATATACATTCGTTTTTAAGGCAAAGTCTATACATCACTGTAGCTTTCACGAGACGAAGTCTGTACATTGGACTATTGGGTAAAGTCTATACATCCTTTAGCTGGAACTGTGCAAGTCTGTACATCGCTGCTTTGCCAAAGTCTGTACATTGGCATCTTTTCCTACGTTGCACTTCCAAGTCTGTACGTTGCTAGCTTATAATGTATAATTAATTGGCACACTTCCAAGTCTGTACGTTGCTAGCTTATAATGTATAATTAATTGGCACAAAAGGTGAATGGTGGATGCTAGGATTTGAACCCTGATCATTTTAGTTGAAAGACAAGTTACTTAACCAACTACACTAGGAAGTCACTTGTTAAGTGAATACTCTTTACATATGATAACTACGTGTTCCAACTTCTTACTTAATCTAGAGTTTATCTAATATATATATTTTTTGGGAAATATTATTAATAAATATATATATATTTTTTTTATACGGGATGCTACAGAACAGGGCCTTAACGCGGTTGTGTACGGTACCGCGTTCTTATGAACGCAGTATTGAGGCCGACCGCGTTCTGCTTCTATGAAAAAAAATTGCATGCATATAGTGGACTCCAATTTCTGGCTCCCACTGTACTGGACGCCAATTCTTCTGTGATTTCGCAGAACCTTCTTATTCTGCCTGTTTTGCATTCAATTTTGTATATTATTGTTCATACATGTATTTTTCTTTTCTTTTGCATTAGTTCTGCATTCTTACGGCATTTTTGACTTGAGAGACCTCCTCTCCCTATACTTTTAGGAGATATTTACCTCCTCTGAGTGAAGGAAGGGCCCTCCAATTGAAAACTCCTCTCATTAGATTGGAATTTCCTTAACCAAGGCCTCCATAAGTTTCCGACATCGAAGGATTCTCTTCGATAAATGAGCTAGTTGTACCTTTGAAGTTCCCCAGGTTTAGTTGGCCTATACCTGGAGAGAATCAACCTAGTTGACACCGAAGTTAAACTATATTGAAACTAAGTTCCCACCTTGAGTGAATTGCATAAGCTTTGTAAATTCATTTAATTCACATCAAGGGATAACTAAAACCAAGTGCAAACATCCACTTGTTTGATATCTTTGCAAAGTTGAGTTGATTGAATATTATTTGCCTTGCATAATGTTTCACTTTGGTAACCAAATTAACATGTCTAATCATATATATAATCATGAGGATGGTCAATATGACACATCTTATAATCCTCAAATGTATGGTTCTCACCACAACCGTCATAAGGGATTCCATCTTAATTCTCATAATTTTGCTCACACCATGGGCAATTCTTGATTTCATGATCCCTCGCATCGATCGCGAGCAACTACTCCCACGGAACCATCTCCTCCACATGACTAGAATGTCTCCCAAGTCTTGCATGCATTAGATCATCTCACCCCTCAACAAATTCAAGCCCTTAAGGCTATTGTTGAGGGTGTAGTTTCTTCTTCTCACCCTCCTTCCGTTTCCCCTTGGGTGGCCCATCACCCACCTTCTTCCATTCATCCTCCCTCACGGCCCCAAGGCCCAAATGTTCCTTGCACCCCTATCCAACCGGGTCCTTTTATGGGTCAGGCCCTCCATGCTCCAGGGCCTTCATATCAAGCCCCTTCTAGGTTCCAAGGCCAACCCTCCGTTTCACAAGTGGATACGCTCCAGCAAGTCCTCATTGATAAAATCATTAAATTGAAGAGTAATTATAGAGAGCAACAAGTCTGTAACCTCCTCCTCCTCAAGACAATCCCATCCAAGTTTTTGTGAAGGAAATAATTAAAATGGAGAAGGACTGGAAGGAGAGTAGAAGTGTAAATGGCATCATAAATATGAGTGTGTAAGATGATTTGGGGAGTTTCAATGATCAAATGGACGTCGTCCGCCCACCACCCATTTATCCCATTCATTTATATGGCCCACCACCTCCATATTTACATCCACAAAACCCTCCACATCATCATACTCCTCCACCAATCAATACATCTCTACCATGGCATCCATTTGAACCTAATTACGAAGAATTTGAGACGGCACATGATGAAGTTTTTCCAGATATAGCCACTTCAGGGTTTCTTCGCTTTCCTCTTCCACCAACACCACAAGACCCCCCTACTCCAGATGATGCCACCATCCTTACCCCAGTTTCTGAAACCACTTGGTGTTTTGATGATGGGTCAATACTCTAACAACCCATATCGATGCAACATGAACATTCCATACAACCTCTTACCCTTAAACCTCCTCCGCTAATAAAAATGAAATGATACAGCTATACCAAGTCTTCCACCATTATACCTACAACAACCATACCTTTTGCCGAGCCTTCAATTAACTCTTCTCCTCTTCTCCAACTAATTAGCTGTCCATCACCGCCACCTAAACCCTCTAGGATCATCACAATCCCAAAGTCTATCATTCCCACTCCTCCACTTAACCCCTTACTCAAACTTGTGGCTGACTTTGAGCAGGGTCCACCTATTTTTTCACTCGAGCCAACCCTGTCTATTTCCGAGCAAGAGGTGAAGCTCACCGTGTTTGAACCCTGCTTCCACCTACCCTTCCAATAACGCCTCACATTAAACCTCCATTATCCACTGAACCTACCGCTTCCATCTCACCTCCTCCCACTTCCCCTCGGAGTGGGAGTACATCCATAAATACATGTGCCAATGATGACTCTCAGGAGCCAGGCAAGAAGAGTTTGGTCACGGCTATGCCTTTCAAAATTCAAGACTTTATTTGCCAGATGCCGATTCGTGTTCTTGTACCGGACATATTTGAGAAGACCAAGTCTCCGATGGTGCCCACCAAGCAAAATTCTCATGAATTGATGCCATACCGGCCGAAGGTTAAAATTATAAAAGTTACGCTTGCCACGCTCCGAACCGATAGCAGCGGAACACATTGCTCGGAACGTGACAGTGATGCAATCGCATCAATCAGAGCAATCATAAAGGCACAATATAACTAAAATATCCTTCAATTGAAATTCCAAATATAAGTTTATTACGAGTTGACTTAGTAAAAGAAAAATACAAGGAGTCTCTCAAACTAGCTAGACTCGACTCGATGCAGGACTTAGAAGGTTCAACTAAATTTGCCAGAGCTCTCATCACTCATGCCTTCGCCCATCTTGGTTGCATTCATCTTTATTATTACCTGAAACATATGGAAAAAAACTAGGTGAGCGAACACTCAGTAGGAATTATATCCCTAATCCAGACTTGCTTAAAGTGATTAACGATTTATGCAATATGCCATGATCAAGTATGATAGAATGCAGGATAATATCGAGAGTGGAATAATAAGAATTATAGCTAGGCATAAAAATAGAGCATGAAGAGAAAGTTTCAAGAGCATATCTCACAGGGACAAGCATATAGAAGATGTATTGCGTGTTGTGATGCAAGGCCCGGATTCAGAGGGGGGGGGTGAATGAATCCCCGATCAAAAGCTATTGCGGAATAAAACTTTTTCCTCGATTCAGTGTAGTCTCATGGGACTACTAAGCTTCCAAAACGCTTGCCACCAGAAACACTAAGAAGCAAATGCTTATACTAAACATTCTGTCATACACTTGTCAGTTAAGAATGAATCCAAGCAGAAAACACAAATACTGAAGTGGAGTGCACAAGCAACCTGAGAAGTGGGGGAAGAAGATATGTAGTATGTACTCAAATCAAACCACAGTGCACTAGGATTGTTTAGGTGGTTCGGTCCACCGACCTACGTCCACCCCACACTCTAACCAAAGTGTGGCTTACTGCTGCCAAACAGCTTGAAACCGCTGGGCGTCACAGCTTACCTACAACGCTGCCTAACAGCTTGAACCAGAGGAACACACTCCTCTCTTCTTCCAACCCGGAAGGAACCACTAATGACACCCAGTCACTAGCAACCAGAGACCCAAGTCTCTCTTCCTCGAGACTAGAGGGAAACCACAAGTAACACCCAGTCACTTGCAAATCGGAGGACCAATCCTCCCTTCCTCTAAACCGAAGGGAACCTAGCGACACCAAGTCACTAGCAACCAGAGACCCAAGTCTCTCTTCCTCCAAACCAGAGGGAACCCCGACCTCAAACCAGAGAATCAGAAAACACACTGAACAGATAAAAAGAACAAATGAAAAAATAAAGTTAAAGACAACTGTAGCTCCGAAGAGCAATTCCAAAAACAAGTTTTCAAGGAAAAACTCTCTCTTCTCCTTCCTTAGAATTCTCTTCACTTCTCATTTTTTTCTCTCTCTCTTCTTCTTCTGCTTCTGCCTCTCGTACTCTTCTTTTTGGACGCGCTCTTCTTTCTTTTTCTTTTTTTTGTTCGATAGCAGAAGGAGCCTTTTTATAAGGCATCAGGCAGGGTCCCACGAGCTCATGCCTAGAGCGTGAATGAAGTTCATTCTCGCCTTTTCCAGAGGAACCATGCGTTAGGTGAAGATGGAATGTTGATCCACGTGACAGAGGATGCTTCCCTAGGATCACGTGCCAATCATTAACACACTGGGTCCATCCGCCAGCCATTCATCATTTCTGGGAGCACGTGCCTAGTCTTAGCTCAACCTCACGTGCTGACTTTAACATGTTAGTCATAAAGGAGGCATTTCGTCAAGCATACTATTGTCAGCTAGTTCTCATTATGAACAGACTTAATAGAAGCATAGGCGTGAAGAATGCTCGAATATAACAATGTGCTTAGACTTCAATTGCACATATGCACGAATGTGCACAGACCTACATATGCACACCAACTGAGCATGCACCGATGTTGTCTGTTTAACAACACGGTATGCGCAGAAGTTGAATGCATGGACCTATATGCATGAAGCACAAGCGTGCACCGACCTGATGTTCTATAGAAGAGAGAATGCACCGACCTATATAACATGCGTGCAGCACCAAAGCTTGCACCGATATTGTCTGCTTAATGCAGATGTGCATCGACTTTGTTCTCGCCAACACATGCACTGACTTAATCAGGACTTGCACCGAGATGACCGTGCAGGGAGTATTGTACAGACTCACTATCGTTCAGTGCCAAAGATTGCACCGACTAGATCAGAGTGCAACACTAAGTTGCACCGACTCAATGCGTACAAAGGCTAGGAATGCACTGACTTTGAGAACACCGTTCACAAGAACATGCACCAACCCAATGAGCCTTAGCCCAGAATGCATCCACTTCTATTCATGCCTGATGATGAAAATAGTTGCACAGACCTAATGAAGACACCGATAGAAAATGCAAGGATTGTGCGACCCTTGGACTTACAAATGCATCGACATCGTGACATTTAGACTCATGTATGCACGGATTCACTCTACAGCAAGACTCCAGTGCACAGACATTCTTTGCTAAGAACATAGCATATGCACGAACCTAATGAGGCCTAAGAGACATATGCGAATGCATAGAAATATGCAAAGACACTATTCTAGGATGAGCATGCTTGCTATAAGCCAAATGCAATAGGGAAATACAGAATGCATTTTGATTTCAACATGATTCTTAGATTGTCAACATCAAAACCAGGGTCCAACATTGCGAATAAGGTATCATGAAAATGTATAAATATTCGAGAATTGTCAATAACGAAGTTTTTCCCTTTCCGGGCCAAGTTGAATATCGTATCATATCAAGCGAAAAACATATCATATCATATTGGAATTGTCTAGATCAAATCTTGCTTATCATTGGTGCAATGCCACACCCGATCATTCATAGTACCGGTATATGTCTAGGCTTTGCCTCGCCCCTGGGACCAGATCCGGGCCCCTATCAAATAACGTTCCAGCATTGAATGTCAAATTGGACCCATAGTCTCTTATAAATTTTCAGACAATATCCATATCATGTATAATGATCAAAGGAATTCCAAAGACTAAGCCATTGTAGGAACATTAAGGTAGTGAAGAAAAGAGTTGTCGATCAAGGCACGATCAACTCTTCCAAAAATTCGTGTAAGGGTTATTAGATCGAGTTTTTCCTTAGTCGATGTTTAGCGAGAACACAAAGAATTCACGGCTAGGTAAGCGGTGGGACAGTGGGAGGCTCCCCTTACGTTTGCAAGGACCTAATTAAATAACCACTTATCAACTTAAAGCGTTTGCCCGTGGCCCTCTTTCTTTAGACACCGATCTTTCTTGATAATCTTGCTAGCTACATGACCTTGTCGGAAACCCAAAACGCTTAATTCATTTTAAGAAGAATCTAGGGTATGAAAGAGTTTAAGGTATAGGCCAAAGTCTAGGGAACAATCCAATGAAAGCACGAATGCGAGAAACAGGAAGAATTGGCGTCGACTCAGGTCGCCGCTAATTCTAGAATTCGTGTCTAACAGGAAGGGCGCCAATTCTAGGATTAAATTAATTTAGATAAAATCTATATTTTAAATTAACGTCCGTTTAAAAATGTGCTATTTCTTTAATTCACGTCAATGTAAAAGGATGCTAATTTTATTTTATTTTTGTTAAAATAAAATATATTTAAATTGGCGTCTGCGAGTAAGGGCACTAAATGTTAAATTCGCTTCCGTTTAAGGAGATGCTAATTCTATATTTTTCCAATTATTTGGTATTAATTAATCACATGAATTGACGTCACAGGTATGGATGCACATTTAATATTTATATTTTATTATATATATATATTTGAGAGATTAATGGTAGAGCTGAGGGTTTTTAAAGAATAAAGAGAACAAGTGAAAAGAATACATAGGCATAAAGACAAATAGGTGTATAGTAAGGTTAGGTGGAACTTCTAAAAAGGTGATAGTGCATCCAACGGCAAAAGTCAATGGCTAGTTAGCCGTGAGGGTCGTCGGCGTCATTCTCTGGAGGTGCCCTGAAGGGTTCCTGTGCATCGTCGGCCATGAATGGTGAGGGGGGAGAGCCCCCCCCCCCCATCTGGAGGTGTACAAGAAGGCGATAGTCCTTCGATGCCAACCATGGGGCCTCGCAGGACATATGCGCAGATGTTGCTGACGACTCACCACAAAGCCAAGATGGTGATCCCGTTGAAAGAACCATTCTTCACCGATCAAGGAGAGCCGGCGGTCTTCTTCTCTAAGGCGACATTCAAGCCTCTTTACAGAATCTGCGTTTTGCCATCATAGCTAAATGCTCTTACAGAAGGCCAGCATTTCTAGAGATCAAAACCTGTCTATCACAGAGAATGGCATTATCTTTGGACTTTGTTATCAGCAGATTGAACCAACGACATCTCCTCCTACGGATGGGTTGTGAAGAGGATTTCTGAAGCTCCTTTTACAGAAGAACTTATATGTAAAGGGTTACCTATTTAGATTCTTTAGATGGACACCAGATTTTAATTTTGCTGTGGACCCTGCATCTGCTCCGGTGTGGCTGGGATTTCCAGGGTTGCCAGCTAATCTATATCATGAAGACTACATGAAATCCATTGCTGGCAATTTCGGTCCGGCGCTGAGGATTCACGACAAAACAGTAGCCATGTCCGATACATCAGAGGCTCTTGCTTGCGTAGAATTGGATCTCTCTGCACCAAGGAAAGAAAGATTATGGATTGACTTGGACGGAGAAGGTTTCTGGCAGCAGGTGAATTACCATAGGGTTCCTCATTTATGTGCATTGTGTCATAAACTTGGCCATGTGGAAGCTGAGTGCAAGAAGAAAATGGGTAATTCGATTTTTCCTCAGCATCAGACAGGTGGTGAACATTTGTCAGATAGGAAGGTTTTCAGGCCCAGGGCATGAAGTCGAAGAGCTGTTCGACAGGAAGCTCCAATGAATAATAGGTTTGCTATTTTACAGGGAAAGGACAATCCAGGGCAGGGTGATGTTGTGTCCCTGAGGTCATTTGAGTCATTCTGTGGTCACTTGGGTCATTCGACATCATTCTATAGTCATATGAGTTCTGTGGTATTCTTGGTTTTGATAATGGCTAAACACTATTAGTCATTGATATCTTCCACTCTCATGTGATTGACATACGTGATGTTTTTATTCATGATAGATATGCCCATGAATGGACAAGGAATCAAGTGGCAATGGCCAAAGTGAAAGCTCATTGATCGCGCCCAAGCAAGGATGCAAATCTCATCTCTCTTACAAACAAAAGTTGACATTTCATATTCGGCTCGTCACTCATCCAAGGTCAATGCACAAAGAAGTATAGCCAAGAGAATCCAAGGTTTAAGATTCAGTTGGTACTTTCTAGACCAACAAGGATGAAGCCACAAACATGCACGGGCTGCTAATGAAGTTGAACGACGGAGCTGAAGCGGATAACGGACCGACCCGGGCAAGCCCGGAATCAGCCCAGCTGGCGGTCGACCGCCAGCACAGGGGCGGTCGACCGCCAGCACAGGGGCGGTCGACTGCCCCAGCCAGCATCAGCCAGACTGCATGAGTCTCAGTAGCAATCGACTGCCAGCCAATAGCGGTCGACCGGAAATCCCAGGGGCCATTCGTCTACAGCATTTCTCAGTAGCGGTCGACCGCCAGGAGCTGCAGGTCGACCGCCAGCCCCGATGCAGCCTTCTTTGACTTCGAATTCCACCTCGTGGCCAGCCCCTTTCCATGGATTTGTTTAATCAAAACTCACCTAATCTCCCATGATTTGTGGATCTGGTCTGGGGGGTGTCCAAGACCATTCAAGGTCTATAAAACCAACACATGAGGGGTTGGAAACCCTATCACTTCAAGGCTTCAAGGGAGATCAAGGGAGGCCATTTCGAGGTACTGTAGCACCTCTATTAACAGTGTTTCGGGAAGGAGTTCTTCATCCATTCCAAGGCATTCAAGTCCAGATCTGAAGCCATCTCAACCTCCAAGGAAGAAGAAGCAATCAAGGGGTTCAAAGGTGATCTAAACTGCATCCTTCTTCCTCTTCATCAACTCAAGAGGATCAAAAGGAAGATCAAAGCTACATCCAACACTCTCTCCATCAACTCAAGGTGATTCAAGTTCATATCTCAATCCAGCAACCTCCAAAGAAGAGTAGAAGCAAGAAAGGCTAATAAGGGAGATCAAAGGAGGCTGCAAGGGTGTGTTCAAGGGAGAAGAGTTCGAGTACTGTAGCTGTGAACAGTACTCCGGGAAGAAGTTCTTCATCAAATCTCTAAGTGATTCAAGCTACTTCAAAAGAAGATTCAAGCCCCAGCAATCTCAGACAAGATCCTTCTCCTTGAGCATATTTCATATCTTGTTTGAGTATTTTCATACTTGTTCTTTTCCATTTCATTCAAACATTTGAAACTGAAGATCGTCCCTACCGGTGGTTAGTAGGAAGGCAATCGGAAGTTGTCCGATCTGCGGTGTTGACGTCCCTACCAGTAGTTAGTAGGAAGGCAATCGGTGGTCTTTCCGATTTGTGATTCAGTGCGTGGAACTAGTGGAGCCTCACCGGATTTGGTGAGGGGTGGACGTAGGAATGGGGATTCAGTCCGAACCACCTTAAAATATTGTGTGTTGTGGTTTGTTTGTGTGATTGTTTTGATCTAGATGCATGCTTAGGTTCGAATCGATACATTAGTAATCATCTTGCTAAGCAAATCACTGTGTCTTTCATTTAGCTAGTTATATTCCGCTGTGATTTTGTTCTATCTAGCTATTTAGAGGGTTCCATTGTAAAAAGAGGGGCAGATCTATTCACCCCTCCCTCTAGATCCACTGTCCACTACACAACAAGTGGTATCAGAGCCTAATCTCTCATTATGGGGTCCAACGACCTTGAGGGAAATGGTGGATCAGCGTCTAAGGGTTATTTACCTGAAGGACATTCTGTGAATAGGCCTCCTTATTTCACTGGATCTAATTATCCCCATTGGAAACATCGTATGCAGGTGTTCATTCGCGCCCAAGACTACGAACTTTGACGAGTGATCAGCAAAGGTCCGTATGAGCTTACGGATAATGAGGACTTGTGGACCAAAGAACAGATAAGGCAATCCACTGTCAACTGGAGTGCCAAACACATCATGCAATGCTCACTCCATCCAGTTGAATTCTCAAGAGTGGCTACCTGCGCATCTGCAAAATTAATGTGGGACAAGCTAGAGGTAATCTACGAAGGAACCTCTCTGGTACGAGAAACAAAAGCCAACATTTTAGTTTCTGAATATGAAATGTTCCGCATGAAGCCTGATGAATCAATTCAAGATATGTATGCTCGATTGACTGTGCTTACTAATAGTTTAACTGATTTGGGAAAGAAATATTCAGAGCAAGAAATTGTAAGGAAAATTCTCATATCGTTAACTCCAGCATGGCACACAAAGGCTACCGTGGTTGAAGAATCGAGAGATCTCGCAACTACCAAGGTAGATGAACTCATTAGGTCATTGATGACCTATGAGATCAACCTCAAGAACAAAGAGGCTGAGACACCTAAGAAGAAGTCCCTAGCTCTTAAAGCAGGACCTAGCGGTCATGGCACTTCTAATGAAGGTGAAGATTCGGCAAGTGAGCGAGAAGAGGATGACGTAGCCATGCTCACACGTAAGTTCAAAAAATTCCTGAGAAAGGAAGGTAAGAGCTTCATGAGAGGAAGGTCAAAGGTAAGAAATGGTTTCAAATCTAATTCTGAAAACTCTAAGAAATCTGACAAAATCATTTGCTATTCTTGCAATAAATCAGGACATTTCAAGAATGATTGTCCCGATAGATTCAGAAAAGTCGACAAATGGAAAGGTAAGAAGAAGAACAAGGCCATGGTGTCCACATGGAGCGATGAAGAGGAAAGTGATGACGGAACTAGCTCCCCGGACAAAGAAAAAGAAGATTTCTGTCTTATGGCCAAAGGTGATGAAGAAACTGAGGTAAATTCTCCATTTGAAGATTATACAATTGATGATTGGGAGGATGCATATATACAACTCATGGAAAAATATGAAATGTACAAAAAGGAGAATAAATCATTGAAAAAGAAAATTAACTCATTTGTGCATGATCATAATATGAATGATAAGAATGCTCTACTTGAGACTGAAATTGAAGATCTTAAGAAAATGATTGAGGATTTGGAGGAAGGAAGAAAAGAAATGGCTAACTTGGAAACTGAAAATGAGGATTTGAGAAATGAGATTGATAGCATGAAGCTCAAAATGTAAAGCTATGAAAAAGATAGTAAATTGAGCAATGAAAAGTATGAAGCTGTCAAACAAGTCAACATTCAACTTCTTCAAAATATTAAAAACCTACAAAAAGAGTTGAAGGATAAACAACAATCTTTAGAAAAGTTTGTGGATGGAAGAGAAAACCTAGATGCATTGCTAGGTACTAGAATGAATTTCAACAAGGAAGGGTTGGGTTTTGAACCAACAAACAAAAGGCCAATTGGGCTAAAAACTGGCACATTTGTTTCATCTTCCGAAGCTTCCACCTCAAACACAACTCCCACACAAAACCAACAAAAACAAAAGGAGAAAGGGAAAGAAAAGATTGAAGAGGCAGTCACCAACATTCCCAAAAAGCATGTCCAAAAACCTAAGAAAGGTCGACCTTCCCCGTAGCATAGGTCAACACTTCCTTGGCCATTGCATGCTCAACCTTCCAGATTTCACCACAATTGGATTGCACACTCATATAGTCCAGCATCACCATATCTTTGGGAAAATTGTGATTTATGTGTTCATCAATCCCATAGGTGGCAAAATAATCAGTTTCAACCCAAAACCAACCAACAGCCTCAATGGTTTAAGAAGCAAACATCCTCAAACTTCCACAAAATCCAACAAAGAGCTTCTAAACAAAAAATGAATATCAAGATGAAAAAGAAAAATCAAATCCCTGCTCTAAGCAAACAAAGCATGAATGTTAAGAAGGTTTGGATTCCAAAAGAAATGGTTTCATGTTTTGAAATTCTGAAAAGCTTGAAGGGACCCAAATTTGGTTGGGTTCCAAACACCATTGCTTAATTGCTTGTGTAGGAATGTCTTGCAGCCATGCATAACAGGTGGTACCTTGATAGCGGCTGTTCAAGACACATGACTGGAGACAAATCAAAATTTTATCTCATGGAGGAAAAGGAAGGAGGATATGTCACATTTGGAGGAAACAATAAATGAAAAATCATTGGAACAGGTAATGTAGGTAAGAGCCTCTCCAACTCCATTTGTAACGTGTTGTTAGTTGAAGGATTGAAATATAACCTGCTTAGTATAAGTCAATTGTGTGATAAGGGTCACAAAGTGTTGTTTGACTCTCATGAATGCAGAATTCTTGAACCAAAATCTGACAAAGTAAAATTTTCTGGTAAGAGAGTTAACAATGTTTACATGATTGACTTAGATGATCCTGCTCATTTAAATCTTTGTCTTGCTGCACCAAAATCTGAACTTGCATAGATATGACATCGTAGACTAGGACATGCTAGCTACAATGTCTTGCATAAACTCTTGAAGCATTCAATGGTGAAAGGTTTACCTGAACTATCCTTTAAACAAGAAAACAAATTGTGTGATGCATGTGTCCTAGGTAAACAAACTAGAAAATCATTCAAAGGAAGATCTGAAAATACATCATCCAAACCACTCGAGCTAATTCATATGGACCTATTTGACCCAACCAGAACTGCTAGCTTAAGTGGTAGAAAATATGGATATGTCTTGGTGGATGACTTTTCTAGGTTCACATGGGTTTTCTTTCTCACACACAAAAATGATGCTTTTGATGAGTTTCAGGCACTCTACATGAAGATAAAGCAGGATGGTGAGTTTAAAATTTCCAAGATTCAATCTGATCACGGTGGTGAATTTGAAAATGCTAACTTCTATAACCTTTGCAGGGCCGAAGGGATTTCACACCGATTTTCTTCACCAAGAACGCCGGAGCAAAACGGTGTGGTTGAAAGAAGAAACTGGACACTTGTAGAGATGGCAAGAACCATGCTTGCTGAACGGCAACTTCCAAGGAGGTTTTGGGCTGAAGCGGTAAACTCGGCATGTTACATTATCAACCGCTCTATGATAAGGCCACACACCAAAAAGACTCCTTATGAGTTGCTAAAAGGTAAAAAGCCCTCTCTCTCACATATGAAAGTGTTTGGATCGAAATGCTTCATTCACAACAATGACAAAAGAGACTTAGATAAATTCGAGCCCAAGAGCGATGAAGGTATATTCCTTGGATATTCTGATAGATCTAGGGCTTATAGAATTTACAATATCAAAAATCAAACTGTGGAAGAATCACCCCATATTTCCTTTGATGAATATCATGATTCTAAAAATGATAACTCTTGCAGGAAAAACGATGAAGATGGGGAATTCCTAAGCATAAAGGACAAGAGTGATCCTCCACAAGAAGAAATAAAAGAAGATGGTGACCTAGCTGAATCAAGTAATGCAAGGGATCAAGCTCCAGGAGAAGGTAACGATTCTACAAATATTAGAATTCTTAAGGATCATCCCTTGGAGAATGTCATTGGCAGCTTGAATGACCCACCTAGAACTAGGTCACATTTTAAAAGTGTGGAAGAACTAGATCAACTTGCTCTTGTCTCTCAGCTTGAACCCAAAAATATTGATGAAACATTAAAAGATGAAAACTGGATAAATTCAATGCAAGACGAGTTAAACCAGTTTGAAAGGAATAAAGTCTAGCATCTTGTTCCTAGACCTTCATCACAATCTGTCATAGGCACTAAATGGGTCTTTAGGAACAAACTAAGTGAGGATGGCAAGATAATAAGAAATAAAGTTAGATTGGTGGCTCAAGGGTATAATCAAGAGTTTGGGGTAGATTTTGATGAATCTTATGCTCCAGTTGCTAGACTCGAAGCCATCAGAATTTTACTTACCTTTGCGTGCTCCCATAGAATAAAGCTGTATCAAATGGATGTCAAAAGTGCTTTCTTGAATGGCTTGATCAAAGAAGAAGTCTATGTTGAGCAGCCCCCTGGCTTTGAGAAATCTAACAATGCAGATTTTGTATACAAGCTAGACAGGGCGCTTTATAGACTTAAGCAAGCACCAAGAGCTTGGTATGAGAGACTAAGCTCGTTCCTCATTGAAAAAGGGTACACACGAGGTAAGGTAGATCAAACACTTTTCACCAAGAAGCAAGGTAAGAACATCTTGATTGTTCAAATTTATGTTGATGACATTGTGTTTGGTTCTACAAAATCTGAAATGTGTGAGGAATTTGCTAACCTCATGACTAGCGAATTTGAGATGAGCCTAATGGGAGAACTTCAATTCTTTCTCGGTTTGCAGGTCAACCAAGGAGAAGATGGTTGCTTCATAAGCCAAGCCAAATACATCAAGGAGCTGCTAAAAAGATTTGACATGGCAAACAACAAAATCATTGCAACTCCGATGAGCACCTCAACTTCACTAGATTCGGATGAAAATGGTAAATTGGTGCATGCAAAGGTCTATAGAGGTATGATTGGTTCTTTACTTTATTTGACTGCATCCCGACCAGATATCCAGTTTAGTGTATGCCTTTGTGCTAGATTTCAAGCTAGTCCTAGAGAATCTCATTTGACTGCCGTCAAACGTATCCTTCGATATCTTGCCGGCACTCAAGATTTGGGATTGTGGTATCCGTCATCATGTGATTTATCTCTTATATCTTATTCTGATGCGGATTACGCTGGATGCAAGCTGGATCGTAAGAGTACTAGTGGCTATTGCCAGTTTCTAGGCGGGTGTTTAGTTTCTTGGGCCTCCAAGAAACAACACTCGGTTGCCCTCTCAACCGCGGAGGCAGAATATGTTGCTGCGGGGAGCTGTGGCACCCAAGTGTTGTGGATTAAACACCAACTCCAAGACTACTTGGTGGATCTTGGTTGTGTCCCGATTCAGTGTGATAACACTAGTGCTATCAACCTTGCAAAAAATCTAGTCCAGCACTCTAGGACTAAGCATATTGAGATTAGGCATCACTTCATTAGAGGCGAGGTCAGTAAGAAAAATTTTGAACTGTATTTGTTGATACTCTAAATCAAATTGCTGATATTTTCACCAAGCCCTTGTGTAATGACAGGTTTTCAACACTCAGAAGGGAGCTTGGTCTTTGCCGACCTCAGGCCAATAAGAATTTGAAATGATGATCATGTTCAATTAGTTGTGTGTTTTGCACGTTGGCATTCATGTATTGTTTATATGTCAATATGTCTTTTTGCATATGGTGTCGCATTGCATGTAGTTGCATAATCAAGTTGAATCTATGTTCCCAATGCATTGCATGGTTTGTGTCGCATCATTCTTGCTTGGCCATGGTATATCAAATGTTGATGTATGGAAGGACAGGTTATGCTTGTCTCGAAGCACTCAATATGCGTGAGGTTTCACCTCCACCAAGTACCATGTGTCAATGTCGCATATAGGCCATATAGTACGGGGGAGTTGTCCTTTTGCAGCATTCATGCATATATTTTATATTCATTCTGTGGCATTTAATAAGTGTACAACCATGGGTTGGGTCATACATTTCATTTCTGCCACCTTCATGAGTGACTAGGTCAACCTCCTTTGTCATTCCACTTGATTGCAAACATAACTCTTCGCGCATCCATTGCATATCCTTAGGGGGAGTTTGTTGATTCTCTTAACCTCTTGCAAACTGCACTTCAGTGGCTTACAGTCTGGTTTGAGTTCATGAGACAGACGGACATATGGTGTAAGAGCTTTCTATTATATGCCCTAATGATTGTCCATTCAATGAAAATGGTTTAGATTTAATGATTTCCTTGTAGTTCTGATATATCTTGTTTGAAATCATCTATGATCTGTAGTTTTAATAGGCTTTCACTAAAGACTGTATGTTATGTCTTGAATGACTATCCTGAAATCTGAAAATCCAGACTTCATGACAATCTTGGTGATACTCTAGAGTTTAGTATTGTTTCTAAACATCTTGATGAGCTGGAATTCTTGAACATCAATTAGCAGAGCAATGATAGTGTTGCACGGAGAAATATGTCCCGTCATCAAATCAAGTGACGAATGATATGTCATGATGTGCCCCTGTTATCTCTCTCTTACTTCATTAGGACTCTAGGCAGAGCAATGGCATAATTGCTGAGAAACATATCTTCTCATCAAAGAAATGAGATCGGCTATGTCATGACGTGATTATGCTATCTCTGTTCATCCTGAAGCATGACAGTCAGTCTTACCAAATACCTAGGAATACTGGCATCTAAATAACGTGTATTCTTACGGCTTGGAGGCATGTACTAGACTTCCTTGCTCGTAAAATATGAGTCATGTGCCTTCAAATACAAAAGTTACTGAACAATCAAACATGCTACAATCATACAATTCCATGCTTCAATCTTGCTTGTTTAGCCTCAATACATGCTTTTGTGTTATTCCGTTTGTCGTTACTGAATATGGATATATAAGACAAGGGACGATTAAACATTGCCATGATATGCATCTTTGGTTCATTTCTATTACATCTTGGATGTAGCTGTTTTTCGAACTCTGTTGATGATCTCGGATCTCATTAGCTTTGAACCATATATGTTGCTCACGGTCTATTTCAAGTTTGCATATAATGACTTGCTCTTCACTCCTTTCAGCTCTGGTCTCATAGACATTTTACTTTATCACTCTTTTTTGCTGTTGGCAAAGGAGGAGAATTCTTTGTGTGAGTCATGTGTAAGAGCTATGTATTATCGCGTTGTCAAAGGGGATGTGTGAATGGTGTACGGGGAGAGTCCAAGGGGGGGAGAATCCATTGCTCACTTTGCATCTCATATGTGTATGTGATGGGGTTTGCATAATTGCATAGCTTTCATATCTGCATTCACATGTTACATAGCATTCATATCTGCATTCATAATTGCATTCACATGCTATTACAATCATGGATCTTGAGCTGCCTATGTTGCATTTGTTATAACTTGTGCCATTTTAGACATTTCTATCACATAATGACTCACAGTGTGCCATTTTAGACATTTCTACCACATAATGACTCACAATATTGCCATCATCAAAAAGGGGGAGAATGTTGTGTCCCTGAGGTCATTTGAGTCATTCTGTGGTCACTTGGGTCATTCGACATCATTCTATAGTCATATGAGTTCTATGGTATTCTTGGTTTTGATAATGGCTAAACACTATTAGTCATTGATATCTTCCACTCTCATGTGATTGACATACGTGATATTTTTATTCATGACAGATATGCCCATGAATGGACAAGGAATCAAGTGGCAATGGCCAAAGTGAAAGCTCATTGATCGCGCCCAAGCAAGGATGCAAATCTCATCTCTCTTACAAACAAAAGTCGACATTTCATATTCGGCTCGTCACTCATCCAAGGTCAATGCACAAAGAAGTATAGCCAAGAGAATCCAAGGTTAAAGATTCAGTTGGTACTTTCTAGACCAACAAGGATGAAGCCACAAACATGCACGGGCTGCTAATGAAGTTGAACGACGGAGCTGAAGCGGATAACGGACCGACCCGGGCAAGCTCGGAATCAGCCCAGCTGGCGGTCGACCGCCAGCACAGGGGCGGTCGACCGCCCCAGCCAGCATCAGCCAGACTGCATGAGTTTCAGTAGCGGTCGACCGCCAGCCAATAGCGGTCGACCGAAAATCCCAGGGGCCATTCGTCTACAGCATTTCTCAGTAGCGGTCGACCGCCAGGAGCTGCAGGTCGACCGCCAGCCCTGATGCAGCCTTCTTTGACTTCGAATTCCACCTCGTGGCCAGCCCCTTTCCATGGATTTGTTTAATCAAAACTCACATAATCTCCCATGATTTGTGGATCTGGTCTGGGGGGTGTCAAGGACCATTCAAGGTCTATAAAACCAACACATGAGGGGTTGGAAACCCTATCACTTCAAGGCTTCAAGGGAGATCAAGGGAGGCCATTTTCGAGGTACTGTAGCACCTCTGTTAACAGTGTTTCGGGAAGGAGTTATTCATCCATTCCAAGGCATTCAAGTCCAGATCTGAAGCCATCTCAACCTCCAAGGAAGAAGAAGCAATCAAGGGGTTCAAAGGTGATCTAAACTGCATCCTTCTTCCTCTTCATCAACTCAAGAGGATCAAAAGGAAGATCAAAGCTACATCCAACACTCTCTCCATCAACTCAAGGTGATTCAAGTTCATATCTCAATCCAGCAACCTCCAAAGAAGAGTAGAAGCAAGAAAGGCTAATAAGGGAGATCAAAGGAGGCTGCAAGGGTGTGTTCAAGGGAGAAGAGTTCGAGTACTGTAGCTGTGAACAGTACTCCGGGAAGAAGTTCTTCATCAAATCTCTAAGTGATTCAAGCTACTTCAAAAGAAGATTCAAGCCCCAGCAATCTCAGACAAGATCCTTCTCCTTGAGCATATTTCATATCTTGTTTGAGTATTTTCATACTTGTTCTTTTCCATTTCATTCAAACATTTGAAACTGAAGATCGTCCCTACCGGTGGTTAGTAGGAAGGCAATTGAAAGTTGTCCGATCTGCGGTGTTGACGTCCCTACCAGTAGTTAGTAGGAAGGTAATCGGTGGTCTTTCTGATTTGTGATTCAGTGCGTGGAACTAGTGGAGCCTCACCGGATTTGGTGAGGGGTGGACGTAGGAATGGGGATTCAGTCCGAACCACCTTAAAATATTGTGTGTTGTGGTTTGTTTGTGTGATTATTTTGATCTAGATGCATGCTTAGGTTCGAATCGATACATTAGTAATCATCTTGCTAAGCAAATCACTGTGTCTTTCATTTAGCTAGTTATATTCCGCTGTTATTTTGTTCTATCTAGCTATTTAGAGAGTTCCATTGTAAAAAGAGGGGCAGATCTATTCACCCCTCCCCTCTAGATCCGCTATCCCCTACACAATAGGTGATTCAGAGATGCCAAGGGACTATATCCATATACATGATGAGGATCAGTAGAACGCCATTGTTCTACCAGTTAATGGTAATGCTCCTTTGGAGAATGCTGGTAATGGTGTGGAGATGCAAATTTTAGATAGTGCTAATCTCCCCTCAACCTCCTGGCAGGCTCAAGTTGCAGAGCTCCCTTCAACCCAAAATTTGGCAGTTAAGATTATCTCCAAGAGGAAAAATGGTAATCAGGGCCAGATTAATAAAGACATTTCAGCTGAAATCAAGGATAGGCAGCAAAAGGAGGGGGGGAGTTCTAGTTTGGATATTGATATTAGAATCGCCCATAGTGATCAGGTTGCTACTGTGACAGACTCACCAATCAATTCGGGGAATTTAGTTAAGGAAGCTTCAAATACTATACAGAATACAATCACTGAAGGTGTTGTGGGAAGAAACAGTGACATGGGTCATGGGGCTAGTAAATAGTATGAGAAAACTACAGATACCACCAATCTAGCCAATATAAAGAAGGTGCTCTCTTCTTTTAATAATGGCAATGCAGAACTGTTAGTGGCTGATCAATCCAATGCTGATAACATATTTATGCAGGAAGATTTATTGGGGAATGAACAAGAGTTTTTGGAATGTCAGGATCGAGGGATAAAATTACTAGGGAATAAGAAGCATCAACCCTTCACTAGGGCTAAAGCTAAACATTTAGCTGGTGGTCACCAACCATGTTCTCATTCTCAATGATTGGGCCAATGTTGATTTGGAACATTGGAGGCATTGGCAATGCTAAGTCTATGCGAAGTATCAAAAATTACATAAGAAAGCATGGCATTCTTATGGCTTGCATTATAGAACCTAAAATCTCTGCTGATAGATTGGACATTATTTGGCAAAGACTAAAGTTTGATTATGCTTGTGCGAATCAGGAGGATAATGCTAAAATCTGGCTATTCTGGCAAAATCAATTTTCAGTCTCTGTTGTGCAAAGAAATTCTCAAAGTATCACAGTGCAGGTTCAGAATGGAGGCTATATGGATTGCCTTGTTACTTTTGTTTATGCTTCCTATAATGTGGCTGGTAGAAGAGATCTATATGATGACCTCATTTAGTTTGGAAGTTCAGTCAACCAACCATGGCTCTTGGGTGGAGACTTCAATGCTGTTTTGTCACCTGAGGAAAAGAAAGGGGGCAATATGGGATTTATCAATTCTATGACAGACTTCCAGGGCTTTGTTGCAGTGGCTGGGTTAATGGATGCTGGATTTGTTGGTAATCCGTTCACATGGTCTAATAATCAGACTGGGGTGAGGAATATTAAGGCTAGGATGGATAGAGTTCTGTTCAATGATTGTTTGGCAGAGAAAGCCCCTGTATTTACTGTCAAACATCTGATGAGAGAACCATCAGACCATTCTCCGTTGATTATTTATCACTTTCAACTTAACTCTGGCCCTAGCAGATTTGTCTTTCAACATATGTGGCTTGAGGATGGAAATTTTAAAACTGTGGTGAGGAATGCATGGGATGTTGTTTTTTTGGATCATCACAACCCCTTCTATATTCTGCAGCACAAACTCAAATCTATCAAAGCTGTGATCAAGCAGTGGAACAAGGATCAATTTGGTAATATTTTTGAAAGAAAAGCAAAAATAGAGGAGGAGGTGCTTATGGCTGAAACAACTTTTGATGCAGATCCTAATGAGAACAACAGAACATCATTACAAATTGCTCAAGCTGATCTAAGAAGATGCCTCCATCTGGAGGAAATTTTTTGGGGTCAGAAAACAAGAACCAATTGGTTGCAACTGGGGGATCGAAACACTAAGTTTTATCACCTTCATGTAAAACAAAGGAGAGCTAGAATGACAATACATGGAATGAAACTGGATAGTGGTGAATGGTGTGAAGAGGAATCGATGCTGAAAGATAAAGTTGTGGAGTTTTTTCAGAAGCAATTCACATCTGCTGAACATCAGAATGAACCCAAAGTCTTGGAACATATCCCATGTCTTATTTCAGCAGAGGAAAATAATGCTCTTACTGTCATACCTGAGGAGGAGGAAATTAAAAATGCAGTCCACTCACTATCTCCAGACAGTGCCCCTGGCCCCGATGGCTTTACAGGGAAGTTTTTTACAGCCTACTGGGACATCATCTCAGTAGATGTCATTAAAGCTGTGCAGGGCTTTTTTAGAGGGCTTCCCCTGCCGAAAGGTACTACTTCTTCTCTAATTGCTATGATCATAAAAGTGGCTTCCCCTAGCTCATACACTGACATGAGGCCCATAAACATGTGCAACTTCACTTATAAAATCATTTCCAGGATTATAAGTAACAAGATGGTGGACATTCTTCCACAAATTATATCTGAAAATCAAGGGGCTTTTGTTAAAGGGAGGAACATTATTGATACTGTTGTGACCCCTCTATGTTGATGATGTTGACACTTGCTTTATTTCATTGGCAACACCATTGTTTTGATTGATTGGCAACTGCTTTTGATTTGATGAAATTGCTCTATCAGATTGACTATGTGTTCTTTGCATTTAATACACTGCTGTCTGCATATCTCACTGTCATGGGTCGACACATCAGAGGATGGGTCGACTCCTCCAGCAGACTTGTTTAGACTGAGTCTATACACTGGAAGCTCTCATATCAATTGAGTCTATACATCGTCCATTTCAGATAAAGTCCACACACTGCATTTCATTTGAATTGGTTAAGTGTGTACAGCGTCAACGCATCTCACTGGCTCATGTTACAGCGTCAACGCACTTCATTGGATGTGTGTACAACGTCAACTCACTAAGTGTGTACAGCGTCAACGCACTTCATTGGATGTGTGTACAGCGTCAACTCGCTAGGTGTGTACAGCGTCAACGCATGAAGTCTGTACATCAATCTTAATATTCTAAGTCTGTACAGCCGTTGGCTTTGAACCTCAGAGTCTGTACATCCGAATTGCCCTTGATCTGGTCAAGTGTATACACTCTTTCACTGTAGCTTTCACATATTCAAGTCTACACATCGTGAAAGTCTATACACTCATCACTTACCTTCGTTCAAGGCAAAGTCTATACACTGGGGACTTTCCCTACGTTTCTTAGGCGAAGTCTGAACATTCGGTTCTGAAGCCTGAAGTCTATACACTCCAGCCTATTCCTATGTTCAAGGCTTCAGCTACACATTAAGTCTGTACATTGGCTTCGCTTCATCAAGTCTGTACATTGACTCGGCAACTTCTTTGAAGTCTGTACGTTGCTTCAGGAGCTTCAAGTCTACACATCGCTTCGCTCCATGAAGTATGTACATCCACAGTGTTACTTGAAGTCTGAACATTGGTCTTCAAACTCAAAGTCTGCACATTGTCTTCGAATCCAAAGTCTATTCAATGGTCTTCATACTTGAAGTCCATACATTCGATATGCAGAGTTGAAGTCCATACTGTGCCTCAGGCTGATAAAGTTCACACACTGGTCGGTGGCAAGCCTGTACATTGGCCTCCTTGCATAAAGTATATACACTGGACTGTTTGGCAAGTCTATACATCGGTCCTTGTCTTCGATGTCTGTATAGCCCTTTAGCTTGCTCAAGTCCATACATTGGCTTCAAGACTTTCAAGTCTATACACTAACGGCTGAACTGAGAACTCTATACATCGTCTGTCTGCACTAGAGTCTCATGGAGTCTATACATTGCACTCATCTTCTAAAGTCTATACACTGATGTCTTCACATTCGTTTGCATTACATGAAGTCCATACATTGGGCAAGTCTGTACGTTGCATTCGCCTTCACAAGTCTATACAACGAAGTATATACACTGCAATGTACATACTTAAATCTTATGACTTCATTCTTGTTGCTGAAGGGAACAGGGTCGACGCTGGGAGCTTAAAGCGTCCACGCATCAGTTGACGAAGCCTTCATGATATCTTCCACTGCGTCAACGCCACAAGCAAGCAGCGTCGACGCATCAGTTAAAGAAGCAGAGACCTTCACAGGCTATTCCACTGCGGCAACGCCACAATTGAGCAGCGTCGACGCAGCAGCTAAAGAGACGAAGCTAATGGCTTACTGGAATGCCTCACTGCGTTAACGCCATTGATTGACAGCGTCGACGCAGCAAGTCAGATTGCTGTCATTGAGTACGTGAACGGAGAACTCTATACATCGGACTGAAGAAGCTAATGAGGGGCACGTGATCCGAGGTACCTGGCTCGTGATCTGAGAAGGACAAGGTATCCAGATGAGGACACGTGTACTGACACTCCATTGGATGCTGCCACGTGGTCCAAATTGCTGGGCGGGAAATGTGGAGAGCACACGCCTGCTGCTGTTGCTGCTATATAAACAAGCCTTCTTCCACAGAAGAAGATAGATCGAAGGAGAAGAAGAGAAAGTCTATACACTCAGCAGCAGTGAGGCTTCGATCCACAGAGAGAAAAGAGAGAAGAAGAAGATACAGAGAAGAAGAAGAAAAGAAATAGAGAAGAAGAAGATATAGAGAAGAAGAAGAAAAGAAATAGAGAAGAAGAAAACGAGAGAAGAAGAGATCTAGAGAGATGAGCTGAGAGAGAGCTGATTGAGAGTGAGATTGAGAGTGAGCTTGTATCTCAGTCTCGTGGTTCAAAACCAGAGCTGAGCTTTGTTCTTAGAGCTATATTGCTTTTGAGTTTTTCTGTTTTCGTTTTGATTCTGTCTTTCCTTTCCGGATACTATTTCTTCAAGCTGTGTGTCAGCGGTCTTGCAGTGGTAGTCTCCACTGGACGGGTTAAGCTGTATTTCCCCAGCAGTTGCAGAGGATCAGATCCTCTGGTCGTCAAGCTGTAGTGCCCAGCGAAGCTGTGTATCAGCGGATTGTTTGGCCACGCTGTAAAGCCCAGCGGACGCAAGCTGTGCTGCGCAGCAGGAAGCCATACTCGGTTGAGTGTAGGGTGGACGTAGGTCGTTGACCGAACCACCTAAAAATTGTGTGTGCAGTGTGTTTATGTTTTTGTGTGATCTGTGTGCGATGGGAATTTCTTGCTTAGCTTATTTGATTGCACGCTTATGCTCATGTCTAGCTTTCGACCTTTTGCTTAGTATTCTTCGTTTAGCTTAACTGATGTTTGCCTAAATTCCGCTTTAGAACTTACAGTAGTTTTAAATTAGGCAAGTTGATCTATTCACCCCCCTCTAGATCCACACTCAGTGGAGATAGACTGCGTCCATCTAACCCAACACTTGGTATCAGAGCCTAACTCTTCTGCAGGGACTCATCGCCCGAAGAGAAGAGGCAGAGATGGATGCTCGAGGGGTGATTGCCGAAGGTCACTCAACAACAAAGCCCCCATTCTTTGATGGATTAAACTACGCATACTGGAAGAACCGTATGCAAGTGTTCCTCAGGGCTAAGGATTATGAGATTTGGAAGATTGTCAGCAAGGGACCTTATGAGCTGTCCCCGAATGAAGATGTATGGACCAAGGAGGAGATCAGAAGGTCCACGCTGAATTGGAGTGCTATTAATGCTATCCAGTGCGCTCTGCATCCTACAGAATTCTCCCGTGTGTCTGCTTGCAAATCAGCTAAGGAGATGTGGGATGCGCTGGAAGTAATTCATGAAGGTACATCTCAAGTAAGAGAGCAGAAGGCCAATCTTCTTGTATCAGAGTATGAAGCCTTCAAGATGAAGCAGAACGAGTCCATCAGCGAAATGTACGCTCGGCTGACTGTCATAACCAATGGCCTCAGAGGTTTTGGGAAACCTCAGACAGAGTATGATGTAGTGAGGAAAATTCTGCGCTCCCTGACTCCCATTTGGCACACCAAAGCAACAGTAATGGAGGAGTCAAGGGACTTGCGTAATACTAAAGCTGATGAGCTGATTGGCTCACTAATGGCATATGAGATAAACATGCCAAGGACAGATGAAGCCGAGAGGAAGAAGAAGCCGATAGCGCTGAAGGCTAGTTCCAGCAAATCAATAAAATCCAGCTCCAGCAGCTCTTCATCATCAGAGGAGAGCCTAAATGAAGAAGAAGATGTGACTCAGTCTGAGATAGCCATGATGACTAGAGAGTTCAGGCGATTTCTCAGAAAGGGAGCAGGACGGTTCGGCCAGAAGAAATACAGTGGTGGCCGAAAGGATAAAAGGTATAAATCTAAACCTGTAAAGAAAAATGAAGCTAATGTCTGTTATCAATGCAGGAAACCAGGGCATCTGAAAATTGACTGTCCAGACAATCAGAAACATAAGGACAGGTCAAAGAAGAAAACCAAGAAGGGAAGAGCTATGATCAGTACATGGAGTGATGAAGATGAAGGCTCTTTCAGCAGCAGCTCAGATAGTGAAGCCGAATCTGAACAGCCCATTTGCCTTATGGCAACAAGCTCCGAGGATAGAGAGGAGGACACAGATGAGGTGATCACTAGATTTGAAAACTTCACAATTGCTGATTGGGTAGATGCTTATCATGACATAGCTGATAGAGCTGATGATATTAGAAAAGAGAATAGGCATCTTAGAAGAAAAATCAATTCCATGCAAAATGATAAAACACTAACTGATAAAATTGCATGTTTGGAATCTGAGATTGATGAATTGAAACTCACATGCTCTGAAGAAGATGAAATCAAAAATGAGTTAAAAGCTTCTAAGGAAGAGAATCTAAGGCATGAAAATGAAATTGATGAATGGAAGCTGAAGATTCAGAAATGTGAAAGTGAAGTCAAAATTATCTCTGAAAAATATGAAGCTGTCCTCAATGTCAACAATGAACTGAAAAAATCTATTGATGAACTTCAGAAAGACAATGAGGATAAAATGAAAACCATTGAGAAAATGACCCAAGGAACAGATAACTTAAATGCTTTGTTAGGGTCAAAGGTTAATTTCAGAAAAGAGGGCCTAGGATTTAATTCTAGTGCAACAAAAACATTCGAAATGAAAACAATTTCATTTGTTGCTCAAAAGGAAAAGGGACCTCTAATTAGCATGAACTCAACAAATTTAATGAACAAAACTGCTAATCTGAAAAAGACCAGTGCTGAGGAGAAGGGTAAACAAAAACTCAGTGAGCCTAGTAGAGCTAGCACATCTAAGCAGAATCCTAGGGCTCAGACTCAGGTTAGGGGTCAACCTACACAGTCCAGTAAACCCCAGGTCAAGGTAACCCAGTCTCCACCAACACCTCCACTTCTTAAGAAGACCCAATACAAACCTGTGTATAGGTCAGCAGGGTCCAAAGTACAGGGGAGACAGGGTGTTGCTAGGAGTCAACCCAATTATTTTTATCAACCCAGAGCTCAGACCCACTACAATGCACAGCCAACCTACTTCAATAGGTCAAATTGGTCTAGAACTCAGGGTAGGTTTACAGGTCTTGCATACCAGGGTGCTCAAAATCAAAGACCTTACAGTAGAAATTGGGTCAATGGGTATGGTTACTGGACATCTAGAAATCAATATTTTCATAGCCAGCCCAGGAGCTACTATGGCCAAAATTTTGTGGACATACCCTGGCCAAGGCACTGGCACAGAAATAACAATACTGTCAATAATCATGCTGCTGCCAATGAGAAAAAGAAAAATAAAAAGAAAAGGAACAACAACAGAAGAAAATCTGTAGGATCCACTGAACAAAATTCATTTAAACAAATGTGGATTCTGAAACATTTGCTTTCCTATTTTACTTCTAGTTCATTTACATTGGAGCCCAATCAGTCTTGGGTTCCAAACTTCTCTACCTAATTGTGTATGCAGGTATGCCTGGCAGCCAAGAATAACTTGTGGTACATGGATAGCGGCTGCTCCAGGCATATGACAGGAGATAAGGCCAAATTTTGCATACTGACTGAGAAAGTAGAAGGCTTTGTCACCTTTGGAAGCAACACAAAGGGTAGGATTATCGGATCAGGTAAGGTAGGTAAGTGTTCTACCTGCTGCATTGATGATGTTATGCTGGTTGAAGGGTTAGCCTATAATCTACTTAGCATCAGCCAGTTATGTGATAAAGGTTACAATGTTTTATTTAATTCTCAATGCTGCAAGGTTTTTGAACCTGATTCTGATATTGTCAAATTTTCTAGAAAAATGATAAATAATACTTACATGATAAATTTAGATGAAATTCAACACACTAACCTTTGCCTTACTGCCAGTAGAGAAGACATAGCATTTTTATGGCATCGTAGGCTAGGTCATGCTAGCTACACTGTTTTGCACAAATTAAATAAGCATGACATGGTTAGAGGACTTCCTGAAGTCTCATTCAAGAAAGAAAACAAAATCTGTGATGCATGCACTCAATCAAAGATAACTAGAAAGTCATTTAAGTCTAGAACTGAAAATCTATCTTCCAAACCCTATGAGCTGATACATATGGACCTTTTTGGGCCAACTAGATCTGTCAGCCTATCAGGGAGGAGGTATGGGTTTGTCATGGTAGATGACTTTTCTAGGTATACTTGAGTTTATTTCTTATCTAATAAGAGTGATGCTTTCTCAGAATTTCAGGAGTTCTATGTTAAAACAAATCAGAAAATTGAAAATATTTTGTCTGATCATGGAGGTGAGTTTGAAAACTCACAATTTGATGAATTCTGCAGGTCAAATGGAATCAACCACAGGTACTCCTCACCAAGGACACCTGAGCAGAATGGAGTTGTGGAGAGAAGGAACAGAACCCTAGTGAAAATGGGTCGTACACTCCTTGTCGAAGGTGGTCTACCAAGGAAATTTTGGGCTGAAGCAGTGAACACTGCCTGTTATGTAATTAACAGAGCCATGGTAAGACCTTCTACCCAGCAAACACCATATGAGATATTAAAAGGTAAGAAACCTTCTATTGCTCACTTCAAGATTTTTGGTTGTAAATGTTTCATTCACATAAATGATAAAAAGGACCTTGATAAATTTGAACCTAAAGGAGAACCAGGAATTTTTCTTGGCTATTCTGAAAACACCCGAGCATACAGAGTGTACAATCTGAACTCTAAAACTATTGAAGAATCTCCACATATAGTTTTTGATGAATCCTTGGCAAATTCTAATGTTGGTCAATGCAGGAATGAAAACAATGGTGAAATTCTGAAGGAAGGAGATCCTGCAGACAAATCCGAGGATGAAGAAGAACATAAAGAGCTTAATGAAGAGGAGCCTACAGTTCAGGGGGAGGTAAATCAAGTTCATGATAGTCCAATTGCAAATATTAGATATCTCAAGGATCATCCTGTAGATAATGTTATTGGAAATCTGCATGACCCTCCTAGGACTAGCGGCCACTTAAGAATTCAACATGAACTGAATGCTTATGCTTTTGTATCAAACATAGAACCCAAGTCCATTGACTGTGCTCTCCAAGATGTGCATTGGATTAATGCCATGCATGAGGAGCTCAATCAGTTTGACAGGAATAAGGTGTGGCATTTGGTTCCACCTCCTGATCATGAAACAGTCATAGGGACTAAATGGGTATTTAGAAACAAAACTGATGAAGCGGGGAATGTTATTAAAAATAAAGCCAGACTTGTAGCTCAGGGGTACAATCAGGAATTTGGAATAGACTTTGAAGAGTCTTTTGCCCCTGTAGCTAGGTTAGAAGCAATAAGAATTTTATTGGCTTATGCATGTTCCCTAGGAATAAATCTTCAGCAGATGGATGTGAAATCTACTTTTCTAAATGAGGAAATTAATGAGGATGTCTATGTGAGACAGCCTCCTGGGTTTGAATGTTTCGATTTCCCTAATCATGTTTACAAGCTCAATAAAGCTCTCTATGGTTTAAAGCAAGCTCCTAGAGCTTGGTATGACAGGTTGAGCAAATTTCTCACCGACAAGAACTTCACAAGAGGTATAGTTGATCAAACATTATTTACCAAGGTAAGCCATCCAGATATTCTTATCATTCAGATTTATGTGGATGACATTGTGTTTGGGTCAACTAACCCCAAACTGTGTGAGGAATTCTCTCAAATAATGACTGATGAATTTGAAATGAGCTCAATGGGTGAGCTCAAACTATTCCTTGGACTGCAGGTTACACAAACAGAAGACGGCACCTTCATCTCTCAGTCCAAGTATGTAAAGAACTTATTGAAGAAGTACAAAATGGACAACCTCAAGGAAATAGCTACTCCAATGGGTACATCAACCAGTTTGGATGAAGATTCTAAAGGTAAACCTGTGGACCAAAGGCTATACAGAGGTATGATCGGATCTCTTCTCTATCTTATAGCATCTAGGCCTGATATACAATTTGCTGTGTGTTTATGCTCTAGATTTCAGGCCAGTCCTAAAGAAACTCACTTTAAAACTGTGAAAAAGATTTTTAGGTATTTACTAGGCACCCAAGAACTAGGTCTCTGGTATCCTGCTAAGTGTGAGTTAGAGCTTCTAGCCTACACTGATGCAGGCTATGCTGGGTGTCGAGTAGATAGAAAAAGCACCAGTGGCTACTGTCAATTCCTTGGTGGCTGTCTAGTGTCTTGGACATCTAAGAAGCAACACACTGTAGCATTATCCACAACTGAAGCTGAGTATGTTGCAGCATGTAATTGTGCAGCCCAAGTACTTTGGATTAAGCACCAACTGGCTGATTATCAGATAAATCTGGGATGCATTCCACTTTTATGTGATAATACTAGTGCTATATGCCTTGCTAAAAATCCTGTTCACCATTCTAGGACTAAGCATATAGAGATAAAACATCATTTTCTTAGA
This sequence comes from Amorphophallus konjac, assembly GCA_022559845.1. NCBI lineage: Eukaryota > Viridiplantae > Streptophyta > Magnoliopsida > Alismatales > Araceae > Amorphophallus > Amorphophallus konjac. Next base: position 160,729,166 of record CM040128.1, on the reverse strand, counting down.
GATGCTGTAAATAAAAAGGAGATTGAAATGAATTTCATAGAAACTGAAAAATAAATTACTGATATTTTTACTAAGCCTCTTGGGAATGAAAAATTTAAGTTTCTTAGAAGAGAACTTGGCTTATGTAAATTTCAGCATGATGAATGATTGTTTAATTGCAGTGAATAAAATCTCTGATGTGGACTTGTTTTTGATTGCTTGGATAAATCATGTGGATGTGAATGTGGATGTAGAACTGTCCTGCATTGCATATATTCAGGGGGAGCTTGTCGAGTCTTTGCATGTCCTTGCATATCATTCATTCATGACCTATGCATAAGCTCTCTCTCAATTAATTCTTGTCATGTTGCATGCATATAGACAGGGGGAGTATTGCTAGAAATTCAGAGTGGTTTCAACTTTCTTGAAGTCATTCAACCTTTAACTCTGAATACTTGTCTCTGACATTATGGCAATCTGTTGGTCAGTTCTGATTTCTAAGCAGTAGAAAATGGACTTCTTCATTTATAAGAATTTGAATTGTTCAAAGACCGATGTAATGGTTTAAATCTTATAATGGTTGGAGTTTAAAGATTGCAATCAGTATATAAGTAAGTTAAAAATTGATATAACTCTCAACCTCTTTCTTATTTCATGTCAGACAAAGCTAATCATATCTGAAATCTGAAAACTGATCTGAAATCATGTTAGAGAGATTAAGTATGTGTATTGTTCTTAAACAAGTCATTCTGAAACATAAAAAGGATAGCTAAGAAAGATATTGAAAAACTTTGAAAATCATTGAAAATATATATATTGGCAGAGCAATGACTGGTAAATCACTGAGAAATTGAGTGATCCATCAAAGAAGTGGACAACACTCATGTCATGAAGTGTATCAGCTATCTCTGTTTAAAATGTTCAAAACAGCAGGCTGGTTTCACTGAGTACCTGGGGGTAACTGGCATCTGATAAACGTGTACCCTCACACAAAAAGGTGTAACTCAGTTCTGTTGAATTTGATCATAGGCAGAATGGTCCATCTTGTTGTGTATCTAGGGGTATTGGAGTCTTATAAACGTATACCCTTACGCAGAAAGACTTGTGGTACCTGAATGCTCAAAATGATCTAATATTGATAATGCTGCTCCTTCAAAAGAAAAGTTCATGAGTGTCAATTTGTTTAGTTTCAATACATGACTTGATTTCTCTCAATTTTTTTTGAGACTATGAAAGTAAGATATTATGAAACTGAATCTTTCATGCACATATGATTCTGGTTTATTATTTTATCATGCACAGTGAACTTATCTATTGCTTGTAGTGCATGAACTCCAAATTTTATCATCCTTAAACCAGAAGTCTTTCTGACAGCAGTTTCTAATTTCATATGACTGAAGACTCTATGCTTTAGAATGCTTATTCATAAACTACCTGTTCAGAATGCCAGTCAGTTCTTCTCTTGCTTCCTCCATTGTATTTAATCTTTCCCTCCTCTTTGTTGATGGCAAAGGGGGAGAATATTGTCTAGGGGATGTCTAGGGGGAGAATACATATCTGTCTAAATTCTGAATTCATTCCAAGGGAGAGTTTGAGGCAGTGAGTTGCATGCATTCATAGCATCTGCATGTCAATCTGCATAACACATCATGTCTTTCATCAAACACATATCTATATGACAGGATGTTGCTATTCTACTTCATATGGGGTTGCCATCATCAAAAAGGGGGAGATTATTGTGACCCCTCTATGTTGATGATGTTGACACTTGCTTTATTTCATTGGCAACACCATTGTTTTGATTGATTGGCAACTACTTTTGATTTGATGAAATTGCTCTATCAGATTGACTTGTGTTCTTTGCATTTAATTCACTACTGTCTGCATGTCTCACTGTCATGGGTCGACACATCAGAGGATGGGTCGACTCCTCCAGCAGACTTGTTTAGACTGAGTCTATACACTGGAAGCTCTCATATCAATTGAGTCTATACATCATCCATTTCAGATAAAGTCCACACACTGCATTTCATTTGAATTGGTTAAGTGTGTACAGCGTCAACGCATCTCACTGGCTCATGTTACAGCGTCAACGCACTTCATTGGATGTGTGTACAGCGTCAACTCACTAAGTGTGTACAGCGTCAACGCACTTCATTGGATGTGTGTACAGCGTCAACTCGCTAGGTGTGTACAGCGTCAACGCATGAAGTCTGTACATCAATCTTAATATTCTAAGTCTGTACAGCCGTTGGCTTTGAACCTCAGAGTCTGTACATCCGAATTGCCCTTGATCTGGTGAAGTGTATACACTCTTTCACTGTAGCTTTCACATATTCAAGTCTACACATCGTGAAAGTCTATACACTCATCACTTACCTTCGTTCAAGGCAAAGTGTATACACTGGGGACTTTCCCTACGTTTCTTAGGCGAAGTCTGAACATTCGGTTCTGAAGCCTGAAGTCTATACACTCCATCCTATTCCTACGTTCAAGGCTTCAGCTACACATTAAGTCTGTACATTGGCTTCGCTTCATCAAGTCCGTACATTGACTCGCCAACTTCTTTGAAGTCTGTACATTGCTTCAGGAGCTTCAAGTCTACACATCGCTTCGCTCCATGAAGTCTGTACATCCACAGTGTTACTTGAAGTCTGAACATTGGTCTTCAAACTCAAAGTCTGCACATTGTCTTTGAATCCAAAGTCTATTCAATGGTCTTCATACTTGAAGTCCATACATTCGATATGCAGAGTTGAAGTCCATACTGTGCCTCAGGCTGATAAAGTTCACACACTGGTCGGTGGCAAGCCTGTACATTGGCTTCCTTGCATAAAGTACATACACTGGACTGTTTGGCAAGTCTATACATCGGCCCTTGTCTTCGATGTCTGTATAGCCCTTTAGCTTGCTCAAGTCCATACATTGGCTTCAAGACTTTCAAGTCTATACACTAACGGCTGAACTGAGAACTCTATACATCGTCTGTCTGCACTAGAGTCTCATGGAGTCTATACATTGCACTCGTCTTCTAAAGTCTATACACTGATGTCTTCACATTCGTTTGCATTACATGAAGTCCATACATTGGGCAAGTCTGTACGTTGCATTCGCCTTCACAAGTCTATACAACAAAGTATATACACTGCAATGTACATACTTAAATCTTATGACTTCATTCTTGTTGCTGAAGGGAACAGGGTCGACACTGGGAGCTTAAAGCGTCCACGCATCAGTTGACGAAGCCTTCACGATATCTTCCACTGCGTCAATGCCACAAGCAAGCAGCGTCGACGTAGCAGTTAAAGAAGCAGAGACCTTCACAGGCTATTCCACTGCGTCAACGCCACAATTGAGCAGCGTCGACGCAGCAGCTAAAGAGACGAAGCTAATGGCTTACTGGAATGCCTCACTGCGTTAACGCCATTGATTGACAGCGTCGACTGTGGACGCCAAAAAATGACGATGATGGTGATGGCGACATTCGCGTCTACACATTAGAGCGCGAGTCGAAGACAGAAATGCCGAATAAACCTCATGCCTCGCCCGATCAGGACGAGAACTCACTTGGTGGTCTGCTATCCGCTAAGGAAGCCCCCTAAGCAGAAGATACAGCTACAAGGCTCCGACCAGCCATGCCGAGAGCTGAATCAGAGAAGAGTCGGGAACTCCGGCACAGTCTCGGCATGCACCGAAAGTCACGCAGAATCTGGGACCGAGTCCCAGAGGCTACAAACGGAATATTATAGAGGTCACACATCGCAACCGGAGCATGCCGGGAATGTCAACATTCATAACAAACAGCCTCGACTTTGGAAAGAATCCGTTCCGTGCTTAAAACGGCGCGGGAGGGCCTTAAAGCGGCACGCCTTAAAACGGCGCGCCCCCTTGCTAAAACGGCATGGCCAAACTGGCGCGCCCCTCTCCCTTGAATGGCCCAATTCCGGCGCGCCCTCTCCCCTTGTTTAAACCTGTTAAAACGGCGCCACCTTTTGTATGCTATTACGGCATGGCCATTTTGAAGGCCAAAAAGCATAATACGGCATGGCCATTTTGAAGGCCAAAAAGCATAATACGGCATGCCAATTACACTTGAGTTAAACCGGCGTGGTCACTATTCCCCCCGCGCCGTTTTAACCCCTCATCATGTTCCCTGAAGCATGTCTACGGCGCGCTACTTTTGGACAAGCCATCACCATATGCTCTTCTTAAAACGGCGCGTCGAATGAAATGAGTTTAACCTCATCCTGTCCCGTCTGCCGACCGATACTCTGTTCTGCATAAATGAGATGCACAGAACATTCAATGCCCCTGGTTCTGTCTCAACCTCCGTTCGACAGCACAGAAGCTTACTGGCGAAGCAACCCCCAGCAAACCTACGAACATCCCGTCCTCGGACGAGCAGCAGCGTACGGGACGAATCAACGGCGTCCAGCACAACGAGTCGACTCCTGACTTTGTTGCGGACGAGGTGGAATTGGCAGGGACGCTCCGAGGCTGGCTGATATATATAGGGCAGCATTGTGAAGCAAAGAGAAAGGGGGATGATCAAGAGAAGAAGGGAACAGAAGAAGAGAGAAAAGAAAAGAGAGAAGGGAGGAGAAGGAGCTACTCGCATCTGAGAGCTCCACGGTTCTGGGCTGAAGAAAAGAGAAAGAGGTAGGGGGCGAGAGTGAGAGGTGAGTTGGAGGGGGAGAAGCCAATGCTTTATTCACCCATCGAATGTATTTTCCCTTTTTGGTTTGTAACGCCTTCTCTTCTATTTTATCTGTATCAAGTTTCCTTCCCCGTTGTGTGGGTGAATAAAAGAAGAAAAGTCTGTTTTGCAACTCTTGTGTTCTCTGTTCCATTCTCTGCTCCGTCTTCTCATTCTCCGGTCATCCCTGGCCCTTGAGGGCTGCCCTTCCATGGCATGACCCACAAAGGTACCCACTGTCGGATGAACATTCATTGCCCTACTGTGGCATAGATTCCGTCTCGCCCCGAATATCGTCGTCCATGAGTCATGGTCGCTCTCGTAGGCTGGCCCTCGAGCGTTCCATACTCATACTCGGACTAACGGACTGCCGTGAGGCCGCTTCGTATTTTTGAGAGTTTACCCGGGAGTAATCCGCGTGGTGACTTTTGCTTCTCTCTGGCAAGCCCCGGTCTAGGGGAGGTGCTGCCCGATTTTCGCCAGGGCTAAGAACGCTCAACAACAGGTGAACGAGTTGAACTAATGAAGAACGAAGTGAGGCCTCTGTGAGCAAACTGCTTGAATAAAACTCTTAGACGTTCATACTGTTTCATCATAATAAACGGTTAAAGTGGTTAAAACTCTTAAAACCTCCTCATTACCAGCTTGATTTATCAGCAGAACGGGCAAATCAACCCTTGAATCAATCCACGGGTGAAAGGAAGAGGAAACGTAGTAGCAGAGCTCTGAAACAACCCCATATGGCTATCCCGACGCGGGTTAAAACGGCGTGGCCATTGTTCCACCGCGCCGCTTCAACCCTCCTCACAAATCTCTCCATCTCTTTCTCTAAATGCTAAACGGCGCGCCCTCCCATTTCTCCCCCACTGAACATTAAAACGGCGCGCCCTCCCTCATTCCCTCTTTATTAAACTCTTTAAAACGGCGCGCCCCAATCACTCCTTTGCCCTCCAAAAACGGCGCGCCCCCCCCAACTTGCCATCCTAAACCGGCGCGCCCCCCTCCAATACCCACAACCGGCGCCCCCCAATATCTCCTTTGCCAACCTTAAAACGGCGCCCCTATACCCGGCGCGCCCTCCCCCCTTGTCTACCTGTTAAGACCCTAAATCGGCGCCATCATCTTCCTTCCCATATCCGGCGCGCCTCCTTAACAAAAAGGGATAAATGGCTAGTAAAAAAAAAAAGAATAGAAAGGTTCAAAGGGAAATACAAGAGATAGATGCCATTAATAAAAGAATGAATGAAAGGAGCTCCATCAGCCGCACCTTAATTGAACCCCGCGACCTGACTGCGCAGGTCGATCTACGTGTGGGGGCGCACGTTAGTAAGCTCGCGCTATGCACTTAATAATTCACTCCCTCGGACTGGGTGCAAAGAGAAAACCGACGACGCCTTATGGTATCGGACGTGGTTTACGAAATTTCCGACATGGCCACAGTTCGAAATCATCTCCGGCCAACCAGTCTATCAATTTGACCCGTTTCTACCGGGATCCAGTGCCGTATTCTCATTAAACTTGCCTTGTTCGTGGCAGACATTCACGCGGTTTTGTCACCGTCTTTTATACTACAAGCACGGAGCTTCGTCCGAACATGAAGTGGCCCATGAGTGGCCGACATAGTCTGAACATTCACGCCCCGAGACGGGTTTCTAGCATAGTTCATCTTTGACTATCCTCCTGCATTATTAGTATTCTCTCTAGGCCGTAGGGCCCTTATTCCCGGCAATCAATCAAGGGTGTTCCCCCGTATGGGGGATGTAAATAACGCCGTGGCCTTTACGGCACGGCGGGTTTCGGTCCCGACACGAACCACACAATTGTCTGATTAGTCAGATCGAGCGCACCATGGGCTTCCACGAAGCCCGAATAAATCGTCACTTTGTGACTGGCACGCCCTCGCACTAAATAGAAGAATTAACCCCGACTAACAAACGAACGGATCCCCCCTCCGAATTTTAGTGCGTCCACATCGACGCAGCAAGTCAGATTACTGTCATTGAGTACGTGAACGGAGAACTCTATACATCGGACTGAAGAAGCTAATGAGGGGCACGTGATCCGAGGTACCTGGCTCGTGATCCGAGAAGGACAAGGTATCCAGATGAGGACACGTGTACTGACACTCCATTGGATGCTGCCACGTGGTCCAAATTGCTGGGCGGGAAACGTGGAGAGCACACGCCTGCTGCTGTTGCTGCTATATAAACAAGCCTTCTTCCACAGAAGAAGATAGATCGAAGGAGAAGAAGAGAAAGTCTATACACTCAGCAGCAGTGAGGCTTCGATCCACAGAGAGAAAAGAGAGAAGAAGAAGATACAGAGAAGAAGAAGAAAAGAAATAGAGAAGAAGAAGATACAGAGAAGAAGAAGAAAAGAAATAGAGAAGAAGAAAACGAGAGAAGAAGAGATCGAGAGAGATGAGCTGAGAGAGAGCTGATTGAGAGTGAGATTGAGAGTGAGCTTGTATCTCAGTCTCGTGGTTCAAAACCAGAGCTGAGCTTTGTTCTTAGAGCTATATTGCTTTTGAGTTTTTCTATTTTCATTTTGATTCTATCTTTCATTTCCGAATACTGTTTCTTCAAGCTGTGTGTCAGCGGTCTTGCAGTGGTAGTCTCCACTGGACGGGTTAAGCTGTATTTCCCCAGCGGTTGCAGAGGATCAGATCCTCTGGTCGGCAAGCTGTAGTGCCCAGCGAAGCTGTGTATCAGCGGATTGTTTGGCCAAGCTGTAAAGCCCAGCGGACGCAAGCTGTGCTGCGCAGCAGGAAGCCATACTCGGTTGAGTGTGGGGTGGACGTAGGTCGTTGACCGAACCACCTAAAAATTGTGTGTGCAGTGTGTTTGTGTTTTTGTGTGATCTGTGTGCGATGGGAATTTCTTGCTTAGCTTATTTGATTGCATCGCTTATGCTCATGTCTAGCTTTCGACCTTTTGCTTAGCATTCTTCGTTTAGCTTAACTGATGTTTGCCTAAATTCCGCTTTAGAACTTACAGTAGTTTTAAATTAGGCAAGTTGATCTATTCACCCCCCTCTAGATCCACACTCAGTGGAGATAGACTGCGTCCATCTAACCCAACAGATACCATTTCACTTGCTTCAGAAATGATGAAAGAATTGGGCAGGAAAATCAGAGGTAATAACATCATTCTCAAGTTAGATATGGCTAAAGCATATGATAGGTTGGAGTGGGACTTTTTGATAGCAGTTATGAAAGCTTTTGGTTTTTCTAATAGATTTTGTTCTCTAATATCAATTATGCTGTGCAACTGCTAGTTTTCTATCTTGTACAATGGAACCCCGACTGGTTACTTCAAATCTTCCGGGGGGGTTAGACAGGGTGACCCCTTAGCCCCAGCACTGTTTATCATAGCAGAGGAAGCACTTAGTAGGGGAATCACCAGGCTTTTTAACAGTGGGCAGGTTCAGTTCTTTCAGGTGCCTAGAGGCTGTCAGCAAATAACTCACTTACTTTATGCTGATGATACTCTGGTGTTCTTAAATGGAATGGCTAAGAACATTAAAGGTCTTCTAGATTTCATTAGGGATTATGAGGTATCCTCCGGTCAGAAAGTTAACAGCAGTAAAAGTAGTTTTCTTGTATCACAAAAAGCATCACCTGCTGTTATTTAAAGATTATCAGACAGCACTGGTTTTCTGCATAAGAGTGGACTACACTCATACCTTGGAGTTCCTCTGTATGAAGGAAGAAAAAGAGTCTCACACTATAAATCTCTGATTGACAAAATTTGCAAGAGATTAGAGAGCTGGCAATCCAAATACTTATCTCAAGCAGGTAGAAGAAGTCTCATAAACTCTGTGCTCCAATCTATCCCTATCTACACTGCTAGTGCATTATGCTTACCTAAAACACTCATTGGCACTATTAATAAACTATGCGCCAATTTCTTTTGGAGTGGCAAAGAGGGTCCGACGCGCCATTGCGTTTCATGGTCCAACATTACCAAACCAATTGAAGAAGGTGGGCTTGGCATCAAAAGTCTACAACATATTCAACTTACCATGGTAATTAAACAGATTTGGAGTATTCTTAATAGCACATCACTTTTGTAATGCCCTGGATCTCTATTGATCTTTATTAGGTCTTTCGGATGTCTCATTTTCAACCGTTCACCATCTCTCTTCATTCTCTCTCGTTTCAGGGTCTCTTGGCGCGGAGTGCACACCATTGCGGAGCTGGCCGAGGACGCGATGGAGTGATCGGGACACGGAATGGGGCGACTATTTGAGCGTGGCGGGCCTGATCCCTTGGTGGATTCCAAGAAAGGTGCCGTTCGTGTTCCTAGCGGTTTTCGGCGTGGTTTAGTCGCTTCGGCGCGCGGTTTCTTCGGTGGAGGTAGGGAGATGGATCACCCACTCGTCCTCTACATTTTCCCTGTCCCTGCACGTCGTTTGAACCTCGAACGAGCGAGATCGGGCCCGTTGGGGTTTCGTAGGCTTCACCGAAAAATGTTGACGGTTTCTGGATCAGTTACAGTCAATGGACTCCCTGGAACGTCAGCGTTCCATAGTCGCTAATTTCATCTCATTTGGCGGTCCCGTTAGACCGTGGGGAGCCCGGGAAGTCCGGTGACCCTATTTGGGTGATTTCGTTAGAATCGCCCGTTTCTTGCGATCCGTGCACCGTTTTGACTCCGGTTGGAGTCCTTGTGATTGTATGCATGTCCATGGCTGTATCCCCTTCGTTTCGGCACGAATGGGGCATGGGAAGGCCAAGATTGGGCCAACCCCTTGGTTTGCTCACCGTCACGATTGGACGCTCGAACCAGGGCCCGTTCATCCTATGAACGGCTAGGCCAGGACCGTTTATCCTCGCTGGTTTCAGGGGCTTCTACGTCCTTCTTGTGACCGCCCATCCTCTCGAGTTCGTTTGTCTTAGGTATGTGCTTAGGGTGGTGTCTGTCTATCGATGGTTGTCTGGATTGGTCGATTTCAGGTGGACTGTGTGCAGTCTACTCCCTGACTGCCATGGTTTCCTTAACGACTTGATCTAGGACTGCCAGTGTCGTCATCCATCGTTCTGGTTTTCCGTTCATCTTGGCTTGTCCTTGTGGTCTGCTCGCTTTCCCGTGGGTGTCTTCTGACATCCTATGAGGGCTAAGACTACGCTATAAGGCAACCAGGAGTCTTCTTACTTGTCATTGTCTGGTTCCGGTCAACCCGGGGTCAGCCAGTGGTTGACATGAAGTCTTGTGTGTCTCGATGATTCTGTCCAGTTCGAGACATGGTTCTAGATGCCTCGAGGTATCATCCTACCTCGATCTACGTGTCTAGGTCTGCTGAGGGTCCCTGGTGTTCCCTCAGGCCTCCGCATGTCGTTTCCTCTGATCGTTTCATTTTCTCTAGCTTAGATTAGACCGATTGGCGGCTTGTTCTGCTGTTTGTGACGATCTTGCCTCGAGTCGTGAGACTCAAGGATCGTTACGTGAGTAGGTCTAGTTGCCTTGTCCCGAGTCAGTCGGCAATGGCTGTGCTGCCATTGGTGCTCCGAAGTACGTGTCGTAAGGCGTTCTTGCCTACCTGTACTTTAGCATTCATGTTTTGAGTCTCCGTGTCTTGTAAGCCTTCACTAGTCGTAGCCTTACGTCACGTTTCTCTGTGACGGCTCTTGTAGCGGGGCACTTTCCCGATTTACGATTCTTAAGCTAGTTTCATGGGCTCCCGGTCCAACCGTAGCGTCCTTCGGTGGGGGAATACTAGCTAGAGGCCTAGCTTAGGCAGTGGTCCAGTGTGTGCACACGTGGTCAGGGGCTTTGGACTTACATCGACGGGCGTAACCCTGACTAGTCACTCGTTACTGTAGTTCCTGTGTTGTTCAGCGCGTCTGCCGAGACTTTAGCGGTACCGTAGGGGAGACACTTGTGGCGTAGTATAAGACGTCAGTGGACGCATCTGGCCGTTCTTCTAGTGTGGGGCACGCCAGTCACGTGGCACGTGACTCTCCGCATTTCTTGTGCGTCGTGACCTTCCGGGTTGGCCCTCTCGTGGCCGTACTCGAGGTCAGTGTCCTGTCGTATGCATGACGTTCTAGTCATGTGTGGGGCAGTGTGCACGACGTTCTAGTCATGTCGTCTATGTCTGCGTCTATCTAGGTTTTTCCTAGGTTTCTTTGTTATCTTACAGGTCTTTTCCAGCGTCGATAGATGGGCAATTTCTGACTTCGTCAACTCAGAGTCACCTTCCTATTGCTGCTTGGAGTAGTTTGGGGTGCCAAGGTTAGTTCAGTAGCCGTTTGTCTGGTACGGTTTCCTTCCCCCTCCTCTCTAGCTTATTCCCCACTCCTGCTCCCCGTCTTTTCTTTTACGGCTTTCTAGCATAGCTTTACAGCTTTGTAGCGTAGTTTTCCCGCTTTACTACACCTGCTGTTTCTCCTGTTGTTTTGCCATTCCGTGTTACTGCGTGTTTTTCAGTGGGGATCCGTGTAACGACCCGAGAATCTGATTACCGGGAAGGCCCGATAACCCGAGACTCGCACCGCCACCCACGAGCCCGAAGACTCGGAAGGGTTAGAGGGATGGTGTGGGAACTACACAAGTATCACAAGTAATTGTAGAAATTAAACAGTTATAGTATTAAGTAGGAAATAAATTAGCATTTTACATTATACATGGTCCACAAGATAACAATAAAATAACAACAGTAGTCCACAACTAGTACAGATACAAGAAAAGAAAGTACAGCTACACGGGGCATCCCCCGACTCTGACCTCTGGCACTACCTCTGGGCACCCGCACCACGCTGCGCCCCAGACGCGCTCCCCTGGGGCGGCGCCTCACCTGAAACACGATGAAAACACGCAGGGAATGAGTCTCGGAACAAGACTCAGTAGGGATCACTCGAACCCTACCTCGTAAAATGGGAAACCACTACGCTAGCGGTAGGAGAGTACCTCGGAAAGGAAAGCCATGTACTCTACCAAACAAAGGTCCTACGGCACGTAAACCGGCACACGTGCCACGGTGAGACAACCGAAACTCAACGGTCGACCCGGCAAACCCGAAGGCCAAACACACGAGCTGACAGTCTGACACTCCGTACTCGACATGAGTACCTCCCACTAGAAGCACAGCCGGTAGCGTCCCCTGACGACTTACACCGCATCGCAGGTGAACTGCCTGACGTGGTAGCGCCTACCCAAGGCACGAACACCGCACAAGTAACCACAAACAAGTGACTAGCTGGGGTCACGCCCGTCGATGTGGGTCCAACCGCCCCCAACCACGTGTGCACACACAGACCATGCGTCCTAGGTCTGGTCCTCTGACCGGTTTTCCCCCGTAGCCGGACTCTGGCTAACGACGAGGGGCCCGACGGAAACCAGTCTAAAACCATCCTCAGGGTAGCCTCTCCACCACTCCCTGGTTGGACCACACGCGTGTAAGCAGGCTACGACTAGTGGAGGGTCACTGAAGGAGTAGACTCTCAAGTCACGAAAAACGACGCCCGCATCTGACGACGCACGGGGACCACCCCACGCACCGGCCCCATCGCACGGTGACCACAGTCGGACCAAAAACGGGGTTGCAACCCTCTCGGGGCAACCAGGCGCCTGACGGTCCACCCTTGGACCGTCACAGAGCTGTAACGGTCTAGGCGAGACCGTCACACACACCCGGCGGCCCAACGCAGGCCGTCACACGCCTGAGGAACGCAGGGCGTAACGTGCCTGGCCCAACGCGTTACACAAACGTAACGCGCCTGCCATAGCGCGTTACGCGCGCCTCACACCCTCAGTGTGAAACCAAGATGTAACGCGCCTGCCCCAGCGCGTTACACGAATGTAACACGCCTGGCCCAGCGCGTAACGCGCCCCTCATACCTGGGGGTGACTCAGGAAGTAACGCGCCTGCCCTGGCGCATTACGCGAATGTAACGCGCCTGCCCTGGCGCGTTACACGCGCAGACCCCCCCAACGGACAAAAGCAACGGTCACAAGCTAACGGTCAGAACGCCCCTGACGGCCCAGCCCAGGCGCGTCACTTACAAGTGGCGGTCTATCGTGGGACCGTCACAGTCCCTGACCCCCGAAGGCTAACAAAGGGCAGGTGACGGCCTCTCCCAGGCGCGTCACATCGTGTAACGGTCCCTGGAAGGACCGTCACACTCACCCGACGGCGAAAACGGCGGGAAAGCCCAAAAACTTCAACCACGCCCCCATGCCTCCACCGGAGTGGGGGAAATCAAAGGGGAAGACCCCTGGGGACCCCTAGCATGATTCTAGGCCACCAAAACGCGAGATCATGCATCAAATCCATAGATCGGGCGAGCTCTCCCCAAATCATGGAAAACCCCAAACCCGCTCAATCAAGCCCCTCTCGGCCTCCCCACGGCCTATAAACCACGGAAAAGAACGGCAAGGAGCTAGGGAACATCACCCTACCTCAATGGAGCAAATGCTCCACCGGATCATTACCGAGATCGCCAAGAATGCTTTGAAAACCCTCGTCCCTTCACGGTTCCCCACAAGCTTTACACCGCCACGATCACCTCACCGTCGCCCATGTCGTCACGCCGTCGCCCCGTGCCGTCTACAGTCGGAAGGGGACGTCGCCGCGGCCAAATGAGAGAGAGAGAGGGTGGGGCGGTGGTCACGGTGGGGAGAAGAGAAGGAAGAAGAAGAAGAAGAAGAAGAAGAGGGTGGGGAAGAGAGAGAAATAGGGGGGTATTTATAGAAAATTCAGAAAATCTAAAAAATATCGAAAATCAGAAAATTACATTTTCGGAATCCTCAGAACGCACCGATCGCAACGGTACCACTCGTGCCCAGGTGAACGACCTAGTTCACCCGCAGCGAGGTTCCGAAGGAATTGTCGAAACACACACCGGAAATCGGAAAACACGCGTGGAAAAGCCGCGGAACACTTCTGGGCCTCCGAAACAACTCCGGATCGCACCGATCCGAACACGAAAGATGTCCGAAATGAAATTTCAGACACAACGGAGCCGGACACTCTGAGAAACCAGATCCGAGACCCACGAAGAGGGATCTGAAAGGTCCGAGATATTACAGCCCTCCCCCCTTAAAGGAATTTCGTCCTCGAAATTGAGAACAACCCAAGGGGAAAGAAGAGGAAGACTCACTCAAACAGGGACGGGAACTGCTGACGCATCTCATCCTCAAGCTCCCAAGAAGCTTCCCCACCAGAGTGCCGCTGCCAGACCACCTTGACCAAGGGGATGACCTTGTTCCGCAGGCGCTGCTCTCGCCTATCCTCCACGCGGATCGAAAACTCTGGGAGAGAAAGATCAGGAGTCACCTCGGGCCAAATAGAAAACTCGAGCACATGAGAGTCATCGGGCACATACTTTCGCAACATCGAGACGTGGAACACGTCATGCACCGACGCCAACTCAGGGGGTAACTGCAACCGATAAGCGACCTCACCGATGCGTTCCACAATCACAAAAGGACCAATATAGCGGGGTCTCAGCTTCCCACGCCATCCAAAACGCATCACCCCCTTCATCGGAGAAACTCTCAAGAACACATGATCACCCACGGTGAACTCGAGAGGCTGCCTCCTACGGTCAGCATAGCTCTTCTGCCGACTCTAGGCCGCCAACATGTTCTGACGAACCACGTGCACAACGTCCACGCATTGCTGCACCAACTCTGGTCCCATCAAAACCCGCTCACCAACTTCAAACCAATCGAGTGGAGTCTGGCAAGGACGCCCATACAAAGCCTCATAAGGAGCCATGCCGATGCTCGAATGATAGCTGTTGTTATAGGAAAACTCCACCAACGGCAGGTGGTGAATCCAACTCCCCTGCCACTCCAGGCAGCAGGATCTCAGCATGTCCTCCAACGTCTGGATGGTCCTCTCTGACTGACCATCAGACTGAGGATGATACGCCGAGCCAAAAGCTAACTCCGTGCCAAGCGCTCGCTGGAAACTCCTCCAGAATCCAGAAGTGAAGCGCGGATCCCGATCTGACACGATCGAAATGGGAATCCCATGCAACGGAACGATCCGTTCCACATACAGACGAGCCAACTTGGACACGCTCCAGCTGACTTTGACCGGTAACAACCGCATCTCCATCGTCAGTCGATCCACCAGCAACCAAATATTGTCCTGCCCACTCGGGGTCCTCGGCAATCCCACCACAAAATCCGTGGTCACGTGGTCCCACTTCCACGCAGGAACATCCAAGGGCTGGAGAGTACCTCCTGGTCGCTGATGCTCCGCCTTCACCTGCTGATAGGTCAGGCACTTGGCCACAAACTCAGCAACGTCTCTCTTCATGCCAGGCCACCAGAACTGCCTCCGCAAGTTCCGATACATCTTTGTCGCACCCGGGTGTACGGTGTACCTGCTCCCATGAGCCTCGCGCAACACCGCACGATGAACCTGCTCCTCCGCTGGGACGTACAGCCTGCCACGAAACCTCCCGATCCAGAAGGCAAAACCAATACCGGAGCCGAGGTGAGCAATCTCTTCAGCTCCCTGAAGCTCTACTCACACTTCTCAGACCAGACGAAAGGCACATCCTTCCACGTGAGTCTAGTCATCGGGGTCGCAATGCGAGAAAAATCCTAGATAAAACGGCGATAATAGCCCGTAAGCCCCAAGAAACTCCGTGTAGCAACCCTGATAAAAATAAGAATTTTAAATAAATCAAATTAAAATAAAAGATAAATAATTAGATGATGAAAGCCTAAACGCATAAGAATAAGACAGAATGGAAATAACGCCTTTGGTCAAGGCGCTACTTCATTAAGAAACGCCTCTAGATAAGGCGCTAATTAAAAAGGGACGCTCAAACAACAAGGCGTCAATTATCAAAAGGCCAAAAGGGGAAGTAAATGTAACGCCCTCTACCTGGGTGCGTTTTATACAAGAAAGGACGCTTGACAAGGCGTCAATTTAAATTAACGCCCTCACTTAGGACGTTAATTCAGTTCGAGTTTCGTTCGACCCAGGAGACTATCCAGAGCAAGTTTCTGGATAACTACGAGGAAGATTGAGTAGGGTAATGACTCTATCATGGAAGTATTACTTCCAATACAACTCTAACCCTATTAGGATCCCCAAAATCCTATAAGTAACCCTCTCTGTCGAACCCTAACGAGCTGTTGGCTGAAGGAAGCTCTGCCGCTGCTGTGCGTGAAGAACAGGTTTATGTTCTTCTTCCTTCCTTTGCTTTTGCCTCTGGTTGTTTGAGGAAGGAACGTTAATAATCTTTTCTTCTTCTCCCTCATCTTCCTTTGCAGGTAGCATACAAACAACTCGTTGAAGAACGTGGTTCTTCATCAACATCGTTCTTCTTCTTCTTCTGCTTTCAGTTGAGTATTATGAAGAAAACTCATGCTTCTTCGTCATCTTTTGCCATAGGTTGAAAACCCTGTATGCTGAAGAACGAGGGGTTCTTCATCAAACATCATCTTCTGAAGACTCTGTTACGAACAGAGCATCGTTTTCTTCTCCAAACCTTCATCCGTTCATCAGTTAAATCTTCATAAGGTAGGTTTTCTCAGGAACGTGTAGACACGCCATTCTTGACGTCTCCTGAGAAAGTCTCATATTACTATACAACGCCCTGCGACGGCTTACGCGTTTGAACTCACTTGAGTGCTTCCCTTTCTTGAGTCTTCTTCCGCCCTTTTCGGCATCCGGAATCGTCTCGTCACAGCATTCGGACGGCATTAACACCAGTCAGACGCGTCAGGAGTTCCGGAACCAAGAAGGGTGTCTGCCGGGCGGCAGCCGACTGAGGACCCGGGTGGGTCTTAATGGGGGCGTCCAGGCCCCTAGACGCCCCCATTCTTTAAATTTATTTTAAATTTATTTTTATTTTTTTAAAGCCCAAAAATAAATAAAAAATATATATTAATGGAGGCGTCCAGGCCTCTGGACGCCTCCATAAAAACAAATATAAAAAATGTGTAAAGTGCCCGTTGGCATAAAAGATAAAAAAATAATAAAAAAAATACATATTAATGGAGGCGTCCAGGCCCCTGGACGCCTCCATAAAAACAAACATACAAAATTAAAATGCCAGCCTTGGCATAAAAGACAAAACAACAAAAATAAAAATAGTATATTTTTGGAGGCGTCCAGGCCCCTGGACGCCTCCATCAACTCTCTCATGGGCGTCGGCCACCGAACGACGGTTTGTCGTATGTGAAAAAATCTAAATTATAGAGACGTCCAGCCACCTGGACGCGCCCATTTCTGAATCACGAGGCGCCGCTCGCAAAATCACGCGTTGTGCCAAATCGCGTGCGGCCGTCGTCGATTTTCGGTGGACCTGTTGGAGGCGTCCGGGGCCCTGGACGCCTCCATGAAAATATTCGAAAAAAATGAATAAAAATAGAATAAAATATTAGTTCGGACCTGATGGAGGTGTCCAGGGTCCTGGACGCCTCCACCCTCCGGAGCCCTATAAATAGAGGCCCACCCCCTCAGTTCTGGAAGAGCTTCGAAGAGATCCGATAGGCTGCCGGAGCCCAGAGGCTACCGGAGTCATTTTTTAACCCGTGGGGTCTTTTGTAGGTGGAGGTTCTGCCGGCTTCTCGGGTGCCCACGCTCGCGAGAGGAAGGTCGTCTTCATCCACCGCGCTTCCACGCCATCCCTACGCTGCCGGAGCTCCGCCGGATTTCACCATCGGCACATCCAATAAGCCAATCCTTTCCTTTTCTTCTTAGTTCTTTTACATTCATCATCTCGCATCATCTATCCCCCTTCATAAGGGCGCCTCTTCTTATATACTTCTTGCATCCATCATCTCATTTTCCTCCTACTCGAGTCCGAGAGGGGTTTAAAAGGCAACACCAATCAGGTGTGTGTCTTGCCATCATTTCGTTATTTTTATCGTAAGGATTTGAATATCACACCTTCATCTTTCTAATCCACTCGTTACTTGTTTGTCGTTGTTTTGCAAGGGTACCCAAGGAAAGCCCTCTCCGTCGGCCGGCCGAAGGGGGAGGAAGAAGCAACCCGCCATCTCCCGCTCTTGAGGTAGGCGCGATCACTCTCTTTCTTTTGGGGTCTTTCGGCCCCTGGCGATCACATCTTGTTCTCGAGGCCGCGGCGAGTCACTTCCCCAATGGCCGTTTAAATTTCCGTTCTTATATTCTCTTTATATTTTGTTATATTCTGCTCATATGCTCGAGGCCGCGGCGAGTCACTTCCCCAATGGCCGTTTAAATTCCCGTTCTTATATGTTATATTCTTATTTATTCATGTTCTCGAGGCCGCGGCGAGTCACTTCCCCAATGGCCGTTTAAATTCTCTTTATATCCTGTCATATTCTTATCTATTCATATTCTCGAGGCCGCGGCGAGTCACTTCCCCAATGGCCGTTTAAATTCCGCTCTTTATATTCTCTTTATATTCTGCTATCTTCTTATCTGCTCATATTCTCGAGGCCGCGGCGAGTCACTTCTCCAATGGCCGTTTCAATTCCTGCTATTTAATTTCTGCACCATTCCCGTCCCCCGAGGTCGCGGCGAGTCACTTCCCGCTATGGCCGTTTAACCCCCATATCTTGCTATATCACATTTGTCACGCTCGCCCCGCCGGAGCAATCTCCCGTGGTGGCCCCTTCTCTTTTCTCTTATTTCTGTGTTGCAGCAAACATAAAGAAGGAGCCCGCGCGCTCTGCGTCCTCTTCGCACCCCGAATCGCGTGACGTCGCTCACAGATTGGCGATCACGGTGGGACCTCTACTGCTTCCTTTCGGTTACCCTTGCAAGTTCGACACCATCCGTGCCTCTCCACCTTGGCGCCCGCGCGCGCCCCCGTTGTGCTCACGGCAGCACTGTCAGTTTTGATTGGTTCTTTGTTTATTATATGTCTGTTATTTCTGTTGTTTTCCCACTCCATATCTCTGTCAGCATTTCATTGCATGCATCCATCCCTCTTTTCTATCTTTTTTTTCATTTTTTTGAGGATCACCCTTTCCCGGTGAAGGAAGGACTCTCCGTTTGGGAATTCCTCTCAACGGACTAGAATCTCCTACACTGGGACCTCCGTAAGTCCCCGACATCGAAGAATCTCCTCTTCGTTCACTGGGCTGGTTGTACCATTGAAGTTCCCCGAAGTTAGTCATTTCATTCGTGGTGAGACGAGAGACCATAGCTGACACGGCGGTGAAACAAAAATAAACTAGGGTCCCCATTTTGTGTGAACTTCGGATCTCGCTAAAAACACAAAAAATCATCAAAATCAAAACACAAAAAAAGGCGTAAAGGCATCAACTTGTTTGATAATCTCTGCTACCTGCTTGCTAGTGTATGTTTTTACGTTCTGGGAAAACTGTGAGCATGGCTCACGAGTCTTTTGAGGAAAACCACCCTAGTCGTGGTTTGTCAGCCGACCCGCGAGTCTATGCTATGGACTCGGGTCCTTCTCATGAGCTCTCGCATGAGGTGCAGGTTATTGCCGGGGACACGTCACCACCACAGGATATCTCTTCCTTACTGGGCGTCCTCGCCAACACGGAGCTTACCTCTGAACAGCTCCGGGCCTTCCAGGCCATTCTGAAGGGAAAATCTGTTTCCCCCACGCCCCAGGAATCAACTCCGGCCATCGCACCCCTCCAAGAGTCCGTGCAGGCCATTCCATCTCCTTCATTGGCGCAAGCCATCCAGTCTCCCTCGCTTCAAGGACAAGCGAGCCAACAACCACTCTCATTCCAGTTCCCGTCACAATCTCAAACTCCCGTTGTTCCCCACACACCGCTTCAGCCAGGGCCAACTGTCGGCGGTCCGACAGCTCCCTCTCATTCCGGGTTCCCCCCTCAAGTCTCCGGGAGACAGTTTCTCCCCCAGTGGCAAGTGCCACCTTCACCTCCAGAGGAGCTCGCCCAATCGCTCCTCAATAGGTTCAATCGCATGGACGAGCAGTTTCAAAATCTGAGAAGAATAGTGGACGTGAAAGCCACCCCGGAGGTTGCTTTGCCAATCCTTCCCGTCATTCATCTTCCTCCCTCCGAAATGCCCACGTACCGCAGATACAATGGTACCGGCAACCCCTTCATTCACCTCAAGGATTTCATGTATGAGTCCTCCTATTGGCAGAACGATCAGAGGTCCCTGGCATACCTCTTTCGGAGATCATTGGATGGTCCCGCGCTTGAGTGGTTCTATTCTTGGAGCCCCGCGAGGCCGAGAATTTTGAAATAGTCCAGAGAAGGTTCTTGCAGAAATATAGGGATAGGGTCGGTCCCTCACTCTCCATTACCGACCTAGTGGCCGAAAAGATGAAGCCCGACGAGGATTTTGTCCGCTATGCTGATAGATGGAGGTCTCTGGCGGAAAGAATAAGGGATACCCTCTCTGAGCCCGAACAAGTGAAGATGATTGTGTCTAATGCAACCCCACAGTTCAGACACGTCTGGCCATGAATAAACTTACTACAATGGAGGAACTCTATGAAAGGGCCCGATACATCCAAACCCAGTTAAAAGACTCCCCCATTATGAACATGTTTGAGTCGTCGAAGCCCAAAGTGGTCAGAAAGACAGGCGCTGGTGTCCCGGGCGGAGCCACAGAAGGGGTCGTGACAAATGAGCAAGTGGGTGCGGTCAACAATGCCAACTATGCGGTCAACCCAAGGCCTCCACAAATGCCCCGACTTCCCCTCCAACCAGGTCCTTTCCCTCTTCGTCCTCCACCCCAAAATAATCCACCCCAGGATAATATGCCTCCATTACGTCAACCCCAGCAACAACAACCACAACCTCAGCAACAACAACCACCACTTCAGTACAACCAAGTTCCACCCCCGGGGAACTATGGTCCCCAACAGCAACAAAGGAGGCCGCTCGGTCCCAAGAGAGCCTACTATCCACCATTGCCAGAAACCTTAGCAGACATTTTTAATGCCCTCATGGCATCAAACCAACTCGCCCTACCCAGAGAAAGGCCCGTGTGGCCCCCAAATGTTGATACCTCCAAATACTACGTCTACCACAGGCAGCCAGGACACACAGTAGATTACTGCTTCCATTTCAAAGATTACATCCACGATATGAATGATGAACATCAAATAGATTGGGATGAAATGAGACGATACGTCGCCGCTCTTAAGGATAGGAGACCTCCTCATAGGCCACAGCAGCAGTTACAACAGCAGCAGCAGCAGCAACCACAACAACAACAACAGCCTCAGCAGGCCCCACAACAACAGCCCGACATGGGCATAATCCAGAATCCATTACCGGAGCACCAACAGCCCAATCATCAGGTTAACCCCATCTCCTCCTTCCCGGAAGTCGGGAGAGAGCAGGTGTGGCACCAGGAAAGTACCTCTATTCTTTCTTCCTCCAACCCCATCGTCATGCAACCCCCTCGCCTTGCCCGGGTAGCACCTCTCTCTCATCAACCCGCGTCAGTATCGCCTTCACCATTTCCACTACCATTACGCCCTCTCATCCGTACCCCGATCTCCTATCAACCGACACTCTCCACTACGCCTTCACACCCTCTCATCTTCTCTCACTCCCCCACTTTACCATCCACCTCTACCACATTTACCCCTACGCCTTCTAAACCCCTTATCATCCGTCAACCATACATAACCCCGTCTTTCTCCACCGTATCACCACTAATGCCTTCAAAACCACTCATTACCCATCACCCACCTCAAAATCATTCCCCGCTTCAAGCCCTACCCACTTCTACTTCGTCTCCACCTCCACCTTCCAGACCCCTTATCCTTCATAATCCGCGCGATATCCCCTCTACCTTCACCATGCCTCCACCTAACAAACCCCTCATCAGAATCCCTGCTCCCGTCATCACCCCTGCTTCATCAACCATTCCTCCACCGCTACCCCACAAATCCCTGTTAAAACCCACTGCTACCCCCACAGAGGTACAAAAGCCGCAGGCAATGGTGCTCCGGAGTGGAAGGATTTTCCACAGGGTTTTCCCCCACAACAGTCAGAATCCTGAGCAATCTCAGCCAGAGAAGGATGATGGAGAACAACCAGAAAGAGCTATCCCTGGAACACAGTATGATCTATTAAAATATTTGGACAAGACGCCTGCTCGGATCTCCATCCTGGAGCTTCTTCAAAGATCCACATCCCACTAGGTAGCCTTAATGGAGTACCTTCAAAGAGTCATGGTTAATGAAGACCTCCCCGTGGAGAAGATTTCGACCGTCCTGACCCCAACAGACACACAACCGGCCATCATGTTCCACAACTACGAGCTCGCTCCCAAGGAAGCTCGGAAATATGCATTGTGCATTTCAATAAAAATCAATGGGGTATCCATAAACCCGTGTCTTGTGGACACGGGTGCATCCATAAATGTGATCTCCATGAGCACTCTTCAGTTGTGTGGGATCGACGAGGAACAAATAAGACCTTCCTCGATCACGGTCACGGCCTATGACAATAGCAAAAGGCCGCCGCAGGGGATGATTATTCTGAAGGCAGAACTAGGCCCCATGTCAATTCCCATAGAATTCCATGTCCTCGACATGGACCCCACATTCAAGGCTATACGGGGTCGCCCTTACATCGAAGCCATGGACGCTGTGCCTTCCACCAACCATCAGTGCTTGAAGTTTCCTTACAATGGGAGAATTATTAAAGTGGTCAGTACACCTGTCCTTCACACAGTGGATGCTATCAACACCTCTCTGCCCTCTGTGTGGCCCTCTCATCGGCCCATATTGTCATTGTTGGACGTGCGTGCTCTATCTCACGTTCCACTAGCACCAAAGGAGCCGGTCAGGACAACCGCAACATCATGTCTCCCTTTTCACTCCAAAGGTTGGGAGATTATGAGTAACATCGGCTATCAACAGGGTAAAGGTCTAGGCGCACAATTACAGGGTATGCTCAAACCGCCAAAGGAAATTAGGCCGAACCGTAGGTTTGGCCTAGGCTTCAAAGGACCGTTCAGGGCGGATTGGAAGCCCCTCACATGGACTCTATCAAACCACTTCAACAGAAGGCCCGTTGTTCAGATGGGAGATTACCCACGAGAAGCATATGGGGGATCACATGCTATATATTTGGCTGAAAAATGTCCGAGGATCACCAAAAGAGGCAAGATCAAAGATCCGGAATGCGAGTGGAACAAATGGTTCGACATACGGGACATTTCCGTTGCACTGGAAAGGATGTTCTCGTCTCCGCAACTTGAAGGACCGCCATTGATCTCCGGAATACCAGAGAATATTACCACTCTTGCCAAGGTTCCAAACTATCCTCGTCCTCGCCAGAAGGACTCTGTCATCGACGGATCTTCATCCGTCCTCAACATTGCCATCGACGGCTCATTAGCCGCCATCTTCTCCATTCACTCGTCTCAGCCTTTGCTGATATCTTCTTCCTGGGCCAGACAATTGTCTGATGATCTTCCCAGATCCCCTTCTCTGTTTACATACCTACGCGGGCTTTTCAACCCGCGCCAGGTCTTCAACCATGATCTGCTCTATGAGCCTCACAATCCTCTAGCCATAACCACTTTTCTCTCTCCTCCAATCTCTTTTCACTGCTTTGTCATTAAAAATGAAAACGAAAAAAAAATATCAATTTTCAAACTCCCCAACAACACATCTTCGTTGAGGAAACCTCCTACATCTCCCACGGGTGCGTATCGCCTTGCGGACCACCCGTCCAAGGTCCGATGAGCGACCTTTTCTACCCCTCCTCTGAGGGGTCTTCTCCTGTACATTCTACACCATCCTCTTCGTCTTCCTCTTCTTCTGTAAATATTGTTAGTCAATCTAGGAATGATAGGCCAAGGGTAGTACCTAGGAAGAAATCCAAGGGTAGGCAGATCCCTCGTCGATTCCTTCTGGATTTAGCCGCCAGGTGTCAAGCCCTCCTTGCCATCCCCCAGTTGCTAGAAAATCCCATCCGGCTACCAGAAATAGAATGTGAGGGCGACTGTGCATTTGATGAAGGGTATGGAGTCTACGAGATCACGAATGAAGAATGCCCCACTGAAGATGAGGGTGAAGAATATGAGGATGCGGCAGGCGCATCCACTAGTGGAATAAGGAGATTCGACGAGCCGTCAACCGCCGTAGAAGAATCCACCAAAGAAGTCAACTTGGGAACTGAGGAAGACCCTAGGATCATCCTCATAAGTGACAACCTACCACCCTCTGAAGAAGAGGCATTAATTGAGGTTCTCAAGGAATATAAGGACACGTTTGCATGGAGCTACGAGGATATGCCGGGTCTGGATTCAACCTTGGTCGAACACCGTTTAACCCTAAAACCAGGGTCCGTCTCGGTAAAACAAAGGTTAAGGCGTTTCCACCCTCAAATGGCTTTGAAAATGAAAGAAGAGGTCGATAAGCTCCACAAAGCCAGGTTCATTAGAGTCATTCTTTATCCTCAATGGGTGGCGAACATTGTCCCGGTCATGAAGAAAGATGGGAAAGTCAGGATTTGCATCGACTTCCGGGACCTTAACCGCGCGTGTCCAAAGGATGATTTTCCCTTGCCTCACATTGATGTGTTGATCGATAACACGGCAGGTTACGAGACCCTCTCGTTCATGGATGGATTTTCAGGATATAATCAAATTCGTTTGGCAGAAGAGGATCAGGAGAAAACGTCATTCACTACCCCTTGGGGAACATATTGTTACGTGGTCATGCCATTCAGATTAAAGAATGCTGGAGCTACTTACCAAAGAGCCATGATGGCCATATTTCATGACATGATGCACATATATCTGGAAGTGTATGTGGATGACTTGTTGGTGAAATCAAGAACCAGGATGGAACATCCAGAAGTTTTGGCTAAGGTCTTGCAGAGGTCAAGGGAGTTCCAACTGAAAATGAACCCGAAGAAGTGTGTGTTTGGTGTGTCGTCAGGTAAATTGCTGGGGTTCATTGTGAGCAAAAGAGGGATCGAGATAGATCCCGACAAAGCTAAGGCCATCAGGGATATGCCGCCTCCCAAGAATTTGAGGGAAGTCCGAGGTTTAATCGGGAGGTTACAGTTTATTCGTCGGTTTGTGTCCCAACATTCACAAAGGTGTAGACCTCTCTACGAGTTGACCAAGCCAGGAGTAGAATTCCACTGGAATTCTAAATGTCAGAAAGCTTTTGAAGGGTTGAAGGAATATCTGGCTAGTCCACCCGTTCTCATTCCACCCAAACCAGAAAAACCTCTGATCCTTTACGTCTCAGTCTTGGATGACTCCGTGGGAGCCGTCCTCGCACAAGCTGATGAAGAAGGCAAGGAACGGGCAACCTATTACTTGTCCAAACTTCTCAATCCCTGTGAGCAGAAGTACACCGTCATGGAGAAAACCTGTGCTGCCCTCGTTTGGGTAGTGCAGAAGTTGAAGCACTACTTCTTGGCTCATGAGGTCCACTTGATTGCTCGAATGAATCCTATCAAATTCCTTCTGGAGAAAGCCGTCCTTACGGATAGGCTAGCACGCTGGCAAAGTTTTCTCTCTCAGTTCGACATCACCTACATCCAGCAAAAGGCGATTAAAGGCTATGTCATAGCCGAGCATCTCGCTCACCATCCTCTTCCCAAGTTCGATCCCGTCCAATCAGAGTTTCCAGATGAGGAACTAATGTCCGTCAACCAATCAGATGAGCCAATGTGGACACTATATTTTGATGGAGCTCTGAATTCTCAAGGGAGAGGAATCGGCATCGCCCTCCTGTCGCCTGAAGGCCTCACATTCCCATTGGCATACCAGCTCAAATTTCCAGTCACCAACAATATAGCCGAATATGAAGCTCTTCTAGATGGCCTAGAACTCGCTCATTCTTTTCGTATCACTGAGTTGCGAGTCGTAGGTGATAGTCAACTCATCCTTCGCCAGGTGCTCATTAAATATCGCACTCACGATCCCAAACTCAAGCCATACCAAGAACTCACTGCTACCTTTGCCAAACTGTTCGCCAAACTGATCTTTGTCCATGTCCCTCGCCATCAGAACATTCTCGTCGATGCCCTCGCCTCGTTGGCATCATCCATAAGGTTCCCTCTAGGAAGATGGTTTAAGTCCATTTCCATCTACAAACTTCACGCCCCTGCAATCGATGATGCTTCCTACGTAAATATCAAAGACAGGATAGCAAGAAAGATCCTGCAGGAAGATATCCTTGAGAAGAGGGAGATCATGTTGGCAGAGGTTGAAGAAGAACTGGCTGATGAAGAGAAACCATGGTTCTATGAAATTGTCAAATACTGCCAAGATCAGTCTTATCCTGAAGGGGCCACCACAGAGGACAAGAAAGCCATAAGAAGGGTGGCTCAGAAATATACTTTGGTTGGAGGTCTACTATATAGGAGGAGCCTTACTGGTATTCTGTTAAGATGTCTTGGTGACGATGAGGTTTGGAAATGTGTAGAGGAGACGCACTCGGGCGTGTGCGGTGGCCACGTGAATAGTCAGATGCTCGCCAAGAATATCATTCGCCAAGGCTTTTATTGGCCCACTATGGAAGAAGATTGTGCTATCTATGTCCGTAGGTGTGTCAAGTGTCAACTTCACGCCGATAAAATCCATTCACCATCTTCCTCACTTCATCCAATATCTTCCCCGTGGCCTTTCTCCATGTGGGCATTCGACATCATTGGTCCCCTAGGTGATCCCAATTCCCTCACCAAGCAGAAATCTTTCATCCTTACTGCGACGGAATACTTCACCAAATGGGCCGAAGCCTAAGCTTACGCGGAAATCAAGGCGTCAACAGTCTGCAAATTCGTCATAAAGAACATCCTCGCCAGATTCGGCGTCCCAAGCACGATCGTCACCGACAATGGGCCACAGTTCATTTCTCAGGACCTACAGGACCTCTGCAAAAGGTACGCAATTGCATTGCATCATTCATCGCCTTATTACCCACAAGGTAACGGCCAAGCGGAGGCCACCAATAAAACATTGCTCAAAATCATCAAAAAAACCTGCGAGTCTAGTAAGTTTTCAGACTGGCCAGAAAAACTTATCGAAGCCCTATGGGCCTATCGCACTTCAATCCGTACCCCCACCGGGCAGACTCCATTTGCCCTTACTTATGGTATGGAAGCGGTAGTCCCGTACGAAACTTTGATCCCTTATCTCAGGGTACAATTGGACGAGGAATTTTTCCTCGACGATCGTCGTAATTCACTCCTCGTCCAGTTGAAACTCTTGGATGAGAAGCGGCTGGCCGCTGCTGAACACGCGCGTGTGTATCAAAATAGACTCGCTCGCTTTTACCAAAAGAAAGTCGTTGAGAGAAAATTCAAAGTCGGTGAGATGGTCGTAAAAAGAATTTTTGTCAAACCTGGAGGGCCGCGTTCTAAGCTCCAACCCAATTGGGAAGGACCATTTGTAATTCAAGCCGTGTACCCTGGCAACGCCTACAAGCTAATCAACGCCGAAGGGACCGAGTTATCCCACCCTTGGAATGGGCTTTATCTTAAGAAATACTACCCTTTGCATAAAACAAACAAAAAAAATGATGAAAAGATAAAAAACATCAAAAACAAAGAAATACCGAAAACCACTAAAAATATGGAAGATTCAAAATGCTGATGCCTGGCAGTCACCATGTAGTTAAGTCCCTGCATCTAACCTTCATGTTAGGATAGGGCCCGTTAAGGCTTGGTAGGCACCGGGTCTTGGTTTGCCAGAACCGTGGAGATCCCTGTCCGGCCACGTCGGCCTATGCTCGCTCAAAGGAAGCTAACATGTGCTCACTTATGTATTTTATTGAAAAAAATCGGTAGCATCACCTACGGTGGGGCCCCACCCAAAAGATCTCCAGAAGCTATAATCTTTATTCTTTTCTCTTCGACCAAATGAGACAGTCGGCGCCCTTAAAACGCTGAGCAGGAGAAACCGAAACTCAAACCCCAAAGGCAAGAGTAGGATCCATTTCCTCGAGCATCGATCAGAGCACGAGAAGAGGGCAGTGTCCCCGCAGGCATACGAAAAGGGAGCCCACAAACGACAAACGACTTTATCTCCCTCACAAAAAGAAATTCAAAATCAAAATCAAGAGAAAAGCCTGGTCGTGACCGTGCCTGTTGCGATAAACGGAACCCCTCAAAGCAAAAGTCTGAATCCACAAAAGGGGCCGTGGAATGTAAATGCTCGAGATTTGGTCCGAAGTTGTCCGAGAGGAAAGAGTTAATGGGCCCTTATTCGCTCGCCGGGTTAACGGCTTTGCCGGTCCTCTCAGGAGGTTTATCCCCTACACTCTTCCTTCCCCCTTTAAAGATGAAGGTTCGATGGAGTTTCTGAAAGGTGAAAACTGCCTAGGGTCTGCGACCTTATTTTAATATACACATTTGGTTGCCTACTTTGAAAAGTAAAAGCTATCGCTGCGAAGGAGTCTCCGTGTTTCTGGCTGGTCAAGACCCCTATTTACCACCTTGATGTCTTCTTGTTTAACCTCGGGCTTAGGCCAATGCAAGCGCGTCACCTATGGGTGCGACGGCGTCTGATTCCGGGTCAGCGTCGCGCGGTTGGTCGTTAGGGTTCCAGGGTGTTCCATCATATACCATCTAGAGTTGTGAGGAAACAGACCCGGGTCGGGCAAATCATTTACCTCGAACACCTTTTGGGTGAATCCCTGTGGTCGGAAGCGACTGGGAGCCTAAGCATGGCATGACGGTATTGTCATCAGGGTAAGTCTTAGCCGGCGGGATCATCATTCGAGGGGTCTAGAGGCCCAAATCAACCTAGATGTGCACTTAGGATACCTGGGAGGTTAGTAAGAAACCCCTGTCTCACGTAGGTTAGGTGCTATTTGGGTGCTTGCCAGGCGTTAGCAACAAAAAAAATTGAAATGATAAAAGCAACAAAAAAATAGACAAGAGAAAATGTACATATTTGCAAACAAAAAAAATCTTTTTATGATAAAATAAAAAAATACCAAATATAAAAAGAAAACAAATCAATTTTGCATGATTGCATTTGCGTGCAGCATCTCGCTTTTAATACCGCTTGCATTCGTGTGCTTGCCTGTCGCATTTATCATCACCGCATCTTTTCCTTGCCTTCGTTAAATAAAGGCTTGGCCCCTTGACCAGTTATCAAGGACAGTCACAGTGACCATTTGCTTATTGAGCAAGGGGCCAAGTCAGAACAGAAATTCTGATTTGTTTGTTCCAGTGATGTGTGTAGGGATCAGGCAACAGAAGCAAAGGTGAAAACCAAACAAACCAAACCTTGTATTTTATTCCAAAAATCAAAAAAATTACATCAAGTTCCGCCCTCTCTCTCCGCATTACTCGTCCCGCTACTCTCCGGGCAAAACGCTCTCAAAGGTGCTACCCAACTACGAAAAGCGGTACTCCTACCGCTCTGTACTCCCCTTCCTATTCCCACACCCGGCTTTGATCCACGGAAACAGCAGAGAAGCTACCAACACGAAAGCCGCGCTCTCGTGCTCTTCGGTAACGCTCCTCACCATCTCTCAGCCACTGTTCAGCAAGGCCAAGGCTGATTCGGAGTTCGAATAGTTGGGCTTCCATGGCCCTTCGTTCCTCCCTTTCAGTCAATCTGTTGGCTCTTTCTCTCTCTGCGTCTCTTTCTCTCTCTGCACGTTCTCTCTCGCGGTCTTCCCTCTCCAACTGGAGAGTGATCCTCAGTTCCACGGCATCCCTAGAGGAGTCGTCATCAGGATGACGCCGTAGTTCCCTCTCTAGTTCTGCTATCCTAGCCTCCTTCTGCGCAGCCTTGGCAAGCGCTCCTTCCGTCTCCTTTTCCTGCCAAGTGTACCATCTCAGATACGCGATAAGGCGTAAACCAAGAGAACCCAACACTGAAACTTTTACCTGTATACAGAGCATCCCTTCTGCCTCCGCGGCACACTGCGTGGCATGAGCAAGTTGCTCATGAAGCAAGTCAAGTTCTGAGGTGGGATTCCACAAGCTGGAAGAGGCACCACCTACTCCCATCGCTGGGGAAGCCGCGCCAATCTGGGCATGCTACGACCGCGTGAATTAGCAGCCAACATCTGGAATCTGGGATTTTAATTAGGAACGCACTGTACACCTACCAAGGCGCTCGTAGCTCCGCAGGCATCGCCCAATCGTTGCTCCATCTCTGCCAAGCGAGTTCGTAAATTCGCTATCATGGTATCACGGACATCTACAGCCTTGCGAGTCAGCATTTTCACCAGAAAACCAAGAAAAGGAGAAAGAAGAAAAGAGAAAAAGGGGAAACCTACCTCCACAAGTCCCCGGGGTTGGAACCGCTCTGCGTACTTTGTCCTATATAGACGCAAGTAGTCCTCGCTATCCCGCGCCTGTGATTCTACAATCGTGCCACCCCGTTGCCAGTCCTCATACTGTTCGGGGAATCGCACGCGCCAGTCAATGCAGGTCGCCGGTCCCCGTGTCTTTCTCCCGACACGAGGTGGCACAGCTGAATCCACCCATTCTTGAGCCAGTCCTAAAGTCCTCATAACTAATCGTAGCCGAAGCGGCTCGATTTCATTCAGGCAGTGCATCCACAGTTCCCGTCCGAACCGGGCACGACTTGCTAGAACCCACGGCTGGTCGGCATCGACCATGTCTGAGTAGGGTCTCCAGTTTACCATCGCTATAGGGAACTCCTGTAGCTCCCGCCTTAGCACCATCGGTTGGTAAGTTAGGGGTGCCGCACTCATG
Organism: Amorphophallus konjac; assembly: GCA_022559845.1. Lineage (NCBI taxonomy): Eukaryota > Viridiplantae > Streptophyta > Magnoliopsida > Alismatales > Araceae > Amorphophallus > Amorphophallus konjac. The sequence goes on along the minus strand of CM040128.1, from coordinate 160,698,908 downwards.
ATGGGTTCCCACCGCCTGGCTAACGGCACCATCACAGGTCGCCAATGCCGAGCTCTCCCCATAGGGAGATAATAATAGCTCCACAGCTGCTCGGCACAGGTCATCAGTACCTTGCAAAAACACAAAAAAAATACAAAACAAGCAAAACCAAAAAATACCTGGATGAATGGTGTGAAACCACTCACAGTCATCTCACGATCCGTTTCTTGGAATAGGCCTGCAAACAAGTGTGCCAGCATGGAGGCTCCCCAGGCATAATACCCTACTCTTTCAAGGTCTGATAGCAGCTCCAGGAAGCGACATTGGATACCATCCCCTTTCGAGCTCAGTACCAATCTCCCCAAAAGGAAGAGGAGAAATCTCCTCAAATCTATGTTGCATCTTTCCCAGTCGCCGAAATCTATGCAGTACACGGCACGGCATCCTATTTCCATCCTTTTCATGAACTCTTCTGAGGATTCATCGTCCCGCCGACGAGTGTCGGTGAGCCCTAATGCATCCATGAGGGACGCCCTAGCTACCGACCTGTTTTTCCGACCATCTAGGTCCAAACCCAGTAACTTCTGGGCACCTTCTCTGTAGTCCGCGTAAGTGACTCCGGTCACTGCCTCGCCCTCCACCTTCAGGCTTGTGATCCGGACCACATCCTCCAAGCTGGGCACCATGTGCCCCCAGGGCATCAGGAATGCCCGACTCACTGGGTCCCATCTCTCACACAAGGCTTGGATCAGGACCAGGTCGAGCTGGATCGGCTCGATCCGAAAGAAGGTGCCAAAACCCATCACGTCTAGCCTGGCCTTCTGAAAATCTGGGAGACCTCGGTATGCTGCCACTACCAACTCCCATGAGATCTGTGATTTCATCACACTCTACGCATGCAGGGAATGGAGAGGAGGTTTGGTCAGAAAGAAAGGAAGAAAAAAGAATGGAAAAAAGGGCAAGAAAACTTGGCTTACGAGTTGTGATTGGGCCCTTTCGCTAAAATACCCTTCGAGGTCCGAAAGCCTCCTGGAACTACTACCACTGGATCTGCTTCTCTTCGAGGAGTGGGAAGATTCGCCCTCCATCCAACTCTCGGAATTTTGAACTCCTCCTCTCCCGTGAGAACTTGTGCTCCTCGAGTTAGCTCTCGATATACCTGGGAGGATAAAAGGGACAAGAATTTATAGAAATGGAAGGAGTGCGGGCCAAGATTGCCTCCATCACCTGTTAATGGTAGCCCTCGCTATGAGGCACCTACCATGCGGTCCCGTGTGTCACTTCACCGCTCGCACAGGGTGATTGATTGGACGAAGAATATGACGACTAGCACCCTCTGTTGTCTAGGGATACCCTATCATGTTTTGGAGGACGTCCGCAAAATTTGACACAACATCCGGGAAAAGGGACTAGGGCCGTCATTATTAACTTCGACGACAGATTCCTGTGAAAATGGTCACAACAAGACGTGATTCTCCGCTCGGGGTGGAGTCTCGGCAGACCCATCACATGGGAACAGTGCAAAGGAGAGGAAGTGTAGGGAAGAAGGAACGCACAAGAGAACAAACAAGCAGCAGAAAATCAAATCATTCCATTCATAATTCTACATAAGCTGTCACAAACACTACAATCATAGAGAGGTGGCGGGTCCACTAGCTCGCCAGCTCTTGCCATTATTTCCATCACTCATCTCTCTGGGCGCTCCCCTCCTCTCCCCTGAGGTGCGGGTCCCTCAGAAGCCTCCGGGATCCCCGTGCAGTAGCACCTGCCTCGCCTCTTGGCGCCTGTTCCGCAGCAGTGACTCGCTGCTCCTCCCCTGGCGTGGCGAAGAAGCCACTAGCGGCAAAGCGACCGGACCTGCGGAGTCGCTCCCCGAACTCTCGCGCTCTCTCGTAGCCCGTCTCCATCCCTCCTAGTCTCTGCACGGCGGCCTGAAGGCCCAGCTGGAGCTCCCTCACTTGGGCCTCCAAAGCCCTCCTCTCGGTCTGATCCCGCTGTCGCTCGGACCTTCTCTCAGCTTTCTCTCTCTCTGCCTCTCTCCTCATCATCTGCAGAAGAACCCTTAACTCCAGGATGTCTGGAGAAGGTCTCTCCTCACCGCGATGTCGCAGCTCCGCTACAGTCGCCACCCAGGCATCACGCTCCTCCTCCGCCCGGGTCGCGCGGGCCACCGCACCGGCAAGTTGTTCCTGGAGGGAGGCAATCTCGAGAAAAGGGGCCGAGGAACTGGAAGATGCACCACCAATCATCCCCGCCGCCGCTGTCTGCTGGGCACGCTGGAACAAAATAAACAACGGCCATCAGTGAAACTCCAAAATCTGAAGATAAAAGTGCGGCACGTAACTTACCAGGAGCGACAGCTCATGCTGAGCGACGGCCAGCTGCCGCCTAGCCTCTGATAGTTGGGCGCGCGAGCCGCCGATGCCACGTGTGTCCCCAGCTTGGGGAAGCTCCGCATAACTCTCTCTCTACCGCCGCAGGAAGTCGGCGCTGTCCTGCACCAATACACTCCCTTGCTGTCCAGGGAGACGTACGTGCCAGTCCTCGAGCCTCGCCTTGCCGCGACTCTCCCTCCTGACGCGGCTCGGCTCGTCCGCACTCGCCCACTCATCGGCCAGGCCCAGGGTCCTCGCCATGTCCTGCACCAAGAAAGAAGGGCCTCGCATCATAACAAAGAACGCGTCCCTTGTCTAGGACGCGTCCATCATTTGAGTGCAACACTCGCCGAACCCTTTCCCCCCTCGTGCGGCTCGCTTCAAAACTCAAAATGAATTAAAAGAGGAAGAGATCGGAGGACCTACCAGACCGTGTTCACCTCCGTCCGCGACATCGAGCCCCTCGGGTCCCTCGGGGGACCGAAGCGGCCCTTCCTCCTCCATGGACGTCGTTCCATGTTCTTGCGTGTCCCTCCTCGGGCGAGGAGTTCCTCGTCCCTCTCCACCTTCACCATGGTCGGGCCCACCGAACTCCATCAATCAAAAGAGGAGGAAGACAAAAAAGGGGCAAGCGAGTTTCGGCGGAAGGCGGGCTCGTTTGCGGGTAAGGCACGGGAGAAGAAAGGCCACCCGACGCTTTAAATTTGAATTCAAGGATTAAGACGCGTCCTCGCGCCTGGACGCGCCCAAAAGGGGGAGAAAGGAAACAGAATCCCCCCGTGCAAAGCGTAGTTCCCCGCTGTTCAGGGTAAGGTCTCGTGGAGCGTGCCTCGAAGGACAACTCAGTGCAAAGAAGAAAGTGTGGGAGAGAGAAAAGTACACACAACACAAGAAAGCCATTTTCATTTCATATAATAGCCGAAAGTACATCATACAGTGAGAAGGGTGACATGTACAAGCAACTCTCTAACTCTCACCATCACCCTCCTGGTCATCTCTCTCCTCCCTCCTCTGCCGGGGATCCCTAGGGGGCCTCTGCGAACCCTGAGAAGCCGTGCTCGCCTCGCCCTGCGGTGGCACTCCAGCCTCGACGGCGCGACGACGCTCCTCGGCCGAAGAAACCAGATGGCTGCCCATGGAAAAAGAACCAGACTGACGAAGTCGCGCCCCGCATTCCTTCGCCCTCTGGTACCGCTCCTCGCTCTCCCGAAGCCTCCCCTCCGCCGTGCCAAGACTCAATCGGAGCTCCAGCAGCTGGGTCTCCAGAGCCCTCCTCTCGGTCTGATCCCGCTGTCGCTCCTCCCTATCCCTCTCCCTCTCTCTCTCCACGCTCTCCCTATCCCTCTCTCTCTCCTCTCTCTCCCTCATCGCCTCCCTCCTTGACAGCTCGAGGGCGATCTGCAGATCCAGCACGTCACGAGGGAGCTCCTCAGCCTCCCGTCGACGCTCCTCCTCCAGCTCCACAATCCGGGCGTCACGCTCCGCAATCCGGGCGTCACGCTCCGCCACCCGAGCGTCGCGCTCCTGCTCGGCACGAACAGCACGCGCCAGGGCCTCTCGGATCTCGGCCACCTGTCAAAGCACGCATGCACCGTAAGAGAACAGTGATAGAAGGAGGGCCGCCAGAAGGAGAGTCGAGGTCAGGCAAACGCTCACTCGAGCCTCGCGGTCACGCTCGGCCTCCTCAGCCCGAGCCACCGCATACGCTAGCTGCTCCTGGAGGGCAGAAACCTCCGGAGGAGGGCCCCGCGAACTGGAACCCGCTCCACCAGCCATCCCGACTGTCGCTGTCTGGTGGGCCCACTAAAACACAGAGCGAACGATAGTTAGAGGCCAAGTATCAAAAAAATCCAGGTCACAAAAAATGCATCGCATAAACTCACCAGGATCTCCAACTCCTGTCGGATGGCCACCAACTGCCGCCTGGCGTCCGCCAACTGGGCCCGCAGGTCGACAATCATGTTATCACGAGCATCCTACATTGTACATAAGTTAGTGTTACATGCATATACATATAAAAGAGTGAAGCATTCTCATTTCACTTACCCCTGCCATACCACCAAGGAAGAGGCGGTCCCCATACGTAGCCCGGTACCGTCTCAAGTAATCAGTACTGTCCTGTACATGGGATGCCACTGGGACCCCGCCCTGCTGCCAGTCCTGGTACTATGCTGGGAAGCGCGTACGCCAGTCCACAATCTTCACCTTCCCCTTGGTCTTCCGCCTGATGCGGGCCGGCTCTTCTACATCAACCCACTCCTGGGCTAGCCCCAACGTCCTCGTAACCAGCCTCAGCCGAAGCGGCTCGATCTCGTTCAGGCAATGGACCCACACGTCCCGCCTGAAACGAGGTAGACCCACTACAACCCAAGGCTGGCCAGCGTCGCCCATGCCCAGGTAGGGTCTCCACACCACCTACATCATCATACATACATCATATTAGCTGCCATTCAGTCACATAAGAAAACACAAAAAACCATATGCATCATACCATGGCCTTGGGATACTCGCTCAGCTCCCGACGAAGTGACGCCAACTGGTAGCCGTGGGGTGCTGCAACCACGACCGGCCTCCACCGCCGCGCCAGAGGCACGGCCCTCCTGTTCCCATGCCTAGCCCTCCCCATCGGGAAATAGTAATAGCTCCACACCTGCATTCATCATACATCATTAGTACAATAATTACATATTTAACTGTGAAAATGCATAAATAAATTATGTACCTGGAGAAAAGGTGCGAAGCCGCTGACTGTCGTCTCCTTCTCCGAAGTCTGGGAGAGATCAACAATCAAATGGGCAAGCAGAGCCGCTCCCCACGCGTAGTGTCCCACTCTGTCCAGATCCGCCAAGATCTCGAGGAAACGGCAGTGGATGCCATCCCCCTTCGTCCCCAGCAGAAGGCGGCCCAAGAAGAAGAAAAGAAACCTCCGGAGCTCTAGATCCACCAGCTCCCTCTCGCTCGGATCCTGGGTGAAAGCTGCACGGGCATCTCCCTCCAATCGTGCCAGAAACTCCGCTCCAGTCTCGCTAACCCGCTGGCGCGATTCAACGAATCCGAGCGCCTCCATGATCTCCACTCGGCCAACTACCCTGCTGTCCCTGTCAGTCACACTCGTCTCTAACCACAGTAGGTCCAGGGCACTCTCTCGGTAGTCGGGGTAGGTGACCCCGCTCACCGCCTCTCCGTCCACCCGTAGCCCGGTGATCCGAGCCACGTCCTCCAGTGACGGCACCATGTGCCCCCAGGGCATCAGAAACGCTCGGCTCGGCGCGTGCCACCGCTCCCTCAATGCCTGGATAAGAGGAAGGTCGAGCCGGAAGGGCTCGATCCTAAGGAAAGCTCCAAAGCCCATGGCGTCCACACGCGCCCTCTGGAAGTCTGGCAGCCCACGGTATGCTGCCACCACTAAGGACCAGCTGATCCGGCCCTTCAACACGCCCTGCACACCACAAAACCAACAAAAGAACACATCAGTATTATAAATAGTAATAAACAATAACATTGTATATACTACTTATTTATCTTATTTTATTTTTATTTTTAAAAATATTTATATATTTTTTAGAGGCGTCCAACACCTTGGACGCCTCCATTACATTTTCTTTATTTTAATTTTAGAAAAACCCAAAAACAAAAACAAAAATAAATAAAAAAAATATATATATTATCATGGAGGCGTCCCATTCCCTGGACGCCTCCTTTTTTTTAATTCTTTTTTATTATTTACGAAAATAAATAAATTAAAAAAGAACAAAAAAGAAAATGTGGAGGCGTCCATGCCTCTGGACGCCTCCTTCCCTCACACCCGGCGTTCTCCACACAGCCTCTCGTCCGCCCTTTTAACCCAGTGAACCAATAGAATGGAGGTCTAAGGGGCTTACCGGATCGTGCTCGTCCTCTGCCGCGTCGCCAGCATCCACTGCAGCCTCCAAGGCCAAAGGAAGAGCCTCCTTACCCGCGGCAATCTCCTCCGCCGCAGCAGCCCCCTCGGCATCATCCCTCAGCCTCCTCGGACGACGAGCCCATCGTTTCCGCTTCTCTGGACCCCGGCTCGATCCTCCTCGCTCCATTGGGACTAAGAATGGGTCGTCTGGGGTGACTGGGTCGTCAGAATGAACAGTACAAATGAGCAGGGGGTGAGGCCCCCCCATATATATAGAATCCACTTTAATTGAGGTGTCCAGGCGCCTGGACGCCCCCACCTTTTTTATTTTTTTCAAAATTCAAAAATTTAGGGGCGTCCAGGCGCCTAGATGCCCCCAAAACAAAAAAACCAAAAATATATAATAAAAATTAGGGGCATCCTGATCCCTGGACGCCCCCATAATAAATTTTTTTAAAAAAAAATATAATAAAAGAAAAAAAAAGATAAGAATATGTATATAATCCAAACAAAAGAAAAAACACAAAGAAAAAGAAAAACCACAAAAAAGATAATAATAATTAAGGAGATAAGGGTCAAAAACATCCTTGCCAGATTTTATTCAATCAGAAAAGTAGAGTGAACTACATCAGGGGCTTAGGGGCCTTAGGCCTTAACTTCCCCAGTTTGGTTACATAAGCCCTCCACAGCTCACATTCTTCCCCCACGTGCGTTAAGGCCTTTCCCACAACACTTGTCTTCCAGGGTGCTTTGACGGCCTTCGCTTCCTTCGCATCCGCTTCAGTACCCAACTCTCTCTTCTTCAAAGGAACAATGCCAGTCGGTAGCGGGAACGAATGGCGTGGGATGCCAATCTGGAGGCAGCACCGATGCGCATTATAAATGACGAACTCGGTCGCACCGATCAGTTGAAGATCAACTTCGGGAGAAGGCCTCATGAGAAGATCTAGCGAAAGCAAACATGCCGGTGCACAAGTAAAGAAGTCTTGTGTCACGGTGCGGAAGTGAGACCGCCAGTCTTCGCGTTTCTTCAGCCACGGAACGCGGTTCACTATAGTACCACCGAAGCCTAACACGTCGGCTATGTGATGAAGAGGGCTTTGTTGGAAGAGCTTCGAAGCAGTTGACATTCCCTCGCGGTGGTCGAATTTGAAGTGCAAATCAAGCCAGCAATTCAGGACAAGTGCGCAACCAAAAGGAGGCTTACCCATGCTCGAGGCAGTAAGGCCACTATACAGGTAGGCGAGGACAGTGGGTCCCACCCTTTTTCCACGCCAGATCCCGCAGATAGCACTCAGTTGGTCTTCCTCCACCATGTTGTCGGTATAAGGAAACAAGAGAGCACCCGTCAGACAAATGGTGAACCCCTTCATGATTCCCTCCAAATAGTCATCGTCTGGTGACCCTCTCAGGGCGTCCATGACCCACTCCGCAAGCTTTTGGAGATCGATCCCCTTTTGAGTACGGACCTTTCTGGCTGCGTCGGGCGGCATGAAGCTTCCAAGGACGCTTTCGGAAGTCCCCCGTGTCAGCATCCGCATAGCCTTCACCTTCCCGTCACTCTTGAATTTCTTCAATCCGAGCAGAAGTTCCACCTCCTCGAGGAGGATGGTCACCTCGAAGGTCGGGAAGATAAAAGTGTGGGTCTGGGGATGCCAGATCTCCACTAGTGCGCCCATAGCCGCCCAGTCCATACGAATCTTCTCGTAGTGTTTGGCGTGAATAAGGAGCCCCTGCAGATGCCACTTCGAGAGTATGGCCCTCATGCCGATGGAGATGTTGGAAGTTAGCTTTGAAAGCCATGGCAGTTTGGAAAACTTCCTCGGGCCTGGGAAGAGTGGATATGGCTGGAAGAGAAAAGAAGAAGAAGAAAGGAAGGTAGTAAGAAGAAGGTTCACGTGGAGAAATTTGAAATGAATCAGCTTACCATATGCGACATGATCGTCCCACTCAAATGACCCTCGAGGTCGGAGAGTCGCCTGATCTCGCTGCTAGGCCTGCTCCTCTTCATAACGCGGAAGACTCTCCTTCCATCCTGAAAATCTCTAGATTCTCCTCTCTTTCCTCTCCTGAGCTCCAAAACCACCTTGGTGCATTTGAATGAACTAGCCTAAGGGGAGTTCTTATAGGAAGGGAAGATCGCTACAGGACGGAACATGTCACATCAGTGGTCATTGTCAAGATTTTGTCTGGATCTCCTTTGTACTGTGGTGCGATTCTGCTATGATTCTGCTACTTTCTGATGTTGCTAACATTTGCTAGTTTGTGCAGATTTTACTAACGGACGTCTTTGTCCTATCTCCTGTCCCACCTTTCAATGGTTGGTCCCACCATGTCATGCATCATAGTATACGATACCTACGCTACTAGAACATGTCAAGGACCTTGCGGCCCGAACGAATCTGGGATTTGAGTTCCCCTTCAACAAAAACGGTGATGATCCCGGAAGAATTTAGGTTGTACGGATAGGCCGTTAACTTGTGGTAGCATGGGGACGACGGTTCCATTCAGTGAGTTGGTGCGCGGATAAACGGGCCCCAGCCCAGTGTCGGCTCACCGGATCGGTATCCTGACCCGTTCTTAACAAGTTGACAATATTATCCTTGGCTATCTTCTATTTTAGTTTGTTTTAAATTTTTATTTTAACCCAGCATGCATTCATATAGGATTTTGATTTATTGCGGAAAATCATTCAAGTGATTCGATTGCGAAGGCCGTTGTGCTTCAATTCCTACAAATATGAGATATTCCACTCTGAATAAAATACTGAGTTTCCTTGAAACGGCCCTACGTTGCTCTTCCAAAGGAGACGCTTGTTTGGACAGACCCTCAGATACTCCTTTTTACCTTGCTTGACCCACCTTGGCCGCAGCACTTTCACATTGGCTGGTAACCGCTCCCCAAAGGTGAAACCTCCGGTTTATGACCCAGGTACTTCCACACCGAGAAGTTGGTCTCCTTTTCGTGCCTGAGCGCACATCTCACCCTCCCTTATTTGATCTCCGTCCAAGCAATCGTCAATATTTGAAAGACCTTCTTCAAGGTCGCCTCATTGAAACTTCAGGAAAGATTCCAAACAGTAACGTCAAAAGCGTGTCTCATCACACCTTGGCATCAACTTATCAGTCCGCTCCCACTTCATTTCACTCCACTTCGATACCATTCCACTACGTGTCGCTCCCTTGCAAAGCAGACGCCAAGGCGGGGCAGCTGTAGACACGCCATTCTTGACGTCTCCTGAGAAAGTCTCATATTACTATACAACGCCCCGCGACGGCTTACGCGTTTTAACTCACTTGAGTGCTTCCTTTTCTTGAGTCTTCTTCCGCCCTTTTCGGCATCCGGAATCATCTCGTCACGGCATTCGGACGGCATCAACACCAGTCAGACGTGTCAGGAGTTCCGGAACCAAGAAGGGTGTCTGCCGGGCGGCAGCCGACTGAGGACCCGGGTGGGTCTTAAGGGGGGCGTCCAGGGGCGTCCAGGCCCCTGGACGGCCCCATTCTTTAAATTTATTTTATTTTTATTTTTGTTTTTGTTTTTTTAAAGCCCAAAAATAAATAAAAAATATATATGAATGGAGGCGTCCAGGCTCTGGACGCCTCCATAAAAACAAATATAAAAAATGTGTAAAGTGCCCGTTGGCATAAAAGATAAAAAATAATAATAATAATACATATTAATGGAGGTGTCCAGGCCCCTAGACGCCTCCATAAAAACAAACATAAAAAATTAAAATGCCAGCCTTGGCATAAAAGACAAAACAACAAAAATAAAAATAATATATTTTTGGAGGCGTCCAGGCCCCTGGACGCCTCCATCAACTCTCTCACGGGCGCCGGCCACCGAACGACGATTTGTCGTGTGTGAAAAAATCCAAATTATAGAGACGTCCAGCCACCTGGACGCGCCCATTTCTGAATCACGAGGCGCCGCTCGCAAAACCACGCGTTGTGCCAAACCGCGTGCGGCCGTCGTCGGTTTTCGGTGGACCTGTTGGAGGCGTCCGGGGCCCTGGACGCCTCCACAAAAATATTCAAAAAAAATTAATAAACATAGAATAAAATATTAGTTCGGCCCTGATGGAGGTGTCCAGGGTCCTGGACGCCTCCACCCTCCGGAGCCCTATAAATAGAGGCCCACCCCCTCAGTTCTGGAAGAGCTTCGAAGAGATCCGATAGGCTGCCGGAGCCCAGAGGCTACCGGAGTCATTTTCTAACCCGTGGGGTCTTTTGTAGGTGGAGGTTCTGCCGGCTTCTCGGGTGCCCACGCTCGCGAGATGAAGGTCGTCTTCATCCACCGCGCTTCCACGCCATCCCTACGCTGCCGGAGCTCCGCCGGATTTCACCATCGGCACATCCAATAAGCCAATCCTTTCCTTTTCTTCTTAGTTCTTTTGCATTCATCATCTCGCATCATCTATCCCCCTTCATAAGGGCTCCTCTTCTTATATACTTCTTGCATCCATCATCTCATTTTCCTCCTACTCGAGTCCGAGAGGGGTTTAAAAGGCAACACCAACCAGGTGTGTGTCTTGCCATCATTTCGTTATTTTTATCATAAGAATTTGAATACTACACCTTCATCTTTCTAATCCACTCGTTACTTGTTTGTCGTTGTTTTGTAAGGGTACCCAAGGAAAGCCCTCTCCGTCGGCCGGCCGAAGGGGGAGGAAGAAGCAACCCGCCATCTCCCGCTCTTGAGGTAGGCACGATCACTCTCTTTATTTTGGGGTCTTTCGGCCCCTGGCGATCACATCTTGTTCTCGAGGCCGCGGCGAGTCACTTCCCTAATGGCCGTTTAAATTTTCGTTCTTATATTCTCTTTATATTCTGTTATATTCTACTCATATGCTCGAGGCCGCGGCGAGTCACTTCCCCAATGGCCGTTTAAATTCCCGTTCTTATATGTTATATTCTTATTTATTCATGTTCTCGAGGCCGCGGTGAGTCACTTCCCCAATGGCCGTTTAAATTCTCTTTATATCCTGTCATATTCTTATCTATTCATATTCTCGAGGCCGCGGCGAGTCACTTCCCCAATGGCCGTTTAAATTCCCGCTCTTTATATTCTCTTTATATTCTGCTATCTTCTTATCTGCTCATATTCTCGAGGCCGCGGCGAGTCACTTCCCCAATGGCCGTTTCAATTCCTGCTATTTAATTTCTGCACCATTCCCGTCCCCCGAGGTCGCGGCGAGTCACTTCCCGCTATGGCCGTTTAACCCCCATATCTTGCTATATCACATTTGTCACGCTCGCCCCGCCGGAGCAATCTCCCGTGGTGGCCCCTTCTCTTTTATCTTATTTCTGTGTTACAGCAAACAAAAAGAAGGAGCCCGCGCGCTCCGCGTCCTCTTCGCACCCCGAACCGCGTGACGTCGCTCACAGAACGTAGCCCAAACTAACTCCAGTTGCTAGTAATACCTTCTGTCATACATGCATATAGTTTTATTGTGGTTTCAACTGTTTCTATGCAATTTTCAAAGCAACGCCCTTGACCAGGGCGCTAATTTAAAGAAGCGACCCATGCTAGGGCGCTAATTCTTGTTTTGACGCCTACCTAGGAGTCGTCAATTTCATATAAATTGATAATTACCCATGTTTAAAATTCTATATCTATGAAACCATGAACCTAATCTAATGCATGTTCATCCTGATTGAATCCTGCTATTTTTCTGGTCCTGACCATGTGCCTGTTTCCTGAAATTTTATTATCTGAAATTTGGAAAATTGTTGAATTAACGACCTGCACAAGGTCGTCTCTTATTGAACTGACGCCCCAGACCAGGGCACTAATTGAAAAGTAACGCCCCTGACCAGGGCGCGTTTTTGTTAAATTCCATAATATTGGAAATTTTGGTAAAATAGAAATAAAGAATGGACGACTGCTGTATACATCGTCAAATTGTGAATAAACGCCCCTGAGTAAGGCGTTAATTGGATAATTAATGACTTAGCTTAAGTCGCTATTTTCTGTATTACTGTTTTACACTGATTACTGTCAACCGAAGATTTCTGACAACCGAAGGGTTTTATATATATATATATATATATATATATATATATATATATATATATATATATATATATATCGGCACTATATTTCCACTCCGTGAATATAGTCCCATGTTTCATGATGTTTTTATCGCACTACCCTCAATTCTCATTGACATACAAGCTCTCCATTGGACATTCCGTTCCTTTGGACTAGCGAGTTAGTCATAGAGACCTCCGTAAGACTCCTCGAGCCTTGGATTCCCTCAAGACCGACTCAGCTAGTTGTACCATAAAAACCCATTACACTATTTTGCCATGTCACTCTAAAGAAACATGGTATACCGGCCCTCATGTTATGCAAAGTGTGTATCATGAGAATTCTCTTAATGGGATGAGGCTATCATGCCATTTGATGCTGTTCTTGTAAACCCCAATTCTATATTCAACATGATGTTCTTATGGACCTCAATTCTATATTAAGAATGAGGACGTCTTGTCATTGATGTGCTGTTCATTTGGACCTCAATTCTATATAAAGAGTGTTCATACTTGTTTGTCATGGTACCCAAGTTAGGGAACCAATTCCACCTAGTTTTATCGATAATCATGATTGTACCGTTATTATCGCCATTCTATGTCAAGTGTCATATTTTTGGACTCTACTCTATCCAAGTTATCCTACATGTCTACAAGCTTTATTCTTGAAATTCCATATTGGCTATACACAAAAGTGGATGTTAAAATACATGATTAATGCCTACGCATATAGGGCCCGATCTGGTCCTGGGAGGAGCACCCGAAAGTACTTGTGCCCATGGGAGTTGATTGATCACGGTATTGGCATTATACCGAAGTGCATGACTAGCTTGATTGAACATTCCACAAATCTTGTACTTGTACTTGACTTGATATTACATGACTTGCGTGGCCCGAAAAAGGGTAATTTCATACTTGCGTGATTGAAACGTGATAGCCAAATTTCAACATGACATGATGAATACACTTGCTTGAATATCTTGATATCTTTTGATATAAGTTCTTCAAAGTTCATGACTAGTTCTCGTCGCTATCTTATTGTTATACACTCTCTCTATCTTGTCGTTTTATGCGAGCATGCATAGCTAAAGTGCATTCATGAAAGATGTAATCACTTAAACCCCTTGCTAGTTCTTGAGATATGATTTCCTACTGAGCGTTCGCTCACTTAGTGTTTCCCTACTTTTCAGGTAAGTCCGACGATGAGGGAACTCAAACGGATGGGGAAAATCAAGAGTGAAAGATATAGAGCTTCTTCCATGTTATCTAGTCTTTTTCATATTTTCTTGAGTCAACCTTGTATTTTTCCTTTATTTTAGTTAGTACTTCAAAGGTTTGTAATAGACATATTCTTATGAAGGAATAAAAGATTGGGTTATCTTTACTTTTGCGCATCTCTGATTTTGGTGTCGAATACACTAATACTCTGATTGACATGATTGATATAAACTCGTCACGCGTCTCCGGGTATCTTCCGCTCTCGGGGCGTGATAGTTTTTGTGGTATCAGAGCCTAGGGTATTCAATTCCTAGGAAACCCAAGTCCAAGGATAGGTTTAACCTTTAACCGGTGAGGTTGGGTAGAACCAAGGGTTAAAGTTAACATAGAAATGCTAGCTTCTAAATGAGATCACGTATTAATCTAGTTATTGTAATTGTAGGACGATGGCTGCCGAACGTGCTCAGTGGCGCAACATGCAGCGTACACTTCAAGGCATGACTCAGGTGCTGTAATAGGTAGCACAAGGAGGAGCACAACGAATAGGGAGTCTCCACCAAGTCTTTAAAAACATGAACCCTCCCAAATTCATGGGTTCTACTGATCCGGATGACGCAGAGCACTGGATCAGGGAGACAGAGCGTATATTCCGTGTTATGCAGTGCACGGATCAAGATAAAGTCTTATTAGCTACTTTCCAAGTGGAAAGGGATGCCCGATGCTGGTGGGAATCAATAGAAGCTACTTTAAATCAAGACCAAGTTATTTGGGAAGAATTCGTTGAACATTTCAATGCTAAATATTTTTCGGACCGAGTACAAGAAAAGAAAGCTACCGAATTTGCCGCACTCAAGCAACGGTCATTATCGGTGGCGGAGTACGAGGCACAATTCTCTAGATTGTCTCGGTATGCTAAGCACTTAGTTAGCACCGAGAAGATGAAAGCTAGGAGGTTCCTAAATGGGCTCAGGCCCCAATATATTACCCAACTGGCGCCGATGGATATTCTAGTCTACTCGAAAATTGTGCACCGAGCTCAGCTATTAGAAGACGCCACGGAACTATCTGATAGAATCCGTGGGAAGGACAAGAAAGAACAAGTTACAAGTTCGGGTTCCTTTAAACCCAACTTCAAGAAGAGGCCTAGCAATGGAGGTACTTCCTCACAAGATCAGAAGTTTAAGAAGACCAAGCCCTTCTCCATCACCACTACCCCATCAAATATAGTGTGCAAGCATTGTGACAAGGCGGGCCACAGAGCAGAAGAATGCTGGAGGAAACTAGGAGCATGTCTCCGCTGTGGGAGTCGCGATCATCGAATTCTCGATTGCCCATTACTTAATGATCAAGCCGGGGACGGGAAGCGCCCAGTAACCAAGAATGCTCATCTTCACGCAATTAAGGAGACTGAACAAGAAGAAGAAGGCGGACTAGTAGAAGGTACACTGAAAGTTTGTTCCAAGTCTGCACATGTCTTAATTGATACTGGTGCTTCACATTCAATTGTTTCCAAGAAGTTCGCTGATCCGTTACCCCTAGAACCGGAATGGATAAAATTAGTCTTGTCTACTCCTCTAGGAAACGAGACTGATATTACACACCATTACCAGAACTGTGAAGTATTGGTTCATGGTAAGAATCTCCCTATTGATCTTATATGTTTAGATCTAAAGGAGTATGATGTCATACTAGGAGCGGATTGGTTATCCAAATACCAGGCAACAGTCGATTGCCGCAATAGCAAGGTTACTTTCAAAGACTTTCCAGAACTAGTCTATACTAGCCCCAAGAGTCGGAGCAATTCCCCTCTTATTTCGGCTCTCCGAGCTAGCAAGCTCATCAGGAAAGGATGTGTATCTTTCCTTGCATTCATCACGATTAAGGAGGCTAAGGAAACTAAGATAGAAGACATTCCGGTGGTACAAGAATTTCCGGACGTATTTCCGAAAGATTTGCCTGGATTACCCCCACAAAGAGAAGTGGCCTTCACCATCGATTTAGTTCCTGGTGCGGGTCTAGTTTCTAAGGCACCGTATAGAATGTCACCTGCTGAACTCAAGGAGTTAAATGAGCAATTGATGGAACTCATTAAGAAAGGATTCATAAGACCAAGTACTTCCCCATGGGGAGCGCCTGTATTATTTGTAAAGAAGAAAGATGGATCCATGAGGTTATGCATCGACTATCGACAGTTGAATCATCTCACTATCAAGAACAAGTATCCACTGCCGAGAATCAATGAGTTGTTTGATCAAATTTCAGGATCCAAGTACTTTTCCAAAATTGATCTTAGGTCGAGATATCATCAGTTAAGAATCAAGGATGAGGACATTCAAAAGACTGCATTCAGAAGCAGGTATGGCCATTATGAATTTGTTGTTATGCCTTTCGGACTAACGAATGCCCCTGCTGCCTTTATGCAGTTAATGAATAGTATATTCAGGCCTTATTTGGATCAATTCGTGGTGGTTTTTATTGATGATATATTGATTTATTCCGAGACCAAGGAAGAGCATGAGGAGCATTTAAGGATTGCATTACAAATATTGAGGGCAAACCAATTATATGCAAAACTCAGCAAGTGTGAATTCTGGCTTGAGGAAGTGACTTTTCTCGGACATGTTATATCAAAGGATGGCTTATCAGTAGATCCATCAAAAGTTGAAGCTGTAGGAAATTGGGAAAGACCGACCAATGCTAGCGAGATCCGAAGTTTCTTAGGTCTTGCCGGCTATTACAGGCGATTCATCAAAGAATTCTCTAAGATCGCCATACCACTTACGAGGTTAACTCGCAAGGAGATCCGTTACGAATGGAGTGAGGAATGTGAAAGAAGCTTCCAAACTCTCAAGGATCATCTTACTACAGCTCCTGTCTTAGCTTTACCAATGGAAGGAGAGAAATTCGAGGTATACACTGATGCTTCTAGCATTGGCCTTGGATGTGTTCTAATGCAACAAGGAAAGGTTATAGCTTACTCTTCTCATCAATTAAAGAAGCATGAAGAGAACTACCCCGTCCATGACTTAGAATTCGCCGCGGTAGTATTTGCACTAAAGATCTGGAGGCATTATCTATATGGAGTACAGTTTACTGTATACTCCGATCACAAGAGTCTCAAGTATCTTTTCTCTCAAAAGGAACTAAATATGAGGCAACGGCGTTGGCTAGAATATCTCAAGGACTTCGACTTCAATATACAATATCATCCCGGAAAGGGTAACCATGTAGCTGATGCCCTTAGTCGAAAGCCGAGAGCACTATTAGCCAGTTGTATGCTTCAAGAATGGATGTTTCTGGAGCAATTCTCTAAGCTCAATATAGGCATGGACACGAACTTCAAATGTGTCACATTGTCTCATATAAACATTCATCCAGACCTATTAACTGAAATACAAGCACTTCAAGATAATGACCCAATATTAGTAGAGATCAAAGGCAAACTGGAAGGACAATCTGATTTCCAATTAGCATCAGATAGAAGGTTGTTATTCCAAAACAGAACTTGTATACCGGATTGTCCCGAGTTAAAGAAGAAGATCTTAGATGAAGCTCATAGATCAAGGTACACGATTCATCCTAGATCTACCAAAATGTACCAAGATGTGAAAAGAAATTTTTGGTGGCCCAACATGAAAAGGGAAATAGCGGACTACGTGTCGCGCTGTCTCACATGCCAACAGGTCAAGGCGGAACACCAAAAGCCTGCTGGAAAACTACATCCTCTAGATATCCCTAAATGGAAGTGGGAGCAGATTGGTATAGATTTCATCATAGGTTTATCTAAATCAAAAGGAGGACATGATGGAACATGGGTTATTATTGACCGATTGACTAAATCGGCGCATTTCTTGCCAACAAAGAGCCGATGGTCAGTTGATGTGTTGGCTGCATTATACATCAAGGACATAGTCAGATTACACGGTATTCCTATCTCAATCGTGTCTGACAGAGATCCCCGTTTTACTTCTCATTTTTAGAAGGGACTACAACATTCGTTGGGAACAAGGCTTAACTTTAGTACAGCTTTTCATCCTCAAACGGATGGTCAGACCGAGAGAACTAATCAGGTCATTGAAGATATGCTTAGGGCATGCATCATTGATTTTGATGGAAGCTGGCATGATCACTTGCCGTTGGTGGAATTTACATACAATAATAGCTACTAGGCAAGTATACAAATGGCACCTTTCGAAGCCTTATACGGAAGGAGTTGCCGATCACCCTTATGCTGGGATGAAGTTGGAGAGAAACAACTATTAGGACCAGACATGGTAAGGGATACCACTGAGAAGATACAATTGATTAGGGAAAGACTGCAAGTTGCTCAGTCTAGGCAAAAGGCTTATGCCGATACGAGAAGGAGAGATCTTGAATTCTAAGATGGAGATCATGTATTTCTCAAGATATCGCCTGGACGTGGCATACGGAGATTTGGTGTTAAGGGCAAGCTTACACCAAGATTCATCGGACCTTTTGAGATATTGGAAAGAGTTGGCGAGATTGCTTATCGCATCCCATTGCCTCCTCAATTGTCTGATGTGCATAATGTATTCCACATATCTATGTTGAAGAAGTATGTGCACGATTCATCACATATTATTGAACATGGAGACTTAGTTATCCAGAAGGATCTCACATATGAACAGAAGCCCATAAAGATACTAGATCGTGAAGTACGTACTCTAAGGAATAAGGTTATTCCCATGCTAAAAGTACAATGGAATAAGAGTTCCGATCGTGAAGCCACATGGGAGACCGAGGAATCCATGAGGAAGCGATTTCCAGAATTATTTTGAGGTATATGCTCTACACTCTCCACTCATATATATACTATGGAATTTGGGGACCAAATTCTTTTAAGTGGGGGAGGGTGTAGCAACCCTGATAAAAATAAGAATTTTAAATAAATCAAATTAAAATAAAAGATAAATAATTAGATGATGAAAGCCTAAATGCATAAGAATAAGACAGAATGGAAATAACGCATTTGGTCAAGGCGCTACTTCATTAAGAAACGCCTCTAGATAAGGCGCTAATTAAAAAGGGACGCCCAAACAACAAGGCGTCAATTATCAAACGGCCAAAAGGGGAAGTAAATGTAACGCCCTCTACCTGGGCGCATTTTATACAAGAAACGATGCTTGACAAGGCGTCAATTTAAATTAACGCCCTCACTTAGGACGTTAATTCAGTTCGAGTTTCGTTCGACCCAGGAGACTATCCAGAGCAAGTTTCTGGATAACTACGAGGAAGATTGAGTAGGGTAATGACTCTATCATGGAAGTATTACTTCCAATGCAACTCTAACCCTATTAGGATCCCCAAAATCCTATAAGTAACCCTCTCTGTCGAACCCTAACGAGCTGTTGGCCGAAGGAAGCTCTGCCGCTGCTGTGCGTGAAGAACAGGTTTATGTTCTTCTTCTTTCCTTTGCTTTTGCCTCTGGTTGTTTGAGGAAGGAACGTTAATATTCTTTTCTTCTTCTCCCTCATCTTCCTTTGCAGGTAGCATACAAACAACTCGTTGAAGAACGTGGTTCTTCATCAACATCGTTCTTCTTCTTCTGCTTTCATTTGAGTATTATGAAGAAAACTCATGTTTCTTCGTCATCTTTTGCCATAGGTTGAAAACCCTGTGTGCTGAAGAACGAGGGGTTCTTCATCAAACATCATCTTCTGAAGACTCTGTTACGAACAGAGCATCGTTTTCTTTTCCAAACCTTCATCCGTTCATCAGTTAAATCTTCATAAGGTAGGTTTTCTCAGGAACGTAGCCCAAACTAACTCCAGTTGCTAGTAATACCTTCTGTCATACATGCATATAGTTTTATTGTGGTTTCAACTGTTTCTATGCAATTTTCAAAGCAACGCCCTTGACCAGGGCGCTAATTTAAAGAAGCGACCCACGCTAGGGCGCTAATTCTTGTTTTGACGCCTACCTAGGAGTCGTCAATTTCATATACATTGATAATTACCCATGTTTAAAATTCTATATCTATGAAACCATGAACCTAATCTAATGCATGTTCATCCTGATTGAATCTTGCTATTTTTCTGGTCCTGACCATGTACCTGTTTCCTGAAATTTTATTATCTGAAATTTGGAAAATTGTTGAATTAACGACCTGCACAAGGTCATCTCTTATTGAACTGACGCCCCAGACCAGGGCGCTAATTGAAAAGTAACGCCCCTGACCAGGGCGCGTTTTTGTTAAATTTCATAATATTGGAAATTTTGTTAAAATAGAAATAAAGAATGGACGACTGCTGTATACGTCGTCAAATTGTGAATAAACGCCCCTGAGTAAGGCATTAATTGGATAATTAATGACTTAGCTTAAGTCGCTATTTTCTGTATTACTGTTTTACACTGATTACTGTCAACCGAAGATTTCTGGCAACCGAAGGGTTTTATATATATATATATATATATCGGCACTATATTTCCACTCCGTGAATATAGTCCTATGTTTCATGATGTTTTTATCGCACTACCCTCAATTCTCATTGACACACAAGCTCTCCATTGGACATTCCGTTCCTTTGGACTAGCGAGTTAGTCATAGAGACCTCCGTAAGACTCCTCGAACCTTGGATTCCCTCAAGGCCGACTGAGCTGGTTATACCATAAAAACCCATTACACTATTTTGCCATGTCACTCTAAAGAAACATGGTATACCTGCGCTCATGTTATGCAAAGTGTGTATCATGAGAATTCTCTTAATGGGATGAGGTTATCATGCCATTTGATGCTGTTCTTGTAAACCCCAATTCTATATTCAACATGATGGTCTTGTGGACCTCAATTCTATATTAAGAATGAGGACATCTTGCCATTGATGTGCTGTTCATGTGGACCTCAATCCTATATAAAGAGTGTCCATACTTGTTTGTCATGGTACCCAAGTTAGGGAACCAATTCCACCTAGTTTTATCGATAATCGTGATTGTACCATTATTATCGTCATTCTATGTCAAGTGTCATATTTTTGGACTCTACTCTATCTAAGTTATCCTACATGTCTACAAGCTTTATTCTTGAAATTCCATATTGGCTATACACAAAAGTGGATGTTAAAATAAATGATTAATACCTGCGCATATAGGGCCCGATCTGGTCCTGGGAGGAGCACCTGAAAGTACTTGTGCCCATGGGAGTTGATTGATCATGGTATTGACATTATACCGAAGTGCATGACTAACTTGATTGAACATTCCACAAATCTTGTACTTGTACTTGACTTGATATTACATGACTTGCGTGGCCCGAAAAATGGTAATTTCATACTTGCGTGATTGAAACGTGATAGCCAAATTCTAACATGACATGATGAATACACTTGCTTGAATATCTTGATATCTTTTGATATAAGTTCTTGAAAGTTCATGGCTAGTTCTCGTCGCTATCTTATTGTTATACACTCTCTCTATCTTGTCGTTTTATGCGAGCATACATAGCTATAGTGCATTCATGAAAGATGTAATCACTTAAACCCCTTGCTACTTCTTGAGATATAATTTCCTACTGAGCGTTCGCTCACTTAGTGTTTCCCTACTTTTCAGGTAAGTCCAACGATAAGGGAACTCAAACGGATGGGGAAAATCAAGAGTGAAAGAGATAGAGCTTCTTCCGTGTTATCTAGTCTTTTTCATATTTTCTTTAGTCAACCTTGTATTTTTCCTTTATTTTAGTTAGTACTTCAAAGGTTTGTAATAGACATATTCTTATGAAGGAATAAAGGATTAGGTTATCTTTCTTTTGCGCATCTCTGATTTTGGTGTCGAATACACTAATACTCTGATTGACATGATTGATATAAACTCGTCACGCGTCTCCGGGTATCTTCCGCTCTCGGGGCGTGACACTCCGGATCTCCGTCACCGACCTCGACCTCGGCCACTGCATTACTGCCTCAACCTTGGTGGGGTCCACGGAAATGCCATCACCAGAAATCACGTGCCCCAGAAAGTGCACCTCGCAGAGCCAGAACTCGCACTTGCTGAGCTTTGCATACAACTGGTGATCTCATAATGTCTGCAGCACTACACCTAAATGGTACGCGTGCTCCTCGGCAGACCGTGAATAAACAAGGATGTCGTCCACAAATATGACCACGAACTGGTCTAAATACGGATGAAACACCCTCTGCATCAAGTCCATGAAGGCTGCGGGGGCATTGGTGAGCCCGAACGGCATCACCAGAAACTCATAATGCCCGTACCTCGTACTTAATGCAGTCTTCTCCACATCGGACTCACGAATCCTCAGCTGATAGTAACCGGACCGCAAATCAATCCGCGAGAACACTCGCGCAGACTGAAGTTGGTCGAACAAATCATCAATCCGTGGCAACGGATACTTGTTCTTAATGGTCACTTCATTCAGCTGCCGATAGTCAATGCATAGCCGCAGACTACCGTCCTTCTTCTTCACCAACAACACGGGCGCACCCCAAGGGGAAAAGGTAGGATGAACGTACCCCTTGACCAACATCTCCTACAACTGCGCCCTTAACTCCCTCAACTCAGCGGGGACCATACGGTAGGGAGCCTTCGCCAAAGGTCCCGTACCAGGCACGACCTCGATCACAAAATCGATCTCCCGTTGGAGAGGTAACCCAGGCAATTCCTCGGGAAAAATGTCGGGAAACTCGCACACCACCAGAATGTCCTCGACACTCGGCTCCATCCGTTCGGTCATAACCACGGACGCGAGAAAACCCTGACAACCAGAATCAAGCAACCGACGGGCTCGAATCGCAGAGATGAGGAATCGAGAAGAGGTGGAACGGATACCTTAGAAATAGAAGGTCCGCTTGCTCGGAGGCTGGAAGTAGACCCTCTTCATTCCATGATCCACCACCGCTCCATGAGTCTCGAGCCAATCCATGCCTAGAATCACGTCGTAATCCCGAAGCTGCAACGCATACAACCTGCCTAGCATACTCCGCCCGTCGATCCAAACCGGAACCTGATCGAAGCAATACGGAGTGATCATAAAATCACCCGAAGGCAACTCCACTGTCAAGTCACAGGACAACTGGGTCACTGGCTCCTCAATACTCAGCGCGAAATCCTCCGAAATAAACGAATGAGATGCGCCAGAATCAAACAAAAGCCGAGCCGCAGAACCCAAAATCTGAACGGTATCTTCCACGAGCTGTGACGCCACTGCCTCTGCCCTGGTCAGGTGCGTGATCTGGCCTTGAGCTCTCTGCCTGCCTCCCACACTAGCTGACCTAGGTAGCGGCGAATACTATCCCTACTGCTACTGCTGCTGCTGCTGCTGCTGCCTCTGCTGCTGGGGAGCCTGCTGCTGCTGAGGAAACTACTACTGCGGCTGCCTCTGAGGATAGTCACGCGCCATATGCCCTGGCTGGTCACACCAAAAACAGATGATCGGTGCCGTGCACTGTCTGCCTGGGTGAAACCCATTACACCGTGGACACGGTACTCGCGATCCACCCACTGATCCCTGACGCTGCAAAGGAATCGGCTACTGTACACTGCCCGATGAAGCTTGCCCCTGATCCTTGGACTTCTTCTTCCGGAAATTCTTCCCGAAGAACTTCTTGACCTTCGAGCCAAAAGACGCAGATCCTGTTACCGACGCTGCCGAAGCCGACGCTCCTGAACCACCCGACGCATGCTGGAAGGAACCCTGCTGCTGGGTAGCCGACTACTGGCTGTGACCTGACAAAGACTGCCCCTGGCTGATCGGTCCTCGGGTCCTCTGCATATCCATCTCCAAGGAAGCCACAACTGTACATGTCGTCTCTAGATCAGTGGCCCCGTTTGCGATCAGATGGTGCCTCAGCTCCTACCTCAAGCCCTGGACGAACTGCGCGGTCTTCACCCTCTCATGCTCCATGATGTGAGGTGCATACCGACCCAGCTCGACAAGCTGGCCTCTGTACTGCAACACAGACATGTCGCCCTGCACCAGCTCCAGAAACTCACGCATCCGCTACGTAGCAACGTAGTCTGGACAATACGTACGCTCGAAAGCACTGACGAAGTCATCCCACTCGACCTGCTCAAGTGGACGAAGCTGAAAAGACGTCTTCCACTCGGAAGACCACCACTTCCGAGCCGTACCCTGCAACTGGTTGTAAGCCAACACTACTCTGTCCTCGGCAGCACTCTTTGCAGAACTGAACACCCGCTCCATCTCGTCAAGCCAATCACGAGCCGCATCAGGGTCTGGCTGGCCGCTGAAGTAAGGTGGATGGAACTGCAAGAAGTCCCTCACTGCTCGGCCTGGCCCACCCCTAGCTGACAAGCCCTCAGAAGCCTCTCCGCCGAACTGTTGAGACATAAACTGGTACATGCCACGAAAGAAATCCTCGGCCCCCGGAAGCCTCGCAGTATCCACTGCCTCGGTGGCCCCTGGTGGCACTCTGCTCTGCTCCTCCTGGACCCTCTGGACCCCCTGTTGGATCTCCTGACCTCCAGCTGACTGCCCCTGCTGAGAGCGAGTCGCCCGCCTCGGCGCCATACGCGCACCTGAAGCAAAAGATAGAAAACACGAGAACGGCAAGGTCAAGAAAACGCGCGATGCCCAATGCCAGTGTCAACTGTACATCATCGCTGTGGACTAGTGGACCACTACAATTGCCTATGATTCTCGCATAATTCCACAACCGCGCTCTGATACCAACTGTAACGACCTGAGAATCTGATTACCGGGAAGGCCCGATAACCCGAGACTCGCACCGCCACCCACGAGCCCGAAGACTCGGAAGGGTTAGAGGGATGGTGTGGGAACTACACAAGTATCACACGTAATTGCAGAAATTAAACAGTTATAGTATTAAGCAGAAAATAAATTAGCATTTTACATTATACATGGTCCACAAGATAACAATAAAATAACAACAGTAGTCCACAACTAGTATAGAGACAAGAAAAGAAAGTACAGCTACATGGGACATCCCCCGGCTCTGACCTCTGGCACCACGCTGCGCCCCAGACGCGCTCCCTTGGGGCGGCGCCTCACCTGAAACACGGTGAAAACACGTAGGGAATGAGTCTCGGAACAAGACTCAGTAGGGATCACTCGAACCCTACCTCGTAAAATGGGAAACCACTACGCTAGCGGTAGGAGAGTACCTCGGAAAGGAAAGCCCTGTACTCTACCAAACAAAGGTCCTACGGCACGCAAATCGGCACACGTGCCACGGTGAGATAATCGAAACTCAACGGTCGACCTAGCAAACCCGAAGGCCAAACACACGAGCTGACAGTCTGACACTCCGTACTCGACAGGAGTACCTCCCACTAGAAGCACAGCCGGTAGCGTCCCCTGACGACTTACACCGCACCGCAGGTGAACTATCTGATGTGGTAGTGCCTACCCAAGGCACGAACACCGCACAAGTAACCACAAACAAGTGACTAGCTGGGGTCACGTCCATCGACGTGGGTCCAATCACCCCCAACCATGTGTGCACACACAGACCATGCGTCCTAGGTCTGGTCCTCTGACCGGTTTTCCCCCGTAGCCAGACTCTGGCTAACGACGAGGGGCCCGACGGAAACCAGTCTAAAACCGTACTCAGGGTAGCCTCTCCACCACTCCCTGGTGGGACCACATGCGTGTAAGCAGGCTACGACTAGTGGAGGGTCACTGAAGGAGTAGACTCTCAAGTCACGGAAAACGACGCCCGCATCCGACGATGCACGGGGACCACCCCACGCACCGACCCCGTCGCACGGTGACCACAGTCGGACCAAAAACGGGGTTGCAACCCTCTCGGGGCAACCAGGCGCCTGACGGTCCACCCCTGGACCGTCACAGAGCTGTAACGGTCTAGGCGAGACCGTCACACACACCCGGCGGCCCAACGCAGGCCGTCACACGCCTGAGGAACGCAGGGCGTAACGTGCCTGGCCCAACGCGTTACGCAAACGTAACGCGCCTACCATAGCGCGTTACGCACGCCTCACACCCCCAGTGTGAAACCAGGATGTAACGCACCTGCCCCAGCGCGTTACACGAATGTAACGCGCCTGGCCCAACGCGTTACGCGCCTGGCCCAACGCGTTACGCGCCCCTCATACCTGGGGGTGACTTAGGAAGCAACCCGCCTGCCCTGGCGCGTTACGCGAATGTAACGCGCCTGCCCTGGCGCGTTACACCCGCAGACCCCCCCAACGGACAAAAGCAACGGTCACAAGCCAATGGTCGGAACGCCCCTGACGGCCCAACCCAAGCACGTCACTTACAAGTGGCGGTCTATCGTGGGACCGTCACAGTCCCTGACCCCCGAAGGCTAACAAAGGGCAGGTGACGGCCTCTCCCAGGTGCGTCACATCGTGTAACGGTCCCTGGAAGGACCGTCACACGCACCCGACGGTGAAAACGGCGGGAAAGCCCAAAAACTTCAACCACGCCCCCATGCCTCCACCGGAGAGGGGGAAATCAAAGGGGAAGACCCCTGGGGACCCCTAGCATGATTGCAGGCCACCAAAACGCGAGATCATGCATCAAATCCATAGATCGGGCGAGCTCTCCCCAAATCATGGAAAACCCCAAACCCGCTCAATCAAGCCCCTCTCGGCCTCCCCACGGCCTATAAACCACGGAAAAGAACGGCAAGGAGTTAGGGAACGTCACCCTACCTCAATGGAGCGAATGCTCCGTCGGATCGTTACCGAGATCGCCAAGAACGCTTTGAAAACCCTCGTCCCTTCAGGGTTCCCCACAAGCTTTACGCCGCCACGATCACCTCGCCGTCGCCCACGTCGTCACGCCGTCGCCCCGTGCCGTCTGCAGCCGGAAGGGGACGTCACTGCGGCCGAACGAGAGAGAGAGAGGGAGGGGCGGTGGTCACGGTGGGGAGAAGAGAAGGAAGAAGAAGAAGAAGAAGAAGAGGGTGGGGAAGAGAGAGAAATAGGGGGGATATTTATAGAAAATCTGAAAAATCTAGAAAATACCGAAAATCAGAAAGTTACATTTCCAGAATCCTCGGAATGCACCGATCGCCACGGTACCACTAGTGCCCAGGTGAACAACCCGGTTCACCCGCAGCGAGGTTCTGAAGGAATTGTCGAAACACACACCGGAAATCGAAAAACACGCGTGGAAAAGCCGCGGAATCCTTCCGGGCCTCCGAAACAACTCCGGATCGCACCGATCCGAACACGAAAGATGTCCGAAACGAAATTTTGGACACAACGGAGCCTGACACTCTGAGAAACCAGATCCGGGACCCACGAAGAGGGATCCGAAAGGTCCGGGATATTACAATCCGCGTGACCCCTACTGTGCCAGTGACACGAGGCTCACCCCTACTTTGCAGGTGGGTAGTATTCGTTCTGCTTCCGCAGTTCCTGGTGTGGCATGTCCATAGCTATCAGCTGGTACCGTAGTCGGGCTTCCCCCGACTTTCTTGGTACGTCTTTCCTTTCTGTTGACTATACTGTTAGACTGCTTGTCTTTCCTTTGGACTGGACTCTGGTATAATTGCAAATCTTAAACTGTTAATTAAAAAGTAATTTTATTTCTGCTACTTTAGCAAACCGATCTAATGAAATTTAATTACTTACTGTTATATCTCTGTGGCTTCAATGTACTACACGATAATCCTTTCATCCCTTCGGTGCTTTACCGCTCTTGGGAGGCTTCACGGGTTCCAAGTGGTATCAGGTGTATTCGATAGTTCTATCGGGTATATCTGGTATCAGGGATCCGGGTCGTCACAACTTTAGTCCCAGTTTGCATCTTCAAAGTATATAAAGGGCCATCTTAATACCATTGAGAAGCCGTTCCCTGTTGGAGTCCAAAAGGATGTTTTTTGTTTGGCCAAGCAAGTTGTGCTCTCCAACACCCGATGGATTCCTATGGATGGGAACACTATTGACATGCTCAAGGATAACTGGTATGGAACCGTGTTGGCTCCTCGTGCTCACACCCCCAAGGTCACTTTGAGGGAAGCTGTTGTTAACCCCAATCAGTCGGTGTGGTCTCATATCCCACCCAACATTGCAAAAAACATTGGACACATACAGCTGCAACAGAAATCTGATAAGTGTGTGTGGGCTGCAAGTATAGATGGCACTTTTACTAGCAAATCTACATATAATGTAGTCAGACCGCAAGGTTATAGAAGACTGTCTTTAAAGAAGATCTGGGGAGCATATATCCCCCCGAGGGTATCTATGTTTTGCTGGCGGATTCTACATCTTGCAGTTCCGGTAGACTGCTCTATTAAGTATAGTGGAATTTGCCTCCCCTCTAAGTGTGTATGCTGTAAAAATAGTAATCAGGAAGAGACTTTGTGTAATGCCCTACAAATTTACAGTTTAGTATTTTATTTATTTAATAAAAAAGATTAATTATATCTAAATATTTAAAGTATTAATCTCTTTAAATGTACTTAAGTCATGGTAAAGAAATTAATTATAAAGGAAAAGAAAGATATTTAAAAGTTAATAGAGAAAGAAAAAAAAGAGGTTTAAAAGTTAAAAGAATGTGAAGAAACAAATAATAATAATCAAAAGCTTAAAAAATATTTGGGAGTTAATTGTTTAAAAGAAAGAAAGAAAGAGATTAAACAAAACTAAAAAGTCAAAAATGCAAAAAAAAAATTAGAAGGTTAAAAAAAATAAAAAATAAAAAAAGTGGACGTCGGCCGGCCCCGCCCCCCCTCCTTTCGGACGCGTGGCGGCATTTAAAAAAAATTTCTTTTCTGTTTATTAATTAAGCTCTATCATTAGTATAAATCATTTTTATTCTTTTAGTCAATCCCATGTGCCTTTTATGCATTAAAAAAAGAAAATGAGGGTTAGTCAAAAGATTAGGTTGAGTGGGGTTGGTGGAGGTTTGAAAGTCAAATTTTTATTAAGTAGTATTAAAATAAAGATTGAATCTCCACCCTTGATTAAATGAAGGGTTAAGATTTAATTTGGCCAAAACTACTATAAATAGAGGGGTAGGGGTCTTCATTTGTTCTTCTTGGGAGCTGAGTACGTGAGGATCAGAAGGAGAAGATTGGAAGACTGATTAGGGAGTTGTTAATACGTCATTAAGATAAGTGATTTATCATTTATTCCCTTAATTAGCATGGATTAGCATGTTTAAGCTGATTTAAGGTGTGTTAATGTGCATCTAAAATGATAGTCAAGTCCAGAGATCTTATTTCACCATGAGTGAGCATAGATTAGTCGAATTTCCATGAGATCATTAGTGTTAAGACATGGGATTAAGGGTAAACTCAAGTGATTAATGCACTATAATTAGCAACAGTGTATGTTAAATTTAGAAAACTTCCAGACTCATGAGATCTGATGTTAGGAGCCCTCTGTAAAAATTTCTATGTCTGATTCAATTTATTTTTACGTTTATGAATATTTTAATATTATCTTAAAGGTGATCAATTATACTAAAATATTAAAGAGATGATATTAAATCACCTCAAATTGCAGGAAAGCATCTTACCGTGAATCCCATGTGTAGAAAATTTTTCATGATTTCTGGATCACGATATTTATTTTAATGAATTTTCATACATGATAAAATATATAGATAATTACATAGAAATTACAGAAATTAGAGATCATGTTCAAAAAAATATTATAATTTCATAAAAAGGTTCTTACGTTGAGTTTGTTGTATTCTGAAAATATCAATAATTATTGATGTCTGTAAGTGATATTACATAATTTTTGATATTTTATTCGAGGTATAAAATTATGGGATAAATAGAAATACTATATGGAAATTCTTGGAATTTTACCATAAGACTCAAATGCATGTTAGAACTTAGTGATGAAAATTTCATCTTAGTCTGATAATAGAATCTTTACAGGTATAATTACTAATGTTTAAATAAATAATTAGAAAATTAAATAAATATAAAATTTCTGTGAAAAATCTTGAGAAAATTACAGAACTGACATATGATATTCATAAGTTAAGTTTCAGTATATTTTAGTCATTGTAAATATTCTGGATAATTTTATCTATTTAAAAGTAATCATTGTAAATTATTGTAAATTTTAGAAACTGATATAAAATTTTAGAAATTAGACATACGAATGAAAAATGATGAAAATTTTTATAGATGACACTTTTGCCTGGAAGAACGTTCTGTAAAATTTAGTAATTTTCTAATCATTTTGGTTATATTTAGTTGATTTATCACTCATGTTATATTTTAATTATTCTATTAAAATATTACAAATAAAGTGTAAAAAATGATTAAAAGTTTTCAAAAATAAATTTTTTATTATGAATGATTGTTTGCTGCTATGAATGATGGTTTGAATAAGTATGGTTATTTTTAGTGTACTTTAGATAAATTTCGTTAATTTTTCATGCATAGGAAAATTTATACAATTCTTGAAAAATTCAAATTTCTGCATGAAAATTTATGAAAACTTTTATGTTTAATGTTATATGTAAATGTAATATACAGTAAAAAATTTGATAAATTTAAGAACATAGTAACTAAATTTAGTCAATTTATGATATATTTTGAAATACATATAATTCTAGGAAAATTCAAATTCCTGCATGAAAATTTATGAAATTTTTTTTTTGTGTAATGTTACATGTAAATGTGATCTGCAGTAAAATATTGAAGAATTTCAGAACATGGTAACTAAATTTAGTCAAATTATGATATATGTTGAAATACATGTAATTCTAGGAAAATTTAAATTCCTGCATGAAAATTTATGAAAAATTTTATGTGTAATGTTACTTGTAAATGCGATGTGCAGTAAACATTTGAGGAATTTCAGATTATGGTAACTAAATTTAGTCAATTTATGATATATGTTGAAATACATGTAAATCAAAGAAAATTTAAATTCCTGTATGAAAATTTATGAAAAGTTTTTTGTGTAATGTTACATGTAAATGTGATATGCAGTAAAATTTTAATGATCTTCAGAACATGGTAGATAAATTTAGTCAATTTATGGTTCATGTAAGAGTATAATTAATTCTGAAAGAAATTACAATTACTGATTGAAAAGTGATGAAAATTTTCTGCATTGATCATTTGTGTAAATGTGTTATTTTGTTGAAATTTCAATGGACTCTGAGTTTTGACAATATAATTATAAATTTTTGATGTATAAATGAAGAATAAATAATCTTGGAAAAATATATATACTGTCTGAAAAATGATGATAAATTTATGTTTTGATCATTCCTGTAAATGTATTGATTCCCTAAAATTTCACTACATTATGATGTCTATAAACAGAATTAGTAAATTTTTGGATATATATATGTCATTATGTTTAAATAAGTTGAGAATTTTAGAAAAAGAAAAAAGATTTTCAGTATTGGCATATTAATATTCACATCATGAATTTTGAGTGGCATGTGTCCATTTCATATAAGCCATATATATATATATATATATATATACATATATATATTTTTACCGTACCGTTAGTACTGTCAAATGGACACTGCCACCATAGGGGGAGACTGGAACCAAGCCATAGAAATGCCCCTATGTGGAGGTTCATACTGTACTGGCCCCGAGGGTAACGGAGATTGAAATCCTGGAGGTGGATAAGTACCACTGGTTAAGGTGATCGAGTACCGACTGACTGTCCTTCTATGAGTGGTTTGGGCACTGTGTCTGGCTAGTTATATCATTGTTATTAATTACTAAATTGAAATTTAAACTACTATTTACTTAACTGAAATTGAAATGACTGTTACTATTTACTGAGTCATTATTCAAATGACAATTACTACTTATTGAGTCATTATTGAAATGACTACTACTATTTACTGAACTGAAACTGAAACGACTGATACTATTTACTGAGTCATTATTGAAATGACTACTACTGCTCACTGAATTAAAATTGAAATTACTGTTACTATTTATTGAGTCATTATTATAATGGCTATTACTACTCACTGAACTAAAATCGAAACTATTATTACTACTTATCGAACTGATATTGAAACTGTTATTACTGTGCACTGAATTGATATTGAAATGGCTGTTACTGTCTACTGTTACTGCTCATTGAACCGATAGTGAAATTAGTATTACTGTCTACTGAATTGTTATTACATTTTACTGTTATTACGCTGTAATTATTTATATTTGCAAATGATGAATTATCATTTACTTTGTCATTGGTAGAATAAAGTTTTAATGAACATGTTGTATTTGTAAAATGTTAATAGCATGACTTATGATCATAGAAATTGAGATTGTGTTAAATGTATTAGCCTCATATGTTATCTAATTGACATTATGCCTAAGAATAAATTATGAAATGAAATACCGTAAATCACTTCGGATGTGTTTATACATGTTGTCATTGGGGACTATGCTTAGTCTGTTATTGTGTCTATTCGTAGACTCACACCGTTGAACATTTTCAGGAGAAGCGGTAGAAGAAAGCGAGGAGTGATCTCGTAATAGTCTGATCGAGACTTGGAGTTACTACGAGTATTGTCTTAGGTAGTTATGTCGGTTAGAAAAAAAATATGTGTGAAATTTCGATTATGTAGTAAATGACTTATATAATTTGTTAATATATATTTCGATGTATGTGAATGAATTCATTTGAATGTAAGCTGATGATTCGAGAAATTTTATTTCCGCTGCAATAATATCTCAGTGTTTATGTGAAATTCTCAACCATATTGTACCGTTTGGATTGTCCCACTAGGACGTCTCGATCGGGATCCGACGTGAGTCTTTATGACTGGACCGGGTCTGCGAGTCGGGGCGTCACACTTTGAATTACTTGTTTGTTGAAAGTCAACTTGCACAACCCTTATGTAGGATCTTTAGGCCTTTCTTTGCCTCTAGATGTAGAGTCTTAAATTCTGTTACAGGTTTCTGTTGGGATGTTATATGCACAGCTGACAACAAATCCCCCTATGGCTATGCAGCCATCTTCGCCATGATGCTCATAGAAACATGGAAGGCTCGTTGTAAACTCAAATATGAAGATAAGGGGACTTCAGTTAGAGTGTTACATCAGCAAATCATGAGGCAGATCGAATTCTCTTTGAATAAGGTGTGTTTCAGCAAAGCTCTAACAGAAAGTGAAAGGTGTGTGTTGGAACATTTCAATGTCTCTTACAGTTGGAAAGAGAATCCTCCCAAACTCATTAAATGGTTCTGCCCGAACACAGGATATGCTTTAAACGTGGATGGGGCTGCCAAAGGCAACCCAGGACATGCAGGTGGTGGTGGCTGCATCAGGAGCAGCAGGGGGGAACTCATCTATGGTTTCTCATATTATTACAGAGTGGGGAGCAATATGGTGGCTGAGGCTAGAGCACTATTAGATGGACTGAGAATCTTGGTCAAGTGTGGGCTTCCAGTGGCTGTTATATATTCGGTCTCCAAAGCACTAATCACCATGTTACAGTCTAGTGATCCTCCTCCTTGGAGGATATGCAGATGGTGGGATAAAATCAAAGATATTATTAAAAAGAATAAATGGAAAATTCAGCATATATATCAGGAAGGGAACACTGTTGCGGATGCCTTAGCATCCTTAGCTTGCTCTACTCGAATCAATCAAGATTTTAAGTGTTGGAAGGATCTACCAAGAAGAGCTCGTGGTTGTGCCACGGTGGATGATGCCGGTCTCCCTAGTTGGAGGAGATGAGACACCCTTGGTATTTTTTGATTTCATTTATTCCTTCTTTTGTTACTCTCCCAGGGGTATGCCCCGTGGTACATATGTAAAGATTCTCTTCAGTATCAATAAAGTATGGGTCGGAGAGTTTTGGTGGAATTAGCACAAAATGTGCGTTCCCCCAAGAGTTCTCTTTGGTCTCGTTTATTAAAAAAAGAAACCCTCCCGAGGTGGAAAAAAATGACAAAAGTCACGGTTACTATTCATTTAACACATTACTATTCGTTTAGAGTGAATATTGTCACCTTTTAATTAAGAGGAATTTAGTAAAACAAATTATATGATAATTAAGAGAAAAATCTATGGTCTTTAAACATGAAATATCATAATTTTATTTTATCTGATTTAAAAGATAAAAATCCCTAAAGTTCACATAGATACATAAGGCATAAAGACAAATATATGTATAGTAAGGTTAGGTGGAACTTCTAAACAGGTGAGAGTGCATCTTACCTCAAAAGCCATGGTTATTATTCATTTAACACATTACTGTTCATTTAGAGTAAATAGTGCCACTTTTTAATTAAGAGAAATTTAGTAAAATAAATTATATGATAATTAAGAGAAAAATCTAAGGTCCTTAATCGTGAAATATCATAATTATATTTTATTTGTTTTAAAAGATAAAAATCTTTAAAGTTGGGTA
This sequence comes from Amorphophallus konjac, assembly GCA_022559845.1. Lineage (NCBI taxonomy): Eukaryota > Viridiplantae > Streptophyta > Magnoliopsida > Alismatales > Araceae > Amorphophallus > Amorphophallus konjac. The sequence continues at coordinate 160,665,125 of CM040128.1, read as the reverse complement.
TGTTCATACGGTGTAACAACATCATTACTGTTCATTGAACAAAGTCACTTTTAATATATGAAGTTTTTCATGGATCTAAAAATATAAAAAGTAAGAGAAAATTATGGGGATTCCAAAAATATGCACTTTACGATTTTTTGAAATATGGTTTCATGGATAAATATTTTTAAACATGTTGTGCTTATTAACTAACATAGAGAAAACCATGCAAAACTCAGTATGAAACCTAGAGACGTGAACATGAACTAGCTTGCTAGTTAAGGGTTTTAGTGTGGGAGAGAAAACCTACATAAAACTAATAGGAACATGTAGATATGTTGGCCCAGACTAGATGGCGGGCAAGAAGGGGGGTTGAATTATCCCCCAGCCCAGATGACGAATTTTAAAAACTATCTAAACTAAACACATCGGAAATAAAATTAGCTACGTTAATTAGCCTAAACTGAAATGAGATTAGAATGTTCTCTCTATCTTTTCGATCTCACACGGATTATCAATGCAAGGAACAAGTGAAATTGAGCCTAACACGTATAACGGTTGAAGCGATGTGCAATGGTGCAGTGAGTAAAAATCATATAGTAGACCTGTGAACGGAGATAGAAGAAAAGGACAATCACACAGGCATTCACAATGGACATAGAGATTTTTAGGTGGTTCGGGACCACGACGGGCTCCCTACGTCCACCCCGCACCGAAACTCGGTGAGGCTTCACTACACGCTACTAACGTAGCAACACGTGGACGAGCCCCAGCACCACACACGCTGCGTCCGCAGCAATGAACACACACGAGGTCTAGCGTCAATACGCTGCCACCGCAGCACACACTCACACGAACTCGGGGAACTTACCCAGCAATAAACCACACACGGAGACGCGGCTCCGTGCACCACACACAGATATTTTGATGTTCAGAACAATAAGAAGATATACAATGTAGCTCACAACAGTATGTAAAAGAAGAAAAACTATCATCAAGAGATCGATTAACGATGTAGAATGTTTCCGCTTCGTTCTCCAATAGCCATAGGAAGATCTTTCTTGAAGCTTAGGATGGAGAGAGTTGAATCCGCAGGATGTCGGAGCAGACAGTCTTCCTTTTTGAAGATCCAATGTATGTTCCTTCAAATCTAAGCTCCAATCGTACTTGCAAGCACCAAGAATAGATGAATCAATATGCTCAGAACTATGTATTAGTTAAGAGGGGCATCATAAATAAATGGATAGAGGATATATAATATCTCCCTTTGAATATCCCATGAATCCCTTCGATAAGAAGGTAGGGTGCGCTGGAAATGATGAATCACAGAGTGGAAGCAGTAGGCCTTGAGATTGAAATGCCCAAAAGAAACGCAAACCGGGGAGAGTAGCAGCAGCGGCTTCCAGATCAACGCTCAGGATCGTGGATGGCGATCTCCGCGGCTTCTCCTTCCTCCTCCGACAGAAGTGCATCGCCCTCCTTTTCCTCTGCAAGAAGAACAGACACGATTAGCCCCCAAGGGATTACCTCCTACGATGGAGTTCGTAGGTTATTAATACTCAAGGCAAGGAGATGAATAAAGACATGAAATCCCGCGCCAAAACCCTCTCAAAAACTTACCCAATCGAAGGGAGAAGCCCTTAGGATAAGTGGGTAAAAACCCATGGCCAATGGATCCCCAAATGGGGAAATCAAAACCCAAACCAGCAACCTGATCTGGGTCGCCCAGAACAAGTGTCGACTCTTAGAGCCGACACTTGTTCGCGGGTGTTCAGCCAGCGAACAGAGAAACAGACCACAACTGAAATTGTCGACTCAATGAGTCGACACTTTTTGGCATGCGTTCTATTTTCGCCAAAAAGGAAGCCCAACAAGCAGGTGTCGACTCTCAGAGTCGACACATTCACCCTGCTGCGCCCAGGCAGTAGGCTGGGCTACAAGTGTCGACTCTGAGAGTCGACTCTTGCAGCACCAGAAGCAAGTAATGCAATAAGCAGTGAAGTTAACCCCAAATGCATGATACATGAATCAACCCCAATCTAGGCATATGGAAATACATTTAAACATAAACTCATACCATGGATTCAGTAGACTGTAGGTAATTTGAACCTGCATGATTTAGTGACTCAATTTCATATCAATTTTCAAGCAATTCAAATAACTGCATAGTCACATTGTCATAGCTTCATTCAAGATCACACCCCTTCAACCGCAATCAAAAATAGATTACACAAGGTTAAATATCATGGTTAGAGGGTCTTTAAAAACACCTAACACACTTGGAGTTATATAGGAATAAGTGAAGAAAGTAAGCAACACACTACATGATCTGTCCCAAACAGAAAATGGGACTTAGAGGCAGGTTGTCGACTCTTGGAGTCGACACCTCCTGGGCACAGTTCTGTCCAGCCAAAAAGGATGCCCCAGGGAGCTGGGTGTCGACCCTAGGGGTCGACACTTGCAGTGGGGAATTGGAGAACTACCCAAGGCAGTCAATTTAAGCCCAATAACTTGATGGAAGGACCAACCCAATCAAGGCACATTAAGACTCATTCAGTAAAGGATTCTTACCATTGTTTCAAGGGTTTGTTAGCCTTAAAGAACCTGCAAGGTTTTGAATCTCAAAACATGTTATTTCACTTTAAAGATTTAAGTCTATGCATACAAGGGATCAAGTCTAAGCATATGAAGGCTAGGGTCAATGCACATATAGAATTCATTTAACCGTCAATGAAGAACTTGAAATTCTCATTCATGATCAACTTTAAAGAACTCAAATTTATCAACACAATTGATAAGACCAAATATCCTTGATGTCTCATTAACTTATGTCTTCCAACCTGCATAAGGAACCTTTAAAATACATTTACATGTTAGGTTAAACTAGAATCACTCAATTCATTCACAGCACAAGCTCTCATTTCAAATATAGATTCATGCATGGAAAGCCATTTCCAACTCTAGCATATATACCTTGACCGCTTGATATTGAATCAATTCACACATGAATTTCATATACAGTCTAAGCCAATTTCTACACACGCTCACATATCAAATCAGATTCAATCAAACCTGCATGAATTCAAGGTTCAGTTGAGAAGAGTCAAGTTCAGTCCACAGGAGCCTGAACTCATTCTCTACACATAAATATGGAAGGCCAATTGAGGACCCATTTCAGCAGATGTCAAAAGCTTAGCTTCAGTAAACCATGTGAAAACCCATTGAAAAACATAGTATTCAAATGAGTGCTCCAATGTCTCATGAACAGAGTGCATGAGACACCAACAAAAGTATATTCATTAAGAGCCATTGCTTCTCAACCCATTGAAGCAACCTGCAAAGTAAGATGGCAACATATTAGCTTATTTAGGATGAAGACGTTTACCACAAAACATGCACGCATGATTTTCACTTCTATACATACCCAAAGCACACAATATTTTGTAATCATCAAAACCAATACTATAGACTAGGAGGGAGCGCAATGAACCCAACAATGTCCCCCTTTTTGATAATGACAAATTATTGTGGCCACCAAAACTCTCTTCCCTTTTGACATTATCAAAAAGTGGGGGACGAGAGGCACAAATGTGAGATTTCAAAAATGAATAAGACAGAAATATAAATTCAATGGTGCACGAACCCAGCAATAACCTACCATGTAAGGAAGGTGTAAGAATCATGAACACCGGGCAAGAATGTTTGAAATATGTCCAAATGCTCAGTTTTTGAACTATATGCAGTATGTATGATCGAACTATGCACAGAAAGTATAACGAGACTGAACTATATGCAGATGTTATGCAAAAGAGTACATTATTCTCCCCCTATTGTCATGAACAAAATTCAACTGACAATGAGATTATTTAACCTGTTATTTACATGTATGATCTAAGGATGTATCAATCTGAGTTGAAGTATGAGATGAAATATGCAAGCAAGCAAGCACAAAAACTGATCAAACAAGTATCTTTAGTACTCCCCCTCTGTGGGGTAAGAGGATAATAACAGAACAATGAATTCACAGTCAAGTTGTGTCACATGAAACACAATCAAAAAAGGTAGTGCATACATATGTTAAAGGTATTGCATAAACCATGATAAGAATAAATTCAAGATATACAGCCATCATAATAATACCCAAAATTGAAATTTATGTAAATGAGCAATGAACTTCAAAATTACATGGATATGAACAGAATTTCTAGAAAACACTAGAGGGTTATTTCCTTCCTACACTTTCATTTTGATCCTCGAATTTTGGTAGCTTTACACAACCCCTTTTTGTTTGATTTTCTTTTATTAGATTTCACCGTTTGACGCGAGTCATCTCATGTGTCTTAATGGGGTTTCCCGACTACTAAGATTCATCACGTAATGTGGATCTTTGTTTCACCTTTCGACGTGAGTTTCCTCATTTATTTCTGTGGGGATTCCCGGATACTTGGTTAAACATTCCACTTATTGATGCTTGCGGGGTAGGCAACTTTTTCCTCACGATTCTCTCAATTTCCATGTAGAAATTTGTTTCCCTTTAAGTGTTAAAAGGAATTTCTGAAATCCTTATCAATCAGAGTCATGTGCATCAGTTTTTGAACAAAATATGTGGGTAATTACTTTGTATGTAGAAAATGAATTTGCCTAGATATAGTTATGACTCCCCCTAAATTTATGCACAATTAGAAATAAATACTCCTCCTTTGTATATGTCATGGTTCAGAAAAGATCAAGAACACTGTGTTTTATTTATCAAGGAGGTGAGGTCTTAGAAGATTTTCAAGAAATAGTTTTCTTAAAATATATACATGCAATCAACCAAGGATATGGCAATATGTTCAAGCAAAGTGATTTCCGGTGCGTGGCAGAGAACATAGGTCCGAAGACCACCATCACGCTTAGTGAAAGCTTCCGGCTAGACATAATCCAACCTTTCACTAACACCATTTTATATATCGAAGAATCATGGCATTCAAGCACTCAAAAATAGAAGGTATGCACAAGCATATGCACGTGAATGCAAAGTTGATGAGAAATTATTTCTATTCACAAGTATGCAAGGATATGTGCATGTGTTTTCTATGTATGCAAGTATACGCATGTAAATGGACAGATGATCGAAGATTATTCCTATTTATAAACATGTAAGGATGTGTATGATATGTGCCAGAGGTTAAGTATGTAAACTGTGCAAGCAAAACTACATTGTTATTCACAAAAAGTGAACGAAGATGTAAGATACCTTGTGAACAAAGTAAAGCATTCAAAAATCAGATTTATTCACAAAACGTGAAACAGCTCCAAACTCAATTTTTACCTTTGTAGATCTTTCAAAATGAACTCAAGCAAAATAAATTTCAAGACAAACCATTTTTGTTTCTCGCCTTGATAGTCCTTTATTTATTGACTTTCCTTGTCCTCAAGGCGTCCCTGTAAAACAAATTCTCATTTTGGAGATTTGGGTACCCAAGCCATCTTGGGTCCCAAGGGGTTAGTTCTAGCATGAGCAAGACATATTTTATTTTTCCTCTCAAACCATTCATCATCGGCTCTCATTAAACCGTATACTTCCATTGAATGACCATTTTGGCCGCAATAAAAGCACTAAGAAGATTTTCTTTTCATGGATCATTTTTCATTATTTTTCATTAAGCAACAATTTTTCATCATGTGTCCAAGTTCACCACAATAATGACATGAAAAATTCTTTTTGACAAATCATTCATCATCATTTTTCTTTGTAAAATAATCTTCAAACACATGACCATGTAGCCCACAGTAGAAGCAATGAATGTTGTGGTTCTTCTCTGAGTTTCTCATGATTTTTGGAACCATCAACCATATTCGTTCTTGATTTTTTTTTTTTATAGAAAGCCCTACCTAGTGGTGATTTAGAATGTGTGTCCAATTCGGAACCCACAGTCTAGATCACAACTAGGGGGAATTTTATTGATCATAAAAAGAATAGAACTTACATCACTCTAATGCTAGGCATACCTAGCTTATCTAGTCTAGCAACACCCTTAGTTACACTGGGAAGATCATGCTGCAAAGTAAAAAAAGAATTACAATGAGAGTGACAAGCAAAATTAGCTAAAGAATCCGCAGCTGAGTTGGCTTCTCTGAATATGTGGGAGAAATTCTTGGTTTGAAGAGGATAGCTCTAGATTTCTCTGATAAATGGTAGAATCTCCCAAGGACAATCCGTTTCCTTGTTAAGCACTTGAATTAGAAGAAGAGAGTCACTCTCAATCAAAGCAGGGTGAGAGGCGATCGCATGGAGGTATTTTATTCCATCAGCCATAGCCCTAGCTTCAGCCACTAGGCTTGGACAGTTCTCATAATAGTGGGAAAAGGCCAACAAAATATGGCCTTGGAAGTCCCTGATAATACCGCCACCACCAGAATGTCCTGCCTGTTTGTGCGCACCATCAGTATTAAGCATGAGGAAGGGCCAGAGCGGGCAAGCCCATTTGACAATTTTCACTAAAGGAGACGCCCGAGTAGTAGCTGTAATGCCAAAGTTTGCAAGGATGGTGCGGCTGAGCTTCTGACCTTCCCAAAGCTTGGCAATGTTGATCACCTGTTTTACTTAAGAAATAACTTTGTGGAATAAGCCTTGAGGTGAGATGAATTTCCTGTCATACCTAGCAGCATTTCTGGCAAGCCATAGCTCCCACAGCCCATAGCCAATAGCAGCTAATTTGAATAGCCCAAGCAAGGAGTGAACATGGGAATTCTGAATAATATTGAGAATCATGGATTTTACAGTCTGGCCTCTGAAATCACAGCCGTTTCTTTGAAAAGAAGACCAAAGATAGGCGGCCCAATCACTTTTAATAAAGTGATAATTAGCATCCTCCACTTTGTGTTGCTTGCAGCAGTGGCATTTCGAAGGGAGAGGGATGCCAATGGATTTCACCCTTGTGTCAGTAGGGATGCAGTTATGAAGAATTCTCCACAGGTGGATGGAAATTTTAGTAGGAATCCATTTGGTCCATAGCCGATCATAAGGTAGAATGTTCATGTCAGAGTCTTGCCTGCAGGTAGCTTTATAAATGGAAGAAGTCAAGCAATTGCCTGAGGAAGCAAGGCTCCATACCTCCATATCTTGATAGTGATTTAAAGTGGTATGCCAGATAGCTGTTTTGATACCAGGAGGGAGAGTTCGGTCAATTAAGGAAATGTCCTCCGGAGCTGGGTTCAATATAACCTCCCGTACAGTAGCCTTCGGGTGGTGAACTTGGGTAGTGGTGATGTAAGATATCAAAGGCTTGTTACCGAGCCAAGTGTCCTTCCAGAAATTGGTTGAGCAGCCATCACCCACAATGACTTTTTTGTATTGCAAGATCAGTTCCTTAGCCTTAGTCCAGCTCCGCTTAGAATGGCCCCTCATTTCCTTGAAATCAACCTCAGAGAGATGCCTACCCCATATGTATTTTGCCCTGAAATAAAGAGCCCATATGGAATTAGAGTGAATAGCCTTCCATAGCATTTTGACCCTAAACGCCAACTCCACCTGCCTCAAGGAGAGAATGCCAAGTCCACCCCTGTTAACAAGTTTGCATATAGTGTTCCAGGATAACCAGTGCCTTTTGTTTCCTTGATTAGAGGAGCCCCAGAAGAAATTAGCAAATGACCGGTCTAAAGTCAGGTGTATACCAGCATGCAGAGGAGAGGATGCTAATGAATAAATGGGGATAGATGTAAGAATGTGTTTCAGCAGAACCACTCTAGCCCCTTGAGATAAATAGGTAGCATTCCAGCCTTCTATTCTCTTCTGAATGGAGGAAACAATGCCAGAGAAGTAAACTTTCTTGGATCTACCATAATATTCGTTCTTGATTTCAATGCCTCATTATCATCAAATTTCATTAAAAAGTAATCATACATATCATGGCCAAATTTGCCACAATAGTCACAAGAGACATTCCTTCTTTTAGTTGAGTGAAAGTGTTTGTCATGTGAACAGTTGGCATACACACTAGAAAAACTAGAATTATTTTTCGATTTTTGATTTGGTTTTGCATATGTGGACAAGAATTCATTCAAATTTTTGATTTCATTTTCTAAGGACAAGATATGCAATTCTGAACTAGCAATCTCTTCTTCACATGATGTAATTTTCTCATTCAACAAGAGATTAACACTTTTGTGACTTTCAATTTCTTTTAACAATACATGCACCTTCTCGAATTCATCAACATACATGCATTTTTCTTTTTCAAGGGCAAGTAATTTTTCAGATATAGCTGTGTTTAAATGCTTTAACTCTTCATTCTCCTTAGCAAGTTTGTCATTGTTGCGCGCATTTTTATGCTGATGACCGGGGTGAAGGAAGAGATACAACGGGGAAGGAAGACTCGACAGTTTGATATATCTCGGTGTGGACACGTAAAAATTCATGTCAGCACATTCCCCGGCTTCTGCATCAGGGACAGAGCTAAAGAAAGAAGATCCCGGAGGGACTGAATGCCCAAGACCTCGGGGAATACTACCGTCCAGCAAGTCCTCGCACTTGCATGGGCCCATTAAAAATGACAACGAAAAGGGAGCTCACAGTTGCTGAAGTTCCTAAGGAAAATCCCAAGCCCTCCAGCGGTACGCCTAAGGTGGTCTCCAACGGCACACCCCTAAGGGTTCTCCAGCGGCACACCCTTGTGCCTCTTCAACGGCACACTAGTTCATGCCCTCCAGCAGCACACCCTTTGTGCCCCTTCAACATCACATTCCCTATGCCCCTTTAGTGGCACACCCCTTTTCAAGCCCACTAGCGGCACACTTCTTCAGCTCCTCCAACGACACACCCAAGTGCCTTCTCCAACGACACACTAATTGGCCTCTCCAACGGCACACCTCATTGGCTTCTCCACTACAGTGCATGGCCGAGCACTGTAGCATGCACGGGCACTGTTGCGTTGTCGAGCACTGTAGCATGACCGAGCACTATAGCAAGACCGAGCACTGTAGCGTACCGAGCACTGCAGCAGCCCGAGCGTCTGTAGCAAGAACAAGCACTGTAGCAGGGCCGAGCACTGTAGCAAGACTGAGCACTGTAGCGTGCCGAGCATTGCAGCATGGCCGAGCATCGTAGTGTACCGAGCACTGTAGCAGAGCCGAGCACTGTAGCAGACCGAGCACTGTAGCAGACCGAGCTAAAGTTGGAGAAGGTCGTGCTACTGTAGCAGCCTAGCCTGAAGAGAGCAGTGCAGCATGGCCGAGCACTACAGCGTACCAAGCACTGTAGCAAGGCCGAGCATCGTAGCGTACCGAGCACTGTAGCAGAGCCAGGCACTGTAGCGTATCAAGCACTGTAGCAGTTCGAGCACAATAGTAGACCGAGCACTGCAGCAGGCCGAGCACTGTAGTAGTCCCAGCTACTGAAGAAAAAGAAGTCTGAGCACTGTAGCAGGCCGAGCATTGTAGTAGTCCTCCTGTCTGACAAAAGGACTACTTTTGACCAGTAGTCTCACCTTTTTGGCCGACAGCTCATTGCCTTGCACTGCAAGAAGCCATTCGGTATGATGGAGACCTGGACTTCTAATACAGTGAAGAAACGATTTCACATTCGTCTGTATAAATGAGGCCTCCCAGAGGGTTGAAAAAGGGGGATCCCGTGTGAAGAAGGAAGAGAAGAAGAAGAAGAGAAAAGAGAGAGGAAAGGAGAAGCTCCTGCTTCCCCTTGCTGCTCCGTCCACCACCGTCTGTGCGAAGAGGAGAAAAAGAAGAAGAAGAAGAGAAAAGAGAGAGGAAGGAGCGGATGCTCCATTATTCCCCCCACTGGATTTCTATTTTCATTCTCTCCCCCCTGCAATGTATTAGCCCATATATTTCTCCCCTTTTATGAGGAATAGAAGAAAAGCTTGCAAACGTTTTCTACATCTTCCTAAAAATATTTCTTCTATGTCTATATTTCTCGCTGTTTTACTTTCTTCATGGCTCCCCATTGTCTGCCTCTGAGTACAACAGCTTCCCTTAGATACATTCACGCGGTGCACCCCCAGCCCGTTATAGAAGTGTCTTCCATTCGTTGATTCTCCTGGGCTTTTCGAAGTTTTATCAAAGGTGCTGTTGCCCCTGGCACCCACCTCAAATTGTCGGGTTCCGCCACTCCATGTGGGCGCATTCCCTGTATCTCCCTTACGCCCCGGGTCAAGGGGAGATGCTGCCGAATTTTTATTAAAAGTAATGCCATGATAAAAGACAAAGTGAAGTAACTAATGAACGAACAAATAATGATAAGACATCATAATCAAAACAATGGAACCGTACGAGACTCAGGGGATTGGGCTGCTGAACATGGCCCCGGACTTAACCACCCAACGAAGAATTGAGAACCTGGCCACCCAGAACTCCTCCATCTGAACTTCATATGCCAAAAGGGACCCCTTTTCAGCCCTCACACCAGCCCATCCTTCTCCCTTGGCCGGCCCTCAGCTCCAGCGGCACACTCTCCACCAGCCTCCAGCGGCACACTCTCCACCAGCCTCCAGCGGCACACTCCCTTGGCCCTCAGCGGCACACTCCATTGACCTTCAACGGCACACTCTCCACTAGCCTCCAGCGGCACACTTCCTTGGCCGTCAACGGCACACTCCCATAGCCTTCAACGGCACTCTCTCCACCAGCCTCCAGCGGCACACTCCAATCCGACCCTCAACGGCACACACTCCACCAGCCTCCAGCGGCACACACCCCAGCTTCCCTCCTGTGTTCAGCGGCACACTCCTAGACCTTCCAGCGGTACGCTGCCTATTCTCTCCGAACCCTTCCACATATGCCCCAAACATAACAAAAGAATAGTAATAACAACAAACTCACAAGAGGGATAAATAATAATAACAATAAATAATAATAATAATAAGCTCAAGAATAAATAAATAAATAATAATAATATAGAGATAAGTAATAATAATGATAATAAGCTCAGAAAATACAATAATAATTAATCAAACAAATAATGATAAAATAAATAAATAATAATAACAATAAACTCACCCAAAGAATATAAAAATAAAAATAACAAATAATAATGATAAAAAAATTTAAATAATAACGAAATGATGAGATCTGCTCTGGGCTGATAATTCGTCAAATCGGACTCATTCTCATTGGGATTCATTTTTGCTCCCTCATTGAAATTGCCATAAACTCGGCATACATTTGTAAGGGTTTGTTTCCGTTTTCGTCGTACCGTCGATATGGACCTTTGTCTGAACATAAAGTGGTCCATGAACGAACGACAAATCTGAATGGAACGAGTAGACTCTCATCATCTCCGAGCCCTACGCATGGGAATATTGATAAGACCTTCGTGGGTCACTATTAGACCATGGGTTCGCCCTAATCATGGTCATTGCCTGACCCACATCCTCGGCTTATAGCCAGTTGTCTCTGTACACGTCTTCATTTTGGAATCTAGTCCCGGGACTCTTTCCCATTGCTCTTCGGCACCGGAAATATTAACGATGCCCACGCACGCCTCGTTTGGACCACGGGAAACGCCCCCGGAATGGTCCTGACTCGATCTCGCACCGGGCCAATAAATTCACTAGTTTCCTACTACACTCAGCGGCATTTAACCGAATGCTTTCAGTTCCTCAGAGTAATAAATTTGACGTACCCCGGCATACATATGTTCTGGGTCTGCCCGCGACGATTACGATATTCTCAAGCCGGACACCCGTCCGAATATTGAACGGTCCCCCGAACGACCGACACATTTCGAATGTTTGCTTCCCTAGACATAGGGCTTTCCAGCTGATTCAGGGCACATTCTCCCGTTGCCCCTTGGCACCGAAAATATTAACGATGCCCATGAAAGCCTGACTTTGACCGCGGGGGGCCCACCGCAGCATGGTCGCAGTTTGATCTTGCACCGGAACGATAAGCTCGGGGGTTTCCAACCATTCTAATTGGGATTCAGCCGAACATTTCCCGTTCCCCTGAACAATAAATTCGTTGTGCCCCGGCATACATACGTTTCGATTTTCCCCGTGACGATCATGCTTCCCTAAAGACGGACGCTCGTCCGAATATCAAAATGGTCCCTTGAGTGACCGACATATTTTGAATGCTCACTTCCCTAGACATAGGGCTTTTCAACCGATTCAAGATCGCTATCGTCTTGTTTTTCTCGATCTAATTTCTTGGCCATGAGGCCCTGATTCCCGACGATTAATCAAGGGTGTTCCCCTCTCAGAGGGGATGTAAATGATGCCGTGACCTTTATGGCGCGGCGGGTTTCGGTCCCGACATGAATCACACAATCGTCTGATTAGTCAGATCGAGCACACAATAAATCGTCACTCTGTGGCTGGCACGCCCCCGCACTTAATAGACGAATCGACCATTCCCGAATAACCGCACAACATAATAAGTGAATAAAAGTGCGTCCACAAGTCTGGCACGCCCGGTGGGACCTAAACCACCCTTCATCTCTTCGCCGGGATTTAGGGCCTGATGGCCTCCTAATAGACATTGTTTGTCTGCTTTGATGAATTGCAGGTGATGTCTTCGCTAGCCCTATGGGGAAAAAAGTTGGACTAGACGTAATTGCCTTTGTGGCCTCGGGGACGCTATTCCGAGGCACATGCAGCTCTCGGGAATTATGGAGGCCACCAAAAAGAAGAGAAAGAGAGAAGAAGGGAGGAGAAATCTAACCCCCTTTCCCTAAGGAGAAAAAACAGAAAGGAAAGAAGAAAAGAAGAAAAAAAAGAAAGGGAAGAAGAAAAGAAGAAAAAAAAGAAGAGAAAGAATTGGCGAGGGAGGGTTGTACGGCCATATCTGCTAAGACCCGTGCTGAATAAAGATTACCACTGTGGGATTGAGGCGGTGGAGCGAATCACTCATCCCCTCCTTGAGGGGGTGAGCGCTCTCCTGCACACCCACCTTGGTCTATTGCACAAAAGAGGAAGAGGAGAAGAAAAGAAAGGACAAAAAAGGGTTGGTAAGCATTGCCGACCAAGAGAACAAGAAGAAGGCCGGCATCCCACCCGGCTCTGGGAGGGTCCAACTCCATGGTGCAACGCCCTGGTCTATTCCACCTTCATGCTGCTCCTATCCGGCATAAGACGGCCCCTCGAGTGGCTGTTAGAAGATCCAACAAACCACCATTGTAGCTTGATGAATTGCTGCCCACTGTGGGGAATGCTTTATAGCAATGAGGCCAAGCACGACCACCACTCCCAAAGAGAGCATGCACATACCCCCCCATGGGGGATAAGAAGAAGAGATATACCTCGCCATGGGGGCATAAGAGGCAAAAAATATACACCCCGCTCCCGGGGGCACATGAAGGGAATCCGACCCGACTCGGGGGCGCATAAAGCAAAAGTTACACCCCGGCTTAGGGGCATTTTATGAAGAATCTACCCAGCCTTGGGGGGGGGGGGGCATAAGAAGAAACACAGTTTCACCCCGACCTAGGGGCATAAAGAGTAAAAGAACACGCCCCGACTTAGAGGCATATGAAGAGAAGTATACCCTGCTCTAGGGCATAAGAAGCAGTAGCATACACTCCGCCATGGGGGCACAACATGCAACAGAGTTACACTCCGACTCGGGGGGCACATGAAGAAACACACCCCTCCATGAGAGGCACAAGAAGCAGGAGTACACCCCAGCTTAGGGGGGGCATATGAAGAAAGGCATACCCCGCCTAAGGGGCATTTTTTTTAAAAAAAAGAGAGAGAGAGCAACATACTCCGCCTGGGGGCATAGAAGCCATAAAAGACGTACCCCGCCATGGGGGCATAAGAAGCAAAGACTCTACCCCAGTTCAGGGGCATTTGAAGAAGAGCTACATCCCGCTGTGGGGACATGAGAAGCAAAGACTATACCCCACCTAGGGGCACACAAAGAGAGAAACTTACCTCGGGTCTGGGGCACATGAAGAGGAATACACCCCGGCCTCGGGGTCCATGAAGCAACATACACCCCCCCTTGGGGGCATTTGAAGCAGAACAAACGACATTCCCCGGTTTAGGGGCACATGAAAAAAGGAATGCACCCCGCTTGGGGGCACATAAGCATATGAGGAAGAAACTGCCCCGGCCTGGGGTCGTAAGAAGAAGCAGAGCTACACCCCACCTTGGGGGCATTTGAAGAAGCAACATACCCCGCCACGGGGGCATGGAAGCCATGAAGAATTTACCCCAGCTTAGGGGTATTCGAAGAAAATTTACCCCGGTCCAGAAGCACTTGAAGAAGAAGCGGATGCCTTGGGAGCATAAGAAGGAAAGAGTCCACCCCGGCTTAGGGGTATTTGAAGAAGAAACATACCCCGCCTGGGGGCATAGAAGCCATAAAGAATACTCCCCCGGGGCTTAAAGGAATTTGAAGAAGCTACATCCCGCCTTGGGAGCATAAGAAGAAAAGAGTCCACCCCGGCTTAGGGGTACCTGAGGAAGAAACCTACCCCACCTAGGGGCATGGGGGTCATAAAGAATATGCCCTGGTTTAGGGGTATTTGAAGAAGAAAGACACCCCACTCCTAGGGGCACACAAAGAGAATACACCCCGCCATGGGGAAACATGAAGAGAATCCACCCCGCCACGGGGGCACAGAAGCCATCGAGGACACACCCCACTTTGAGTGCACAAGAAGCGAACATCGCCCAGCATGTCGGGGTAGAAGAAGAATAATTCCCCCTGCCTCGGGGGCACATAAAGCAAAAGTTACACCCCGGCTTAGGGGCATTTGACGAAGAATCCACCCCGACCAGGGGGGGGGGGCATAAGAAGAAACAAAGTTGCACCCCAGTTTATGGGCTTTTGAAGAAGAAATATACCCCGCCATGAGGGCATAAAAAGCAGAAGACGTACCCCAGCTTAGGGGCGTATGAAGAGAAGTACACGCTCCGCCCGGGGTGCATGAGAAGCAAAACACACCCCGACTCGGGGGACATATGAAGAAAGGAATACACCCCAGCTTAGGGGTATTTGAAGAAGAAACACACCCCGCTTGGGGGGCATAGAAGCCATAAAAGATACACTCCGCGACGAGTGCATATGAGACAAAGAATACACCCCGACTTAGAGGAATACGAAGAGAAATATACTCCACTCTGGGGCAGAAGAAGCAGAAGGATCTACCCCGTCCAGGGGCACAACAAGCAGCAGAGTTACACCCTCGTCTGGGGGCACATGAAGAGAAATATACCACGCCATGAGGGCATAAAAAGTAGAAGACATACCCCGGCTTAGGGGCGTATGAAGAGAAGTACATGCTCCGCCCGGGGTGCATGAGAAGCAAAACACACCCCGACTCGGGGGACATATGAAGAAAGGAATACACCCCGGCTTAGGGGTATTTGAAGAAGAAACACACCCCGCCTGGGAGGCATAGAAGCCATAAAAGATACACTCCGCCACGAGTGCATATGAGACAAAGAATACACCCCGGCTTAGGGGTATTTCAAGAAGAAACATACCCCGCCTGGGGGCATAGAAGCCAGAAAGGATACACCCTGCTTGGGGGCATAAGAAGTCGGGGCTCTACCCCGCTATGGAGGCATAAGAAAAAAAGATACACCCTGGCTTAGGGGTATTTGAAGAAGAAACATATCCCGCTCCGGGGCATAAGAAGCAGAAGTTACACCCCGTCTGGGGGCCTAGAAGCCATGAGAGACACACCCCGCCTGGGGGCACAGAAGAAAAGTTACGCCCCAAGTTGGGGGCACATCAAGAGAAATACACCCCAGGCCGGGGGCGTTAATGAGAAAGGAAGAGCATAAAAAAGAACAGTCATGGGATAGACGTGGTCTTTGAACCCGCCTCTTCACACGAAAGAAGAAGAGAAGGAAAAAGAAGAAAAGAGACGTGAGGCAGACGTGGTCCTTGAACCCGCCTCTTCGCACAAAAGAAGAAGAGAAAAAAAGAGACTTGAGGCAGACGTGGTCCTTGAACCCGCCTCTTCACAATAAAAAGAAGAGCAGAAAAGAAAAGAATAGTCATTAGGCAGACGTGGTCTTTCCACTTACCCCTCCACATAAAAGAAGAAGAGAAGAAAAGAAAGTAATCCTTGAGGCAGACGTGATCTTTCACCCTCTACCTCCAGCCATCCAACGAATAGACCTCTCATGGGGTCGGCGTCACGACCTTTCATCCGAACCGACAACATTACGCCAAAGGGGCGTTAAACCGACAGCATTCCACCGATGGGGCGTTAAACCAACAAAGCATTCCGCCGATGGGACGTTAAGCCGACCGATGTCAAGCCAACAAGTAACTCCACCTGCAGCCTTTGGCCACCCAAAAGAATGAACCTTTCACTCTGGTTCGGGTCCCTCCCCGGCTAGAGAATCAAAGAATCAACGTTTCACTCTGGTTCGGGTCCCTCCCCGGCTATAGAATCAAAGAATCAACCTTTCACTCTGGTTCGGGTCCTTCCCCGGGCAGAGAATCAAAGAATCAACCTTTCACTCTGGTTCGGATCCTTTCCCGACCAGTGAATTAAGGAATCAACCCTTCACTTTGGTTCGGATCCTTTCCCGGCCAGAGAATTAAAGAATCAACCCTTCACTTTGGTCCGGATCCTTTCCCAGCCAAAGAATTAAAGAATCAACCCTTCACTTTGGTTCAGATCCTTTCCCGGCCAGAGAATCAAAGAATCAACCTTTTCACTTTGGTCCGGATCCTCCCCCGACCAGAGAACTAAAAAAGAGACCTTTCACTTTGGTCCGAATCCTCTCCCGGCCAGAGAACTAAAAAAGGAGACCTTTCACTTTGGTCTGGATCCTTCCCCGTCCAGAGAATTAAAGAATAAACCTTTCACTTTGGTTCGGATCCTCCCCCGGCCAGAGAATAAAAGAATAGACCTTCCACTTTGGCTCGGATCCTTCTTCGGCCAGAGAATCAAAGAATAAACCTTCCACTTTGGCTCGGACCCTCCTCCGGCCAAAGAATCAAAGAAGAGACCTTTCACTTTGGTTCGGATCCTCCCCCGGCCAGAGAACAAAAGAATAGACCCTTTCACTTTGGCTCGGACCCTTTCCCGATCGGAGCACAAAAGAAAAGACCTTTCACTTTGGTTCGGATCCTTCCCCGGCCAGAGAATCAAAGAATAGACCTTTCACTTTGGTTCGATCCTTTCCCGACCAGAGAATTACAGAATAAACCCTTCACTTTGGTTCGGATCTTTCCCCGACCAGAGAATCAAATAATAAACCTTTCACTTTGGTTCAGATTCTTCTCCGGCCAGAGAATCAAAGAATAAATCTTCCATTTTGGTCCGGATCCTTCCCCCGCCAGAGAATCAAAGGATAAACCTTTCACTTTGGTTCGGATCCTTTCCCGACCAGAGAATTAAAGAATAACCCCTTTACTTTGGTTCGGATCCTTTCCCGACCAGAGAATTAAAGAATCAACCTTTCACTTTGGTTCGGATCCTTTCCCAACCAGAGAATTAAAGAAGTGACCTCTCACTTTGGTTCGGATACCCCCCGGCCAGAGAATTAAAGAACAGACCCTTCACTTTGGTTCAGATCCTTCCCCGGCCAGAGAATCAAAGAATAAACCTTCCACTTTAGTTCGGATCCTTCCCCGGCCATAGAATTAAAGAAGAGACCCTTTCACTTTGGTTCGGATCCTTCCCCGGCCAGAGAATCAAAGAATAAACCTTCCACTTTGGTCCGGATCCTCCCCCGGCCAGAGAATCAAATAATACACCTTTCACTTTAGTTCGGATCCTTCCCCGGCCAGAGAATACAAGAATAAACCTTCCACTTTGGTTCGGACCCTTCCCCCGGCCAGAGAGCAAAAGGGGACCCTTCTCTTCGGCTCTCATATCCCCCTACCCGACGCCCTTCGGCTCAGCCATTTCGGCCAAGGCCCACTATCAGGATTAATCCATCCATCCCACCACGCTCTCTGATATCTTTCAGCTTTGTAGCCGACTTCTAACATCTCTCGGCTTGTAGCCCGCTTCCCAATTTTGACTCTTGTAGCCTACTTCCCGACTGTGGCTCTTTGTAGCCTGCTTCCTTAATTTCGGCTCTTGCAGCCTGCTTCCAAACTTCGGCTCTTGCAGCCCGCTTCCCAGTTTTGGCTCTTGTAGCCTGCTTCTCAACTCTTGGCTTTTACAGCATGCTTCCCAATTTTGGCTTTTGTTGCCTGCTTCCCCAATCTTTAGCTTTATAGCCTACTTCTCGACTTCGACTCTTTGCAGCCCGCTTCTAGACTTCGGCTCTGATAGCCTACTCCCCAATTCTGGCTTTTATAACCCGCTTCCCAACTTCGGCTCTCACAGCCCGCTTCCCAACTTGGGCTCTCGCAGCCTACTTCCTTTTGGCCTTTATGGCCTGCTTCCCCAATGTCCCTCGGCTTCTATAGCCCGCTTCCCTAATGTCCTTTCGGTCCTCCATGGTTTGCTTCCCTAATACTTTTACTACCACTACACTTATACGTAACGACAATATGTTCTTACGCAAAAAAAAAAAGAGGAAGAAAGAAGAAAAGAAAAGAGACAAAGAAGAATGCTTGATTGCTCTGCTTGCATGCTTGCTTAATATAGAATAATACACCTCCTTGGAATTTTCTTGGACTGTGTTTCTTTGCTAAATAATATTGTCCCGATTTCAGATGCACGGGCGTCACGACACGCAATCGAAGGGAACCCAATTATAGCAAGTGCACACGTCAAAGGGAAGAGTCATGGCTAAATTGCTAAGCCCAACTCACAAAATAAACCTGAGGCAACTCTCCCACTTCGCGCTTAATGTGTCCAATGGTCTTCAACCATAGGGATTGCCCGACTTTCTTCTTAGCACTCTACGAATGCTTGAATTTTTGCACTTGCGTGAAAGGTAATCATGAGGAAAAAGTTGCCTACCCCCACCTAAAAAAATGATGCAAAAAAAAGAGGGAAGCGGAACCGAGTAGCCGGGAATCCCCATTGAGACAAATGAGGAGACTCGCGTGAAATGGTGAAGCAAATTATAATAAGGGCGAAGCCTAGTAGCCGGGAATCCCCATTGAGACACATGAGGAAACTCACGTCAAACGGTGGAGTCCGCAATAGAATTATAATAAGGGCGAAGCCTAGTAGCCGGGAATCCTCATTGAGACACATGAGGAAACTCACGTCAAACGGTGGAGTCCGCAATAGAATTATAACAAGGATGAATCCTAGTAGCCGGGAATCCCCATTTAGACACATGAGGAGACTCGCGCTGAATGGTGAAATCCGCTACCAAAATAAACAGATGGGGGCTGTGCGAAGCTACCGAAATCGAAAGCCTGAAACCAATGTACATGCACTAGAGTAATCCTCGAGTGTCACTAGGAAAACCTGCATATCCCTATGGTTGGGGCTCTTTGTTCACTTATTTGTGTTCGCTCCTCCGTGTCACAGAGAATTGCTTCAGGTGAAATGCGTAAATTTAGGCTGTGCATGCAAGACATGCGATATCCTCTTGACGTGTGCACCACCCCTTAGTCATGCCTCAAGGCCCGCACCGCGTTTGTGAATTACGGGCGATGTCCCTATCCCATCCCCTATAGAGGGAGCTGCCTTACTTATATCTACGTTATGTCTGCTGACGAATGCCTGCATGTTTGGATGAAAAGATTAATAATAATAATAATAGCATAAAAAATGGCTACCGAAGCCTGCCTTCTCGATTTCGACTTTCGCAGCCCACTTTCCTAATTTCGGCCTTCACGGCCCGCTTCCCAATCTTTGACTTTATAGCATGCTTCCCTAATCTCTGTCTTTTATAGCCTGCTTCCCCAGCCTCTGGCTTTTGTAGCCTGCTTCCCAACCTCTGGCTTTTATAGCCTACTTCCTTCGGCTCTTGTAGCATGCTTCTCAACTTCGGCTCTTTGCAGCATGCTTCTCAACTTCGGCTTGTAGCCCGCTTCCCCAACATTTTGGCTTCTGTAGCCCACTTCCCTTTGGCCTTCATGGCCTGCTTCCCGATGTTGGCTCCTGTAGCCTGCTTCCCCGATCTTTGGCTCTCGTAGCCTGCTTTCCTTAATTCCGGCTCTTGTAGCCTGTTTCCCAACTTCGGCTCCTTGCAGCATACCTCCTAATTTTGCCTTTTGTAGTCTACTTTTCAATTTCGGCTATCGCAGCCTGCTTTCTCAGTTCTGGCTCGTACAGCCCAATCTTAGCCCTCACGGCCTACTTCCTGCCCTTGCGACTCGTTAATCTCCCAACTTCAGCTTCCATAGCCCGCTTCCTCAATTTGGACTCTCATAGCCTGCTCCCCAATTTCGGCTTTTATAGCCTGCTTCCCAACCTTTGGCTTTTATAGCCTGCTTCCTCAACCTTTGGCTCTTGTAGCCTACTTCCCAACTTCAGCTCTTTGTAGCATGCTTCTCAACTTCGGCTTGTAGCCCGCTTCCCCAACATTTTGGCTTCTGTAGCCCACTTCCTTTTGTCCTTCATGGCCTGCTTCCCAATGTTGGCTCCTGTAGCCTGCTTCCCCGATCTTTGGCTCTCGTAGCCTGCTTTCCTTAATTCTGGCTCCTGCAGCCTGCTTCCCTTTGGCCTTCGTTGCCTAATTCCCAATTTTGGCTCTTGTAGCCTGCTTCCCAACTTTGGCTCCTTGCAGCATACCTCCCAATTTTTCTTTTGTAGTATACTTCTCAATTTCGGCTATCGTAGACTGCTTTCTCAGTTCTGGCTCGTACAGCCCAATCTTAGCCCTCACGGCCTACTTCCTGCCCTTGCGGCTCGCTAATCTCCCAACTTCGGCTTCCATAGCCCGCTTCCTCAATTTGGGCTCTCGTAGCTTGCTCCCCAATTTCGGCTTTTGTAGCCAGCTTCCCAATTGTGGCTCTTGTAGTCCGCTTCCCCGATTTTAGCCTTCATGGTCTACTTCCGCAACACCGATTCTGGCCCTTGCGGTCCACTTTCCCAGGTTTAGACTTCACAGTTGGTACTCCTGGCGCATTGAAGAACAAAAAAAAGTCCTTTTACTTTGGTCAGGGCCTGTTGCCTAGTCAGAAGAATAAAAAGATTCTCTCCACTCTAGATCGGATATTCCGTCCGGCTAGAGAACAGAAATTTCTCTCCACTCTAGATCAGACCTTCTGTCCGGCTAGAGAATAAAAGATTCCTTTCACTCTGGTTTGGACCTTTTGTCTAGCCAGAGAATAAAAAGACCCTTGCTTGGACACTCACCCCGTGTCCATGAATGAACCACGTCAACTCTCGGCAGTCCGTCGGCGTTGATGAATAAATTTGTAACTCTTTTCACTCTGGTTTGGACCTTTCATCTAGCCAGAGAACAAAAAGACCCTTGCTTGGACACTCACCCCGAGTCCATGAATGAACCACGTCAGCTCTCGGCAGTCCGTCGGCGTTGATGAATAAATTTGTAACTCCTTTCACTCTGGTTTGGACATTTCGTCTAGCCAGAGAACAAAAAAAAACCTTGCTTGGACACTCACCCCGTGTCTATGAATGAACCACGTCAGCTGTCACGCCCCGAGCGCGGAAGGAACCCGGGGAGAGACGTGACGAGTTTATATCAATCACGTCAATCAGAGCAAGTAGAATTTCGACATCAACATAGAGTGTGCAACAAGACAAGAATCTAAAACATAACCAAAGACTGATACCACTGATATAACCAATCCATTTAAACCAAGTCACATACTTCAAGACTTAACATCACAGATCAGGCCCGCAAGCCTTAAATATTACAACCCTTGCAATAACATAAGTTCTAATGACAAGACTCAAGGAATAAACTAAGGACGACATGACACGATAGAGTTCAACAACATGACGCTTGCAGGTTCTACGCTCGTCACTCTCGCTTCTGCCCATCCGAGTCCGAGTCAGGGTCCGTATTACCTGAAAAGGTTGGGGAAAAGAACTTGATGAGTGAACGCTCAGTAGGAATTATATCTCAAGAACTAGCAATTGGTTTAAGTAATTACCTCTTCCAATAAAAATGCAAGTTTAGCATGTAAAGTATAAAAAAATAGAATGCTATGGAATTGAACATGATAACAAGAGGAAATAACATGTACTGTTGATCCAAGATAAGGAATTTCAAGTATTCAAGATTTCCAAGTTTTTGAACGAGTACCAAGTATATCAATAAAGTCTTTCATGTCATGAGATAATGGCTATTAGCAAGCAAGTACTTTGCCCATTCCGGGCCACGCAAGTCATGTCAAGTCAATCAAGTCAAGCACGCGAGAGAGAGGGATAGAGATATAGTGGAGTGTCGTAGATTCAAGCAAATACTTCGGTGCAATGCCACACCGTGATCAATATAACTCCCATGGGCACAAGTACTTTCGGGTGCTCCTCCCAGGACCAGATCGGGCCCTAAATGCGCGGACATTGTTACATGTAATATCTAGACAACCACTTTAGTGATAGCCATGGATTTCCAAGAACAAACTCATGTAGGATATCAAGGTAGATTCGTGGATAGGTTCCACGGAATTCAAGGAAGAACATTAGATGGACAATGATAAAACCAACGAGAATCATGACATGTCGATAACCTGGGTAGAGACGGTACCTTAGCTAGGTAGCCGAGATAACTTGAGTGGATGACTAGACCTGTCACCAATCAACGGACATGAATCAAGCTGATTGACCCCATCTATAAGGGACTCAATCCAAGATATCGCCTAGTGGAATATCATCATTCCATTGGCAAAGATTATTCTCTCATGGACCAAGATGGCAACATGAGAGGGCCGGTTTACCATAAGTCGGGGCAATCAAAAAGGTACAAGGTGTTTAAGGTACAACCAGCTCAGTCGGCCTTGAGGGAATCCAAGGCTACGAGGAGACTTACGGAGGTCCCAATGACTAACTCGTCAGTCCAAAGGAATAGAATGTCCAATGGAGGACTTGTATGTCACCGAGAGTTAGTGGGTAATGTGATAAATCATCGTGAAACATGGGACTATACTCACGGAATGGAATATATTGCCGATATATACACACACCCACACACACACACACACACACACACACACACACACGCGCACACACACACACACACACACACACACATATATATATATATATAGATATATATATATAACCCTCGGTTCACATAAAGCCGTGGAAAATAAATATGCAGGAAATTCGCGACTTATGCCAAGTCACTATTTAATAAATTCACGACCTTCTCTGGGCCGTTTCTTTACTAATTGACGACTGCTGGAACAGTCGTCCCATCTGTAATTTCTATTATTGCAGCAATTTACCCAATTCTATATTTCAAGAAAACGCGCCTTAGGCAGGGGCGTTATTTCACAAAGAAGCGGCTTGCACTGTGTCGTTAATTACCATTTTCCAGAATTTAATAACTTTTAGAAATTTTAGGAAAGTAACGACTTATCCTAAGCCATTAATTTAAAATAGCACCCTTGGGTGGGGCGTCACTTTCATAAAAGATGACCTACTGGCTGTCGTTAATTCATTCCTTTCCAGGATAAACATGAGTATTTATCAATTTCTTAAAATTAACGACTCTTGGGTCGGGTGTCAGAACATGAATTAGCGCCCTAGAGAGGGTCGCCTCTTTCCAAAATTTCCAGAAAACTTCTAAATCGCAGTAAAACTATATGCATGAATTACAGATGATATTATCATAAATTTTTATGCTAGTTTGGGCTACAATCCTTGAGAAAACCTACCTCTTGTTGAAGATTAAACGGCGAAAATGATACTCTGTTTAAAATAGAGTATGTCGTCTGCTTACAGGATGAAGATGGAGGAAGATGATGGAGGCTCCCACGTCGGCAACAAGATGAAGAAGAGGAAGAATGAGAGGACGCTCTCCTTCTTGCTTAGCAGGATGAAGAACGGGAGAAGAAGCTTCACACTTCACGCGTCCGACCGGCAGGGAGAAGCAGGAAGAAGCTTTCTGTAACCACAGCAGGATGAAGATAGGATGCAGAGTGTTGCAGGATGTAGCAGGACCTCCTTCGAAGCAGCAGTTACTTAGAAAAATCAGCCCGTTCGAGGGGGTGTGGTATTTATAAGACTCTCAACGATCTGGAGGGTTCTATTGTTGGATTATGGAAGGGTTTTACGATCAAGATTGGTAAGTTTTTAAACCTACTATGCATGGTCCTCACCCTTCCAGGATAGCAGCCGCATGCTCCCATTTGCATAGGGAGAACCCTAATACAGGCCATGCAGCGAACGAGCATGCCTTAATTTAATTCCCAGGGAAAAAGACGTCTGAGACTGGGGCGTTTTTCATCAAGTAGCGCCTTAACAGAGGGCGTGTTTTCATTAAATAACGCCTTACAAAAGGTCGTCTTTTACTTTTCTATATTTTGGCACTTTATTTCTAATTTTCTTGCGCCCATGATAAGGGCGTTATTACTATAATTAGCGTCTTAAGGAAGGGCATTATTTCATTTTGGCTCAATTGTTCCCTGAAGTGTAAGGCCCATTTATGTATTTCTCTTGGCTGGTTTTAAAGTTCATTAAGTACCTCTAAACATATATATATAGCTTAATTATTTTTATTCATTTAGAATATTTTATTCCTTATTAATTATCCGGGGTCTTACACCCTCCCCCACTTAAAATAATTTGGTCCCCAAATTCAATTGCGTGAAATGGAGACATGGAGGGTATAGAGTACTTACGATTTAGAACAATTCTGGATATCTCCTTCGCATAGATTCCTCAGTTTCCCATGTAGCTTCTTGTTCCAAGCATTTGTTCCACTGCACCTTTACCATGGGAATGGTCTTGTTTCTTAAGACTCGGACCTCTCGATCAAGAATCTTCATTGGCTTCTGTTCGTATGTGAGGTCCCTCTGAATTACTAAATTACTATGATCAATGACGTGGAAAGGGTCGTGCACATATTTCTTCTGCATGGAAATGTGGAACACGTTGTACACTTCCGACAATTGAGGAGGCAAAGCAAGGCGATAGGCTACTTCACCAACTCTTTCCAATATTTCGAATGGTCCAATGAATCTTGGTGTAAGCTTGCCTTTAACTCCGAACCTTCTTATTCCTCGACCGGGTGAGACCTTGAGGTAAACATGGTCTCTAACTTGGAACTCTAGTTCCCTTCTTCTATTATCTGCATAAGATTTCTGCCTGGATTGTGCTACTTTGAGTCTCTCACGGATAAGTTCAACCTTCTCGGTGGTGTTTCTTACCATATCTGGCTCTAGTAGTTGCTTCTCGCCAACCTCATCCCAGCATATAGAAGATCGGCAACTCCTGCCGTACAAGGCTTCAAATGGAGCCATCTGTATACTGGCTTGATAACTATTGTTGTATGCAAACTCGACTAGGGGCAAATGATCATGCCAACCTCCGCCAAAGTCAATAATGCAAGCTCGTAACATGTCTTCAACTATTTGGTTTGTTCTCTCGGTCAGACCGTCGGTCTGGGGATGAAAAGCAGTACTGTAGTTGAGCTTTGTCCCCAAAGAGTGTTGTAGACCCTTCCAGAAATGAGAAGTGAAGCGAGGGTCTCGGTCAGACACGATTGACGTTGGGACTCCATGCAATCTCATGATCTCCTTAATATACAATGCGGCCAAAACATCAACCGACCATCAATTTTTAATTGGCAAGAAATGCGTTGACTTGGTCAGTCGGTCGATGATTACCCAAATACCAATTCATTCCCATTTCCATTTAGGAATATCTAGGGGGTGTAACTTTCCGGCGGGTCTTTGATGTTCCGCTTGTTAGGGTGCTAGGCCCGGATACAGAGGGGGGGTGAATGTATCCTTCTATGTATAATGGCCAAATAAAACTTGGATGCTAGAGATAGACACAGAATAGAACCAATTTGATTCAACTCAAATACAAACACTTGGAGCATGCCTATCCAAGCATCTAGCGGAAGCAAATCAAGCAATCTGATGAACCAGTTGAAAATCCTTTTAAACAAAAGAGCAAATATGTAACTGGCCCCCAAATGACCAACTAGCGGAAGCAGCACAAATGAGAATAAGAAATCTCAAGACAATCTGTGAAGGGTGGTAGGAGATATGGAAGAACACACTACAAGCAAACCACTGCTCAAAGATTTTAAGGTGGTTCGGTCCTCCAGACCTACATCCACCCCTCACTCCCAACCGGAGTGAGGCTTCACTAGCAAACGCTAGAACCAAGCAGACTCAGTCTGCAAACAGTTGCTACCACACAGCTTGACCAGGGGAACAGCCTCCCCTCTTCCTCCCAACCGGAGGGACACCCAAGTGACTCCCAGCCACTTGGAAACTAGAGGTCGAAGACCTCTCTTCCTCCAGACCAGGAGGGACACCTGGACTTGCAACCACAAGCCCAGAACCGGATGACTAGCCTCACTTCCTCTAACCAGAGGGAACCCACAAGTGACAACCTGTCACTTGCAACCCGGAGATTAGATCTCCCTTTTCCTGAACCAACAGGAGGAACCCGATCCCCAACAGGGCAATCGGAAGAACAAAGATGATCAGAAAACAAAGAAAAACAATAAAGGAAAATAACACAGCAATCAGAAAGCTGTAAAACGAAATGCACAATGTGGCTCTCAACGGAGCTGACTGGCCTGGATCTGATCCACGGTCCAGTGAAGACAGATCTTCAAGCAGCTTCTCCCTTCTTCTCCACGAGCTCTCTCGCTCACTCTCTTTCTCTCTTTCTTTCTCTTCTGCTCTCCAAATCTCTCACTCTCTATCTCTCTTTCTTTCTCTTCTGCTCTCACTCTCACTCTCTTCTCTGCTCTCTTCTTTTCTTTTCTTCTTTTTCTGGATCGAAGGGCTTTCTACTCTTCCGGCTTTCTGCTTCGATCTCTTTTCTTCTGTGGAAGAAGGCTCATATATATAGCAGCAGCAGCAGCATCACCCCCGACGTGTGACCTCCACATTTCCAGCCCTAAGTATTCGGACCACGTGGCAGTCTCTCAGCCAGCTTCATTTCAGCCTCGGATCACGTGCTGCCCAATCACTGGGGAATATTTCCTCGGACCACCTTCTTCTTCTCCTGCAAGGAATTAACACGATTAACACTCAGGGCCACAATAACTAAAACTGCATGAGGTATATGAAAGCAATACAAGATGCACTGTACTGAGAATGACACGAGATACACAAGATTACTTCAGTACGAAATAAATGGAGAATGACACGAGGTCAGATGAAAACAGCACGAGGAAAAAAAGAGAACAACATGAGATACACAATTAACACAACAACGAAGACGACACGAAGTCAGATGAAGACAGCATGAGCTGAGAAGAAGCTAACACAGAGTGAAGCAATAGAAAGACACGCGATCAGAAGAGACCTGGACGAGGTTAGAACGAAACAACACGAACTAACAAACGGCAACAAAAGATGACACGAAGTGAAACAACACTTGAAAACATAAGAAAAACAACTCGAGCATAAAATAGCTCGAATGAATGACTCGAAGACGAGGCGACACGGGCTGACCACGACACGAAGACAAATAATAGAAACCGTCACGAGTTGAAGACAACACGAAGATGAAAACAGAAACCGACACGAGTTGAAAACAACACGAAGATGAAAACAGAAACCGACACGAGTTGAAAACAACACGAAGGCGAAACACAGGAAGTGACACGGAGTGTGGTCAAGGCGAGAAGGACACGAAGTCTAAAGAGAAAAAATAGCACGAAGACAGAAGACTGACACGGCTATCACGACACGTGATGAAGCAGTGACACTAGTAAAAAAATGACTCGAGGAACAACAGTAAGTGACACGAAATTAAACAAGCAGACATAAAAGATGACACGAGATGAGGTCACAAAGTGACAAAGACACGAGGTCTAGAAAATACGACACGAAGACACAAGAGCAAACATAGAGGACTGACTCGAGATGAGCAACTAAGTGCTAACGACACGAGGTTCATACAGAAGCAACTCGAAGTTCATCAGAACAATTCGATCTGCTTCAGAAGAATCAGCACGAACTCAATCAGCACACAACTTAAAGTAACACAAGGTACGAAAGGACGACACGGCGTGGTGAAAACACAAACAGTACTAAAACTAAAACGACACGAGGTAAGAAAGAAATAACACGGACATAAACACAAGAATAACACGAAGTATGACAGAAATAGTACGGACATACAATGTACTACCTCATAGCAGATTTCCTGTTAATCAATATGCATCAGACGACTGTGTATGGACTTGAAGACCCTTAGCCAATGTATAGACTTCAAAGTAGAGACCGATGTGTAGACTTCACGTGAAAGCCCAATGTGCAGACTTGACGCTGTACAGACTTTCCAAAGAGAACGTAACGCTGTACAGACTTGAACTGAAGACCAATGTATGGACTTCAAAACAGATGCTAAGGCCAAGAGGAGTGTATAGACTTTCACGATGTATGGACTTGATGATCTTCAAAGCACAATGTCTAGACTTTGCCACTGTATGGACTTGAAGAAACAGTGCAACGTATGGACTTGATCTCAAGAAATGTAAGTGATGTACACACTTAGCCAATGTGTAGACTTTGCCTTAGATGCTAAATGAGACGCTAAAGTCTGTATAGACTTAGCCTAAGACAATGTATGAACATATCAGCAGAGAAGCAATGCACAGAACAGAAATCAAGAACAGAAATCAAGCACAAGCCAATATATCACAGCATGACTCAAGCATACACATGCGTTCTTCACAATTCAGACATGACACACTTATGCAATCTCCCACAGAAAAGGTCAGACATATTCAAGACAATGTGGTGACTCATTCATGTTGCTATCATTAAAACATCACATCATCAACAAAGCACAAGGGGCACAACAATCTCCCCCTTTTTGATGATGGGGCACAACAATCTCCCCTTTTTGATGATGGCAACATAATAAGTCACACTGACTCATCAAACTATTCTCCCCCTTTGACATAATCAAAAAGAAGGGAAATGGTTTGATAGTCAAATGCAGCACAACAATGCAGAGAATGAGTCAAGGTTCTTTAAAATGAAGATCTCCCTTATGACCATGAAACAGTTCTCCCCCTATCAACATGCATGATTGACTACTCTCCCCTTAGATGAAAATAAACCATAACTCCCCCTGAGGCACAGGAATGGACTCTAGTTATTCAATAAATCAATCTGAAATCAACCATTACAAAGAATCTGAATTCTGGTGAAGATACCACAGAATCAGAACTTATTGCAGAACAAGATGGAAGATTCCAACAGTGTAGAGAGAAATACATCTCAGGAATCAATCTGAAATCCACCATCATAAAGATTCTGAGGTTCAGAAGGCGGCAAGTGAACAAGGTAATAATGGGAGTGGCACCTCACATTTGCATGGTCAGAAAAATGCAGATGGAATCAGTCAACTGATAAGAAAGGAGTTGACTATACAGTTTTTGTTGATCATGCATAAATCTGATCATGAGGGATTTGAATGCAAGGTCACAAATGATATGAACATGATTCAGTATGACAAGGAATGCTCCCCCTGAATAGATGCCACTTGATATGCAAGTGATGCATGACATGGAAGCTCCCCCTCAATAAGTGGAATCTTATGAGATAGATGAGAAGGAGACCACATGGGCAGACAAGGAGAAGTTCAGGTCAATGATCTAAGGAAACTGAGCAGAAAGATTTTCAAGGAGATATCAATCTCATAAATCCAAAACATAATTTTTCAAGGTCTTCCATTATAGGGACTTATGAATGAGCCTTTTGAACAGCATGGTTTAAACATGATGTATGCAGAGTTTATCAATAAAATTCTGTATTGATATCTAAAACCATGTTTTAATAAAGATGAACCAAGCCCTCATATTTATCTTGATTAATCTCCCTTTCTCTTACACAATCAAGTCTATTGACTTCTTTCAGAATTACATGCACCAGTATTGAAGTCAAGCAATTATGAAGTCATATGATTTTGTCTAGGGTTGTAGCAATTTAATTTTAGCATCAATATTCAGATATTTCAATTTGTTCAACAATTTTCCATGCTACAAATTTTACGAGCACTCTAGTTCAGTTCACACCTTGTAACTAGAGGATATACCTTGATCAGAGGCCAATATCCCTAAGCACTTAGTGTGACTAACTGTCATGCTATATATGAACAGAGATAGCATTTACACATCATGACACACTCCAAATCATTTCTTGATGAGTGAGTTGTATTTCTCAGTGTGCATGCCATTGCTCTGCCTGAATTTCAATGAATTCTTAATCAGAGTTAACTAAGGCACCTCATGACACAGTCCTTCGGACATGTGTTTCTCAGTGACCAATGTCATTGCTCTGACAGATATTACCCTTTAGACATTTCAGAAAAATTCATTTGCTTCAAATCAATAATAGTTTCATGTACTTAATCAGTTGAAGTCATGTATTCAAAAGTGCAGATTTCAGAAGATTTCAAGACACAGCATGAAACAGATGGTTAATGTTTATTAAACATGCTTCAGATATTTTTAAGAGATTTTAAAGTCAAACCTTGAGTACATTAAACTTAAACCACCTGAGTTATTTTAGATATTCATAAAAACGTATAATAGAAGATTTCTAGTTCAAGATGTTTCAGATTTATGATCGAGATAGCCCATTGAAATCTTCATGAAAGACTGAAATGATTCTGATATCAAATGATACCAATTGTATACCAATTTTGAAGCTCAGTGTTTTCAAATTATGATCACGGTTTGGTCAAAAAGAATAAATGAAAGGGATATGCACACAAGGCAAGATGTCAGGAGGTCAGGCAAGTTCCAGGATGTTCAAAGTTAACATGCAATGAACTCTGACATAAATATATGCACATGACTACCTTCATGCAATGTATTGACTCCTCCTGACACTATGCATTCAATTACCCTTTTTGGTATTTTCAATGCAGTAAAGTGCAATGCAATTAACTACATGCATGCAAGGACTGAACGCTGAATGCTATGCAACATAACCCAGTCCTACATGCATTGAACAACTTCATTAACAGTCATGCAAATGATGTATGCAGACATTTGACACATGCATTGACTGTATACATTAAAGAACCGTTTAGCTTAGTGCAAAATGCAGTGCATCTAGCATCTTGTTCATTTAGTGCAAACAACAGCATGAGAAGAGCAACAAATATATTCAGAATTGAATTCAGTGAAGAGATCATCAAAATTCAGACAAGCAGATCAACATGAAATTCACATTTTTTCATACTCACAAATTCAGATAATGAATTTAAAACAGATTTCAGAACTGACCTGAATTGAGTCCTGGGGTTTTCTTTTTGAGTGCCTTGGTTAAGCCCTTTTATTTCTCCTTCCAAGGCACACCTGCAGCAAGTCAATCAATTTGATCTTGCAGGAACCCAAGCTGCCTTGGGTCCTGTATAAGCCCTAACAGGTGTTCTAAACAATTTCTTAGCAGTATTATCATCATGATCCATCAGGTAACAGTTATCCATGAGATGACCAAATTTTCCACAATCTCTACATGATGTAGCAAACCTTGAATTCTTTTTGTGGACATTATTATCATCATGGAATCTATGTGAATTTGTATGAAAATTTTTGTTACTTGCATGAGGTTTTGATTTAGCATTGCCTGCCCACAAGCATTCAGAAGCTCGGTGGCCAGGTTTTTCACATTCAAAACATACAAGAATCTTTTCTGTAAAAATAGGTTCATTTCTGCCAAGAAAATTTCTATTTTCAGGAAATTTATCAAATTTGGAATTAAGATGTTTTCCCTGAGCATACCAGCAGTCCTTGACTGCATGGCCATGCTTTCCACAGTGAGAGCAATAAGAGGCATTCTTTTTAAAATTGAGTTCATTATTGCCATAGCCTCCTTGGGCATGCCAACATTCCTTGACTGTGTGGCCATACTTCCCACAGTGATAGCATGCAGAAGACTTTCTGTTAATGGCAGGGAATTTAACAGTTTTAGAATTGAATTTTCTACCCTGAGCATGCCAACAATCAATGGCCCTGTGGCCATGCTTTCCACATTCAAAGCATGAAATAGAATTTCTTTTAAAAGAGCCTAACCAGCATTCAGAGGTCTTGTGACCCATTTTGTTGCAGTTAGAACAGATGATATGCTGGTTCATTGAAACAGATTTGTTTTCATTAAGAACATATTGGTTTGCAGGGAATTTAGCATGATATGAATAAAATGTTTTCTTACCCCTAACAAACCAGCAATGAGCAATTGAGTGTCCTAATTTACCACAATTAGAACATGTGACACTCCTTTTCTGAGGTGAAGGATTTTTATCATGAGATCTCCTAGCATTCTTATCATCCTTCTCCATCAGCTTACACTCATGCATCAGATGTCCAAATTTATGACAGTAATGACAGATCATTTTCTTTTTGGATGCTTGTGAATGTGTATGAGGACTGTGATCAATATGCACTGATGAACCCTTTTCATTTATTTTCTGATTTACAGTCCTTTTCTGATTTTTATCCTGTTTTCCTATTTTCTTAGCCTTGTACTGAGTTGGAGATGAAGTAGAAGGCTTCTCCTGTTCAGATGATTTAACAAAGACAGTTTTCAGGTTGGCTCCATCAGCCTTCCTCATGACTGGACTGTAACCCAGTCCTTCTTTCTTAAAAATAATCTTTGTTCCCAGTATTTTCTGAACAATGGGCTGTTTGTCTTTTGATGTTGTGGCTACGTTTGAGGCATTTATAAAGGATGTCATTACTTTGTTCTGCAAAGCCTTTTTATTTAGATTATTGTAGCCCAACCCTTCCCTTTTGACATTGACTTTTACACCTAGCAGCTTGTCTAGGTTTTCTTGCCCATCAACAAATTTTGACAAAGAGACTTTCAAATCCTGAATTTCATCTTCCAAAGAGGAAATATGTAGCTCATAACTGGCAATCTCTTGTTCACTGCAATTCACACATTCAGTTAACACATTGTTAGCAGTTTTGTATTTTTCAATTTCCTGTTCCAGATTGCTCAGTTTATTAGAATCTTCAACACAAATACTTTTTCCTCTTTCCAAAGCTAGAAGTCTCTCTGACATAGTGGAATTCAACATTTTTAATTTTTCATTTTCTTCCTTAAGCTTGTCATTCTGAATTAACTCATTTATTAGAGTCTGATCTTCTGAGTTAATTTCAAGTTTTCTTTCAGCCTTGAATTCTTTCAAATCTTTTTCCTTCTTTTCAATGTTTTTCTGTAATTCCACATTCACAGATTTGATGGCTTCCAGTTTTTCAGCAAGCAAGTTTTTCTCCTGCTTGAGTTTCTCAAATTTGTTATCATTTTTATTAGCAGATGTTCTCAGGGAATCATTTTCGGATCTCAGCTTGTTTAAATCTGAGTTTACACTTTCAAAGTTTTTCAGCAATTTTTCATACTGGTCATGATAGTTAACAACAGTCTGATTATCATTATCTGAGTTCAATTTTTCTTTGAGTTCAGATATCACATTTATATGTTCTTGATTTTCAGTTTTCAATAATGAAACTTGTTTCTTCAGTATTTGAAAGTCAGACATACAAGCATCATGAATATTTTTCAATTCAACACAATTTCTACAAGGAAAGCTTGAACTATCTAAACCAGTACCCTTCTTCAATTTCTTATACTGTTTTCTTAACAGCTCATGAGATTCAAATAATTCAGCATAAGCATTCTCCCAATCTTCTAGAGAGAAATTCTCGAAGAGATTTACCTCATCATCATCATCTTCTTCAGTTTGATTGCTGCCTTGATCGCTTCTGTTGGCCATCATGCAGCTTGTTTGATTTCCTTTCCCGGCTCTCTTCATCATTTCCAACATATCCCTTGCAGATCTGCAATCAAGGAAGCA
Organism: Amorphophallus konjac; assembly: GCA_022559845.1. Classification (NCBI taxonomy): domain Eukaryota; kingdom Viridiplantae; phylum Streptophyta; class Magnoliopsida; order Alismatales; family Araceae; genus Amorphophallus; species Amorphophallus konjac. The sequence goes on along the minus strand of CM040128.1, from coordinate 160,631,392 downwards.
TGAGTGAAAGGCTTTGTCAGTGGCTGCTTTCATCAGATTTATAGCTGTCTGATTCTCCTCATGCATTGCTTCGTGACTGTCAGTCCATTTGGACTTTTTCTTTGGCAATTTATGAGGACCATGTGAAATCACTTTCCACAGGTCTGGATCAGCAGATTTAACATAAGCACGTAAGGCACTGTGCCACTGGTTGAAATCAAAACCACTGAAGACGGGTGGACAAGCCATTGAGGCAAATAGCAGATAAATTCAATGCAACAGGAATATTGATGCACTAAAAGCAAATTAGCACCGAAAACCAGAGATCGAATCTGCAGGTCGTTGGACCTTGTATGCAGACACACGCTCTGATACCAACTGTTAGGGTGCTAGGCCCGGATACAGAGGGGGGGTGAATGTATCCTTCTATGTATAATGGCCAAATAAAACTTGGATGCTAGAGATAGACACAGAATAGAACCAATTTGATTCAACTCAAATACAAACACTTGGAGCGTGCCTATCCAAGCATCTAGCGGAAGCAAATCAAGCAATCTGATGAACCAGTTGAAAATCCTTTTAAACAAAAGAGCAAATATGTAACTGGCCCCCAAATGACCAACTAGCGGAAGCAGCACAAATGAGAATAAGAAATCTCAAGACAATCTGTGAAGGGTGGTAGGAGATATGGAAGAACACACTACAAGCAAACCACTGCTCAAAGATTTTAAGGTGGTTCGGTCCTCCAGACCTACATCCACCCCTCACTCCCAACCGGAGTGAGGCTTCACTAGCAAACGCTAGAACCAAGCAGACTCAGTCTGCAAACAGTTGCTGCCACACAGCTTGACCAGGGGAACAGCCTCCCCTCTTCCTCCCAACCGGAGGGACACCCAAGTGACTCCCAGCCACTTGGAAACTAGAGGTCGAAGACCTCTCTTCCTCCAGACCAGGAGGGACACCTGGACTTGCAACCACAAGCCCAGAACCGGAGGACTAGCCTCCCTTCCTCTAACCAGAGGGAACCCACAAGTGACAACCTGTCACTTGCAACCCGGAGATCAGATCTCCCTTCTCCTGAACCAACAGGAGGAACCCGATCCCCAACAGGGCAATCGGAAGAACAAAGATGATCAGAAAACAAAGAAAAACAATAAAGGAAAATAACACAGCAATCAGAAAGCTGTAAAACGAAATGCACAATGTGGCTCTCAATGGAGCTGACTGGCCTGGATCTGATCCACGGTCCAGTGAAGACAGATCTTCAAGCAGCTTCTCCTTCTTCTCCACGAGCTCTCTCGCTCACTCTCTTTCTCTCTTTCTTTCTCTTCTGCTCTCCAAATCTCTCACTCTCTATCTCTCTTTCTTTCTCTTTCTGCTCTCACTCTCACTCTCTTCTCTGCTCTCTTCTTTTCTTTCTTTTCTTTTTTTCTGGATCGAAGGGCTTTCTACTCTTCCGGCTTTCTGCTTCGATCTCTTTTCTTCTGTGGAAGAAGGCTCATATATATAGCAGCAGCAGCATCATCACCCCCGACGTGTGACCTCCACATTTCCAGCCCTAAGTATTCAGACCACGTGGCAGTCTCTCAGCCAGCTTCATTTCAGCCTCGGATCACGTGCTGCCCAGTCACTGGGGAATATTTCCTCGGACCACCTTCTTCTTCTCTTGCAAGGAATTAACACGATTAACACTCAGGGCCACAATAACTAAAACTGCATGAGGTATGTGAAAGCAATACAAGATGCACTGTACTGAGAATGACACGAGATACACAAGATTACTTCAGTACGAAATAAATGGAGAATGACACGAGGTCAGATGAAAACAGCACGAGGAAAAAAAGAGAACAACACGAGATACACAATTAACACAACAACGAAGATGACACGAAGTGAGATGAAGACAGCATGAGGTGAGAAGAAGCTAACACAAAGTGAAGCAATAGAAAGACACGCAATCAGAAGAGACCTGGACGAGGTTAGAACGAAACAACACGAACTAACAAATGGCAACAAAAGACGACACGAAGTGAAACAACACTTGAAAACATAAGAAAAACAACTCGAGCACAAAATAGCTCGAATGAATGACTCGAAGACGAGGCGACACGGGCTGACCACGACACGAAGACAAATAACAGAAACCGTCACGAGTTGAAGACAACACGAAGATGAAAACAGAAACCAACACGAGTTGAAAACAACACAAAGATGAAAATAGAAACCGACACGAGTTGAAAACCACACGAAGACGAAACACAGGAATTGACACGGAGTGTGGTCAAGGCGAGAAGGACACGAAGTCTAAAGAGAAAAAATAGCACGAAGACATAAGACTGACACGGCTATCACGACACGTGATGAAGCAGTGACACTAGTAAAAAAATGACTCGAGGAACAACAGTAAGTGACACGAAATTAAACAAGCAGACATAAAAGATGACACGAGATGAGGTCACAAAGTGACAAAGACACGAGGTCTAGAAAACACGACACGAAGACACAAGAGCAAACATAGAGGACTGACTCGAGATGAGCAACTAAGTGCTAACGACACGAGGTTCATACAGAAGCAACTCAAAGTTCATCAGAACAATTCGATCTGCTTCAGAAGAATCAGCACGAAGTCAATCAGCACACAACTTAAAGTAACACGAGGTACGAAAGGATGACACGGCGTGTTGAAAACACAAACAGTACTAAAACTAAAACGACACGAGGTAAGAAAGAAATAACACGGACATAAACACAAGAATAACATGAAGTATGACAGAAACAGTACGGACATACAATGTACTACCTCATAGCAGATTTCCTGTTAATCAATATGCATCAGACGACTGTGTATGGACTTGAAGACCCTTAGCCAATGTATAGACTTCAAAGTAGAGACCGATGTGTAGACTTCACGTGAAAGCCCAATGTGCAGACTTGACGCTGTACAGACTTTCCAAAGAGAACGTAACGCTGTACAGACTTGAACTGAAGACCAATGTATGGACTTCAAAACAGATGCTAAGGCCAAGAGGAGTGTATAGACTTTCACGATGTATGGACTTGATGATCTTCAAAGCACAATGTCCAGACTTTGCCACTGTATGGACTTGAAGAAACAGTGCAACGTATGGACTTGATCTCAAGAAATGTAAGCGATGTACACACTTAGCCAATGTGTAGACTTTGCCTTAGATGCTAAATGAGACGCTAAAGTCTGTATAGACTTAGCCTAAGACAATGTATGAACATATCAGCAGAGAAGCAATGCACAGAACAGAAATCAAGAACAGAAATCAAGCACAAGCCAATATATCACAGCATGACTCAAGCATACACATGCGTTCTTCACAATTCAGACATGGCACACTTATGCAATCTCCCACAGAAAAGGTCAGACATATTCAAGACAATGTGGTGACTCATTCATGTTGCTATCATTAAAACATCACATCATCAACAAAGCACAAGGGGCACAACAATCTCCCCCTTTTTGATGATGGGGCACAACACCGCTTTCACTTGTTGGCACGTGAGACAGCGAGATACAAAGTCCGCTACCTCCCTCTTCATGTTCGACCACCAAAAGGTCCTTTTTAAGTCTTTGTACATCTTAGTTGCTCCAGGATGAATGGTATACCTAGAGCGGTGAGCTTCATCTAGAATCTTCCTTTTCAACTCAGGACAGTCCGGGACACATGTCCTTTCCTGAAACATTAGTCTTCCATCAACTGCCAGCTTGAATTCAGTCCTTTGATCTAGTTTCTCCCTGATTTCTATCATTCCAGGATCTTCATCTTGTAACTTTTTGATTTCGGATAGCAAGTCTGGATGCACACTCATGTGAGAGAGAGTAATACACCCGTCTTTCTGGTCCATGCTTATATTTAATCTAGAGAATTCCTCCAATAATTTCCATTCCCGTATCATACAGCTGGCCATAAGGGCTCTCGGCTTCCGACTCAAGGCATCAGCTACCGAATTCCCTTTTCCGGGGTGATACTAAATAGTGAAATCAAAATCTTTTAAATATTCTAGCCATCGACGTTGCCTCATATTAAGTTCCTTCTGAGAGAATAGGTATTTGAGGCTTTTATGATCGGAGAATACTGTGAATTGTTCTCCGTAGAGATAGTGTCTCCAGATCTTTAGGGCAAATACCACTGCGGCCAACTCCAAGTCATGCACCGGGTAGTTTTCCTCATGTTTCTTTAATTGCCTAGAAGAGTATGCAATAACTCTTCCCTGTTGCATTAATACACAACCGAGGCCAATGCCAGAAGCATCGGTATATACCTCGTACTTCTCCCCTTCAATAGGAAGGGCCAAGACCGGAGCAGTGGTCAAACGGTCCTTCAATGTTTGGAAGCTTTGTTCACATTCCTCATTCCACTCATACGGCACTTCCTTGCGGGTCAGCCTGGTGAGTGGTACTGCAATCTTCGAGAAGTTTTTAATAAAATGCCGGTAATAACCAGCAAGACCAAGAAACTCCTGATTTCTGTTGTATTTGTCGGTTGTTCCCAGTTCTTTACTGCCTCTACCTTTGCGGGGTCTACTGAGATTCCCTCCTTTGAAATTACGTGTCGTAAGAAGGACACTTCTTCCAGCCAAAACTCACATTTGCTAAATTTTGCATATAATTGCTTGTCCCTCAATATTTGTAGTGCTATCCTCAAGTGCACTTCATACTCCTCTTTAGACTTTGAATATATCAGGATTTCATCGATAAAAACCATAATAAATTTGTCCAGATGCGGTCTAAAGATGCTATTCATAAGCTGCATAAAAGCTGCATGGGCATTTGTTAGTCCAAAAGGCATAACAGTAAACTCATAATGCCCGTACCTGCTTTGAAATGCACTTTTGTGAATATCCTCGTCCTTGATCCTCAATTGGTGATAACTTGATCGAAGATCAATTTTTGAGAAATACTTTGCTCCTGAAATCTGATCGAAGAGTTCATCAATCCTCGGCAGTGGGTATTTATTTTTGATAGTGAGGTGGTTCAGCTGCCGATAATCGATGCACAACCTCAATGATCCATCCTTCTTCTTGACGAACAGTACTGGTGCTCCCCATGGGGAAGTACTTGGTCTGATAAATCCTTTCTTCAATAGCTCCATAAGGTGCTCCTTCAACTCCTTCAATTCTGCGGGGGACATCCTATAGGGTGCTTTGGAAATAGGTCCGGCACCCGGAACAAGGTCTATAGTGAATGAGACTTCTCTCTCTAGTTGTAGACTAGGTAAGTCCTCAGGGAAAACATCGGGAAACTCCCGAACCACTTGAATGTCTTCCAGTCTAGCTACCTTAGCCTCTGTGGCAGTTACAAATGCTAAGAATGCCTCGCATCCTTTGTTGATAAGTTTATGGGCTCGAAGAGCAGAGATGACTGGTGATCTTTTCCGGGGAGTAATGTAAGTTAACTCCGGGAAATCCACAAAAGTTACTTTTCCATTTCGGCAGTCTACGGTTGCCCGGTGGGTGGATAGCCAATCGGCCCCTAAAATTACATCGTACTCCTTCAAGTCTAAGCATATTAAATCTACAGGTAAGTTGTGGCCTTTAACTATAATCTTGCAGTTTGGGTAATGGAAAGTGACATCAGACTCATTCCCTAACGGGGTAGAAATCACCAAGTTTATCCATTCAGGTTCCATAGAGAATGAAGCAGCAAATTTCTTTGAAACAAAAGAATGTGTGGCGCCAGTATCAAACAGTACTTGAGCAGACTTAGAGTAGATAGACAAAATACCTTCCACCAACCCACCCTCTTGGTTCCGTCTCTTGGAGAGCTTGTAAACGTCCTTGCTTCTTTGTCGAACGCTTTTCTTCCTTTGTCTCCGGCTCACTCTGCTCATTCATCATTGGACAGTCGGGAATACAGTGTTCTTTACTCCCACAACGAAGGCACGCTCCGAGCCTTCTCCAGCATTCTGCAGCCTAGTGACCCGGCTTGTCGCAATATTTACAATTCTCCTTTGGCGGTGCCGTGATGGAGAAAGGTTTGTTATTGGCCTTCTTGAATTTCTTTTCCTTGGAGGGTTCACCTCCATTTTTGGTCCGCTTCTTGAAAGACGGTTTAAAAGTGTTGGGGCTTGTAACATTCTCCCTTTTATCCTTACCACGGACTTTGTCAGACAGTTCCGTGGCGTCTTCTAGCAACTGGGTACGACGCACCATCTCTGAGTACACTTGAATATCCAAGGGAGCGAGCTGGGTGATATACTGGGGTAGTAACCCATTCAAGAACCTTCTTGCCTTCATCTTTTCAGTGCAAACTAAATGTGGTGCATATCTTGATAACCGGGAGAACTGGGCTTCATAGTCAGCTACCGACAGGGAGCGTTGCTTCAAGGCAGCAAATTCCGCGGCCTTTTTCTCCTAAACACGGTCGGAGAAATACTTGCTATTGAAGTGCTCGACAAATTCGGCCCATGTAACATGATTTTCAAACAAGGTGGCCTCGACGGACTCCCACCAAGCACGAGCGTCCCGTTCCAGTTGGAACGTGGCCAGAAGCACCTTTTCACCATCCGCGCATTGCATGACACGGAAGATTCGCTCGATCTCCCTTATCCAATTCTCCGCATCCTCGGGGTTTGATGAACCTGCGAACCTCGGAGGGTTGAGATTACTAAAACTCCGATGGAGGTCGCCGGCTCCATGGTGTGCCCCACCTTGAGCCACTTGTTGTAAGGCCTGGGTCAAGCCTTGAACAGTTCGTTGCATCTCACGCCATTGTGCGCGTTCAGTAGCCATAGTCCTACAAGGAGTTAATCTTCATTAGTTTCATGTTGGAATTTGTAGTTGGAATCCCTACAAGGACTTATACCCACGGCACTACCCGTCCTCACCGTTTTAGGGATAGACCTATCCGTGGACTTGGGTTTCCTAGGAATTGAAATCCTAGGCTCTGATATCACAAAAACTGTCACGCCCCGAGCGCGGAAGGAACCCGGGGAGAGACATGACGAGTTTATATCAATCACGTCAATCAGAGCAAGTAGAATTTCGACATCAACATAGAGTGCGCAACAAGACAAGAATATAAAACATAACCAAAGACTGATACCATTGATATAACCAATCCATTTAAACCAAGTCACATACTTCAAGACTTAACATCACAGATCAGGCCCGCAAGCCTTAAATATTACAACCCTTGCAATAACATAAGTTCTAATGACAAGACTCAAGGAATAAACTAAGGACGACATGACACGATAGAGTTCAACAGCATGACGCTTGCAGGTTCTACGCTCGTCACTCTCGCTTCTGCCCATCCGAGTCCGAGTCAGGGTCCGTATTACCTGAAAAGGTTGGGAAAAGAACTTGATGAGCGAACGCTCAGTAGGAATTATATCTCAAGAACTAGCAATTGGTTTAAGTAATTACCTCTTCCAATAAAAATGCAAGTTTAGCATGTAAAGTATAAAAAAAATAGAATGCTATGGAATTGAACATGATAACAAGAGGAAATAACATGTACTGTTGATCCAAGATAGGGAATTTCAAGTATTCAAGATTTCCAAGTTTTTGAACGAGTACCAAGTATATCAATAAAGTCTTTCATGTCATGAGATAATGGCTATTAGCAAGCAAGTACTTTGCCCATTCCGGGCCACGCAAGTCATGTCAAGTCAATCAAGTCAAGCACGCGAGAGAGAGGGATAGAGATATAGTGGAGTGTCATAGATTCAAGCAAGTACTTCGGTGCAATGCCACACCGTGATCAATATAACTCCCATGGGCACAAGTACTTTCGGGTGCTCCTCCCAGGACCAGATCGGGCCCTAAATGCGCGGACATTGTTACATGTAATATCTAGACAACCACTTTAGTGATAGCCATGGATTTCCAATAACAAACTCATGTAGGATATCAAGGTAGATTCGTGGATAGGTTCCACGGAATTCAAGGAAGAACATTAGATGGACAATGATAAAACCAACGAGAATCATGACGTGTCGATAACCTGGGTAGAGACGGTACCTTAGCTAGGTAGCCGAGATAACTTGAGTGGATGACTAGACCTGTCACCAATCAAGGGACATGAATCAAGCTGATTGACCCCATCTATAAGGGACTCAATCCAAGATATCGCCTAGTGGAATATCATCATTCCATTGGCAAAGATTATTCTCTCATGGACCAAGATGGCGACATGAGAGGGTCGGTTTACCACAAGTCGTGGCAATCAAAAAGGTACAAGGTGTTTAAGGTACAACCAGCTCAGTCGGCCTTGAGGGAATCCAAGGCTACGAGGAGACTTACGGAGGTCCCAATGACTAACTCGCCAGTCCAAAGGAACGGAATGTCCAATGGAGGGCTTGTATGTCACCGAGAGTTAGTGGGTAATGCGACAAATCATCGTGAAACATGGGACTATACTCACGGAATGGAATATAGTGCCGATATACATACATACATACATACATATATATATATATATATATATATATATATATATATATATATATATATATAAAACCCTCAGTTCACATAAAGCCGTGGAAAATAAATATGCAGGAAATTCGTGACTTATGCCAAGTCACTATTTAATAAATTCACGACCTTCTCTGGGCCGTTTCTTTACTAATTGACGACTGCTGGAACAGTCGTCCCATCTGTAATTTCTATTATTACTGCAATTTACCCAATTCTGTATTTCAAGAAAACGCGCCTTAGGCAGGGGCGTTATTTCACAAAGAAGCGACTTGCACTGTGTCGTTAATTACCATTTTCCAGAATATAATAACTTTTAGAAATTTCAGGAAAGTAACGACTTATCCTAAGCCATTAATTTAAAATAGCGCCCTTGGGTGGGGCGTCACTTTCATAAAAGATGACCTACTGGCTGTCGTTAATTCATTCCTTTCCAGGATAAACATGAGTATTTATCAATTTCTTAAAATTAACGACTCTTGGGTCGGGCGTCAGGACATGAATTAGCGCCCTAGAGAGGGTCGCCTCTTTCCAAAATTTCCAGAAAACTTCTAAATCGTAGTAAAACTATATGCATGAATTACAGATGATATTATCATAAATTTTTATGCTAGTTTGGGCTACAATCCTTGAGAAAACCTACCTCTTGTTGAAGATTAAACGGCGAAAACGATACTCTGTTTAAAACAGAGTATGTCATCTGCTTGCAGGATGAAGATGGAGGAAGATGATGGAGGCTCCCACGTCCACCAACAAGATGAAGAAGAGGAAGAATGAGAGGACGCTCTCCTTCTTGCTCAGCAGGATGAAGAACGGGGGAAGAAGCTTCACACTTCACGCGTCCGACCGGCAGGGAGAAGGAGGAAGAAGCTTTCTGTTACAATAGCAGGATGAAGATAGGATGCAGAGTGTTGCAGGATGTAGCAGGACCTCCTTCGAAGCAGCAGTTACTTAGAAAAATCAGCCCGTTCGAGGGGGTGTGGTATTTATAAGACTCTCAACGATCTGGAGGGTTCTATTGTTGGATTATGGAAGGGTTTTACGATCAAGATTGGTAAGTTTTTAAACCTACTATGCATGGTCCTCACCCTTCCAGGATAGCAGCCGCATGCTCCCATTTGCATAGGGAGAACCCTAATACAGGCCATGCAACGAACGAGCATGCCTTAATTTAATTCCCAGGGAAAAAGACGTCTGAGACTGGGGCGTTTTTCATCAAGTAGCGCCTTAACAGGGGGCGTGTTTTCATTAAATAACGCCTTACAAAAGGTCATCTTTTACTTTTCTATATTTTGGCGCTTTATTTCTAATTTTCTTGCGCCCATGATAAGGGCGTTATTACTATAATTAGCATCTTAAGGAAGGGCGTTATTTCATTTTGGCCCAATTGTTCCCTGAAGTGTAAGGCCCATTTATGTATTTCTCTTGGCTAGTTTTAAAGTTCATTAAGTACCTCTAAACATATATGTATAGCTTAATTATTATTATTCATTTAGAATATTTTATTCCTTATTAATTATCCGGGGTCTTACATCAGCTCTCGACAGTCCGTCGGCGTTGATGAATAAATTTATAACTCTTTTCACTCTGGTTTAGACCTTTCGTCTAGCCAGAGAACAAAAAGACCCTTGCTTGGACACTCACCCCGTGTCCATGAATGAACCACGTCAGCTCTCGGCAGTCCGTCGGCCTTGATGAATAAATTTATAACTCTTTTCACTCTGGTTTGGACCTTTCGTCTAGCTAGAGAACAAAAAGACCCTTACTTGGACACTCACCCCATCTCCATGAATGAACCACGTCAACTCTCGGCAGTCCGTCGACGTTGATGAATAAATTTGTAACTCTTTTCACTCTGGTTTGGACCTTTCGTCTTGCCAGAGAACAAAAAGACCCTTGCTTGGACACTCACCCCGTGTCCATGAATGAACCACGTCAGCTCTTGGCAGCCCGCCGGCATTGATGAATAAATTTGTAACTCTTTCACTCTGGTTTGGACCTTTCGTCTAGCCAGAGAACAAAAAGACCCTTGCTTGGACACTCACCCCGTGTCCATGAAGGAACCGCATCAGCTCCCGACAGTCCGCCGGCGTTGATGAATAAATTTGTAACTCTTTCACTTCGGTTCAGACCTTTCGTCTAGCCAGAGAACAAAAAGACCCTTGCTTGGACGCTCACCCCGTGTCCATGAATGAACCGCGTCAGCTCCCGACAGCCCGTCAATGTTGATAAATAGATTGGTAACTCTCCCCTCTGGATCGGACCCTCCGTCTGGTTAGAGAACAAAAGATTCTTCCCACTCTAGATCGAACCTGTCGTCCGGCTAGAGAACTAAAAGATTCTCTCCACTCTGGTTCGAACCTTCTGTCCAGCCAGAAGATTAGGGAACCTTTCATACATCCAGTACCCCCGAAACATTGAAGAACGAGATATCCTTTCACCCTGGCCCGAGCCTGCCGTTCGGGTGATGAATCAACCCCCTTTCCTTGCGCTGGCACTAAGTGTCAATGACTTGACCATCTCTCCGTCCCTTCGGGTGATGAATACCCCTCTGATCTGGACCTCCCGTACATATCATTGAATGAAAAAAACTCTTCTCTCCGTCCCTTCGGGTGACGAATATCCCATTTGATTTGGACCTTTCATCCAGATCATTTAATAAATAAACTTTTCTCTCCGTCCCTTCGGGCGACGAATACTCCTTTGATTCGGACCTCCTGTCCGGGTCATTGAATAAATGAACTCTTCTCTCCGTCCCTTCGAGTGACGAATATCTCTTTTGATTTGGACCTCCCGTCCAGACCATTGACTAAACAAACCCTTCTCTCCGCCCTCGCGGTTTGCCTTCCAACAACTTTGGCTTTCACGGCCCACTCTCCAACGCATGCTGTCTTTACGGCCCACCTCCCCAACTTTGAGCGGCACACCCTTGTGCCTCTTCAACAGCACACTAGTTCATGCCCTACAGCGGCACACCCTTTATGCCTCTTCAACATCACATTCCCTATGCCCCTTTAGTGGCACACCGCTTTTCATGCCCACTAGCGGCACACTTCTTCAGCTCCTCCAACGACACACCCAAGTGCCTTCTCCAATGACACACTTATTGGCCTCTCCAACGGCACACCTCATTGGCTTCTCCACTACAGTGCATGGCCGAGCACTGTAGCATGCCCGGGCACTGCTGCGAGGTCGAGCACTGTAGCAAGGCCGAGAACTGTAGCAAGACTGAGCACTGTAGCAGGGCCGAGCACTGTAGCAGCCCAAGCGTCTGTAGCAAGACCGAGCACTGTAGCAGGGCCGAGCACTGTAGCAAGACCGAGCACTGTACCGTGCCGAGCATTGTAGCAAGGCCGAGCATCGCAGTGTACCAAGCACTGTAGCAGTGGCGAGCACTGTAGCGTGCCGAGCACTGTAGCAGACCGAGCACTGTAGCAGACCAAGCTAAAGTTGGAGAAGGTCGTGCTACTGTAGCAACCGAGCCTGAAGGGAGCTATGCAGCATGGCCTAGCACTATAGCATACCGAGCACTGTAGCAAGACCGAGCATCGTAGTGAACCGAGCACTGTAGCAGAGCCAAGCATTGTAGCGTACCGAGCACTGTAGCAGTTCAAGCACAATAGCAGACCGAGCACCGCAGCAGGCTGAGCACTGTAGCAGTCCGAGCTATTGAAGAAAAAGAAGTCCGAGCACTGTAGCAGGTCGAGCACTGTAGCAGTCCTCCTGTCTGACAAAAGGACTGCTTTTGACCAGTTGTCTCACCTTTTCAGCCGACAGCTCATTGCCTTGCACTGCAAGAAGCCATCCGGTATAATGGAGACCTAGACTTCTAATACAGTGAAGAAACGATTTCACGTCCGTCTGTATAAATGAGGCGTCCCAGAGGGCTGAAAAAGGGGGATCCCATGTGAAGAAGGAAGAGAAAAAGAAGAAGAGAAAAGAGAGAGGAAAGGAGAAGCTCCTGCTTCCCCTTGCTGCTCCGTCCACCACCGTCTGTGCGAAGAGGAGAAAAAAAAGAAGAAGAAGAGAAAAGAGAGAGAGAGGAAGGAGCGGATGCTTCATTATTCCCCCCACTGGATTTCTATTTTCATTCTCTCCCCCCTGCAATGTATTAGCCTATGTATTTCTCCCCTTTTATGAGGAATAGAAGAAAAGCTTGCAAATGTTTTCTACATCTTCCTATAAATATTTCTTCTATGTCTGCATTTCTCGCTGTTTTACTTTCTTCATGGCTCCCCATTGTCTGCCTCTGAGTACCATAGCTTCCCTTAGATACATTCACCCGGTGCACCCCCAGCCCGTTATAGAAGTGTCTTCCGTTCGTTGATTCTCCCGGGCTTTCCGAAATTTTATCAAAGGTGCTGTTGCCCCTGGCACCCACCTCAAATTGTCGGGTTCCGCCACTCCATGTGGGCGCATTCCCTGTATCTCCCTTACGCCCCGGGTCAAGGGGAGATGCTGCCGAATTTTTATTAAAAGTAATGCCATGATAAAAGACAAAGTGAAGTAACTAATGAACAAACAAATAATGATAAGACATCATAATCAAAACAATGGAACCGTACGAGACTCAGGGGATTGGGCTGCTGAACATGGCCCCGGACTTAACCACCCAATGAGGAATTGAGAACCTGGCCACCCAAAACTCCTCCATCTGAACTTCATATGCCAAAAGGGACCCCTTTTCAGCCCTCACACCAGCCCATCCTTCTCCCTTGGCCTTCAACGGCACACTCTCCACCAGCCTCCAGCGGCACACTCCCTTGGCCCTTAGCGGCACACTCCCTTGGCCTTCAACGGCACACTCTCCACTAGCCTCTAGCGGCACACTCCCTTGGCCGTCAACGGCACACTCCCTTAGCCTTCAACGGCACTCTCTCCACCAGCCTCCAGCGGCACACTCCAATCAGACCCTCAACGGCACACACTCCACCAGCCTCTAGCGGCACACACCCCAGCTTCCCTCCTGTGTTCAGCGGCACACTCCTAGACCTTCCAGCGGTACGCTGCTTATTCTCTCCGAACCCTTCCACATATGCCCCAAACATAACAAAAGAATAGTAATAACAACAAACTCACAAGAGGGATAAATAATAATAACAATAAATAATAATACTAATAAGCTCAAGAATAAATAAATAAATAATAATAATATAGAGATAAGTAATAATAATGATAATAAGCTCAGAAAATACAATAATAATTAATCAAACAAATAATGATAAAATAAATGAATAATAATAACAATAAACTCACCCAAAGAATATAAAAATAATAATAACAAATAATAATGATAAAAAAAATTCAAATAATAATGAAATGATGAGATCTGCTCCGCAGCCTCGCTTCTCCTCCAGACCCGGTGTAAAGGGAACATTAACGCCGCCCCTCCAAGTCAGGTTCGGACCTTGGGAGCCATTCCAATATGGCCATAATCCGACATTGCTCTGGGCTGATAATTCATCAAACCGGACTCATTCTCATTGGGATTCGTTTTCGCTCCCTCATTGAAATTACCGTAAACTCGGCATACATTTGTGAGGGTTTGTTTTCGTTTTCGTCGTACCGTCGATACGGACCTTTGTCTGAACATAAAGTGGTCCATGAACGAACGACAAATCTGAATGGAACGAGAAGGCTCTCATCATCTCCGAGTCCTACGCATGGGACTATTGATAAGACCTTCGTGGGTCACTATTAGACCACGGGTTCGCCCTAATCATGGTCATTGCCTGACCCACATCCTCGGCTTATATCCAGTTGTCTCTGTACACGTCTTCATTTTGAAATCTAGTCCCGGGACTCTTTCCCATTGCTCTTCGGCACCGGAAATATTAACGATGCCCACGCAAGCCTCGTTTGGACCACGGGAGGCGCCCCCGGAATGGTTTTGACTCGATCTCGCACCGGACCAATAAATTCACTGGTTTCCTACTACACTAAGCGGGATTTAACCGAATGCTTTCAGTTCCTCAGAGTAATAAATTTTCCGTACCCCGGCATACATATGTTCTGGGTCTGCCCGTGACGATTACGATATTCTCAAGCCGGACACCCGTCTGAATATTGAACGGTCCCCCGAACGACTGACACGTTTCGAATGTTTGCTTTCCTAGACATAGGGCTTTCCAACTGATTCAATGCACATTCTCCCGTTGCCCCTTGGCACCGAAAATATGAACGATGCCCATGCAAGCCTGACTTCGACCACGGGGGGCCCACTGTAGCATGGTCGCAGTTTGATCTTGCACCAGGAGGACAAGCTCGCGGGTTTCCGACCATTCTAATCTGGATTCAGCCGAACATTTCCCGTTCCCCTGAACAATAAATTCGTCGTGCCCCGGCATACATACGTTTTGATTTTCCCCGTGACGATCACGCTTCCCTGAAGCCGGACGCTCGTCCGAATATCAAAATGGTCCCTTAAGTGACCGACATATTTCGAATGCTCACTTCCCTAGACATAGGGCTTTTCAACCGATTCAAGATCGCTATCGTCTTGTTTCTCTCGATATAATTTCTTGGCCATGAGGCCCTGATTCCCGACGATTAATCAAGGGTGTTCCCCTCTCAGATGGGATGTAAATGACGTCGTGACCTTTATAGCGGGACGGGTTTCGGTCCCGACACGAATCACATAATCGTCTGATTAGTCAGATCGAGCACACAATAAATCATCACTCTGTGGCTGGCACGCCCCCGCACTTAATAGACGAATCGACCATTCCCGAATAACCACACAACATAATAAGTGAATAAAAGTGCGTCCACACTCGGGTATCTCCTTACGGTTGCATGCCTCTCACGGCGGTATCGGGCACTCTCCTTTTACGGAAAGTCGAAAAGGGTAGGATGACATGGAAATGTCAGGGTAAGTGTTGACCAGACAGGGTGCGGGCGTGCCAGTCGATTTCTCGACAATCACCTATGGAACCAAGGGTTGACCGGGGAAGCGCCACCAGGGCGCGACACGTGGGCTCGGGCGATCGGGCGACACGTGGAGAGAAGCGGTTCCATGGGTGCGAGTGCGTAGGTGATTGTGGGGATCGTGTACTGGACGTCTTTCGCCACCGGCCGCAAGTGACCGGTGTTTATTTACATCGGGGTGAATCCGAACACCTTCATTCCATGCTGAAGAGAAGCATGTATATATGCCTGAAGCCGTGGGTAGAGGGCCGGGAGCATTCTGCAACTGTGAGTGCGCTTTCGACTGAGTGGTTTTTACTGGGGTTAGGATGTTTGGCACGTATGCTGAACGGTGTAGGTAGGAAGCTTGGGGCCCGAATGCGGGCACTTGTATTTCACTGGCTTTATGATGGGCCACATGGGCTTTACAAATGGGCATAGGTGGCCAAAGTACAACTGGCGCAAGCCACGAGACAACGCCAACACGTGGGTCGGCCCCCAGGTCGTTACGTAATAGAGCGAATATCAGCGTGTCTTACAGGAACTCTTTACAGAGGGATTGGTGTGGGCCTGACTACCTTGGTGGCCAGAGCGGACATAGACTGGCGCCTAGTGGAGGTCGGACACGGCTCGAGGGGGGCAGTCGGGTCCGGGTCTCGAACGGCGAGTGTCGTCATGCTGGGGAGTCACGGTCGGCCCCGGGACTATGATTCCCAGGCCAGAGGTCCGACTGGACTCGAGTTGTTAATTAGAGTGGCCAACGGCCGGCTGGGGGGTGAACGGTAGGCACATGATTCCGCGTCGGGGTCCGGCGTGGCATCATGAAGTGCACTTCGTCACCGTAAGTTGGCGTATACGGGCGGACCCAGGATGCGGGTGTGTTTGCCGTTGGCATAGTTACCTTACGTGCGACGAGGATGGTCTTGGTATGAGATGGCTAAACACCGAGTGAGGGAAGTACGCGTGACATATCCTCTGCGTGTGTGAGCCGACTAGAAAGCCAACCACGCGCGCACTTGTCTTCTCGCATTTTCAACCCTTGCCGAAAGCCTCGGAAGTCTGAGGGTGCGGCAATTAGGTCGGGGGGGTGTCCGTCGGGAGTCTTCCTTTTGTTCTTCTTTCCTGGTCCTCCCTTTTTTCTTTTGCCCCTTGAGCTTCTAAGGGGGGAATTTATAGGAATTTGAAGGGGTGGGGGGTGGGGTTTAGGCGGACCAAGTTGAGGGTTCAACTTGGTCCGGGTAAACCCCTCAAACAGTATTAGTTTTATTTTACTTTCGTATATTTTTGTGTGTGTAACGGAGTGGGGGAGATGGGGTTTAGGCGGACCAGCCCAAGGGTCTGGTCTGGTCCGCCTAAACCCCTCCTACAGGGGGGGGGTTTAGGCGGACCAACCCCATGGGCTGGTCTGGTCAGCCTAAACCCCTCTTCGGAGGGTAAAAATCTTCTTTTTTTAAATTTTGGTGGGGTTTAGGCGGACCAGCCTAGGGGTCCAGGCTGGTCCGCCTAAACCCCTCCCCAGGGGGGGTTTGGGCGGACCAAATGGGTCCATTTTTTTATTTTAAAAAATCTTTTTTTAATAACCAAGGGGTTTAGGCAGACTGGGTCGGAGGGAGAGAGAGGGGCGGCCCCACCTCTATAAAATTGGATTTTTTTGTTAATATTTGTCCTAATTTGGCTAATAGAAAGAGGACAAAGGATACTGGGAGGATACACTTGTGGGCGCAGACCGAGACGCTCGTGCGTGTGATTCGTCGTGGGCATTCTTCGCGGCTCCTTCCACGTACGGGTACGGTGAACGAATCCTAGCGCGAACCTTGCACCTCGAGACCGGAAATTTGTACGAATTGGGACTGGGGAAGACCATCGGGCCTCCAGGCTGGGGAGAGGGTGCGGTCCCCGGGGGAGTTCACCCTCCCATGGGGGCGCAGCCGCGCCCCGAGGTGAACCGGCCCCGAATGAGCTGCAACCCCGAGCGATGGCCCCCGGGGATCTTCTTCCGTCGTCTGGGAATGTCCTTTGAGGGACACTGGGCTTCGGGATACTGGGATGGCCCGTGGGGGCCGTTGTTCTTCAAGTTGTATTTGCCGCTGGCAAGGTGTTCGGGCAAATGCCCGACACCCCCCGGGTTGCCGAACGGGCCACGTAGGTGACCGACGGACCTTGGACTTAGTCTAGGGCCGAGGGCAGAAGTACATGGGGGTTGAGAGGAGGCACCTTGGACATGTGGGCCCAACCTTGTGCTACGTGCCATGTTGTACGACCGGTTGGCAGGATAGCCTCGGGTTGGCCCGAGAGCTAGACTTAAGTGGCTCATTGCCATGTGTATGAGGGTCAGGGGTGGCCCTGGGTTGCTGGGGGGGTCGTTGTAGGACTCAATTACTGTGTTGGAACCACGGGGTGGCCCGTGGGTTGGTGTAGAAGGGTTGAAACATACGCGCTCACAAGGTGTTCGGAAAAATGCCGAACACACGTGTGTGAGCCGTATACACGTGCTACGGGCCTCCAAAGCCTGTGGTTGACTTACTTGGGTCTCCCTTTGACCTTGGAGGGTTGAAAGAAGGCATCCCGAGGTAGGTCCCTGGACTTTTCACTGAGTGCCACGTGGCGTGGCTTGTAGTCGGGGTGCCCCCGGGTTAGCCCGGGTGGTCGTGTAGAACGCGGGCAAAGTCCGCAACTTAGGGGTCGGGAGTGGCCCCGATTGATTGCTAATGTCGCCGTATACCTCGGCTAGCGGGTTGGGGCCATTGGTCGGGCCCACTGGGTTGTCGGAGGGGCCGGGTAGCCCCTGCCTTGAAGGTGTTCGATGAATTCCGAACTCTTATATCTGGGTATTTTTTTGGAGAAATTATCCTGGTACAACAGTCATTCATAATCAATTCATTGCACAAATCAAGATTAATAGAATTCAATTCAATTTTGCTTCTTAGCTCACATTCAATTTTCTCTAATAGAGTAATCTCATTCTTTAGATAAGAATTTTCATTTCTTAGATCAGCAATTGTTTCTTTGTGAGCATTAACATCATGCAATAAGCTTTCATTCAAGTTCCTAAGTTCAGAACATTTCTCACATGAGGAGGCAACATGTGTAGCATTTTGAATTGCCTTTTTCAGTTTTTGATTTTTAGATTTCATTGTTTTATATCTTTCAAACAACTCATCATAAGCATTTATCAATTCATCATAACTAATTTCAGCATCTTCATCGGAGTCAGAGTTTACCTTTGAACTCTCCTCGCTTTGATGCTCAATCCCATTGTTTGCCACGAGGCACTCATCATTCTAGCTTTCATATTGAGCTTCATTTAGCCCATCCCAGATTTCTTTTGCTGACCTACAAGATGAAACAAAAGGATATACTTCAGTGTTCACAGCAGCCTTAAGAGCATTCAAAACAAACAAGTTGTCAGAGTACTTTTTCTAATGTTCATCTGTCCATCTTAACTCATTTGTGGGTAAGACGTGAGGATCATGAGTGATTAATCTCATAAGCTTCGGATCAATACCAGAAATCCAAATACTAAATTTACCAAGCCATGAGATATAATCAAAACCATCGAAGATAGGAACAGAATTCATATCAGCCATCATAAAGTGATCTTTTCTCCTAGACCATGAGGTCCGCGTATAAAAATCAGAGACTGGGCTCTGATACCAATTGTTGGCCCAGACTAGATGGCAGACAAGAAGGGGGGTTGAATTATCCCCCAACCCAGATGACGGATTTTAAAAACTATCTAAACTAAACACAACAGAAATAAAATTAGCTACGTTAATTAGCCTAAACTGAAATGAGATTAGAATGTTCTCCCTATCTTTTCGATCTCATACGGATTATCAATGCAAGGAACAAGTGAAATTGAGCCTAACACGTATAGCGGTTGAAGCGATGTACGATGGTGCATTGAATAAAAATCATATAGTAGACCTGTGAATGGAGATAGAAGAAAAGGACAATCACACAGGCATTCACAATGGACACAGAGTTTTTTAGGTGGTTCGGGACCACAACGGGCTCCCTACGTTCACCCCCCACCGAAACCCGATGAGGCTTCACTACACGCTACTAACGTAGCAACACGAGGACGAGCCCCAACACCACACACGCTGCGTCCGCAGTAATGCACACACACGAGGTCTAGCGTCAATACGCTGCCACCGCAGCACACACTCACAAGAACTCGGGGAACTTACCCCGCAATAAACCACACACGGAGGCGCGGCTCCGTGCACCACACACATATATTTCGATGTTAAGAATAATAAGAAGATATATAATGTAGCTCACAACAGTATGTAAAAAAAGAAAAACTATCATCAAGAGATCGATTAAGGATGTAGAATGTTTCCGCTTCATTCTCCAATAGCCATAGGAAGATCTTTCTTGAAGCTTAGGATGGAGAGAGTTGAATCCGCAGGATGTCGGAGCAGACGGTCTTCCTTTTTGAAGATCCAATGTATGTTCCTTTAAATCCAAGCTTCAATCGTACCTGCAAGCACCAAGAACAGATGAATCAATATGCTCAGAACTATGTATTAGTTAAGAGGGGCATCATAAATAAATGGATAGAGGATATATAATATCTCCCTTTGAATATCCCATGAATGCCTTCGATCAGAAGGTAGGGTGCGCTGGAAATGATGAATCACAGAGTGGAAGCAGCCGTCCTTGAGATTGAAATGCCCAAAAGAAATGACGACCGTGGAGAGCAGCAGCAGCGGCTTCCAGATCAACGCTCAGGCTCGTGGATGGCGATCTCCGCGACTTCTACTTCCTCCTTCGACAGAAGTGTAGTGCCCTCCTTTTTCTCTTCAAGAAGAACAGACACGATTAGCCCCCAAGGGATTGCCTCCTATGATGGAGTTCGTACGTTATTAATACTCAAGGCAAGGAGATGAATAAAGACATGAAAGCCCGCACCAAAACCCTCTCAAAACCTTACCCAATCGATGGGTGAAGCCCTAAGGGTAAGTGGATAAAAACCCATGTCCAATGGATCCCCAAATGGGGAGATCGAAACCCAAACCAGCAACCCGATCTGGGTCGCCCAGAACAAGTGTCGACTCTCAGAGTCGACACTTGTTCGCGGGTGTTCAGCCAGCAAATATAGAAATAGACCACAGCTGAAAGTGTCGACCCAATGAGTCGACACTTTTTGGCATGCGTTCTATTTTCACCAAAAAGTAAGCCCAACAAGTAGGTGTCGACTCTCGGAGTCGACACATTCACCCTGCTGCGCTCAGGCAGCAGGCTGGGCTACCAGTGTCGACTCTGAGAGTCGACTCTTGTAGCACCAAAAGCAAGTAATGCAATAAGCAGTGAAGTTAACCCCAAATGCATGATAAATGAATCAACCCCAATCTAGGCATAGTGAAATACATTTAAACATAAACTCATACCATGGATTCAATAGACTGTAGGCAATTTGAACCTGCATGATTTAGTGACTCAAATTTATATCAATTTTCAAGCAATGCAAATAACTGCACAGTCACATTGTCATAGCTTCATTCAAGATCACACCCCTTCAACCCCAATCAAAAAAAGGATTACACCAAGTTAAATATCATGGTTAGAGGGTCTTTAAAAACACCTAACACACTTGGATTTATATAGGAATAAGTGAAGGAAAGTAAGCAACACACTACATGATTTGTCCCAAACAGAAAATGGGACTCAGAGGTAGGGTGTCGACTCTTGGAGTCGACATCTCCTAGGCACAATTCTGTCCAGCCAAAAAGGATGCCCCAGGGAGCTGGGTGTCGACCCTAGGGGTCGACACTTGCAGTGGGGAATTGGAGAACTACCCAAGGCTGTCAATTTAAGCCCAATAACTTGATAGAAGGACCAACCTAATCAAGGCACATTAAGACTCATTCAGTCAAGGATTCTTACCATTGTTTCAAGGGTTTGTTAGCCTTAAAGAACCTGCAAGGTTTTGAATCTCAAAACATGTTATTTCACTTTAAAGATTTATGTCTATGCATATAAGGGATCAAATCTAAGCATGTGAAGGCTAGGGTCAATGCACATATAGAATTCATTTAGCCTTCTATGAAGAACTAGAAATCCTCTTTCATGATCAACTTTAAAGAACTCAAATTTATCAACACAATTGATAAGACCAAATATCCTTCATGTCTCATTCACTTATGTCTTCCAACCTGCATAAGGAACCTTTAAAATACATTCACATGTTAGGTTAAATCAGAATCACTCAATTCATTCACATCACAAGCTCTCATTTCAAATATAGATTCATGCATGGAAAGCCATTTCCAACTCAAGCATATATACCTTGACCACTTGATATTGAATCAATTCACACATGAATTTCATATGCAGTCCAAGCAAATTTCTACACAAGCTCACATATCAAATTAGATTCAATCAAACCTGCATGAATTCAAGGTTCAGTTGAGAAGAGTCAAGTTTAGTCCAAATAAGCCTAAACTCATTCTCTACACATAAACATGGAAGGCCAATTGAGGACCCATTTCAGCAGATGTCAAAAGCTTAGCTTCAGTAAACCATTTGAAAACCCATTGAAAAACATAGTATTCAAATGGGTGCTCCAAAGTCTCATGGACAGAGTGCATGAGACACCAAGAAAAGTATATTCATTAAGAGCCATTGCTTCTCAACCCATTGAAGCAACCTGCAAAGTAAGATGGCAACATATTAGCTTATTTAGGATGAAGACGTTTACCACAAAACATGCACGCATGATTTTTACTTCTATACATACCCAAAGCACACAGTATTTTGTAATCATCAAAACCAATACTAAAGACTAGGAGGGAGCGCAACGAACCCAACAAGATGATCATGCAAGATTTTATTACTAACGATTTTTGTTTGGGAGAGAACACCTACTTGATTAAAATGGAAGAGGAAGAAGAAAAATGTAATGATCACCCAGAGTCCCCTTTCTCCTTAGAATCCTTCCCAATGTGTAAGGCAAAGTGGGTGCTTAGAGGGCTTGTTTATAGAAAAATTTGGCTAAAATAGTAAGATTCCTCTCCCCTACAAATTAAACTCATCTACCACTTAATTCCATATTCATGGCCCATTGTTAAACAATTCCACTAACCCACTTTCAATAGAGTACAACCAACATTTTGGTATTTTTACTTTTTGGGCCATCATTCTAGAATTGTATTAATTTATTCTAAAGAATGGGTGTTTAAAAAATGGCTACCCATTTACTCTATTTGGCCCATTACTCCCAATCTAACCCAATAAATGTCCAATTCTCAATCATCACTATTCTAGCCCATTGACTTTAATTTCAGCCTATTTAAGGTTTGTTCCATAGCCCAAATTGTAAATTCTAGGGAATTTGATTTAGTTCTCTTGAAATTTAAGCTATTTCTATTTTACTTATATCAAAACTTTATCTTCCATAATTGTTATATGACTAAAATTATATATATATATGTATATATATTTGGGTTGCTACACCCTCCCCGACTTAAAAGAATTTGGTCCCTAAATTCACACGATTCCTTTCCATAATAGTGAGATACCATGTCACCAATCTAAAATACGCATTCTACTCCTATCATCATGATCACCATGTCCATACATGGAATTGTAATTAAGGCAGGGTTTTTGGTTACCTTCCAACGCTTGCACCATGCCGTGCCGCCTTGGTTCATCTTGTTGCTCTTCTCGCAGTGCTTGCTCCTTCATTAAAGGACAACGGGCAATCTTATGATCTCCGCTTCCACAATGTATACTTTCCAAACTTTCTCCAACAATTCTCCGACCGGTGACTACCTTTATCACAATATTCACATCTTTCCTTCACTGGGACAATTCTGTTGATCCTCATTCTTGGGCTTCTTGTCCTTGTTGGAACTATTCCCTCCATTCGGTCTCTTTTTTCCATTTACAAGTTCACCAATCTTGGAACCATTTGCCAAATCCTTCCGAGCAAGCCTTCCTTTGATACGTTCGGCCATCTCCATGGCATCTTCTAACAGTTGTGCTTTCTTAACCATCTCAGTATATGTTTGGATCTCTATTGGTGCTAATTGACGAATAAATTCTATCTTCAACCCGTTCATAAATCGCTTAGCTCTCATCCTTTCCGTGCAAACCAAATGGGGTGCATAGCGAGCTAACCTAGAAAATTGCCCCTCATACTCCGCGACCAATAGATTTCGTTGTTTCAATGTCGTAAACTCCATAGCCTTCTTCTCTCGGATTCTCTCCGAGAAATACTTCTCATTGAAATGTTTCAAGAACTCGTCCCATGTTACTTGGTTGTCGGGCAAAATTGGTTCTATCGACTCCCACCATGCCTGGGCATCTCGTTCTAGTTGATATGTCCCCAATAAAACCTTCTCTTGATCAGTACATTGCATGACCCGAAAGGTCCTTTCTATCTCTTGAACCCAATTCTTGGCCTCATCCGGGTCAGTAGACCCACTAAATTTAGGGGGATTCATCCCTTGAAAACCCTGATACAAGTCTTCCATTCCATGATGAGCTCCGCCTTGTGCTACTTGCTACAACGCCTGAGTCAAACCCTAGACGGTACGCTGCATCTCTCTCCATTGAGCACGCTCGGTAGCCATCTTAGCCTACAAAATAATTTTTAAACAATAATTGTTCATGCCTTTGGATCACTTTTATCTTAAGAAAAACATAAAATTTTGTTGGTTAGCCCATGGATCTACCCTATCTTACTGGGTTCCTATTGGGTAACTGACATGGACAATTCAACCTATAACTTGGACTTAATGACCTAGGAATTTAGAAAAGCCTAGGCTCTGATACCACTTCTGTCACACTCCGAACCGATAGCAACAGAACACATTGCTCGGAACGTGACAGTGATGCAGTCCTATCAATCAGAGTAATCATAAAGGCACAATATAACTAAAACATTCTTCCATTGAAATTCCAAATATAAGTTTATTACGAGTTGATTAGAATAAAAGAAAAATACAAGGAGGCTCTCAAACTAGCTAGACTCGACTCGATGTAGGACTTAGAAGGTTCAACTAAACTTGCCAGAGCTCTCATCACTCTTGCCTTTGCCCATCTTGGTTGCATTCATCTTTATTATTTTCTAAAAAATATGGGAAAACACTAGGTGAGCGAACGCTCAGTAAGAATTATATCTCTAATCCAAACTTGCTTAAAGTGATTAACGATTTATGCAATATGCCATGATCAAGTATGATAGAATGCATGATAATATCAAGAGTGGAATAATAAGAATTATAGCTAGGCATAAAAATAGAGCATGAAGAGAAAGTTTCAAGAGCATATCTCGTAGGGACATGCATATAGAACATGTATTACGAATAAGGTATCATGAAAATGTATAACCATTCGAGAATTGTCAATAACGAAGATTTTCCATTTTTGGGCCAAGTTGAATATCGTATCATATCAAGTGAAGAACATATCATATCATATTGGAATTGTCTAGATCAAATCTTACTTATCATTAGGGTAATGCCACACCCTATCATTTATAGTACCGGTATATGTCTGGGCTTTGCCTCTCCCTTGGGACCAGATCTGGGCCCTATCAAATAACGTTCCAGCATTGAATGTCAAATTTGTTAGAGCTGGTGCGATTGATTCAGAGGGGGGTGAATGAATCCCTCAGTGAAAATCTCAACCAATTTTAAAACCTTAGACACGAACACACCGGATCAAAACTCCCTGAAAAGATGCAAGACATGACTCAACAACGAGATGCTCTATTGATGCACATTGTTGAACACTTGTCCTGCACTTCTAGCAGAAACAGAGCTTTTGTGCTCTCAAGATGAGTCAACAGATAAGAAATTGAAGCGAGATCCTAAGCATGCATCTAGCTTTGAACACATAACTGAGCAATCCACACAGTACACAAGGATTTTTAGGTGGTTCGGTCCTTCAGACCTACGTCCACCCCACACTCAACCAGAGTGTGGATTTTTACTGACACACAGCTTGAAAAACCGCTGGGCTTCACAGCTTGCCTACAACCACTGAGCGACGCAGCTTGCTGTCCAGAGGAATCAATCCTCTGCAACACTGACAAACAGCTTGACCCGCTAGGCTTTACAGCTTAGCCGACCAGAGGAAACCTCCTCTGCAACCGCTGATGAACAGCTTGAATAAAATGTCAAATAGGAAAGAGCTAAAAAGACTAAACACAGCAATGGAAAGCTGTCAATAAATCCAGAATAAACTGCTCACGCAGGAGCCAGGTGTCTTGAATCTGATCCAAGGAATACACCAGAAAAGATAATCTTCAGAGTGTTGTTCTTCCTTCCCTTCGCCTTGTCTCTCTCTCTCTTTTCTTTTAGGGTGCTCGATCTCCCTTCTTCCAGATTCTTCAGCAATTCACCCTCGTCTATTCTTTTCGAAGCCAGCTCCCTATATATATCACAAGAGAAACGCGTGTGGAGCAACCAACTTTCCCGCTCAGATTTCAGTCTGGATCTGAGTCTTCAGAAGACACGTGCCAGCTTTAGTATCGTCGAGCTAGCATCCTGACAACCATACTTAGCTCGAAGTCTGCCTTATGACAATTGAACACAGGTCAAGGAATAATGAGATTGCACGAAGTTAATAAAACAACAGACATAATATGCACCGACTCACTCAGTATAAGATTTAGTATGCACGGAGACAAGCTGTGCACACATCAAGTGTTGCACGGACTGAGTGTGTGCGAGATGCAACGACTATATCGACATCATGCGTGCAAGGCATAAGAAATGCACAGACTCTATTCTATGCACGAGACTTGCACAAACTACACATACCTTGCGAATGTCTTAGTCATATACCCACATGCACCGACCTTGAGTGTGTCTTAACCATATATGCACCGAACTAATATGATGGAAATGCACTGACCTTATATGCAGAAGTGGGATAGCACTGACTCACCTGATGAACGCGAGCGACTTGGTCTTGTGCGTGTGCAACAGCAAGAGTTGCACCGACTAGATGAATACATGCAAAGACTATGCTGAGGATCAGAAACAGAGTTGCACCGACGCAACTGTAATTTGAACATGTATTGCGACAACCTAAGGTAGTACAAGGCAAACTAGACAAACACAGCAGTCTGAACATGATTCATAAGTTGTCATTATCAAAACTAGATTTTCAATAATCTCCCCCTTTTTGATGATGACAACATAATGAGTCATGTATGAGAATTCACAAAATTGATCATGCAAAATCATTTGCTATCATGCATATAACAAGCACATTTGCAGCACAAAATGCCATAAGAATTCCTACAAGTGCACACTATCACATCTGTGTATAAAAGAGTCAAAGTGTGTTATCAGAGTGTGTTATCAAAGTGTGTTAACATTCTCAAGTATCCTCAGCTTTCCATCAAACAGTAGCACCCATCAGTAGCCAGTAGCACCCATAACATTCTCTCCCCCTTTGTCATTATCAAAAATGGGGAAATGATAGCAACTAATGACCGCGGTAGCTCCCCCTGTCTCTAGGAGGATATGTTGAACTTGAACCAGAAATAGGAAATCTGTTCAGCAAAGAAGTTTGAAGATCCCTAACAGAGTCAGCCAGTCTATCAAGCTTCTGATGCACAGTGTTCCCCAGCCTTTCCACTAGAGAGGTGACTGATTCTCGTTTGTTTAAGGCTTGTTTAACTATCTCTGACAATGTCTGCAGATTGGACTGGATAACTTCAAACTTTGTGATGATTTCTGGCTGAGTGGTTGCTATATTGGTTAACGTCCCCTTTAACAATTCAAACTCAATTTTCAAATCAAATGTATGGCCAAGAATTTTACCCATATTGGTGACTATGGAGATTTGAGTATCTTGAATTTTATTGACCATGTCACCTATTCGAGTACTGATACCCATAAGAGATTGTAAAATCTATCGTACTGCTTCATCAGTTTTCCATTTGACAGTTAAAAATTCTATTCCTTGGCATTTCACAACATTTTCCAAATGTTTCAGTCGGCCCTCTAATCTGTCTATTTGAACAGTCTGGAACAAGAACTGTTTGTTCATCAAGTCATTCTGATTTAGAACAATCTCTGTCAGGTTGGACAACATCTGAGTAAGATTGGGTTCAGCATTTGTTCCATGTGTACTAGAGGTGGAAGCACTGGAATCTGGCAGCTCAATGAAGTATTCATGATGCTGTTCAGGGAGTGGAGGAGGTGGTACTCCAAGACCAATAAGTTCTCCAAGGTGTGGACCATACTCAGGAGCCGGAGAGAAGGACATTCTTAGATATAATCTATGGTGAGGGGCAGGTCCTATGACACAGTAATGTGTACTCTCTTCAGTGACCCCTGGAACTTCTTGTGGAACTTCTTCTTCTCTTGGTTGATTGTCCTCCTGTTCATTGACAACAGACTCAGCAGTCTCTTCAAGAATTTTCTCAGCTTCTTCTGTCAAAATCTGTGTAGCCACCCTAGACAGCATTTCATCATCAATTTCAGTTGTTTCTTCTCTTTCGTCTTCTATGCCTTGTGGCTTATTTTCTTGAATTTCTGCTTCTTTTTGTTGATCTTCTTCTTCTTGTTCTTGCTGAGCAACTTGCTGTTGCTGTCCAGATTGTATTCCAAATTTATCAAAAAGTTGACTGATATTCTGATCCAGTTGCACCATAATTTGAGTATCAGTCAGGTTCAGTTCATGGACTTCTTGCTCTAGTTGTAGATCAATGAGATTCTTCTCAACAGGTTGAACAGCAGAGCATTGGACTTGTTCAGGTAATATAGAAGGAGTTTCTTCTTGAGAAATCTGGGGAGGCTGTTCTGTCATATTTTTCACTTGAACTTTCCTCTTTTTCTTCAACGGAGCATGTTTTACTGATTTCTCTTTTCTTTGAACTTCATCAGAAGGACTCTCTGAGTCAGTCTCATCCAATCTCATGTAAGTATCAATGAAGTCCATGTTGTAAACATTGAACTTTGGAATATCTTTCGAAGGTTCATCTTCTAAAGCTACGTTAGCCTTCTTAAAGATAGCAGTTAGGTGAGCTGCATAGGGCAAATGTCTCCTAGACTCTTTGCCGGATCTCATTATCTGAATGATTATTTTAGGCAAGCACACTCTGATTTTCTTCAGCAGACAATATAAAACAAATCTTTGAGTATTGGTCAGTCTTCCTCTCCCTCCAACTTGAGGAGTGATCATGGTAGTTAGAATATGATGTAGCAATCTCTTGAGAGGAGAGAAGTTATTTGCATTAAACTGACCCAATTTTACATGATTTTTGTCTAGGAGATTTTTAGGCTCATCTGTGATGACAGAGTATACCTCATGGAGATCACATGCAAACCCTTTTTTAGCTACTCCTTCTGGTATTCTAAATACACTATGTAGAAGGTGTTTAGACACTTCAATCTTGTACCCCTTGACTTTAGAAACCAGTATTGCTCGATCCAAATCATATTTCAGATTCTGGTAGAACTCTGCTACGAGTCTAGGATAGTATATCCTATGCTTACCCAAAAATTTTAACCATTTCTGAGCCTTAAAGATTTCAATCAACTCAGGAAATTTCTCAAGCATTTTCTGGTCATGAAAGTCTACGTACCGTGGGAAGACTATCTTGCCGGCCTCCAGTGTTATTTCTGCATATCTTGAAGTTTCAACTGTGATATCTTCTTCCTCGTGTACCTTTCTCTTACTTCGACCTTGTGCCGTCTTCAGCTTCTTTTCTTTCGGCTGTGGCACCGTAGCTTTCACAGACTCTTGATCTTCTACTAATTGTACTTCTGTTTTCTTTCCTTTCCCTTTGCCCGACTTCTTCTGAACCAATTCTGATGCCATACCCGCTGCATGTGTTTCCTTTGATTTTCGCTTATAGGCTTTGCTCACACTGGTCTCCAAAACTTGAGGAGACGCGGGTTGCCGCTCTTCCATGATTTTCTTCATCCCCTCGCTAGTGGCCGACGGAGAGGACATGGTGGAAGATAAACAAGTGGAAGATAAAAGATAGAGAGAAAGATAGCAAGGATGGTGAGAGAGGTGGCTTGAGAAACCACGGTCGTGTTCTGCACAGAGGTGAGGTACAGGAATCCCAAGAGTCGGAGAGAGTTTTGAGCGGGAAGGAGTGTGTTAGACAGTGGCGGTAAATAGGGTTTGAGAAGATTATCTGATATACTATCTACTTTACCGACCTCAACATATAATACCCAAAATACCCTTTACTTTTCGAAAAAATGCCTTTCGTCTCTTTTCATGATTTTCAACGTATGGGACTATATCGAATAACATGAAGTCTTCACAAAATATCTTTTGAAGAGAAATCAATGAGAATAAAATAATTTCATCCATGATTATCCTCAATAAGATATGGTTTTAATTCTTACTAAACATTTTCATTTGCCAGCCCTGAAGAGAAATCCATTTTTATATAGAGCTTAAATCAGTTTTAAATTTTCTTAAAGCCACACCAGAGTCAACCATAAGAAAATTAAACTTTTATTAAGGATTGAGCATTCTGGTAATACTAAACCTTTTTACTCAAGGAAGCATGTTGATTAGACACCGAAATCCTTGGTTACTCAGTGTAGCTTTACCTTACTGCTTCAAAATTTTGAATCGAGATTTTGAACAGAGATAGCACTTATCATCATGACATAACCTCTAAATTTCTTTGAATCAGATGGTCAGTTTCTCAAATACTGTGCCATTGCTCTGCCACCTTTTAACAAATAATTTTATTTGCTTATTTTCCTTTGATGGCGTATTCTCTGGTCTGTCAACAGGATTATCTTAGAACAAGTTTAAGAACTATATAAACTTTAGATTTTTCGACAGGTTGACACATTACTCATGATGTTCAAAATTTTAAGCAATCTTTTGAGATGTTCCATTTCAGACAGTTTCATGACCATTGAGTCTTCATTCAGAGACACATGTGGAAACTTTAAGATAGGATATAATATCCATAGGCAGAAAATCACGGTCCAGTTAAGATCGCAATTTCGTTCTCAGTTAGGGGTGTTTTTAGTAGATAGGTGTTGAGGATTAGAAAAGGTAATAGATATCAGATTTTAACTCCCCTTGATTGCCACATTCTATGAATTCTTGAATACAGATGAGAGTAGTGAAAGAGAACACAGAACAAGGTGATATGGGTGAAGGCCACTCATGAGGCGAATAGAGAATGAAGGCTAGTTCGCACAAATCCAAAGGTATACCCTGAATGATCATCAACAAGTAACCACTCATCTCCATAAGCCATCAATCATTCAGCCTTCTGAGAAGTAAGTGAGTCCAAAAGCTCAAAACTCAACCAATTGACTTTTCATATTAGACCAGATTCAAGCTAACTCCATGATCGATATCACAATAGCAGAACCTTGCAATTCATCAGACACATGAGGCCAACTGCCCAAGCAGCAATGAATCACTTACCAAAGCATGTATTCTATCTCTGAATGGCACAGCTCCCCCTCAACATGTGACGAGATGTCAAGGAAAGACACTATCTAATTATGAACATGACATCAACCATCATTGATTTATTTCAATCATTCATGTAACATTCCACAAGGATCATTTGCTCATACAATTTCAGTGAGGAGATGCACAGATAATATGATGATATCAGCTATGACACTGTGGAACATCACATAGAATGCAAACATGTATCATGATAACTCAGGAAGATACTACTGTAAAGCCAAAATTTAAGATGATTAGACGACTAACCTGAAAAATGTAGAAAAAGGGGTTTTTCATGTTCTGGTGCCTCGGCTTATTTCCCCCCTTTTTATTTCCTCTGAGGCATACCTGCAAAGCAAAGGGTTATTTTGATCTAGCAGGAACCCAAGCAACCTTGGGTCCTGTATTACCCTCAACAGGTGTTCTTGACCTTTTGCAAGCAACACTGTCATCATAGCCCATCAGCTTGCAATTGGACATGGGATGTCCAGACTTACCAAGGTAATGACAAATAACAGAATTCAAGTTCCTTTTATGCACCTTATTGTGAGTATTGAATCTATGTGCATAAATATTGAAATTTCTGTTATGTACATGAGCATTTTTTTTTCTGAAACCTGCCACCCAGCACTCAGAAGCTTTGTGGCCAGGTTTTCCACAATTGAAACAAGTAAACGTCTTTTTCATGAGATCAGTTTTATTCCTAGAATTATTCTGTTGAACATGGAATTTAACAGATTTAGCAGTGTGTTTGCCTCCTTGTGCATGCCAGCGCTGTGCATGAATGTGTCCTAACTTCCCACAGCAGAAATAATTCACATTCTTTCTCCTAGAAGCATGATTTCTAGCATGATATTTCTGTGAATTAATAGCAACAAGGTCATCTAATTCCATTGATTTGCATTCATGCATGAGATGACCTGCATTATGACAGTAAAAACACTTTATTCTATTATTTTGAACATGAGTAGGTTTCTTCTCATCCTTTCTCATGTCGAAACAGTCATGCATCTCATGACCGAATTTACCACAGTAGAAACATTTCACATTCTTTCTTATAACAGAAGACAGTTTGGCCTGAGAAGTTTCAGCATACAGATTCTTATTCTATTTTGTTTTCTTTTTCTGAGTTTTCTTTTGTTTTTCTAAGTTTTTACTCTGCTCTTCACTTCTCCTTACCGTGAACTGAAATAGGGATGAGGTAGAAGGTTTTTCTTGTTCTGAACTTTTAACGAAAATTATTTTCAATTTATTTCCATCAACCTTCTTCATTACTGGACTGTAACCCAGTCCCTCTTTATGAGCATTCACATTAGCTCCAAGCAGCTTATCCAAGTTGTCTTTTCCCTCAACAAACTCTGACAGTGAATTCTTTAGATCTTCAATTTCAGTTTCGAATATCACAATGTCCTCTTCATATGAAGTTATTTGATTATGTAAATCATCGTTGAGTCTTTTCAAATTCTCATTTTCTTTAACCAGTCTTTCTCCACTTTCTTCAACCTCAACTTTCTTTTCCAGTAATAATTTGTTTTCTTCTTTCAAAGATTTGATTAATTCTTTTTACACATTATCATCATAATCTATATCATTGATCAGATCTCTGAGAACGACACATTCATTGGACACATTCATTGCAAGAATCATTTTCTTTGACGAGTCTGGTTTTTAAACTCTCATTTTCAGACTTCAATTTTTGCAATTCATTTTCTTTTCTGTCAGACTTTAGGTTTTCATTTTCCACCTTCATACTTCTAATTTCATGCAACATTTCTCTTCTCAGTTTCTTTTTCTCAGATTTAATTTTATCATACTTCTCAATTAGATGCTCATTCAACATAATCAAATTTTTGAGAGAGAAATTACCAGTATCAAAATTTACCCGTGACAAAGTTTCCTCAATATAATCCTCGTCTTTGTCTACTGCCATGAGACACTTTACCGCATCTTGACATTTGATATATGCAACCATATTGATAACTTCTGACGCACTACAACACTCAAGCACACATTGAAACTTGTCAGTGTTTATAGCCCTTAGAGTTAGCTCCAGGGCCTTCTGATTCCTTGCGTATTTCAAGTGGTCGAGGTTTTCCATAAGGAATTGTCCTTTGGAACATCATAAGAGCTGTGTGCAATAATTATCCATAGATCTGGATTAACCTGCATCACATACTCTCTAAGTTGATTGAACCACTTATAAAAACCTACACCTTCAAACATCGGAAGATCACTTATGGACTTCATGCTTAGACATGATCAGAAATCTAAATAGAGATTGGATCGATTAATGCAAGCAGACGGATCAGCTCAGATCACACCAAATCTAATTACGGATCGGATCTGTAGGTCGTTGGACCCTCTGTGTAGAGACCCGCTCTGATACCAACTGTTAGAGCTGGTGCGATTGATTCAGAGGGGGGTGAATGAATCCCTCAGTGAAAATCTCTACCAATTTTAAAACCTTAGACAAGAACACACCGGATCAGAACTCCCTGAAAAGATGCAAGACATGACTAAACAACGAGATGCTCTATTGATGCACATTGTTGAACACTTGACCTGCACTTCCAGCAGAAACAGAGCTTTTGTGCTCTCAAGATGAGTCAACAGATAAGAAATTGAAGTGAGATCCTAAGCATGCATCTAGCTTTGAACACATAACTGAACAATCTACACAGTACACAAGGATTTTTAGGTGGTTCGGTCCTTCAGACCTACGTCCACCTCACACTCAACCAGAGTGTAGATTTCTGCTGACACACAGCTTGAAAAACCACTGGGCTTACAGCTTGCCTATAACCACTGAGCGACACAGCTTCCTATGCAGAGGAATCAATCCTCTGCAACACTGACAAACAGCTTGACCCGCTGGCTTTACAGTTTAGCCGACTAGAGGAAACCTCCTCTACAACCGCTGACGAACAGCTTGAATAAAATGTCAAATAAGAAAGAGCTAAAAAGACTAAACACAGCAACGGAAAGCTGTCAATAAATCCAGAATAAACTGCTCACACAGGAGCCAGGTGTCTCGGATCTGATCCAGAGAACACACCAGAAAAGATAATCTTCAGAGTGCTATTCTTCCTTCCCTTCGCCTTCTCTCTCTCTCTCTCTTTTCTTTTAGGGTGCTCGATCTCCCTTCTTCCAGATTCTTCAGCAATTTCCCCTGACTAATCTTTTCGAAGCCAGCTCCCTATATATATATATATATATATATATATATATATATATATATATATATATATCTAGCAAGAGAAACGCGTGTGGAGCAACCAACTTTCCCACTTAGATTTCAGTCTGGATCTGAGTCTTCAGAAGACACGTGCCAGCTTTGGTATCGTCGAGCTAGTATCCTGACAATCATACTTAGCTCGAAGTCTGCCTTATGACAATTGAACACAGGTCAAGGAATAATGAGATTGCACGAAGTTAATAAAGCAACAGACGTAATATGCACCGACTCACTCAGTATAAGATTTAGTATACACGGAGACAAGCTGTGCACACATCAAGTGTTGCACGGACTGAGTGTGTGCGAGATGCAACGACTATATCGACATCATGCAATGCACAGACTCTATTCTATGCACGAGACTTGCACAGACTACATAGACCAAAATTGCACATACCTTGCGAATGTCTTAGTCATATACCCACATGCATCGACCCTGAGTGTGTCTTAAACATATATTCACCGAACTAATATGATGGAAATGCACTGACCTTATATGCAGAAGTGGGATAGCACCGACTCACCTGATGAACGCGAGCGACTTGGTCGTGTGTGTGTGCAACAGCAAGAGTTGCACCGACTAGATGAATACATGCAAAGACTATGCTGAGGATCAGAAATAGAGTTGCACCGACGCAACTGCAATTTGAACATGTATTGCGACAACCTAAGGTAGTACAAGGCAAACTAGACAAACACAGCAGTCTAAACATGATTCATAAGTTGTAATTATCAAAACCAGATTTCCAAAAAAATTAGACCCATAGTCCCGTATAAATTTCCAGACAATATCCATATCTTGTATAATGACCAAAGGAATTCCAAGGACTAAGCCATTGGTGGAACATTAAGGTAGTGAGGAAAAGAGTTGTGGATCAAGGCACGATCAACTCTTCCGAAAATCCGTGTAAGGTATCTTTAGATAGAGTTTTTCCTTAGTCGGTGTTTAGCGAGAACACCAACAATTCATGGCCAGGGAAGAGGTGGAACAGTGGGAGGCTCCCCTTGCGTTTGCAAAGACCTAATTTGAAGTCCCGCGATCAATGACACCCAAGAGGGGGGGGTGAATTGGGTGATTACAAATTTAGAAATTTTTTACCCGATTTAAAAGAGATGTGATGAACTAGCAACGCACGAATAGGATCTATGAAGATCTGTCACGCATGATAACTGATTATGCTAGACCCGAAGGATACATTATGAAGAAAACAATATATACGTATGAACACACAGAATGGGGATAGAAGAAATGAGTCAAACAACATAAATCAAACCACAATGTATGACGATTTTTAAGGTGCTTCGGATGCAACGATGACAACCTACGTCCACCCCTCACCAAAATCCGGTGAGGCTTCACTGTTGTAAACCAGCACGGGGATGAATCCCCAACACAAAGACACACTCCAATACACACGCAGGACGATGCCTACAAACACACGGGGAACAAACCCCAACACACACACACATACACACACACACACACGGGGACATGCCCCAACACACACACATGGAGAAGAAATCTCCCACACGATCCGATGACCGGATCACAAACACACACACACACACACGCTACAATAACCGCAGCACAATAAACCACACGACCGTACTCGGACGGTCACACACACATAAATGTAGATCTAGAAACAATCCACACACACAAGTGTAGATCTGGAAACAATCCACACACACAAGTGTAGATCTGAAGCAATCCACACACACACACTGATGTTCATAGATTTAGAAGATTACACTCATGAAGCTCAAGAGATTTAGAAGAAGAAACATGAATAAAAACTTCTGATTTAGGATCCCCCTGAGTAGATGATGCATATTCTGAATGAAGCTTGCTTCTCCACTTGATTCCCAATTGATTGGCTTCTAATAGATCTTGAAAAGCTTGAGATTTAATGAAGAATGGCTGGACGAAGTACTATTCACTGAGTATTTATAGCAACCTTCTTTCTCCCTTGATAGCCTCCCTTTGATCCCCTTGCATCATCAGGATTTCTTGGCCCAAGAGTTGTTTTTATAAGGCCTAGGATGGTCAAGGGACAAGCCAAAACATAGATCCACATTTCTTGGCGAATTTGGAGGCTTTTGGACCAAAAAGTCTAAGAGGAAGGCTTTGAACACGTTCAAGAAACAAAGTCAACAAAGGCTGCATCGAGGCTGGCGGTCGACCGGTAGGATGGGGCGGTCGATCGAAAATTTACAGAGATTGAATTTTTCGTTGCTGGGAAAACCGGTCGACCGACCCTGAGTTGGCGGTCGACCGAAATCTGTAAAATTTCAGATTTCGAGCTGCTGTTAATTCTAGTCGACCGGCCCATTCTCTCAGGTCGACCGAACAGTGAAGATCCTGCAAAAACAAGTTGTTAGCCTAGCAAAACATATCCATATGATCAAGGCTTGTGCTTGCAACAATATTCATATAATCTGAACTTCATTCAACCCAATTATCAATAAGAGTCATATAGCACTACAATCATCCAATGTGAGTGTATTATGTGACCAAGTTCCATTCAACTTAGTTTGCCAGTGTTTGCATGAGGGGTTCAAACCTTGTAGCTAGCATGAAAAGCATATGAGGAAAATACATGAAGGTATCAAGTGAGTATATGCAACATGGATAGCACAAGGGACTAGGGAAAAGGTTAAATGTTTACACATAAAAACCAAGTGTTCCTTGGAGTTTAAGCATTATAAGACCACATATCAACCTCTTTCCACCAAGATTCACATAGATAGATATTACCATGCATCCACGTAATATTTAGGTGTCTTCCAACCATCTCTCTCCTGTAAAAGACAGAGT